>CASBWL010000008.1:1401811-2601811 GCA_949130495.1 Sambucus nigra
CACCCGACCCATAGTGCCATGGATAGGAAACGTACCCTCGATCGCGGGCGGTGCCTGTGGAACTGCAGCCTGGTGAACGTTGTAGATACGTCCATACTATAGCTGCCCCTGCTGAGCTGGGACTGCTGGAATGGGTGGCAATGCTGCCATCTGTGGCGGTGCGGGAAGAGCGACGGGAAACATAGGTCTCTGCGGCTCCTGGCGAGCACCCTGCTACTGCTGCTGTGGGGCCCTGCCCCTATCAGGACAATCCTGCTTCTTATGGCCAGTCTTGCCAAAAACAAAGCACTTCCCTGGGAAATTCCCTCCCCTCTGCCCCTGCTGTCCCCGACCCTGGTGGCCGTTACTGTTCTTCCCTTGGCCCTACTGGCCCTGGTGAAACTGCTGCCCATTCTGCCCCTGTTGGCCCTGATGGCCGTTTGGACCCTGATGGCCCTGACGAAAACCTCCCTGTCCCTGCCTATAGTTCCCTGACCGGAACCTCTTATTATCCCCCTGCTGGGAACCCTGCTCATTCTGTCTCTGCCCCTGACCCGATTGTGCCCCGCTGGCACCATGTCCTACGGTCCTGCCCTGATGGCTAGACTCCCCCGACCGCTTGCCCTTGGCCATATGAAAACGGTGGTCCTGGAAGTGCAACAATGCAGCGTTAACCACATCTGAATACGTGGCCAACGATAGGTACCCTAGCAGATGCTGACGGATCCTCCAATTCAACCCGTCGGTGAACTTCTCAATCTTCTTCTTCTCTGTTTGTATCTCGTCTGGAACGATGTTCAACAGATTCGTGAACTCGGCCTCATACTCGGCCACTGTCTTGCCCTCCTGCTTCAAACTCATCAGCTTCCTCCTCATCTCTGTATGAACTGCGGACGGAAAGTACTTGCGGTCGAACCGCACCCAGAACTCCTGAATCGTGAGGGTATCCCTCTCCTCTGCGGTGGTAATAGACTCCCACCACTGTAGTGCAGATCCTACTAGCTTGAAAGTAGCTAGCACCTGTTTCTGAACATCAGTGCACTCATGCATCCTCAAATGCCTCTGTATGTCCTTCCTCCATTGGCTCGCGACCACCACATCTGAGCTACCTGCAAACTCTGGCGGATGCGCTTTCTGAAAAGCGTCTCGTACACGCTCCCAAGCAGACGGGAATGCATTAACCTGTGCTGGCGCGGTAACCGGCGCCTGAGGCGGTGCCTGCTGAATCACGGCAATCGCGGCATTTACTGCTTGGGCTACTATAGCTGCAACCTCAGCGGCGTTCATCATACCCTGAACTGGAGCGAGCTGGGGTTCGGGCATTGCATTCCTGGGAACTCGTCGTGCACGTCTTGGAGGCATCTGAAATAAGAACAAAGTTTATAAGTTCACGGTTATAAACTTAATATAGCTGAAGAACGAAGCATACACAAAAAGAGTACAACAGTCCTAAAATATAGGGCTCTATATCAAAGAAACGTAGCGGAAACATAATAGCCGTACAGATCCTAAAGGACACTAGAACCTGATGCTCTGATACCACCTGTGACACCCCGACTAATTAAATACCGGGTAGCTACTCCTTTATTAAATTAATTCAAAATGCCCAATTGGCTCTGTTGATAGCATCACTGTCGAAAACATTTTTTTTTTCTAACCACCTAGTATTTAAAAAGTAAGTTGCCAAATTTTAATTTAAGTCTGATTAACATGCAACAAGTGTAATGAATAAATAAATAACACCATTCACCATGCTGAAGTAAAACGAATAATCATCACAAGAGTAAATAAAGGCTGGAGGAAAACTCCTCACTACAATCCCACAACAGATAAGTAAAACGAATACTGAAACGATACTTGCTAAAGTCTGAAAACTGAAATGTAAATGATGCTCTAAATAGAAATGGGCAACATGCCCTACAACTGATAGATAGTGACTCTGGAATCCAAAAGATAGAAGCGTCTATAAGCAAAGTCCCTGTAGCTTCCACAAACCGCTACAGCTCGTCACCTGAATGAGTATCCTATGCTTGGTGTCCCTGTGGCTGGGCACCTAAAATGGTTTTACAAGAAAAAGATTTGAAAAGCAAACGGGTCAGAGCCCGAATGTGGAGTTATATTTTAAAAACCTGCAAGTGCTTTAAAAACATTTAAAACATTAAATGCAAAGTACATGTTAGGACGTGCACTCACATAATATTCTCACCTCTCGTCTAACTGTGCACTCCTAACGCAAATACTCATCTATAACTAACCATACCACTAGTTAAGTGACAACATATCTAGCTAGACTGCCAAAGGTCCTACCCATAATACTCGGTTCCATAAACATAATAACGCTCGTAATTAAATAGAGGTTTAACGTAAACTCAGATACTCAATATGCAATATATATAACTATCAGTTAACTCGTTATATTTCTCGAAACAATACCGTAATATATTTACAACATTAACATGAGGATTCTCATTAAATAAATGTATATTAATCACATCGTAAATATACAATACAAGCACCCCGAGAACTAAGCTGCGGTGCACACATACTCTGCTATCCATCCTGGTACATCACGTACATAAGGATCACATATTCCGAATCTCTCAGGAATAGTTCAGATAACACAAATCACAAATAGTGGAGGCGAACACAGTCACCATCACGTGGGTCACGCACATACCTACGCTCCCACGGTCAGCGGACTTATTAATATCCCAATAAGTCTTTCTATGACATATGTTCATCGAGGTACCAGTCTATATCCCCCCCGTAGGCACACAAGGATTAGAGGGTCCTAAGCGAACGCAACCTCCCGTGATAGCAAGTATGGTAGGTATGTCATACACACAATCCATATACCAATACTAAGTAAACACATATCTTAGTAATACCGTATTTTAATCGTAGTACATATTGCATTCTCGTACTAACTTATAACTATCAAAATTCATACTATTCCGGTTTGTAATTATACGCGCCATAATTCATCCTCACGTCGTAGTAGACACTCACGTCTCACCCAAACGGTTCATTCTAATTTAACTCTTTTGTATATAATTTCCTTCTCATATATACCCCAATGTCCCAAACCTGTCACTACGTCATCATTGGAAGGTTAACTATATCCTCGAACAAGTTTACGGGACTCCAAAATTTAAAACAGTTCAAAATAGCCCAAACCGTCAGCTCGTTAGAAGTCTCGTTCGAACGAGTGTTCGAACGAGTTTGGGCTGTCAGCTCGTTAGAAGTCTCGTTCGAACGAGATTCCAGTTCGTTCGAACGAAATGCACCTTCTAACGATATCTCGTTCGAACGAGATATCGAACGAAACTACCCTTCGTTAGAAGAGACTGGTCAACTCGTTAGAAGCTCGTTCGAACGAGCTCGTTCGAACGACCTGGGGGTTGCTTCTAACGACTGGCCAGTTTCGACCCAGATTTTTCCAAATACGTTTTTCACCATTTTTACTCCTCAAATCACCTCTAAAATTTATCCCAACGATTGTTTTAAAGTCTCTAAACAATCCTAAACATCATATAACCACATCCTATCACGTTTTTATGGATTAATTCACCCTAATCATCAATCAATTTACAAATACTTAAACTTTTCCCCTATTCATTCATGAACATGATCCCTAGAATTTGGAACCGTCAATTCATCAAATTTAATCCGTTTTTCTTTCACCCAATCATGTATTAACATCAGATTAATCGTCTCCAAACTATTCTACATGCAATTTATCCTCAATATTCAGAACCTAAGTCCAATTAATCATGGGTTTTTATTCATCTTCCAATAACAATTATAAATCTTCAATTTTCTAACATGGAAAGAACATTTGTTGAAGTTAAACATAATTAAACCACTTGCCTTGTTTGTTTCCGGATTTTGTGTTGATTTGGTGAAGAATCTCTGCAGAATTTTCTCTCTTTCTCTCCTTCTCCAAGCTCCTTCTCCAATGGTGGCTTAAGGTGGCTAGGGTTTGTTTTAGGGAAAGTTGTAAACCTAAAGATAACCTCCGTAGCTTAATGGTTTAATATAGGATGGTTAGTGGGCTTTGTGGGTTTAATCCACATCAGATTTACACCTCAAATTTTCGTCACTTTTAATTCCTAAAAATGTAAAATTACCAAAATACCCTTTAAGTTGCCGGTGTGGCCTAAAAATACCCCGGGACCCAAACTATACCCCCGGCTAGTGTTTTCTGACTATCTCGACCCTTCCGGACGCGTTGGCGCACTCAAAACGACCATACGGGTTATAGATTTTAAATTCACTTTTATTATTAAAATATTATACCGTGACGCGGCGGTTCCACGTGTCTCAACAAAATTTCTAAAATGCCGTATATAAATCTCACGACAGATTTTATAATACCAAATACATATATAATCATATATGCACATAATCAAATACCAATTCGCATCTCATTAGTATTTATAACCCGGATTAATTATCAATTAATACGCATTTAATTAATTAATCCCAAAAATAAATATAGTCAAAAGTACGGGGTATTACAATTAATTAAGCCCCTAAACATGCAACTACATGTGTGTGTGTGTGTGTGTGTGTGTGTGTGTGTGTGTGTCAAACCATCACAAATAAAATTGCTAACTCGTAGATTTTAGAAAAAAAAACTTTCAGGTAAAACCTTTTATTTCACTATAGTACTTACAATGAAATCTGCAATGGATTAACCTCATAAAACCCACAATGGTCGTAACCTAAAGCACCAATGGAATTATGTAGCAACTCCACAGGAATCACAGTTCAATCAGCCCAGGAAGACCCACGAGCACTCCATATTGACACGCAGTCATGATAGCCCAATACCTACCTCAAGTGACACATATCAGCAGTAGAGATTCTCTCTACAAGAGAAACATGACATAAAATGTGTTCTTAGGTTCCAAAATAGCTCACATAAACTATTGGGATGAATTGTGAATTGAAAATAAGGATTAAAACCTTTAAAATGAGAAGACAAATGTTTCTGCAATAGCAATTTCGTAAAATAGTAATCTCAGGTCTTCTCAACAAAAACGAAACAGGAAAAACTAATTTATAGAAAACATTCAGGCGGCTGCTCGCTCGAACGAAAACGCAACATCGCTCGAACGAGACTCGTGTCGTGTGAACGACAATTCGCGCGACATGGGATGTCATTTGAACAACCCCTGTATGTCACTCGAATGAGTGAAGTGAAATATTATATTTTTATCAGGTCCGCCCCAATACTTAGAAATTATTTTTTGACGAAAAAACTCTGCTCCAGCACTTAGAAATTTTTTCATAAAAGTTATCCAAATACTCTAAGTGAACCATTAAGGACTTAAAACATAACCTTACCAAAGTTAATCTTAAGGAGGCTTAAATGTTGAGGAAAACTTGAAATTCGGATCCGTCTTGTTGCATATGTGATCTTGAACATCCTTCGACGGTTGTAGCAGTATATGACATACTCAATTGATAACGGATAATAAAAATAATATCCTTACATGTAAAAAAGCAGATAGGGGGTTATGTGTAAACATGAAATTTAATTTTTAAATTCAGAACATGTTTTCTTGAGAAAACACTTTCCTGGAATCCAAACATCATGATGTAATATACCAATTTGTTCGAAATAAAAAAATAAAAATATGTGAAAAAATTCATAATTTTTTTATTGGAAACGGCACCTCACGCGCTCAGTTAAATGTGTGATGCCCCTATTTTGACTTTCACTCGCACGCATATAGGTCATTCACCTTCAACCTCTCGGCATTTTGACTTTAGGGTTTTGAAACTTTGACCTTGATTTTGAAACATTTTAGAATTCCTTTCAAGTTGATTCCTGAATCAAAGTTGCTTAATTTTTGAAGAGGAATATAACCATTTTGGTTTTAGGAATTTTGGGGGACTATACCGAGCTATTGGAGTTCTATAAAAATGGTGAAATTTCGACCAAACACAACTTATTGAAAGATATGATTCTTATTCCGACAACATAAAGGTTTTATTCTATATCAAAAATGGGGAAGACTAAACTTGATTGGAAGGATTTTGGTGGAGTAAAACCTACGAATTTGTTTCCTGAAATTTTCAGGGCCGAAAACTTCAACCCTTGATTTTGTGTATTAAAAGCCATTTTTTGTTCAATTAAACATTACACCTAGATTCTTGAGAACCTAAGCTCAACTTACCTCACTTTAAAATTGGTTCAAAGTCAAGGAAGTAGAATCCACCTTTGAAGCTCAAGCTTTAATGGTGTTTTCTTGTTTTTAAGCTATTTTCGTGCATATACACATCAACTTTTACATGTAAACACATAATTCTACTCTATACAATTAATAAACTTAAACACATTCAAGAAAATAGCATTCATGCATAAAATTATAAAATTTTAAAAACTCCCAAAAGTTTACTTTGAAATTGAACAGTTGGGATGGGTTTCGACAAAGGTAAGAAGGGGTATTTATAGGGTTCGAAAAGGAAAGTTGAATTGTGGTTTCGGAGATAGAGCTGGGATAACTTACATAAATTTCAATTATTGTTGCATTGGAGGTAAAAAGGGTACAGTGGGTTACCCACATGGTAAAACCTGTGATGGTTGTCCAACTGGTTCCATGTCATTAGGGGGTGTAAGGTAAACAAGTTTGAATTTAAGTTTAGGTCCTTGGATAGTTTTCACATAAGTTTTAAAGTTATTTTTATCAAAGGTTGAGGTATTTTGTGTAATTATATGCTCTTAATGGGCTTGTTTATGAAAATCCCATAAAATATATGTCCTTAGGTCTAACTTTTAGTGAAAGTTGGGATCAAATAGGTATACAAATTTATAAAGTGTCTTAATTTTACTTGTAGGGGTATTTTCATAATTTAGGAAAAGTTTTGGGTTTTTCTTAGAAAAATGGACTAAAGGCTAATTTAAGATGTGTTGTTACATTCTTCCAACAAAAAAAAAATCATCTTCGAAATTACTTGGGAAAAGTGTGGGGTGTTGTTGTCTCATCATGTCTTCTGTTTCCCATGTAGCTTCTTCAACTCCATGATGTCGCTAAAGAACCTAGACTAGTGGTATAGTTTCTTGTTGGAGAACCTTTTCTTATCGATCGATAATTTGGATAGGAATTTTTTAAAATTTTTGGTTGGGTTCAACACAGATTCCTTTCCAAGTAATGAGGTGACTTGCATCAAGGATGTAATTTTGTAATTACGAAATTTAAAATATGTTATGAAGATTAGATAGTTTGGGAAGTAATTCTAGACAATAGGCTACTAATACAATATGTTCTATAATTCTAAAGGGAATAATATAACGGGGTGATAACTTTCATTTATTTCCGAATACTTTTATCCCTTTTTTTGGAGATACTCGTAAAAACACTTAACTATTTACTTTAAATTCTAAGGGCTTTTGTCGAGTGTCGGTGTAACTCTTTTGTCATCTCTGGGATGAGTGTAATATTTCTCTAATGAGGCATATCATTTTTGTGGTTTCGATAATGATTTTGGGTCCAAGTGAATGATTCTCTCTAGATTCATTCTAGCATAAGGGTGAATAATAGGGTCATCAATAAAGAACTTTGTAAGGGGTGGTTTAAATACTGGTTTGATAACTATTATTACAGCAAAATTTGATCAAGGCAAGATGATTATTCTATGAACCAGAGAATTCTAAGGTATTGTATCGTAACATATCCTCTAGAGTTTGAATTACCCATTCTAATTGTTCATTGGCTTGGGGAGGAAAGGTTGTTCAAAGGTAGAGTTTGGTTCCTAGGGCTGTCTATAAAGTCTGCCAAAAGTTTCCTATAAATATGGGATCTCTATCGGATACGATATAAATAGGTACGCCGTGTAATATCATAATTTCTTTGATGTAAAGTTCACTCAATCGTTGAAAAGAATCGGTGGATCTGGTTGGTAGAAAATGGGTAGATTTTGTAAGACGATTAACGATAATCATATCGTATTGAAACATAGTGTGACAACCCGTATATAACTATTATAAATTATAATTAAATCATGCTTATATTATGTGATATTAATAATGTGCTATTATTATGTCTATTGTTAAGTTATTAGGTTTATTATAATCCTACTTTCATAAATCATGAAAGGTCGAATTATTTACAAACACAAATTTTGTTGTTTTCGGTGGAAAGGTTCCTGTTAGAGACTAGTTTTGACCTTTAGAACATTATGAATGACTTGAGGTGAAAACTAGATAGTTTTAGACATGCGAGTTAGGGTTGTAGATCAACAAACGGATCATCAAATGGATGCCTGGGTAAAGAGTTATACCGATTTTACGAACAAACGACAAAGCTGTCCATTCCCTTTAAGTGGTAATTTGTCTTTTATTAAACCAAATGGTTTAATTTGATTAGTTGTCTTGGGAGGCAGCCTTGGCCGACTTAAACTCTCCCTATAACTTCTTTCTTCAGAAAATTAATCCCTAGTTTAAGTTTCAAGTGTTGTGAGCTTGAGGAAAGAGAAGGTAGAAGTTTAGGAAGGAAAAGTGAGGAGAAAAGGTGTAGAAAAATCTGTGGAAATTACGTAAAAGTCCCGAAGGTAATCCTAATTGAAAATCTTGTTATTTATCTTATATTACTGATTTATATGATATAAATCATCATAGTTTTACGAAAGTTTCAGCCCTTTATATTTTCATAAGTTGAATGTAGAAACCCTTAAAATTGCTTTGTATTGAAACCCCTTGCATTCAAACTTGCATATATCTTTGTGTGCTTACTGTAATTGAGAAATTCCAATTGGATATGAAATTAGACTCATATATTCATATCATATCCGAAAATTAGAATTTATCTCCTTGTGGTTAGGCCGTAATGATGATTTCAAGTTGGTACATGGTTGTTCTTTGTATACTTGATTTCGGTATGCCCTAAGTTTAGTCAATCTTTTGAGATAGCAAATGAAGTTAAAAAATTATGAAACTTTAATTATGTACTATTAAGTATGTATACTAGAAAATTTTTGAAAATCATGGAAAGTTATGGTGTAGAAAAATTATGAAAATTCTGGGAATTCGAAGGAACAATATAGGAGCTTGTAGGGCAGATTTCTTGTGTTGTAGAGAAATGGTCATAACTTGCCCTAGAAAGCTTGAAAAATTACACCGTCACTTGTAATGGATAGTATATTAATATATGTTTTCATATTGATAAGGTTGAACCCCTTTATTTGTACAATTTAGGAATATAGTATGGTTAAGTATGTAAGACAATAATTTCAGGCCATACTGGGTACCCCTTGAATGAATGTTTGTATTTCGTCCTTACAAAGGGTAATTTGAGTACATATTTCATGTGTATATACCTTGAGGAGTATAATTTCATGTTTAATTGACTTCTGTTATAAATTCCTCATAAGGTATTTCCTACGGTTGAATGTCCGTAACTTTATCAACATGTATATCATTGTTTTGCCTTTACCTATGTTTTATGGAATGTGACTTAATTGGAATTATATTGTTGATGTATAGTCATGGAAAGTTACATAATTATGTTTAGATTATATTTATGATTGAGGTTCAGTACTGATTTAGTTGGATTGACAGGTGTAAGGTCTAATCAACCCAGTTCAGCTCCACCAGAAGAAAACGTGAATACATAGTTGTCAACCAAGGTGAGTGTACTCACTAGAAAGAGATATTTGTATCGTGTTGTTGATATGATCAAAATATAATGAATATGAAATTGTTCATTTTGGTTTACCGAAATGGGAGATTACTCCCCGACCCGGAATGGGGGAGATTTTTCTATTAAAGACAGGGGTTACTCCTCCACTAGGAATGGGGGAGAATTGTCTATTTAGACAGGATATGTGAATCATGATTCGGAAAAATTGGTCATTCATTATGAATGAGCCAGTTAAGTTAATTCATAATTATATGGACATGATATATTGCATGTAAATTTATGCACTAGTATAGTAGTGATGCATTTACTGGGCTATTTTGCTCATGGTTCCTATGTTCACATTTTTCAGGTAACGCGATGTCACTGCCAAATCTAGGAAGTCGGGTTGGGTTAGCCAGGAATTAGAGAAACAAACATTTTTTTTAAATGTAAATTATGTAATTAAGTTAAATTTTCCTTTAAGCAAGTTTGTACAAGTGTGACTACTCTGATGTTGTAAAAAGGTTTTCAGATATATGGATTTACAATGATGACTCTGAAATTAAAACTCTTGTTTATGGTTTCGTTAAATTAATCATGGTTTGACTCACTTTGACTTTCAAACTTAATTATAAGTAACTGGGTTGGGATGTGTCAGCTTTTGGTATGAGAGCCTAGGTTTTTGAGGTTCTGGAGTGAGAAGAGTCTAGATTTGGAAGTGAATGTTAGAAATAGATTTTATTTGATACTAATGATTATGTTAGGAAAGATATGTATATCTGCATGTTGTTATATCTTTGATTCGTTTCAGATATAAGAGAATGGAACGAGGGAATGTGAATGTGGGAATAGAAGATGAGGCTTCAAATATGGCAGCAGAAGCGGAGATTGAGCAACCTGTTCATGGAAATGTAGAAACCGAGCAGGAATAATTGATAGACATGCAAAAAATGGCGCGTGCTATGACTCTAATGGCAGAGCAATAAGCTAGATTTATGGCTCATGTGGAAGAACAATAGAAGAGGCAACTAGAGGCACAAGCCTTGCCTCGGGCTGAGGAGGTGATACACCGGGAAGAAAGGAGTACTTCACATGAGAAATTTATTAAGATGAACCCACCCTCATTTGAAGGAGCAGTTGATCCAGCAGAGGCAGAAGAATGGGTTAAAGAGATTGAACTTATTTTTGGGGTGATGAGAATGCCTGAAAATCAACGAGTGATCTTGGCGACGTACATGCTGAAATGAGAAGATAAATATTGGTGGGATGTCACCAAACATTTGTTGATTACTCCAGGAGGTGGTAATGTGATCTCATGGGATTCTTTTGTTAAAGCCTTGTATGATAAGTATTTTCCTCCGATGTATCGAAAATAAAAGGAGAAAGAATATTTCCTATTGAATCAGGGAAGCATGACTATTAGGGAATATGAAGCCCAACTTATAGCCTTATCTTGGTTTGCTTCGAGGTTTATCCGGAATGAGGAAGACATGTGTAGCTGATTTCTTGACGGACTTGAGTTAGTTATTAAATCAAGGTTGTCATCTTTAGAGAGTGTTAATTATTCAGCCTTGCTGAATAAAGCCCTGTTGGTAGAAAATGACGTGAATGAAGCAAGAGGGAATCGAGAACGAGGTGTAAAGAGAAGAAGATTCAATCCAAGTTATGAAAAAGGTAGTAAGACAGAATATTCAAGACTTGGAGGGCAGAAATTTCAGCATGGTTGAGGTATGGGAGGTGGTTCGCAGAAGGGTGAGGCTAGTAGTGGAAGAGGCTCAGGAGCTTCAGCGCAAGGAGATTCGAATGTTTGTTTCTTTTGTGGTACATCAGGCCATATAAAAAGAAATTTCCCAAACTTACATAATATAGAATGTTTTAACTGTCATCAGAAGGGCCATCTAAGAAAGAATTGTCCTATGCTATCTAGAGCAGTTTCAGTTAGTAGAGTGGGGCCTCATAAAGGATCATCTCCATGGAATGAAACCAAGGGAAGGGATACATGACAAGTAAGTGGATAAAAGGGAGGAGGAAGAGTGTTTGCGATGACATTACAAGATGCCCATGCTACACCTAAAGTGGTTACAGGTAAACTTTCTATTGCAAATAAAGATTTATATGCACTCATTGATCCTGGATCTACGCATTCATTTGTGGCATTACATATTATTTCATATTTGGGTAGGCCATGTTCATTCCTCAATTGTGCCTTATATATTTCTACCCTAATGGAAAGTGTAATTCTAGTTGAGCATGTTTATAAAGATTATGTCTTACGAATGGGTGAGCGAGATTTCTATGTTGACTTGATACCATTGGACATTCGGTATTTTGATATTATATTGGGGATGGATTGGTTATCATCGTATCATGCTTCCATTGATTGTTTTCGAAAAGAATTTACATTTTATCTTCCTGGTGAACCCGAGTTCCAGTTTACAGGGGAAAGGAATGTTGTCCCTAATTGTCTTATCTCAGCAATAAAGAGAAGAAAGTTATTGAGTAAGGGTTGTAAGGGGTATTTAGTGTATGTGGTTGATGTTAGTAAGGAAGCACTTAAAGTTGAAGATATACCAGTGGTTAGAGAATTTTATTATGTCTTCCTAGAGGAATTATCAGGACTGCCACCCGATAGGGAAGTAGAGTTTTCCATTGAATTAATTCCAGGTACTGGTCCGATTTCCCTTGCTCCTTATAGAATGGCACCAAAATAGTTGAAGGGATTGAAAGTGAAATTATAAGATGTAATAAGCAGAGGGTTCATTCAGCCTAGTGTTTCGCCATGGGGAGCCCCAGTGTTATTTATGAAAAAGAAAGATGGGACAATGCAATTATGTATTGATTATCGGCAATTGAATAAGGTGACCATTAGAAACAAGTACCCTCTACCTCGTATCGATGACTTATTTGACCAATTACAGGGGGCCACTGTATTTTTGAAGATTGATTTGAGATCGGGTTACCACCAACTGAAAGTGAAGGATAGTGATATTTCCAAAATAGCTTTTCGGACTCGATATGGGCACTATGAGTTTTTGGTGATGCCATTTGGATTGACTAATGCTCCAGCAGTTTTTATGGATTTAATGAATCGGGTATTCCACTCTTTCATTAATTCATTTGTGATTGTATTCATAGATGATGTGTTGATTTACTCGCGTAGCATGGAGGTATATGAGAAACATTTGAGACTTGTATTGCAGATTTTGAGAGAGAAGAAATTGTTTGCTAAATTCAGCAAGTGTGAGTTTTGGTTGAATGAAATTGTGTTTTTAGGGCACGTTGTCTCGGGAAATGGGATATATGTTGATCCAAAGAAGGTGGAAGAAATTGTTGAATGGGACAGTCCTAAGAATGTGACAGAAATTAGGAGTTTCCTAGGATTGACAGGCTACTATCGCAGATTTATTAAAGGGTTTTCATCAATAGCATTACCATTGACAAATTTGACTCGTAAAGAAGTGAAGTTTGTATGGGATGAAGAATGTGAGAGGAGTTTTAAAGAATTAAAGAATCGGTTGGTTTCAGCCCCTATACTTACTATTCCATGTGGGAATGAGTCTTTTGTGATCTATATAGACGCTTCATTTCAGGGGTTAGGATGTGTTCTTATGCAGAATGGGAAGGTAATAGCATATGCTTCCATACAATTAAAGACGCATGAACGAAACTACCCTACACAAGATCTGGAGCTAGCAGCCATTGTTTTTGCTTTACAGTTGTGGAGACATTACTTGTATGGAGAAACTTGTGAGATATTTACAGATCATCAATGTTTGAAATACTTGTTTACACCGAAAGAACAGAATTTGAGATAGAGGCGTTGTATAGAGCTGATTAAAGACTATGACTGTACCATCCATCATCATCATCCTGGGAAGGCCAATGTAGTATCATATGCTTTGAGTAAAAAATCATTAGGGATGCTTGGTTGCATACGGTGTGCCCGTGTTGGAAATACTCTTGACTTGGCATCGATGGGGATTGAATTGAAGTTTTCAAAAAGCAGAGGATTATTAACACATGTCACAGTGAGACCTTTATTGGCAGAACGCATACGAAATTTGCAGATCAATGATCCATTCCTTGAGAAGAAGAAACAAGAAGTTCGGGATGGTAGAGAGAGTGACTTTGAGATTAAGAATGATGAATCGTTGTGTTATAAAAATAGCATTTGTGTACCAAATGATCCACCTTTAAAGAAAGATATATTAGAAGAGGACATAGTTCTATTTACTCTATGCATCCGGGAGGTACCAAAATGTACAAAGATTTGAAAGATTATTAGTAGTAGAATAATATGAAACGTGAGATTGCAGAGTTCGTAGCTAAATGTTTGGTATGCCAGCAAGTGAAAGCAGAGCATCAGAAGCCGGCAGGATTATTGCAGTCTTTGCCTATTCCGGAATGGAAGTGGGAGCATATAACGATGGACTTTGTTACAGAATTACCCCGGTCACCAAAGGGGCATGATTTTATTTGGGTGATTGTAGACCGATTGACGAATTCAGCTCATTTTCTCCCAGTTAAGACCACCTACAATGTTGACAAGTATGCACGTATGTACGTTGATGAGATTATCCGTTTACATGGGGCACCAGTGTCAATTGTATCAGATAGAGATCCAACGTTCACTTCTAAGTTTTGGCCTCGTCTCCAGAATGCCATGGGCATAAGTTTGAAGTTCAGCACTGTGTTTCATCCACAAACTAATGGGTAATCAGAAAGGACGATTCAAATATTAGAAGACATGTTATGAATCTGTGTATTTGACTTCAAAGGTAGTTGGGATGATCATTTGCCATTGATGGAATTTTCATATAATAATAGTTATCAGTCGACTATTGGTACTGCTCCTTATGAAGCTTTATATGGGAGGAGATGTAGAACGCCTTTGTGTTGGGACGAAGTGGGTGAAAGGAAAATATTGGGTCCTGAATTAATAGATGTGACGACTGAAAAGATCAAAATTATTCGGGAACGGATAAAGATAGCACAAAGTAGGCAGAAATTTTATGCAGATAAGAGGAAGTATCCATTGGAATTTCAGAAGGGAGATTTTGTATTCCTGCGTATTTCACCGTGGAAAGGCGTTATGAGATTTGGTAAAAAGGGGAAACTAAGTCCAAGATACATTGGACCATATGAGGTGTTGGAAATAATTGGTCCCATGGCTTATAGATTAGAACTACCTCCAGATTTATCCCGTTTACATGATGTGTTTCATGTATCGATGCTTTATAAGTATTTGGCGAATCCATCTCATCAGTTGAAAACTCAACCAATTGAACTGAAGGAAGACTTATCGTACATCGAGGAACCAATGGAAATTACTGATCGTAAGGACCAAGTATTGAGAAATAAAGTTATTCCCTTAGTTAAGGTTATGTGGATGAGCTATGGGATTAAAGAAGCAACTTGGGAAACAGAGGATGGCATGGAGAAACAGTATCCCCATTTGTTTGGTAAGTGAACTTCATATTAAATTTCGGGGACGAAATTTTCTAGGGGTGGGGAGGCTGTGACAACCCATATATAACTATGATATATTATAATTAAATCATGCTTATATTATGTGATATTAATAATGTGCTATTAGTATGTCTAATGTTAAGTGATTATGTTTATTATAATCCTACTTTCATAAATCACGAAAGGTCAAATTATTTACAAACACAAATTTTGTTATTTTCGGTGGAAAGGTTCCTGTTAGAGACTAGTTTTGACCTTTAGAACATTATAAATGACTTTAGGTGAAAACTAGATAGTTTTAGACATGTGATTTAGGGTTGTATATAAACAAACGGATCATCAAATGGATACCCGAGTAAAGAGTTATACCGAATTTATGAACAAAGGGCAAAGCTGCCCATTCCCTTTAAGTGGTAATTTGTCTTTTATTAAACCAAATGGTTTAATTTGATTGGTTGTCTTGGGAGGCAGACTTGCCCGACTTAAAACTCTCCCTCTAACTTATTTATTCATAAAATTAATCCCTAGTTTCAGTTTCAAGTGTTGTGAGCTTGAGGAAAGAGAAGGTAGAAGTTTAGGAAGGAAAAGGGAGGAGAAAAGGTGTAGAAAAATCCGTGGAAATTACGTAAAAGTACCGAAGGTAATACTAATTGAAAATATTGTTATTTATCTTATATTACTGATATATATGATATAAATCATCATAGGTTTATGAAATTTTCATCCCTTTATATGTATGTATGGTTAGATGCAAGTTTATGTTAAGTTGAATGTAGAAAGCCTTAAAATTTCTTTGTATTGAAACCCCTTGCATTCAAATTTTCATATCTCTTTGTGTGCTTACTGGAATTGAGAAATTCCAATTGGATATGAAATTAGACTCATATTTCATATCATATCCGAAAATGAGAATTTACCTCCTTGTGGTTAGTCCGTAATGATGATTTCAAGTTGGTACATGGTTGTTGTTTGTATACTTGATTTCGGTATGCCCTAAGTTTAGTCAAGATTTTGAGATAGCAAATGAAGTCAAAAAATTATGAAACTTTAATAATATACTATTAAGTATGTATACTAGAATTTTTTTGAAAATCATTGAAAGTTATACTGTAGAAAAATTATGAAAATTTTGGGAATTCGAAGGAACAATAGAGGAGCTTGTAGGGCAGATTTCTTGTGTTGTAGAGAAATGGTCATAACTTGCCCTAGGAAGCTTGAAAAATTACACCGTCACTTGTAATGGATAGTATATTCATATATGTTTTCATATTGATAAGGTTGGACCCCTGTATTTGTACAATTTAGGAATATAGGATGGTTAAGTATCTAAGACAATAATTTCAGGCCATACTGGGTACCCCTTGAATGAATGTTTGTATTTCGTCCTTACAAAGGGTACTTTGAGTACATGTTTCATGTGTATATACCATGAGGAGTATAATTTCATGTTTACTTGACTTTGGTTATAAATTCCTCATAAGGTATTTCCTACGATTGAATGTCCGTAACTTTATCAACATGTATATCATTGTTTTGCCTTTACCTATGTTTTATGGAATGTGACTTAATTGGAATTATATTGTTGATGTATAGTCATGGAAATTTACATAATTATGTTTGGATGATATTTATAACCGAGGTTCAGTACTGATTTAATTTTATTGACAGGTGTAAGGTCTAATCAACCCCGTTCAGCTCCACCAGAAGAAAACGTGAATACATAGTTGTCAACCAAGGTGAGTGTACTCACTGGAAAGAGATATTTGTATCGTGTTGTTGATAGGATCAAAATATAGTGAATATGAAATTGTTCATTTCGTTTTACCGAAATGGGAGGTTACTCCCGACCCGAAATGGGGGAGATTTGTCTATTAAAGACAGGGGTTACTCCTCGACCAGGAATGGGGGACAATTGTCTATTTAGACAGGATATGTGAATTATGATTCGGAAAAGTTGGTCATTCATTATGAATGAGCCGGATAAGTTAATTCATAATTATATGGACATGATATATTGCATTTAAATTTATGCATTAGTATAGTAGTGATGCATTCACTGGGCTATTTTGCTTATGGTTCCTCTGTTCACATTTTTCAGGTAACGCGATGTCACTGCCAAATCTAGGAAGTCGGGTTGGGTTAGCCAGGAATGGGAGAAACAAACATTTTGTTTAAATGTAAATGATGTAATTGAGTTAAATTTTCCTTCAAGCAAGTTCATACGAGTGTGACTACTCTGATGTTGTAAAAAGGTTTTCAGATATATGGATTTACAATGATGACTCTGAAATTAAAACTCTTATTTATGGTTTGGTTAAATTAATCATGGTTTGACTCACTTTGACTTTCAAACTTAATTATAAGTAACTGGGTTGGGGTGTGTCACATAGAGTCGTTCGGGGTAATTCACTAACAAAGTCCATAGTTATAAAATCCCATTTCCATTATGGTATAGGAAGTGGTTAGAGTAAGCCATTGAGATGTTTATGCTCAATTTGTACCTGCTGGCACGTTATACACTTGGCTACGAAGTGAACAATATCTTCTTCATAATAGGCCACCAATAATGTTGCCTAAGATTCTAATACATTTTAGTTCTATCATGGTGAACCACAAATTTGGAATGATGAGCTTCTTGCAGGATTTATTCTCAGAGTGAAGATATGAGGGGAACACATACTCAATTTTTAAATTTTAACTCACGCTCAAAGTCCAAAGTCCAATCTTTTTGGGTGTTTGTTTTGAAGTTTTTGCTTTTGGGAATGCAAAAATTCATCTTGATCTTGGAGATCCATGATTTTCTTATGTAAAATGGGGAGAGAAGCCATATTTCGTAACTCAATTCGAGTGGTAGATCAGTCTTGTCTCCAATAGTTTTTAAATAAAAACATATTATGGTGGCTTCCTTGGGCTTTACGACTTAAGGTATCGATAACTACATTACCTTTTTCGAGATGGTAGATTAAGTTAAATTTATAATCATCTAGAAATTCTATCCATCGTCTTTGTCGAAGATTAAGTTCTTTCTACGTGAATATGTACTTCAAACTTTTATGATCAGAGAAGACTTAAAATTCTTCTAAATATAAATAACATCTCCAAATATTTAAAGGAAACACTACTGTAGCTAATTCTAAATTATGTACCAGATAGTTATGTTCATGAGTTTTTAATTGTTGGGAGCCATACTCGATTACTTTTCCTTGTTGCATCAACACACAGCTGATTCCTTATAAAGAAGCGTCGGTATAAACATTGTAGTTGATATTATTGGAGGGAATAGTTAATATGGGAGGAGTCACCAACTTTTCTTTCAAAATAAAAAAATCATGTTAACACTCAGGGTTCCATACAAATTGGACATCTTTTCTGGTCAATTTCATTAATAATGGGGAAATTCGGGAAAATCCTTTTACAAAACATCGATAGTATCCAACAAGACCTATAAAGCTTCGTAGTTTTGTGATGGTGGTAGGTTGAGGACATTCATGTACTGCAAAGGGTTTTGCTGAATTTAGTTGTATACCTACATCCGTAACTACATGTCCAATAAACTTCACCTCTTTCATGAGAAAATCATATTTGCTTTGCTTTGCGTAGAACTGATATTTATGAAGAGTTTCCAATACTATACACAGATGTTCTTCATATTCTACTCAGATCTTGGAATAAATTAGAATATCATCTATAAATAAGATTACAAATTGATCCAGAAAGGTCAAAATATTCTATGCATCAAATGAATGAAGGAAGCAGGGGCATTGGTTAACCCAAACGACATGACCAAAATTCAAAATGGCCATAGCGGGTTCGAAAGCGATTTTGGATCTATCTTAAATCAATTTTGGATTATAGTTGATAACCAGATCTTAAATCAATTTTGGAAAATAACTTTGGCCCCCCCAATTCATCAAACAAATCACTTATCCTAGGCAATGCATATTTATTCTTGATACTAACTTGGTTCAATTTTCATTAATAAATATATAGCCAAAAAGATCCTTCTTTCTTTCGTACGAATAAAACTGGGACTCCCCAAGGGTATGTACATGGGAGTATAAATCCTTTACTGAGTAGGCCATACAGTTGTGTTCGAAGTTCTCTTAATTATATAAGAGCCATACAATAAGGGGGTATTGAAATATGGGAAGTATATGACAACATGTTAATGAAAAATTCAATCTCTCGAGGTGGAGGCAATCCAAGTAAATCTTTAGGAAACATATATTTGTATCGGGTCAAGATGTTGGAAAGTGAAGAGGCCTTCTTTTCACTTATCCAAAAAATTAAAGGTTGGTGGATATTTCTTCCTTCAAAATAAAATGACGTTTGGTGAGGTTGTTTGAATGTTACCCTCTTTTTATGATAGTTAATGTGAGTTTGGTTTGGAGATAAAATGTCCATTCCTATTATTAAATCGAACTACGTCAAATCAAGGACAATTACGCCTATGGTTAATGTCCTGGCTCCAAAACATATAACGGCCATTTCTCCCGTTGGCATTCCTATAGTGAAAGGATAAGCTAACGAACTATAAGATAGTTGTAACCTAAATAGACATGACTGGCTAATGAAAGAATGTGTGGATCCAAAATTAAACAATACATGTGCTGAAATATTATAAAAAGGTAGATTACCTTCGACCACACCATGGTAATTTGGATTTTTTATTGGGAGAAAGTAGGAATTATGACTTTGATTCTTATTAACTGGCACTTGATTCTTTTCACGGGGATTTGATTACGACGGATATTTAAAGTTATTGGTGGGATTTTTGAAATGAGGTTTAACAAAGTTAGGGAAGGTAGAAGGAGGAGACTTTTATAGAATTGGGCATTGGGGACTTAATTGTCCTACGTGGTTGCATTCATGGCTACGTACTTCGTTCATTCCTAATAACATATGGATTTCGGGAAAGTTCAAAAATTCAAGTCGGGTTAGTAACAGTGGGATTTTTCTCAATAAGAGAGGATATTTCAATAATTCGGTTAAACTTCCAGACTTACAAAGCAATAACAAAGGATTTTATGGTTTGGCGTAAATCTCGTTCAAAATGCTTGCACTATTTGGGCTCCGTGTCAACGTATTCCTGGGCATATTGAGATAGTTCGATAAACTTGGCTTCATACTGGGACACCGTCATTTGTTGTTGCGATAGGTTTAAGAAGTCCACAGTTGTTTGTTCTCTTACGGTCTCTGAAAATTACTTGGTGAAGAAAATTTCTTCAAATTGTACCCATGTTAGTTCATTCACATTCGAGAACGTAAGATGGACTTCCATTAAAAATATTCTTCTCATTCGAATAGATATGAAGTTACTTTTATTGTAAGTTCATGGAAAATTATAACTCCATCAAGTACCATAAGTGTTTGGAAAATCCATTTCTCTTATTTAATTGCACCGGGTTTTCTAAGAAATACTGGAGGCTTTTATCTCAGATTTTCCTTAAGAGTATTCATTCTCCAAGTCCCTTCTGGAAATTCATTATTCACAGGGATGGAGGCATATTTTACTTTTGCTGGCTTAGCGTAATTAACTCTTGGAGACAATGTAGGATTCATTCATTGATGGTAGTTTAATTTGGCATTTGTAGTATAAAATGCTCTTTTTGCGTTCCACTAGTAGTTGCTCGAGTGATAGCCATCCTATATAAATAATATTGTAGGAAATAAATTACAAATAAAGATACTGCAAACAACTCGTCATTTTTTTATCATTTTTGACTTCCATTACATAATTAACGTAGAGAAAAGAAAGGGAAAAAACACATAGCCTTCGGATCTATTTTACAAAAAAAAAAAAAAAAAACTAGCAAACGAACTATTAGGTTACGTTACGGTGGTGATCTAGGAATAAGGGTTATCATCTACTTAAAGCCTTAGACTTGTAGAGTTTATTTAATTATGTCCACATTCTGGTGATTATTTTAAGCCATTCAGGGAACTACATAATCATATTCTGGATCAGTGTCATCTTCAAAAAGATCAGAGTCATCATCTGAGGAGTCTGGTGAAGTAGTGGTATTAGTAGGGGTGAAGATAGTAGTAAAGGGGGAAATATATCCATAGTCTATTGGGGAGTCAGGAGGAGTAACGATAACTTCATTAGATCGTGCCACATCCCATGCGAGATGGATCGATTGTTACAGAAATTTTGGATCTTCAAAAAATCTTTTAGCTTGTCTGGTGGCCTGAGCCTCTCCCATTAAATGACCAATGAGAAAACTGTTCTTTATTTTTGGAGTGGCAATTACCCAGTCATGATCGATTCTTTTTATATATTGGCACAGTTTGGCATATCCAACATCCCTGATAGCTCGCTCAAAGCGCTCATGTGTCGAGTCACAAATGTCGAGATAGATGTCGTCCCAAATATTCATTACTGCAAAACAATATGTTTAACGAAATATGATAAGGAAAATATTTAAAAATAATAATCATATAAGTCGTCGGTGAAGATCCTCATATTTGTCCCCATATAGGCATAAAACCCAGTTAATCTCTAATACCATGTTGTCGCATCCGCGAATTTATATTTTAATAATAGATGAGAATAAAATTAAGATACTACAATGATTTTAGTGCAACGAAAATTAAAACTCTTTTATTATGGGATGCCTAGCATCCGATTACATATCGGAGTCTGAAAATAAAAGAAAGTACAATATTATTCATTCATGCCATACATCAATTTAAAATTTCGAAGAAATGGGATTCAGAATTGATGATAATTTACGGTGTAGATATTCCAACGTGGACTACCATCATTCTCTATAACTGCTCACATGTATGTAATTACGAATATTTTTGGGGGTAGAAGAGAATAAAATTCAAAGGCTCGGGCGGTAACTAGGCTTCTTCAAGTTCATTTTCCATCTGGAATAAAAAAAAATTAAGTAGACATGCCAAGTAGATAGATTTTATTTCAATATAAGATATGGAAGATGATAATGTGTTCGATAAATGACGAAAGGAAATTATTAAAATTATACCCGTTGAAACAAAATGAAATATCATAGGACTATTAAGGGTATATTAAAGTCTACTGATATGTAAACGAATAATATAGTGAAGATCACTGGATAAACTGAGTACCAAGTTACTGTGATAATGGTTAAAATTACAACACGATAACCCATAAATTATCGGTTACATGGCTTCAACGGCGTAGGCATACAATTACAGTATTGCTCAAGGTATGAAATACACATAAATAGGCAATCCTAATGATTGGGGAATAGTAAAATATAACTCTACACACTTAGATAGAGTGTAAATCATACACATGTAGTAAGAAATCACTACTAGGCACTCAATATCCGAGTTCTATAGGCCAATTAGAATTACAGTGGTATACCAAGGTCTAACCCCTGGATCGTAAGGTATACTACTTGGGTTTTTAGTGATTATATGCAATTATTCATAATAGGTTGTAGGGTTTGACCACAATTATGGGTAAAGTTGTTTAGCGGATCGGGTATAATGGTTTATCGGTTTCAGGAATAATCGAGAATATCGAGGGAATCAATCATACGACAAAAATTTGAACTACTGAAAGGAGTTTGTATTTGAATTATTAGTTCAAAATTAAAACATAGTGATACAACAATCAATAATTAAAAGACATAAGCTCATATTGTCTAACATTGAAATTTAAATCACCTACCTTGAGTTTTATTAATTTCGATTGGTTGTGCGGGTAATTTGTTTGGTAGATTGAGTAGTATGAAACCATAAAAAGTGTAAGTATGTCAAATAGGTTGAAAATAATGTTTATGTGATGTATTTGGATGTAATTTCAAAAGATATTTTAGTGTAAAATTAACAAAGAGAGCATAAAGTATAAATTTTATAACTTTTTGAATAATGTTTTCCCTCATTCTATTAAGATTTGAAATTAGTGATAGAAGACAATGTAGCTCAGTTTATACTCAAGTAACTATAAAAAAAGTTTGGGAAAGTTTTGAAATACTTGAAAAACTAGATAGGGGGTTATGTGTAAACATTAAAGTTAATTTTTACACTCAAAACTGGTTTTCTTGAGAAAGTACTTTTCGCAAATCCAAAAATGGTTTTGTAATATACCAATTTTTTCAAAATAAAAATATAAAAATATTAAAAAAAATTAGAATTTTTTTATTGGAGGCACGCCCTCACACGCTCAGTCAAATGTGTGATGCACTTGTTTTGACTTTCACTCGCACGAATGTAGTCCAGTCACCTTCAACCTCTCGACATTTTGACTTTAGGGTTTCAAAACTTTGACCTTTATTTCGAAATGCTTTAGAATTCCTTTCAAGTTGATTCGTGAATGAAAGTTGCCGAATTTTTAAGAGGAATCTAACTATATTGGTTATAAGAATTTTGGTGGGCTCAATCAAGCTACTGAATTTTTGTAAAAATGGTAAAAATTTAACCAAATAGAACTGATTGAAAGCTATGATTCCCATTCCGACATCATAAAGGTTTTATTCTATATAAAAAATGGGGAAGATAAAACTTAGTTTGAGGGACATTGGTGGAGTAAAACCTACGAATTTCTTTTCTAAAATTTTCAGGGTCGAAAACTTCAACCCTTGATTAGCTGTATCATAAGCCATTTTTTGTTCAATTAAACATTACACCTATATTTCTGAGAAGATAAGCTCAACTTACCTCACTTTGAAACTGGTTCAAAGTCAAGGAAGTAGAATCCACCATTGAAGCTCAAACTTTAATGGTGTTTTCTGGTTTTTGAGCTATTTCAATGTGTATACGCACCAAATTTTACATGTAAATGCATATTTCTACTCTATAGATATGCAGAAACATAAACACATTCAAGAAACAAGAATTCATGGATAAAATTACATTAATTTAAAAACTCTCATATGTTTACTTTTAAATTGCATTTAGTTATAATGGGTTTCTACTGAAGTATGAGGGGGTATTTATAGGGTTCAAAAAGGAGAATTAATTAGTGGTTTTGGAGGGGGAGTTTGGGCTAATTTACACAAGTTTCCCTAATTGTTTCATTAAGTTAAAAATGGCACCATAAGTTACCCACATGGTATAACCTATACGGGATCTTTAGATGGTGCCATGTTACTAGATGGTGTAGAATAAATAAGTTCGGGTTTAAGTTTCGGTCTTTGGATAGTTTTCATATAAGTTTTAAAGTTTTTAGGTTATTTTATCAAAGTTTGGGGTCTTTTGTGTAATTATACAAACTTAATGGACTTATTTACGAAAATCCTATAAAATATATTTTCTTTGGTCAATTTTTGAGTGAAAGTCGGATCAAATTAGGAAGTTGTAAAGTGCCTAATTTTACTTGCAGGGGCATTTTGGTAATTTAAGGAATGTTTAGGGTTTTGCTTAGAAATTTGTCTCCTAAAGGCTAATTTAAGGGGTGGTGTTACATTTTGTCTCCAAGAAGATACTTTCCTCTCATGGACTCACTGAACTATGGTGGAATGAAGCCAAAAAAATCCTTACAACTAAGTATGGAGATCCTCTATAAGTAAGGGCTATACATTGATTATGAGAAAATCCATGGGGTCAACGCAAATGAGCTAAACATATAATGGGTCACAAAGGAAGATATAAAGGTCCCCGAGATAGATCTTGAGTGGGTATTCCCTCTCTATTTCCTGATGAACCTTCCCTAATATCCATGTTGGTGTTCTAGGATCTAAGCCTTGTAGATCCCTTCCACGACTGGTACGCAACCTCCGACACCTATAATATCACTATAAATAAGGGATGATCAGTCAGCACCCCCTGAACTCAATCTCTACCTCTATGTGCGAGATTTAACAGCCCCACCATTCCAGCCACCGCCTTCAGTCGAGCCTTAAGGTGAGACTTATTAGCCCTCATGAGATTATTAATGGAACAAAGAAAGACACTAGCTCTTGCTGCAAGACCTCTCTAAGGCACTCCCCTATACTAAACCCGTGGATGGACCCAAAAATGATCCCTCAACGAATTTTGAGGGAAAACAGTCCAACTCGAGGAACACCACCTACCCTAGCTTGCAGTTCACGCTAAAGATCCAAAGCACCCGAAGGCTAATATAAAGGTCCCATGATAGAACCCATCCCACGTTGTCGCTAACATCATGGGATCTACAATACTCAATAAATAAACTTCTATAAAATGTATCCCGGTAACTATCATCCAGAATTCTTTTGATTATGTACTCTTAGTATAATAATCTCTCTTATCCCCTCCCTTAATGTTTCCCTCTATAAAACAAAATTTTCTATTGTTATCAATGTTGTCCTTCCTCCATTTGATGGCATAATAAATAATGATTTCTAGTATTTCCCTGCATATGTTTTGTGTGATGATTATGAATCCGATGATTTATTACAACTCAAACCTAATAATAATCACTATATGGATCTAAAATACTTAAAACACTTATAAGAACTTGAACAAAGTCGAAATAGATGCCTGTCTCCTAATGAGGATGACACAATAACCATAAAATTAGGCACTCCCCAAAAACCTAAACAGTTTCAAATAGGGACCTCCCTAGACGAGAATGAATAAAAGGATCTCATCAATCTCTTAGCCATCTTCATATATGTATTCACTTAATCTTACTCTGATATGGTTAGTATCCACCCGACTATCGTCATATATAAGATACCCAATCTCTCTGATGCAAAACCCAAAAAGAAAAGAGTCTGTAAGCTGATACCCTAATGTTTCCTACAACTTAAAGAGGAAGTTGAGAAATAACTCAATGTTGGTTTCATCCGATTTAAAAACATCTCACTTTGTTAGTCAACATCCTATTAGTACCTAAGGCCAATAGAAAAGTCAGAATGTGTGTAGACTACAAAGATCTATATTGGTTCTAACCTAAAGATGATTTTCCTCCATTTCACATCAACTTATTCATTGATAGTACAACCAGTAATGTGCTCGAATCCTTCATAGAAGGATTTGCGAGATACAATCAGATGAAAATTATAGGAGTGGAAATTTTAGAAACGACACAAAAAAATAACACGAAACGACACGAAATTGACCCGAAATTGACACGATGTTTCGTGTTCGTGTCGTGTTTTTCTGACACAAAGTCGTGTCGTGTTCGTGTCTTAATTATGAGTCGTGTCGTGTCGTGTTATCATATTTTTTAGGCCTGAAATTTAAGAAATTAGTTATTGTGTCGTGTCGTGCCGGGTTATTTTTTATTCGGGCCATGTTCGTGTCAGCTAAAAAAATACGAATTCGTTCCGTGTCATGTCGTGTTCGTGTCTAAAAAACCTTGTCGTTTCGTGTCGTGTCGGCCGAAGCACGACCCATTGACCCAAATTTCCACCCCTAAAAAATTCACCCTGATAGCCAAGAGAAAATCGGTTTCATTACCCCTTTGGGTACATACTGTTATACAGTTATGCCCTTTGGTTTTAATAAAGCGAGTTCACCTTACCAAAGAAAATCCATAACCATCATACATGACCTCAAACATAAAGAAGTGTAGGTCTACATAGACGAAATGATCATAAAATCAAAAGACTGAGAAGGACACATTTTGGCACATTAAAAATTAGTCCAAAGGTTATGGATCTTTAAAATGAGGTCAAATCCTTTGAAATGTGTCTTTGAAGTCACTAAAGGAAAAGTTCTTGGATTTATTATCAGCAAAGACATGATTGAGGTCGACCTTTCGAAGGTAAAATCCATATGGGAAATCCCACCACTAAAAAAAAGAAAAAGAGGTCATTGGGTTCCTATGCTAATACAATTCATAATTCGATTCGTCAACTAACTTACCACCATTTGTGAAACCATATTCTAGATAGTAAAGAAGGAATAACCCAAAAAATGAACACTCAATGCCATGAAACATTCGAGAATATACAAGAGTACCTCACTCACCCACTGTTGTTAGAACCTACCCAATTAGGGTAACCTCTTATGTTCTACATGACCATAGCCAACATAGCTACTGGATCCATATTGGACCAATACGTGGAAAGTTACCAAAAGGGACATGCTGTGAGTGCAAGAATTATCACAATAAATTATCAAGAAAGCAATTTTAAGATGAATGTAATTAATCACACACACAACAACATATATATGTGCTTTAGAAACTTTCCTTCATCAACAGAGAGGCTACTATGTTCTTGTTAGTGTCTATCAATGCTGGAGTTTACATCCCTTTGCCTCGGGCCAATGTTTACAATTTATAGATGTGTAAAATAAGAGATTGAGTAGTATAAGTAACTCAATTAGATCGTGGATAACTCCTGGTATCCCCGAATATCTCCTCTGAGATTGTTGGTAACCAATTTGAGTCTATCATTATGTTTTGAAGTGCATATTAAATACATGAGTCTTTAATGTATAATTGATTTGGGTCGGGCAATTCCTTTATCCGTGCAGGGCTGGTCGGCTATTCTTTTGGGAAGAAAATAAATGAGCCGCCACAATTTCACCTAAAATTATTTGGCTTAACATTTGGGTTAACGAATTTTTGATTGAGTACAAGTCCGGTGTCCTAAAACTATTTATAAAACTAGAATGGTAAACTTGTAATACTAATGAACTTAAGGGGATACGCTCATCCGAGGTTAAACTTGTAATAAGTAAGGCTATGTTGGTTCGATAAGACATATGGAGCGCTAAAATCTTCATAGGTACTTGTGCTCTATCATTAGCTTGAAGTTCAAACAGAGATAAATCACTTCCAGTCATCGATTTTCAAAGACTTCTCGTCAACAAAACGTCCAACGTTCTCTTCTTCAGTTCTTTATATTCTAGAGCTCTCATTCATTCCTATAAGTTCCTCTCACTCTTTTTTTTCTTTCACTTCTTTAAATATTCATTTTATGTTACTAGATATTTTCTTTTTTTTAGCATCCATGTCACTGCTAGATAATAAATCGATAGAAAAATTTAGGAGTCTTATAATATTCATCATTAGGTGGAAAATCAACTGTGCCCCCATCCTTAGAGATGTCCATGACATCGAAGGGGGCATTGGATTCATACCCTCTTAATCACATAGGGGTTTTGATATTTCCCCCGAACACTCTCTTTCTAAGGTTCTTTAAGTATTTCTATGTCATCCCTGCTCCGTGTGCCCCAAATATTTGGAAGATTGTAAATGGGGTTTATATAATAAATGAGTTGTATGGAACTAATTTCCGACTTGGTGAGATCTATTACTACTATGTTTGGTTGTGAATCTCCCTGAATCTCAAAGGGATTATTGGGGTCATGGTTTTATTGGCAGAAATTGGTAACATCCTCCCCTACCTGAGTGCGAGAGGTACCAAGGCCCTTGGATCTCTTATTTTGGGGAGGATCATATAGGTCTCTTTCTCTTTTCTTCTGTTTGCGTGCAATTTTTTTCTGTTTACTTGTTGTTTCTTTTTCTTCTGTTTACTTGCTAGATGCTTCTATTTTCTGTCCTATGTCTTATATTTTCTTCCTCTATTTTGTAGCTTGTGATAAAAATCAAGAACCTGAATTGAGTGAGGTAAACGTTGTTAATCTCGTTAAAGATTGAAAAGTTCAAGAGAGATTCCAGACGGCGAGCACCCTCATTCTTCAACTTATCTATTAGAGTACAAGAACACCACCAATAGTTTTACTGCTCGGTCGGTTGATAAAGTCCCTAACTAAGAGATTCATGAGGTAGGGCCTTCTGAACCAATTGTGTTAGAGGAAGAAAATAAATAGGGAGGAGAGGAAGAAGAATAAGAACAGCAGGAGATGGCACCCCTATAAAGAGGATAGTTCTTAATATTGATGATGATGATCAAGTTTATTATCTGATTGGATAAAATGTTTAAAGAGTATAGAGGGGGACTCCCCTAGGTCTAATGGCTCCAGCTCGGGAGCCAAGGGAAAAGAGAAAAAGATGGAGAAAAAGAGGAGAGAAGAAGATAACATGAGAGAGAGGGGGGAATGAAAGAAAAAGAGAAGAAGAAGGAAGATGCCAAGAAGAGGCTAGCCTTGAAGGCCCTCAATGTGCCTTTCTTTACTACTGCTGTTGAGGGGTCCAGTGTGGATAACACTCCCGTCCTTTCCCAAGACCTGCTAAAGGGATCCATGCTCGTAGTCAAACGGGAGTGCTCCCCGTTATTGGGGTCGGTCTAGTTGGCATTCAAGTCCACCCAGATATTTTCTCTGGTGAGTTTCTTTTTTTCGTCTTATCTTTTATCTTTGTATTTGTGTTCTTTGTACTAATCTTTGCTCTTTTTATTTTGTGTAATTTTTGGTTGACTTCACTACACTCTTTGATGGTCACGCCAACCAATCCCTAAATAACCAGAAGCTAAAATATTATCTGAAGAAGTCTAAAAAAGACTAATCTGATGCCCGCACCTCTTTGGAGTGAGAAAAGGAGAGCTCGACAAAAGCCTATGCCGATCTATAGTTGGGTAAGGACTTAGTGGTCGCCGAGAAGGAAAAGCTCGCTCAAGAGAACCTGGGCCTGGTCGAGAAGGTCCATAAGTTGGATGAGGAGCTCCCGAGTGAGCAGGACATTATCTATACCAAAGGCTGGAATGCGGCCTACGATGATGCTGAGCTCTAGATTAGGTACGCCAAAATATTATCCTTTAAAAAAGGATGGGATCAAGCTCTGGGAGCAGCGGGAGTCCCCTTAGATTTTAACATTTTCCAGCTTCACAATCCTGGACCCAACCCGCTTGTAGAGAAAGAGCCTCCTTTTGGTCAGCCTGCAAACCTTACTGAAAATGAGGCTACTAAGGTCGGGATAGTTGTCGACTAAGAAAAGAGGGCTTCCGAGAAGGGGAAGGCAATAGGCAGATCTAAGCAGGTGAAGAAATAAAGCCTTTTAGCTATAAGAATTTTCCTTTTACTACCCTTGTGCCTTGTAATATATTTTCTTCCAGTTGTACTGGCCTTTGGCCTCTTTTTATCAATTAATGTAAAAAGACTTTTTCTTTTATTGATGCATTCTGCTCTTTGAATTATGCTGATGTTAGTTACATTTCTTATTTATTGTGTTGTTTATAGCCCATACTCCTAGAGGAATACATCCCCCCACCACAAAGTTGGGGATGATTTTGAGATCAAATATCATTAGTTAAGCTCGCAAGGCATTCGTAAGGATTTTCAAGCAGCTGAAGCTGAAGGTGAGGGCTAAGCAGTACAAGGACTAGTCCATACTGGTCGCCAAGATAAAGGATGATCTCCATGTCATTGAGGACATCAGTTCCACAACGTAAGAGGATGTAAACGGTTTGAGGTCCAAGCTACTTGAGAATAAGGATGTGAGCGAAGTGGGCTAGGTGATTCAAGATATAAACGATTCTATGAGGAAGGCATTCGCCGAGCTAAAAAAAGGACGTCCAAAGGGGATATGGCAAAACCCCTATTAAGATCTGAGGTGGGTGAGAGTAGAACCTATGACCTCCCCCCCCCCCCCCCCCCCCGCACACCCAAATGCATCATTCCTCACCATAACTAAAGGAACCTTTCATTAATAACATTACATCCAATAATATGTAAATCTATATTAAACCCAATTACATTATTTGCAAATTAATCCTAAAACTTTGTAACTTCCTCATGCCACCTCAGATTCGCGGATTGTAAAAATCGATGCGACCCTTATTTCGATGCCAATAATATTTTAGTAGTGTTCGGGTCATTATATTTGACTTTGGTGTTGACCTTTGAGAAGCATGGGCGGAAGGTTATGATGAAGGCTGGACTGAAGGAGGCTGAGCATGTTGTATTGAAGCGTGAGTGGTTGACTGCTCTTAGGGAGGTCAAGACCACTAAGGAATACAACCTATGGTATAAATACCTTGTGCAGTGCCGTGCTTATTTCCACAGTACCCTCTTAAAATATTATAAAAGGATCCCCATCGATAACATCCCTGCCCAACTCCTAAATAATAACCTTGAAGATGATGAGGAGGTGTTCGCTCCTAACCCAGATGATGGCTAGAGAGCACGTATAGCAAATTATCTTGCTCGCTATCCATAATTGGTCTAGAACCTTGTTTGGTCTTGTGTATTTTGTCTTCTTATAATTGTACTCTCAATTTTTACATATTTTGAGTATGTGCTAATTAAATATGATTTAATAATTGTCTTTGTATTTTAACTGCTTAACTGGAAAGAGTTGACATCTATCGACCACTTAGGACCTTTTTCGACCACGTAATACTATTTATCATTTTGATCTTCTTACCAATTAAATGAGTTAATATTTAAGATCAGTTATTTTGGGCTCCTTAGCCGACTAAATAAGTCAAGAACAAGTGTTAATCATTTTGGGCCTCTGCCGACTAAATGAGTTTTCTAACTTGTGTTCGAATATTCTCCCAGTCCAATATGCCTTAGCAGTATCATTCTATCTGCCTTAACTTTTAGGTTGTGTCGTCCCACTCCTTTAAGCTTAGGTGAGATGATGGAGAGAATGTACCTGGTTGATGGGCAATCTTCCCATTCAGGTTTTTAGTGACCCACACAGTTGGTGACCAACCTAAGTTGGCTTTTTTGACTAAGGATCCTTTGTAGGGCTTTTACTGTTGCCGGGACAACTCATGAAGTCTATTGTGTTTATGACAAAGTCTTGAGGGTTCTAGCAATTGTAATACTTTAATAACTTATTGTAATTGGAGTGAACCCTGCTCGACATAATGATATTCTTTGATTAAAATAAGTTGAATAACTTATTGTAATCCATATGAGTTTCTTTATGCACGAGGAAGTTCTTTAGTTAAGATGAGCTGAGCATCTGATTGTAACCAAAGGTAGTCTCTTATTGTGGTTAAGGGTCATAATTTAGAAAGGGTGCATAATACTGAGATACATCACAAAAAAATTCGAAGCAGCCAATATACGAGATTAAAATGTGAGAGATAGTAGGACTTTATTCATTGAATCATAACTTGCAAGTGACATAAGTTTAAAATAAATATTTTCATAAACTAAATGTGCTGATAAAAGATAATGAAGACTAAAAGTAGAACTTTTTGATATTGGTTATATTCCATGTTCTTGGTGTCTCCTTTCCCTCCTGTGTTTTCAAGTGATATGATCCTTGAAGGTCGTTACTGATTAACTTAAAAGATCCTTCCCAGTTTGCTCCCAGTTTTCCATATGACGGACTTACGGCACTACCGAGGACTTTCCTTAAGACATAGTCCCCCACTCGTAATTTCCTCAAATTAACTTTTTTGTTGTACTGCTTGGCCAACTTCAGTTGGTAGGAAGCTAGATTGACCATAACATGTTCTCTTCGCTCGTCCACTAAGTCAAGTTCAATGCGCAATGCATCATCATTCAATCCTTGATCGACCAAGGTGGTACTCTTAGTAGGGGACTTACTTCAAGAGGAATAATATCTTCCATTCCATAGGTGAGAGCGAAGGGTGTTTTCCCAGTTGGTCTCCTAGGAGTAGTACAGTAGGCCCACAAAACATGGGGAAGCCCATCCACCCAGGCACCCTTTGCTCTTTTCAGCTTTTTTTTAGGCCAACAAGCATGGTTTTTTTTTAAGATTCTGCCTAACCATTGCTTTGGGAATATTCCATAGAACTGAAATGGTGCCTGATGCTATGTTCTTTACAGAAACCTTGAAAGAAGATGCATTTAAACTGGGTGCCATTGTTGGTGATGATTTTCTTGGTACCCCAAAATGTGTTATGACGCTTTTCAAGATGAACATTCTATGTCAACCAACAGATATTTGCTATTTCCAGGTGCGATAGGTAGTGGTCCCATAATATTCAGTCCTCATTGCACAAACATCCAAGGACTTGTCAAGGATTTCAGGTCACTGGCTGGATGGTGGACCATATGAGAGAATTTCTGGCACTTTTTACAATTGTGAACATAAGAACTTGCATCTTTTTGCATGTGAGGACACTAGTATCCTTCCTTGATTGCTCTAAAGGCCAATAATCTCCCTCCTTCATGACTCCCATAACTGCCATCATGAAGTTCATTGAGAACTTGATCGGTATCGTGTGGGTGGACACATTGGAGGTAAGGGCCAGTGGTGAATAATACATGTCATTTTCCCCGAGTTAAATCACTTGAGATTAAGGTATATGTCTAGCGGATTTATATTCACCCTTCGAAAACTAATTTTCATAATTAGAAAATCATTCTTATTTAAACTTAAGGTTCTTCTAGACATGATATTTCCGAGTCCAAAGATAATATACCCTTTTTAAATAAAAACAACTGTTTTAATGCATATTTGTATTTAGAAATTTACTTGTCCTTAGTTGAACAAGTTGAAATTCTATGTTTTGTAAATATTTGAAAACATGTCATTTTGTGTTTCTAGCCGCAACCCTCTTCGCTGGAGGTTTAGTTTAGTGAAATAGGACTTCATGTCATTAAACATCTGGTTTGTTGGTCACGATAATGTGGAAACTAAGTCATTATAAAAGTCTGGCACAACTCGTGAGCTTCGTCTTTAGTAATTGGCGTCAAGAAATGGGTTTCTCATCAACAAAGGTCCTATCTCGATGGTCATGACCTGAGGTAACCATATCTTAGCATTTCTCTATCGATATCTGTGACCTTGGTTGATGACCCTTCGCATCAGCGAATATTGGCTTCGCTACCTTGAAGGTTCCCATGAGATATATTCATCTTTTTTCACTATTTGAGATATTTTGATTAGTATCTCATAGGAAGTTGTGCCTAAACACAACCTTGGTTTGCAGCCAACAAAGATTATTTTTTAGATAATAATAATGCTTCACTTGAGTATATAACCACTTGTCTTCATACTCAAGTATTATACATACTTTTGAAGGCCTTATTCTTCCTTTTTTTATTTGGTCTTTAAGAGAGTGCTTTTAATAAGAAAAACATTTTAAGCTTATTTTTTTTATTCTTCTCTTGTGTGATTTTCAAGAATTTTGATTAATTCTTGAATCCTTGAAATTAAGAATTTTGTACTCAACCAAGTTTTGACAAATAATTTTTCAAATCTTATTTGTTCTTAACTATGGCCTTCTTATAAGTTTGAAAAACACAATTTTGAGTTTTAAAAAGAAATATTTTCACTACATATATTCAACCATATGATAACCTCAAGCTTTCTACATTTATTTATTGGCATGAGATTTTAAAGCATTCGACGGTTCTGAAACCAATCGTGGTTGTGTAGCGTTATCCATCTATTGGCTCTTTATTCGGATAATATGGTAGGAAGCCAGTCATTGCATTGTCTGATTATAAGTCATTGTCTCTTAGTTGTAATACTCTACCGTAGTACAATTTTTATTCATTATGACTTGAGGATTTTTCCCGTTGGCAGGTTTTTAGTTGTACATCCGATGTCACATATTATAATCACTTATCTTAATTGAACATAAAACTTGATTAAGAATATAATATTGATAAACCGACTTTGTCACATAGACCTTTGGATGTTTTTAACCCATTAAATTATTTTTTATCACTCAACTGATATTTTAGTTTTAATTGGGTAACTACCGTCAGGAGTTCGCACTCTTAGTAGGGTCTTCCCCACTTGGGTGCGAACGTTCCTCTTGGTATTCGAGTGGACTTTAGATTTTCTTTAAGGACTAGGTCACCCTCTCAGATGTTCATTTTTTGACTTTTCAATTGAAGGTCCTAGCGAACCATTATTAATACCCTTGGTTGTGGTAGGTGGATCTAAGTTTCTTTTCTTCAAGTAATGAAAGTTTATCATATAGGTCCTAAACCCAATCAACATTGGCAATCTGTATCTCTAACATGACTCTAAAAGAAGGAACTTATATTTATATGGCCAAGACAACTTTTATACTGTAGTCTAAGTAATAGGGATGGCCCCTATGGAGTTTTAATTTGTGATTTGATAGCCCGGAGGGAGTATGTTATCTTATCTACTATATGTTTTTATCATCCTACAAATAATGTTCATTGAGTTCTTATTAGTGGTATCGGCCGACCACGGATCCATGTTCGGGAGGGTGATAATTTGTGTTTGGCGATCTCATACCTGTGTAACATATTAAAGACTTCCTTCTCGAAATGAATGTCGCTAAAAACTAGTTCATGGGGTATTTTAAATAGGCATATGATATGTTTTCTTATAATTTAACCACTCTATTAGAGTTGATCATTGCATTGGACTCAAGTTTTATCCCCTTGGTCAAGAAATCTATTGCCACTAGGATGAACTCATGCTTAATGGCATACTTTGTGGTTACTTTTCCAATGGTGTTGATCCCCAACTGGAAAAAGACCACGATGAGGTCATAAAGTAGAGTTATCGAGGTAGGAGGTTATGCTTAAGATCATATAACTATCACTTTAGGGACCCTATGATTTAGTTTGTATGTTAGTGCTAGATATTCACCGAGTAGTAGTCTCATCAAAGTATTTCTTAAAGATGGTGTGGTTGCTCATGTGCGACCCTCACTCCCCACTATGGATTATCCCCTTAATTTTAATGATTATTATTTTTGGTGACGCATCTTAGGTGTATGATATCGAAGGTTCTGTTATAGAGTTATACTCCAAAAATGATATTTTGGGTATTATATGTCTCAATATGATATGGTCAATAGTCATGACGTTAGGAGGATAGCGGTCCAGGATGAGCAAGTTTAAGATATCATAATACCAGACTATATGATTGATCTTCTTATTATCTTCCCCATTGATAAAAAATAAGTACACGAGTTTGTAAGGATAAATTTCTAATAGAGTCAATTTGTAGTGTTGGCTTAATTCCGAACAAAACTATTTGAGTAGTAGGATAAAGGTTGTCCCTTCAAGCCTATGACGTTGATGTTGAAGTCATGCGGCCTAGCAAATATGCCGGTTTCAAGTTCTACATTTCGCGTCATCAACATTACATCATTCCAAGGTCTCAAATGTATGAATGCATTTATATATATTTAGGACCTTGGAAATTTTATTTTGGATGTAACATTTTTTTAACGACTTTATTTCACTCAAGAAAACATTTTAATCTTATAATAATTTTTTTTGGATTTTAAAGAAGAAGTTTTTTTCTTGAAAAGTCATTCGAACAAAACTGGATCTCATTCGAACGAGATGCCCAGGTCGTTCGAATGAACATCTGACGAGATTCGAACGAATTTGTGACATTTTTTTTCTGAATTGTCGTTGGAATGTTGTTAGAACGACCTCGTTTGAACGTGTTTATTTAACGAGATTTTTTTCCTTATTTTTTATCTGAATCTAGTTCGAACAGTGTCGTTCGAATGACATTGAAAATTTGTTCGAACGACCCTACGTCAGTTTGACAATTTTTTATTAAAAACACCCTCTTTCTCCACTACTTTTACCTACTTTAAAAAAGGGCCGTGGATAGTTTTTCTAACACAACTTTTGGGAGTTTTCCTTTTACTTAGAGAGCAAATATTCTTAATCCAAAAGTTCCTTTTGAGTATCCATCATCTTTAAAGATTTATTTCTCAAATAATATAAGTTTACACCCAATGTCTTAGAAGGCAGCGTGTGTGGGTTGACGGTAGCGAGGCTCCATTGGTGGATTCTAAAATTTCAGTGGACTCCGGAGTTGTCGACTAGGAAGATTTTGAAGAACGAGGGAGCGTCAAGGCTTGAAAGTCAAGTCGTTGTTATAAGTTTTCACAAGTCGTGTCTTTCGTAAAAATGCGATACCTAGTGGACTTGTAGGCTGGGCCGTCCGAGGTTTTTTCCACTGTGGATTTTCCTCGTACATCACGCCTTGTGGTTGTGATTGTTTATTTTATCTCTCAAAATCAACTAGATGCATGTATAGGTTAAAAAATAAAATTTGGCTTAAATCACAACTTATTTAATTTAGTGGTAATGTTAGTTCGGTAATGTTTAGTTTAATTTAATTTAAGTTGGCATAACTAATTTGGCTTAAATCACAACTTAAATAAAATTTGGCTTAAATCACAACTTATTTAATTTAGTGGTAATGTTAGTTCGGTAATGTTTTGTTTAATTTAATTTAAGTTGGCATAACTAATTTGACTTAAAATACGTGCTTAAGTTGTTAGGCATAATTTTAACTTGAATTGAATTAATGTTGTTTAATTGAGGTTAAAATAAAAATTCAAATAATTATTTTTAGTGTTTGACTTTTTTTAATTTTGAAGAAGTTAAAACTTGTGAAGTTTAATTGGTAAATCAAAAAGATATTTTAATTTGGAATATATTGTGAACCATCCCATATTTTTTATTTTTAAAATTCAGGGTAGTTTCGTCTAACAAGTGCTATCACATCATTTTTATTCTAACAAGTGATATAAGAGCGGGAACGCTAAATTATCTCATTAAGATCCTTTGTCAAAATTTTAGTTTTAAAAATGAAAATTTTACCTTTGTTGGTTCTAACTACCTGTATTGGAAAGCACGTATGAGGTTGAAACTTAAGTCCTTAGATGAGAGGGTTTGGCAATCCGTAGTTAATGGGTGGTCCCCACCTCCGTGTCTACATGAAAATATGTGTATCCTTAAACTCGTAGAAAGATGGAGTGAGAATAATCTTAAACTAGTTAATTTTAATTCTCTTGTTTTAAATGTTGTTTTTAGTACGGTCACATTTAATGAGTTTAGCCGAATTATGACATGTGAAACTTCTAAAGAGGCATGGGATATTCTTTAACTCACCCATGAGGGAACTAGTGTCGTGAAAGCTTCTAAACTTCAAAACCTCACCACTCAATTCGAAACCATTAAAATGCTTGAAAGTGAGACTTTTTATGAATTCTATGCTAGACCTTTCGACATTGTTAATTCATCTTTTAACATGGGAGAAAAGATACACGACAACCGTGTTGAATAGAAACTTTCGAGGTCATTACCCAATAGATTTATTCCCAAAGTGAATGTTTAAATTCTTTACCCACTTTATCATCTATGAAACATGAAGAGCTTGTAGGTGACTTACAAACCTATTAACTTGACATGTTTACCTCCAAGAATGAGAAGAAGAAAGATAAGGGCATTGCCTTGAGAGCTCGAAAGGAGAAAAAATAAGTTTTTGATGATGAGAGTGATGTTGACTCCGAGGATATGGCTACGTTTTCTAAGAAGTTTAGAAAATTTCTTAAGTTTAATAGAGACAATCTTACAAAGGATTTTAAGAAATTTGATAAGTCTAAGCCTAACAAAAGCGGGAGAATCCCTAAAAATAATAACAAAGATTTTAATAGGGATGAGTCGAATAAGTGTTTTGGTTGTGAAGGTTATATCCATAGGGCATTCGACTGTCCCACTAAACTAAGGAAGGAGGGCAAGAAACCAATTTCATACAATGCCACCCTTAATGATAGTGAAAAGGAAGAGATACCCGATTCCCCCATTGAGCTTAATTTACAACGTTCATGGGAAGTCATGTGAGCATTGATAGTGAATCTTCCCATGAAGATATTTCTTTACATGACACTTTCAGGGCCATTATTTATTAATCCCATTTGTTTGATGGTATAAAGAGTGGAGTAGAAAGTGAGAGTGAAAAAGACGAAGAGGAGGAGAAAAGTGAGCTTCAAGTAGCCTTTCGAGAGTTATATGACAAATCAATAAAATTAAAAGGGCAAACTTGAAGTTAGAAGTTAGTTTAAGAGAACGTGCCAAGGAAAATAATGAGATTATTTTACTAGAAGATCTTAGGGCACATGAGAGATCTCTTCGTGAGAAATTAGAGTATGTAGAAGGTGAGAGAGATGGACTTAGAGGTTTAATGGAGGCTATGAAGAAAGAGCTTCTTGGGTTTGAAGAGAGTAAGTGTTTACTAGAGTCTAGAATTTTATAGTTAGAAGAGAAATTGAGAGAGTCAAGGAGGGTCAAATTTAATTTGGAGTGCAGGTCCAAAAAATTAGATAAAATCTTAGGAACCGTCCAAATAAAAAATGACAGGTGTGGTATTGAATTTGATACTCAAAATGCCTCCAACAATAAAGACAAAATCGTGTGTTTGAGAGAATCCTCTAGGAACACTTTAAAAGGTTAATCCTTATGTACAACTTTCTCCAGGACTTTGCTTGTACACATTGTGGTCGAAAGGGTTACCTTAGGAAGTTTTGTTTTGATCTTCAAAATGGTCCTTGGAAATCCAAGGGTAAAGTCACCAAAGTCACTAAATCCCGAGAGCATCCCGCTTCACTAATTTGGGTTAGGAGATCCGATTTGGAGGCTTTACAAGATAGGATTGTTTTTTCTCATTTGCTTGAATATGATACCTCCATTGCTAAATCTAAAGGTTAAATGTGTTAGCTTTGTTTACATACACTAGCTTTTGTGCTTCACGATAGATTTTTTCTAGTTGTATGTTCGATTGTCATTTTCTAGTTCTTACTTCATCATATATGTATTGCTAGAATTATAACTTGTGTATCTTTTGTATTTATTTTTATTTATTATCTCTTAGTCAAAAAATACAAAAAGATGTTTGTTTGTTTATTGGGTTATCTTTATGTTTGGTTAAATTTTTTTGAAAAAATCAAAAAGATTTTCTATTTTTGTGTATTTTAGTTTTACACATTTTATGTGGAATATACTTTTGTTTGAATCCGATATCATATCCGCTTCCACGTGGCTAGAACTATTGGTTAAAATTTTCAATCCTTAAAGTGTTCTTTCTCGTGCTTGCATGGAGTAGTTTGAGTTTGGCTTTCTTAATGGATTCTCTTTTTATATGCCTCGATTCACACATGCACAAGCTCATTTGAATTTTTACTTCACATGTATATTTATTCTAAGTGATATGTTCTCCTATCAATTTAGTCATATACATGTTGCTATGACTATGGAGGATTTGTGAATGTAATAACAGTTTCCCATATTTAAAAAAATGAAAAATGTAAAATATGTTTATCCTATGTAGTTGTTTATCAATGGAATCGGGCTGCGAAAGACAAAATTACCATGCGTGAAAATCCACCATTGAAAATTGGCCTAAAAAAATGTGGCATTAAAAAATTAGCTAAGGCCTTCATTGTTTAGTTGGTATGTTCATAAAGAAAAGAAAAAGGAAAAGAATATTTATGAGGGAGTTTGATTGGATATATGAATGGGTTTGCACAATGACAATGTATCCTAGTTATACTATCTTTGTCATGACTTTATTGGTTTGTAGAATCATCAAAATTCTAGGCTTGTGTGCATTATGTATGTTTGTTCCATGAGTTCAATTTATCTTGTTACATGAGGTTATATTTAAGTTAGATAAAGTTAAGCAATAAAATGAGAGCTCCATAAACATGTTTAAGTGATTGGGACTTAATTCTTTTGTTGTTAGTTCACACCCCTTCACTTCCATTTACCACATGTATTTAGACACATTTTTTCCATATGAGTGTGGAAGGATTAATGTATTTTGTGTCGTGTGTGGTGTTTATACCTATGTATATGTGTGTGTGCGTTATTGGTATCTTTTGTGTGTATATATATATATATATATATATATATATATATATATATATATATATATATATATATGGTATTGTGTGTTTTGAGTCTTTGCCTTAGCATCTAATCCATGTATGCATCTTGTTCAAATTAGTATCCATCTTGTTACGAGGTTTGTTTGATATCACATGCTTATGTTTAGTACATTTTAGTTGGTATCATTTTTTTTTCATCTTAGTTGGTATCTATATTTATTTTGTGGATTAGTTCATTTTCATTGTTGCCAATATGCATTATTGCTCTTGTCACCATTTACACAATCGAATGATAAACTTTTTTTTCCATTTACTTATCCCTTGTTTCGTCTAGGGGGAGTATTTTCTTTCATTGGGAAAAAATAAGTTATTTTATGATTCTTTAACCTTTGTCTATTCTTGTACAAAAAGGGGGAGAAATGGTATCTAAACCTTTTATTTTGGGGAGATCTAACTTAGGGGGAGACACAACCTTCTTAGGTAGTCACTATTAGATAAAAGGGGGAGAATTTTATATGAACTTCAATTTGTTATAGTCCCTATGCGTTTGATGGTTTATTTAAGTGCGCAGGATTTTATCCCTAGCGGAAAATTAGTTAAAGCGGCAAAGCTTCTTGATTCGTATCAAATATTGCATATTTTCGCCCGTTATCTTTTTGCAGTCTAGAACTTTTACGGTCCTTAATGCATATATTTATTATCATTAACTAGAAAACCTTGGATTTGGAGATATACATGTTTTGCAGGGGTTAATTATGTTTTTGTAGGTATTTGAACGCTAAAAGTGAGGATCCATTACATTTCGGAGAAGTTCCATCGCCGGATGCTACTTCAAGGGCATATTAATCAATTCACATTTCTTATCCATCTAATGTAAATTCCACGGATGCGAAGTTGTTGAGTTAGCATAGCATGGCCGCAAACAGTGCGTCATTTAGAGTTCGAACGAAGAAGTTATGTCGGTTTTCGTTATTGGACTTTTCCCCCTCTTCATGGACCAAAGGATTCTAGGAAATAGAGTACCGGTCGATCGCGTCCCTGGGACCGGTCGACTGCAGTTTTCCATTTTTCCGTGGGAAGGAGACAGTAGGCTTTTGCCTGAAGGACCGGTCGATCGCGTCCTGGCAACCGGTCGACCAGTTATGCCAGATATTCTGTGATCTTTCCTTTTTCATTTCTTTTTCCTTTATTTCTTTTCCCACTTACTATATAAATCATTTTTGTTGTAAATATCAGATATTAAGTAGGAGATTAGATTTTAGAGAGTGGTAGCTTAGGGTTTGAGGGTTTTGAAGATTTCTTCTTCAATTGTTGCACTATTCATCACCCTCTCCATTAATTTAGTGTGTATTCGCTTATTTCTTGATTTGATAATTAGATTTACACGCTTTGTTAATTAGTTTACATGCTTTGATTTACTTGCTTTGTAGTATAAATTTATCGCGTTTATTTACTCACTTTATTTACCACGTTTTTAATATGCTTTCTAGCTAATTTAAATTAGGTTGTGCTTGAATTGAACTCACTCGAGTTGACGCGTTGCTTTGCTTTGGTGATGGTGTTTATGGGTCTATTTTGGGTGTGTTTCCCTAATTATTGCGCCTAGGAGATTTGATGGGGCATATCATGTATGTCCCGTGCTTACGACCTTGCGTGCGCAATTTTTGGGATATTTGTTGACGCCAAAATCTTATTAGGCTTTTATGCGGATTTATGTGCGTGACAACCCTTGATTCAATTAACTGTCAAAATGAGACGCATTTAAAATAACTCGTCGACCCATGTATCCATTTTATACAAATTAACTCGGGTGGGGGATATTCGACGTAACCTATAGTTTTACTCGCTTTCTTAATCTAGCTTTACTTTCCCTCGCCTAGATTAATATTTCCCTTTTATGCATCTTTTCCTTTTTGTTTGTAATCACCTTTTTGCACTTTTATTTCCGAATATTAAATCTAATAAATTCTAGGATCTCGTCTCAGTGGATATTTTCGATACCCGACTTACCGCTGTGCTTGCCTCGCAAGTGTAGTAGTAATTTAGGTTTGTTTGTATTATCGTGGTGAAACGAAAACAATGACTGTGTCCTTAGACGAACACACTTTTCTCGCATAATCACTTCTATTATGTATCGAGTCAAGCATTGTATTTTTTATTTTTCTTTGGGTGGATTGTGTCTAGATGTGCTTGACGGCCCATAGGATTTGTATATTTGGTTTTGTCGTGGATTACCTAAAGGGGGAGATTTGTAAGGACAAATTTCCAACCGAGTCAATTTTTAGTGTTGTCGTAATTCCGAACAAAACTATTCGAGTTGTAGTATATAGGTTGTCCCTTCAATCCTATGACATTGATGTTGAAGTTGTGTGGCCTAGCTAAAGTGAAGATATCATTACCGGTTTCAAGTGCCATGTTTCGCGTCATCAACATTACATCATTCCAACGTTTCAAAGCTATGAATGCATTTATATATATTGAGGACCTTTGAAATTTTATTTTGGGTGTAACATTTTTTTAACGACTTTATTTCACTCTAGAAAACATTTTAATCTTATAATAAAAGTTTTTGGATTTCAAAGTAGAATTTTTTTTCCTAAAAATTCGTTCGAACGAAACTGGATCTCGTTCGAACGAAACTGGATCTCGTTCGAACGAGATGCTCAGGTCGTTCGAACGAATATCTGACGGGATTTGAATGAATTTGTGACATTTTTCTCTAAATTGTCGTTGGAATGTCGTTAGAACGACCTCATTCCAACGAGTTTATTTAACGAGATTTTTTTCCTTATTTCTTTTTTGAATCTCGTTTGAATGCCCCTGCGTCATTCCACAAGGTGTTTAAAACCCCCTCTTTCTCCACCAGTTTTAACTTCTTTAAAAAAGGGACGTGGACAATCTTTCTAACAAAACTTTTACTTAGAGAGAAAGTATTCTAAATCCAAGAGTTCAGTTTCAATGTTCATCATCTTTAAATATTTATTTCTCAAAGAACACAAGTTTACACCCAATGCCTTAGTTTAAATACAAGTTCGACACACACACACACACACACACACACACACACACATATATATATATATATATATATATATATATATATATATATATATATATATATATCTTTACTTGGAGATTATTTGGCACCGGGTTCTTCTCTATCCAAAAGGGAGTTAGTTTTTGCCACGGCGTGCTTATACGATGAAAGGCACCGTGTGTGGGTTGACGATATCCAGGCCCCATTGATGGATTCCAAGATTTTGGTGGACTCCGAAGTTTTCGACTAGGCAGAGGTTAAAGAACGAGGGAGCGTCAAGGCTTGAAAGGCAAGTCGTTGTTGTAAGTTTTCTCTTGTCATGTCTTTTGTAAAAATACCATACCTAGTGGACTTGTAGGTTGGGTCGTCTGAGGTTTTTCCGATTGTGGGTTTTCCTCGTACATCACGCCTTGTGGTTATGATTGTTTATTTTATCTGACAAAATCACCTAGATGCATGTATAGGTTAAAAAATAAAATTTGGCATAAAACACAACTTTAGTTTAATTTGGTGCTAATTTTAGTTTGGGTAATGTTTAGTCTAATTTAATTCAAGTTGGCATAATTAATTTTACTTAAAACACATGCTTAAGTTGTTTGGCACAATTTTAACTTGAATTAAAATAATGTTGTTTTAATTGAGATGAATAGAAAAATTCAAATATTTATTTTTGGTGTTTGACTTAATTTTTATTTTGAAGAAATTAAAATTTGGGAACTTTAATTGCTAAATCAAAAAGATATTTTAATTTGGAATATATTGTGAACCATCCCGTATTTTACAATTTTAAAATTTAGGGCATGTTCCCCAAACAAGTGGTATCAGAGCATTTTTATTCTAAGAGGGTTTATCTCGACTTTTGATGACAAAATCACTTTATATGGTTTTGTCGAGGATGTCAGTTGTTGATGTTGAAGTGGCGAGGGAATTCGCGAAGTTGTTCTTCGTGTGGGAAGGAATTTAAACTCGAGGTGAGTATGAACTTGGAGGCAACATCGTCTAGTTAGGAGTGGTGAGGTTGAATCTTTTATTCTTTAATCTGTCATTTTTCCAGGATTTTGACTAATGACCAACGTAGAATCTCAATAGACCTCTTATTTAGAAATTCCCATTTCCAAAGCGATCTAGATTACTAATACAAACCTTGTATTCTACCACATTATTTCTATATTACTAGGATAATGGTGGGTAGATGGTGTGTGTTGGAGCTATAAGGAGATTCCCGGTGCTGAAGCCCTTTTTTATTGGTAACTCCGTCAAAATAAAGTTTCCATCTTGGTCGGTCAGATATTTAGATTTCCATTAGTAAATTCTATTGTTTTCTTTTCTCTACCTTCTAATGGTTTCTTTCCTAGGAAGTTGATTACGGCTTTGCGCTCGTTTAATTTTTGGGTGAAGTAGGTGGTCTTGAATTTAACAATCAATAGAAACCACTTGTCCATCCAACTAGAGGGTGAGTTTCTCAAATCATTACTTGTACGGGTCCATTTTAGAGATAAGACTAATACTTAATGACAACTTGTAGTGTCTAATATTTGGCATTACTAAGACCAGGGAGATACATACCTTTTTAAGGGAGGTATAGTTGAGCTCATATGATATAAACTATTGTGTAACATAGGAGATAGTGCATTATTTATGTAGTGTAAGCGATAGAAATGTATCGGAGTAACGATTGCCCTGGGTGGGGAAATGCTATAATCAGTGATGGTTAAGGTATTTCTTAATCTTTTTGAAGGCCATTTAGCATTACTCCTTACAGACTTTGGGCATATCCTTCTTTATGAACTAGAAAATGGTCTCACACGTGGTAGTGAGCCAGTTGATGAAGTGGATAATGAACTATAATTGCCTTAGGAATCCTTGGGCATCCCTTTTAGTCTTTGGCTATGGCATCTCCCAAATGACTTCGACTTTAGTTGGGTATGCTTTATTCCTTCTTGATTGACGAGGAAATCGAATACCTTTCTTTTGGTGACTCCAAAGACACACTTTTATGGGTTGTCTCATATTGAATCGAAGCATTTAAAAGAACTTTCGGAGTGAGGGTACGTGATTTTCTAGATCTTTAGATGTGATGATCATGTCGTTAACATATAACTCCAAGAACTTATGGATAAGATCATGTAGTATGACGGTCAATTCTGGATATATTTTTCCCAAAGTTTATGACGATGTCACAATAAATCCCTCACATCAAGATGAATGAAGTCTTCTCTTGGTGGTCCAAGTGCATTTTGATCTGGTTATCTGGCAAACGTGTCTACGAATGATTTAAGCGTAATTGTGTTATTTATAAGTAGGTTAACGTTTCTTAAGGGGAACTTATTGTTAGGGGAAGAATTATTTAGGTCCTAATTGTCACACACATGTAGAATTTTCCATTATCTTTGGGTACAAGGATGATATTGGAGATCCAAGTTGGGTATTGCACAACCCCAATGAAACCGATGCTGAGTTGCTTTTTGACTTCTTCCTTGACTTTAAAGGACCATTCTGGGATGAGCTTACGCAATTGTTGCTTTGCTAACTTTATCTCTAGGAAAATGTGGATCTTGTGCATGACAATGCTAGGGTTTATTCTTGGCATATTGGCATATGACCAGACAAACATATCCACAAAATCATAGAGTAACTTAGTGCACTCTTCTCTCTCAATGTTGTCTAGGGAGGAACTTATAGAGAGGTTATTATGGGATTTATAGGTGCCCAAGTTTATTATCATTGTATCGTCTTTGATAGGAGTTACTTGAGTCGATCATCTTCATCTTGGTCAATATTTTGTAAGTGTTTTATGTATTTTTGTTCCACAAATAGATCATCATTCAATAGGTTTGTTTTTTGACACATACAAGGGTTCAATATTATCACACATAGAATATAAGAGAAAATATGGGAAAATAATAATTTATTATACCATCAAAGGTGTAAAGACAACATTAAAGAGGATAGAGTAGTCTGCCTCATGGTGTAATACAGTTTTAATTGGGATAATGGGGCGTCAAACATTAATAGGACTTACTTTAATGATGCTTGGTGAACATGAGTTCCTAGGGATGTCAACGTTGTCCAGTGTTTTCGTGGGGCAACCTCATTGATTCTCGTGATGAGCCTAGAGGGGTCTTTTTAGTGTTTCTTCAATATTTTGAGGGTTAGCCTAGTAACAGGAATTGCGATAAGGTTGGAGAATATCTCATAGAACTTGTAGTTCTAAAGATTTTTTACTTTGGGGAGTCTCAATTTTTTTTGGTTGCGTCTACATTGGGTCGACATACGAGCTCTTCGAAAAACAAATTTACCGCAAAAGCTTATGATCGACCTCTTTTCATCCTAAGGGTTTGAAGGAAATGATAAATGGGGTATTTTCTATGAGTCAAGTTTGGGTAGACTTATTGATACTTGGAGGTACATATTTAGTGTCAGGATGCTAACGAGTTGGCCTCTTCTTTTGGATGGTTCAAATGAGGAAGACGCAGGGACCCAAGTGTTAAGGATATCTTCTGAGGTGGATTGTGTTGAATTTATCATGGATAACTGAGTGACTTCCTTCGTGAAGAATGCGTATATACCTAGTAGGGTTATCATTCCTTGATCTTTTGGTTGAACTCAACTACCCAAGAGACATGGAGTTTGTCATATCTAATTTGAAGGATTTGTCCATAGTCAATGAACAACACTTATTCATAAAATATCTCCATTTGTGATTGCATGTTTTTATGTTGTTCATCCCACCAAGGCTTAGGTAACTATAGGAGAAATCCTCTCCCTAAAGGTGGAAGTCACCATTCCATCCGACATGTGGGTTTTCACGATGGGTGAACCCCAATGTTTAATTATGGGTGGTCTTCGGTATCCTAAGCATCCCATATACTCGTGGGGCTTACGCCCCAGGGTTTTCTTGTTAATTCCATTATAACCTTAGACCTGTCATGTACCATATCTAATGAATCATGTGACAAGGGTATCATCGATAGAGATTTCTTATTCGTCACCTTGTACTATCAAGATGATATTAGAGGTGATTGTTATCATAGATGATATTTAGGTATGGGACAATGCTAGTGTGACACCCCGTAAAATTCATAAATAACTTGATCAAGTAAAATAAAAAATAACAGGAATTAAAAATAATTATTATCATTCTTAACGTGAACAAAATAAATAAAAACGATATAAGTATATATAATACGAGATAAAATGATGAATAAAATAAAACATATCTCATACGACTAACTAACAATAGAACCAAACTCCAACTCTAGAATATAATAAATCTCAACGGTACATTATCCAACGTTGAATAAATAATCAATTAACGATAACGTATCTCTTACAAATGTCTGACTCGGGGAAATTTGAAATAATACAACAACCTGATAATTAAAATAAAATTAATATAGAAGTATAAAGGATGTACATGGATCAACAACTACAACTTAGTAATGTTTAATAAAATTGTGATGGAGAAACTCCTGCAACGAATAGCTTAAGTCTGTGGCAACAACGGTGGCCTAAAACCTGTAGAAAAATAGGTCAACAATGAGAATTAACCCTAACAAGTCTATAATGTTTGAGGATAAAACTACATTTGAGACATGATAATAATAACACATCTTTATCCCATTTTGAGTTAATTTTCCCAAACTAACTAAATTAGCACGCGGTTCTACTCCTAACCCGTGTGAGGCTCATGTAATATAATTTCATCATTTAGTTAAGTACTCATTACTTTAACAATATTAAGCTCGTATGTTGAATTAATAATCTCTTGATATATAGTAATATCTTACAATAACATTATTTACTTACTAAACATTATTCTTTTACATTACGATCTCAAGTCACGACTCTAAAAGTATCTCTCTAATGTATCAATCTTTAACATTATAAAGTCACAGTTCAACATAAATGATTCTAGTATATCTTATTATGTTATTCCCAAGTCATAATTCCAAGCATATATTTCTCTAGTATAAGATATAATTCAGCACAATCATCTCAATAAATCACAGATAAAAATATCACATAATCCAAAATATCACATAATCCAAAATGTATATGAGTATACTCAACTCATTAAATCACATGGGATATGCTTAAGGTCGCAAGTAACAGATACGAAGGCCTATCACCATCGCCTTTAGGGATTACTCATTCCATACTAGGTATAGTTATAGGGTGTCCAACCCTAAAACCTTACATTGTCAATAAAAGAAAATCACTACACCTTTCCCACCGGTTGAAAGGACCCCATACCCAATGCTATATGAAAGGTTACCCCCATTTTTCCCACTCAGGATACAAATACCTCAGTAGTAGAATTGAGAAAAATAGGACCTAGGTAAATCTCTCCTCAATCAGAAATATCATCACGTGTGGTTAACTTTACACACGCCTCATTAAGTCCCTCATAATACGTCACCCATAAGTGCGCGCGTGCACGCACATACACTCTCCCTCTCTCTCTCTATCTCTCTCCCTCCCCCCTCACTCGTTATGATTACACAAGTTAAGAAAACAAGCATATACCCATACTCAATTGTGTTACACGTATAATCCCTTTTAGTACTAGCTAATACGTATGTTAACTATTGTTAATGCAAAAATTCTCCGTCTACGCGGACCAATCAGAAAAGGACACCTGTCATCTTACGTGGCCATATTTATACTTGCTCGGCGCCCGAGGAGAGTTGGTCGGCACCTGATGAGAGTTGATCGGCATACCAACCAACTCATGGCATACCAACCAACTCAAGGAAGACCAACCACCCAAGAAGACCAAAAGTTATATTCATTGTATATAGATGTAAATGTATGAATGTATAAAGACATTCCATCTCTTGGACTCCCATCACTATAAATACATGAATTACCTTGGCTAAAGGGACAAGAGACATGATACACAAGATACACACAATCAGAACTAGGAAATCTACACACCTCTCTCTCTCTCTCTACACCATATTGCGCTATTGTACACCCCTAGGAATAAAAGAATAGTGGACGTAGGCTTTATTCATAGCCGAACCACTTTAAAAGCTTTTGTCTCTTATATGTTTGATGTGCTTGTTTATTTTCATCTTCAATCTCATCCTCATCATTTATCTGTTGTTGACGCCACTAAAATGGCATAGACCATTTTCTGTCTTCAACAGATTCGCGCCGTCTGTGGGAATTAGACACAAGAATTCTTTTTATCACAAGAGATGAAGATCATCTTCAAAAGCTAAGTTTTTCTTTTCTTCGTATATAAATAATTATATACTGCTTACACATTTTTTTATTACATAATGATCCTTATATGTTCATGTTCACGAATTGTTTGAATCTGAAATAATTTGATCTCATAATCATAAGTTTTGTATGAAGCCTTGAAAATAAGGCAAACACATCTATTTATGGGATTTGATAAGATATTTTGATCCCAGATGTTAACCACACATCGTTTCATTTATTTTTATAAACAATATATTTCATTGTCCATTTTAAAGATGAATTTTGTAATAGATCTCCGGTGACTCTTTGAATACCTGATTTCCCATGATAATGTTTATACATAATATTTTTTCTCTCCACAATGGGAAAATGAGGAGACAATTTTCTCTCTCTCTCTATGCTATATTGCGCTATTGTACACCCCTGGGAATAAAAGAACAGTGGACATAGGCTTTATTCATAGCCGAACCACTTTAAAAACCTTTGTCTCTTATATGTTTGATATGCTTGTTTATCTTCATCTTCAATCTCATCCTCATCATTTATCTGTTGTTGGCGCCACTAAAATGGCATAGACCATTTTCTGTCTTCAACAGATTGGCGCCATTTTAGTGGCGACAACAACTATAATCATAAATATATACAATACTAGCCCGAACTCCCAAGGATATAAAGTTTATGTATCGTCTCACACCTATTGTAATACCACGATATTTTAAGGGATTTATTAGTTAATAATGATATAATTAATTGAAAATATTTTAGAATTTAAAATAAATAAATTTTTATTCACATTAACAAAATTAATTAAAATAAATTTAAGTCAAAAGTTTATTGTTCAATTGGTAAAGTGAGAATAACTTTTTAGGCTTAAGTTAAGTTTATAAAATTCAAGGTCAAATTGATAATAACTTGAAGTTTCATGCTTAATTGGTTTATTAGGAATTGTAAATAAATCCTTAGGGTATTAATCCTTTTGGTTATAACTTGGAAAACAAGGGGTTTGGATGAAGGCCATCGCAATAGGTCCAGATGCTTGGGCTATGACCAGAGATAGCGTCTAAGCAGTGTGGAGACCTATGTTCATGGAAATTGGTGTCGTGCTCATGGCAGTGTGTAAGTGTAGAATCACTACAACGGAAATATTGCGACTTCTTAAATAAAATCTAATTTTAATTAATCCTAAATTTTAGTTAACCCTAAAACATGCATCTAGATGATTTATCCAATAAAATAAAGCATGTAGGATAAAACGAACAATTTAAGGAAAAATCTCCCACAGGGGAAAAACCTTTTATTTCACTATAATTTGTAAGAAAACGGCTTACGCGGATTATAATGAAATAAGTGTGACACATAAATACCCACATGTATCGGTTCCTATGTCGTCGGTTGAAATCTCCCGCAGGAACTCCAGGTCGTTAGCAATGAAGAAGAGAAACGGCTTCTCCACAAGTTTATCAGCTGGAACTTTCCCTTTCCAGGAGGGCAACAATGAAGAAGAGAGATAGCTTCTCCACAAGTTTGAACAAAATCAAAAGTTGTGTTATTGAAAACCAAAACAATTCACTAAAGCATGGGAGTTTTGTGAATTAAAAACCAAAACGGGATTAAAACCCTAAACGAAGAAGTCAAAAGGATTCTTCTTTCGCACTTTTTATGTTCGTCAAAACGCTGTGACTTCTTAATGAAAACAGAACCAGAGAATGAGATTTTATAGAAAATCGTGCCTCCTCGAAAACAGAGCTCGTTCGAACGAGATTAGCATGTCGCTCGAACGAAGGACAACTGTCGTTCGAACAATATCGCACGACATGCCAACTCGCGCGAATGACATGCTATGTCGCTCGAACGACTGTTGCGAAAAAAATATTATTTGAATGTCCGCTTCAACACTTAGAAAAAATAGTCATTCTTAAATTCTGACAAAAAAGTCCGCTCCAACACTTAAAAAATATTTTGTAAAAATATCCCAAAAGCTCTAAGTGAAAAGTTAAGGTATTTAAAACATAACCTTACCAAAGTAAACTTCGCGGAGTCTTTTTGGAGAAGAACGTGATTAATTCGGATCCGTCTTTGATGTAAATTGCTCTTGAATGCTCTTCGACGGTGTATCGGTATATGACATAACAAATTGATAACGGACCAATGAAAATATATCCTTACAAATCTCCCCCTATGTCTATGCCGGTACATACATAAAAAATCCGAATTATCAAAAAACCAAAATGCCTATACAAATCTACCCTCCCATGAATAAATTTGCAAGACCTCAAAATTGTTCTTCAATCATCTTCGTCAAATCTCAAAGCTTTTCTCATCAGGGTGTACAACATCATGATCTTCAATCTTTGTACCTACACACATGAGATAAAGCAAAAACCTTCGTGATGCATCAAGTTTGAAATGATATAAGAATAAAGCATTAATAATCAAATCTCCCCCATAATTCAAAAACTCCCCCATAACATGATAATTCTTTCTCCCCCTTTTTATGATGTCCCCAAATAGACATATAAGAAGAAATAATCAAAACATGGAGTGTCACGATAAAAATGCATAGCAAACAAGGATCAAACTACGCACATGCAAAGGAGTATCTAAAAGATTTCACAAACTATTTTTGGATTTTTCAATTTTTCATACAAAAATAAGATACCAAAAATCACACCATGGATTTAAACTAAAACTACCAAGTCATGGAAATGGAATGTATAGGTGTGAACACATTCGATAGGTAAATAAACTCAATCAATCATATGTGCACGATGCATACGAGTACCCCTAACGAATGAACATCAAAAGTACCCTTAGGTGTAAAAATTGTTGAATTTAAATGACATCGCATTAATCAAATCAACAAATCAAAGTCTAAATGATTTCCACACCAATAACGTCCAAAACTATTTAGTGCCGTTTCGAGAACTTTTCAAAGGACGTGCAAACCCATTGATATATCCATCCAAAACTCCCTCATATATAATAATGCAATTTTTACATCTAAAGAGGTACTAAATTCTCAACTTAGAGAAAATCTATTAGCCCAAATTTTTGGCATATTTCATCTTCATATTGCCTTAATTTTTTGTGTGGGCTCTTTTCAAACGGTGGCTTTCACGACGTGATTATTATTCACTCGCAGCCCTTTCCCGTGTTCACTCAACATTTTTTCAAACTAAACAAATTCCTCACGGGCAATGGTTTTTACATTCACTACTTTTATTACTCTCGTATTATTGCACTTGGTTCGTTTTAAGGACAGGATTGAGAAGAAAACACCCAACCAACATGCGATAAGTCAAGAACAATAATCAAACAAATCCGTACATATGTGCAATAAAGGATATTATGAGTTAAACATGTAGGAAGTAACACTTAATTACATCTTAATGACTCCAAACATTATAAAGTACATGGATGAATTGACCTATTGTCTCAAAACACTATCAAATAGTCACATGAAAATAATGGAATGATGTTGTGCCTCAGTCGTCCTAAGTGCCCATCCATAAACGGTGCAAACAAAATACAAAAATCTTTTTAGATTTTTCCAAAAAATTTATCAAATTAAAATCTTTTTGTATTTTTCAAAAAATTTCAAAAGCAAAAATCTAACAAAAAGTACATGTCACAACGCTAGCAAAAATTGAAGGGTGCGTTGGACTCCTGATTTTAATTTTCTCAATTAAAATATTATTTCCTTTTATATATATTCAAGATGCGGAATCGTAAAGAAGTGTGATGGTTCACAAACAAACGAATTACCAAATTTTAATTTTCTTAAACAAATTAAAATTAAATCGAGTGAAATTAAATTAACGCATTAAAATCATTTTCACTTAAACCAAGTTAACTACACATTACCCAAATTAAACACGTAGAGATTAAATTAAACAAATTTTTATCTTTTTACCTAAGCATGTGTTCTAGGTGATTTTGCAAAAGATAAAATAAACAATCAATCCACTTCGCCGCGATGTACGAGGAAAAACCCAAGACGGGAAATAACCTCGGACGGCCCTAGCCACAAATTCACTAAGTACGGAATTTACAAATACAAGACAGAAAGGCTTACACCACACGACTCGATCCCTCTCAAGACCCGATGCTTCTTCTTATAAATACCTCTTCCTAGCGGATAACCTTGGAGCTCCACCGCGGTCTCGGAATCCACCGATCGGACTTTATATGGTCACCGTCACCCGAACAAGGAGCCTTTCTCCAGGTGGGCAATGCCGCAACAAACAGCTTCTTCTTTCTTTGATGGATGTAGAAGCAAACCAAAAACTTCTCTTTGAACGGAAGAGATGAAACCGGTGCCAAAACTTCAAGCAAGATATATGAATATGGGAACTTACTTGGAAGAAACTAATTTGAGTGTAAACTAGAGTGGTGTATATTTTTCTCTTTGATAAAAACTCACTCAAAACATGATATTTTTCCCTCTTTGATTTTTCTCTCAAAACACTCTGTAGGAGTTAGTAAGATATGAAAAAGATAACTAATCAAAAGTGATTCCCGCACATAGTTATGCTGTGAAAAGTTGGTTAAGAAACAAGTGGGGAAGTGGGTGAAAAACTTCTTAAAACAGCCAAAAACTGTTCCCGCTTGGCGTCTCGTTCGAACGACATTTCGTTCGAACGACATTCCCGTTCGAACGAGTCTTCAAACGAAGTTCCAGTATGAACTCGTTAGAAACCCGTTGGAAATCTCGTTAGAACGACAATCTCGTTCGAACAACATTTCGAACGAAGTTCCAGTATGCCTTAATTGGAAGTCGTTGGCAATCTCGTTCGAACGAGATCTGGTTCGAACGACAATCTCATTCGAACGACATATCGAACGAGTTTCCAGAAACTTTGGAATATTCGATTTTAGCCCAGAAAACTTTATAAACTTATTTTAAAGTTTTAATTAATTCTTTCTGAAAATAAAACAAAGTTTTAATTAAACCTAACACCCAATTAAACTTGTTCCAAGCTCCTATATATATAATATTGCATTCATACCTTGGGAGCATGGAACTATAGTTGATGACGTAGAAACGAAGCACACAAATCGGCATATTGATAAAGCTTTATACTCTTTGCCGCTATGTTTTCAACAAACTCTTCATAGGCTTGAGAATATTACAATTAAATACAATCCTATGAATAAATATTTTTGTCCGGAATTGAGCCAAAACAATAAACTGACTCAATTGAAAATTTGTGTCCTTACAAATCTCCCCCTTTGGCTATTCCGGGACAAAAACCAAACAAAAATCCTAAAGGGCCGTCAAGCTCACTAGACTCAAAACATAACCCACCCAAACTTGACTCAAACCAAGGATTAAACTCTTTGCCATTGAAAGATGCCGCTTTAGAAGAATTCCTGCACACTTAAGAAAAATCATCAAATGCATAGGGAATATCAAAGTATTTAAAGCAGTGAAAATAAATACTCCCCCAAAATTAATTCTCCCCTTTATAAAAAGGATCAACCCAAGAAGTTAGCTACTCCCCCTAAGTTAAATCTCCTAAACGTAGATAATATTATAATAGGATAAGATACCATTTCTCCCCCTATCATTATTTCTCCCCCTTTTTGTTCAGGAATAGGCAAAGGATAAATAACAAATATAAAAGCATGTTGAAGCTTAAAGTGATACCAAAACTAAAGTATAAGCATAGAAGAACTAGAAAGCAAGGCAAAGGCAAAACAAAATATCATATATGTATGTACTAGAAATATATCAATAATGCACACGCACATATATATAGATATAAACACACACATGACACAAAATACAATAAGTTTGCACACTCATATGGCAAAAATGTGTCATATGGAAACGGAAGTGTTGGGGTGTGAACTAGTAACGATTAAATTTAGACCCAATCACTTAAAACATGTTCACGGAGTTCTCCATTGATTGCAAACTTCATCACATATGAATATAACCTCATGTGACAATATAAATTAAACTCAATGAACAAACATACACAATGCATACAAGCCTAGCATATTGATGATTCTACAAACCAATAGTGTCATGACATGAGATACGCAACTAGGATAAACGGACACTGTGCAAACCGTTGATATACCATCCAATATCCCTCAATAAGCATATATTAATTTTGAATGAATATATAAATCAAACATGGGCCTTGGCAATTATTTTTCTTTTAATGCCATATTTTCTGTTTTTAGGCCTTTGAACCATGTATTTCTTTTAGGTCCGTTCAAAATGGTGGCTTACAATCGCAAAGGATCACTTAGTCCTTTCGGAGCCCTTCCCCGTGCGCATTTATATTTATCATGTTTTCATTTTTCACACAAATCTCACGTGCAACGGATTTTGACATGCACTAGTCCTCCTGAATCACACATATGTAGATGACAAGATTGGAAGGAGAACACCTCACATAGCTCAAATATACATTTGAAGTTACAATTTCAAAAGGGCTCGTGCATGTGTGAATAGAGGCATATAAAAATAGAATCCGTTAGATCAATACAAAATCCAACTACTCCATGTAGGCATGGTAAAGAACATCATAAGGATTGACAATCTAAACCAAAAGTTCTAGCCACGTGAGAGCGTAAAAGATGAGATTCAAACACAAGTGTATGCCTCATAAAGTGTGTCAAACTAAAATACACACAAAATAAGATCTTTTTGAGTTTTTGAAAATTTTTAACCAAAAATAAAATATATACTCAAAAGACAAACAAAAATCATTTGAATTTTTCATTAAGCTTAAATTACCAAGAGATAAAATCCAAATGATAAACAAAAATATTTTTGTATTTTTCATTTAATGCAAACAAAATGAAGGAAATATAATACAAAAGATAAACAAAAATCATAATTCTAGCATGTGATAAGCATGGAGCATAGACTATAAATGATTAAACAAGCATACATTTAGCATGTGAATATAGCATAAAGTACAAAAGCTAAAGTATGCAAGCACTAACACATTCATCCTTTAGATTTAGAAAGGGAGGAAGCATGTGAAAGTAAATGAGAATCAAAAACCCTATTTTGCAAGGCATCCAAGTCGGATTTCCTAACCCAAATTAATGAAGAATGACTATCTTGGGGTGCAGGAATTTTAAAAACATTGGTTGCTTTACGTTGGGATTTTTTACGAATTCGTTTAAGATCAAAACAAAATTTCCAAAGATGATCGTTTCCACCACAATGTGTACAAGTAAAAACATGTCGAAAATATTTACCTACGGAGTGATCTTTAAAAGCATTCCTAGTAGATTCTCCTAAAACGTTAATTTTGACTTTATGAGAAGATTCATTACAAGTATTGAAGCCTAAACCACACATGTCATTTTTAATTTGGACAGTTCCTAAGATTTTATCTAATTTTTCCGAACGACACTCCAAATCAAATTTGACATTACTAGAGTCTTTTAATTTATTTTGCAATTCTAAAATGTTAGACTCTAATAAAATATTTCGCTCTTCAAAAGAAAGAAACTCCTTTTTCAAGGATTCCATTAAACCCCTAAGGTTATCTCTCTCGCCTTCTACATATTCAAGGTTCTCTTGAAGAGTCCTCTCACGTGTCTTAAGGTCTTCTACCAACATGCTATCATCAATGACCTTGACACGCTCTTTTAAACTAGCTTCCAACTTCAAATTAGCTCTTTTCAATTTAATAGATTCTTCATAAAGTTCTTCAAAAACATTTTGAAGTTCACTCACATTAACCTCTTCTTGATTTTCACTCTCTCTTTCTTTTCCACTCTCACTATCATCAAAAATAAGAGAATCATAAACAATGACCTTGGAAATGTCATGTGTTAGCATTTCATCAATCGATGAGTTCTCACTATCACTCACATGACTAGCCATAAAAGCCACAAAATTAGGCTTAGCGGGGGAATAGGGTCCCTCTTCCTTATCACTATCACTAAGGGTCGCATTATATGCAATGGGTCGTTTACCTTCTTTCCTTAGTTTAGTGGGGGACTCAGAAGCCCTATGGCCATAACCCTCAAAACCAAAACACCTATTAGACTCGTACCTATTTAAATTTTCATAAATAGGTTTAAGGATCTTCTCGGCTTTAGGGATCTTCTCGACTTTGTCATGCTTAGAAGTTTCAAATTTCTTAAAATCATTTTTAAATTTATCTTTGTTAAATTTAAGAAATTTTCTAAATTTACGATCAAACAATTTATCTTCCGAGTCACTATCACTCTCGCTCTCTACTACTTGTTTGACCTCTTTTCGGGCTTTTAAAGCAATGCCCTTTTCAATTTTCTTTTCAGTTTTAGAGGAAAACATATCTAGTTCATAGGTTTGTAAATCACCTACAAGCTCTTCTAATTTCGTAGAGGCTAAAGTTGGTAAAGAATTTAAAACGGTCACTTTTGGAATAAATCTATTGGATAGGGACCTTAAAATTTTCTTTACAACTCGGTTGTCGGGTATTTTCTCTCCCAAATTAAAAGATGAATTGACAATATCGGAAAGTCTAGCATAAAATTCATCAAAAGTTTCATTATCGTTCATTTTGATAGTTTCAAATTGAGTGGTGAGGTTTTGGAGTTTCGAAGCTTTAACGACACTAGTTCCTTCATGAGTTAGTTGTAAAATATCCCAAGCTTCTTTAGCGGTTTCACACGTCATAATACGTCAAAATTCATTCGGTGTGACAGCGCTAAACAAGGCATTCAAACCACGAGAATTAAAATTAAAAAGTTTAAACTCATTCTCAGTCCATCTATCGGCCGGTTTGGGAATACGTTCATTTTCAACTAAGTGAGTTGGTGGGGACTACCCGTTAACAACAAACATCCAAACTCTCTCGTCGATAGATTTTAATGCCGATTTCATTCAATCTTTCCAATACGCGTAGTTAGAACCATCGAAAATAGGAAATTTCGAAAATAAGGAAATTCCATTTTAGCCAAAAATTATTTAGAGTATCTTTAACGAAATAATTTATCGCTTTGGTCTGATACCAATTTGAAGGGTGCGTTTCACCCCTCATTTTAACTTTTTCAATTAAAATATTATTTCCTTTTATATATATTCAAGATGCGGAAGCATAAATAAGTGTGATGGTTCACAAACAAACGAATTACCAAATTTTAATTTTCTTAAACAAATTAAAATTAAACCGAGTGAAATTAAATTAACGCATTAAAATTATTTTCACTTAAACCAAGTTAACTACACATTACCCAAATTAAACACGTAGAGATTAAATTAAACCAATTTTTATCTTTTTACCTAACCATGTGTTCTAGGTGATTTTGCAAAAGATAAAATAAACAATCAATCCACTACGCCGCGATGTACGAGGAAAAACCCAAGACGGGAAATAACCTCGGACGGCCCTAGCCACAAATTCACTAAGTACGGAATTTACAAATACAAGACAGAAAGGCTTACAACACACGACTCGATCCCTCTCAAGACCCGATGCATCTTCTTGTAGATACCTCTTCCTAGCGGATAACCTTCGAGCTCCACTGCGGCCTCGACATCCATCGATCGGACTTTATATGGTCACCGTCACCCAAACAAGGAGCCTTTCTCCAGGTGGGTAATGCCACAACAAACAGCTTCTTTTTTCTTTGATGGATGTAGAAGAAAACCCAAAACATCTCTTTGAACGGAAGAGATGAACCCGATGCCAAAACTTCAAGCAAGATATATGAATATGGGAACTTACTTGGAAGAAACTAATTTGGGCGTAAACTAGAGTAGTGTATATTTTTCTCTGTGATAAAAACTCACTCAAAACATGATCTTTTTCCCTCTTTGACTTTTCTCTCAAAACACTCTCTAGGAGTTAGTAAGATATGAAAAAGATAACTAATCAAAAGTGATTCCCGCACATAGTTATGCTGTGAAAAGTTAGTTAAGAAACAAGTGGGGAAGTGGGTGAAAAACTCCTTAAAACTGCCAAAAATTGTTCCCGCCTGGCATCTCGTTCGAACGACATTTCGTTCGAACGAGTCTTCAAACGAAGTTCCAGTATGAACTCGTTAGAAACTCATTGGAAATCTCGTTAGAACGACAATCTCGTTAGAACGACATTTCGAACGAAGTTCCAGTATGCCTTAATGGGAAGTCATTGGCGATCTCGTTCGAACGACATCTGGTTCGAATGACAAGCTCGTTCGAACGACATATCGAACGAGCTTCCAGAAACTTTGGAATATTCGATTTCAGCCCAGAAAACTTTATAAACTTATTTTAAAGTTTTAATTAATTCTTTCTGAAAATAAAACACAGTTTTAATTAAATCTAACACCCAATTAAACTTGTTCCAAGCTCCTATATATATAATATTGCATTCATACCTTTGGAGCATGGAACTATAGTTGATGACGTAGAAACGAGGCACGCAAACTGGCATATTGATAAAGCTTTATACTCTTTGCCGCTACGTTTTAAACAAACTATTCATAGGCTTGAGAATATTACAATTAAATTCAATCCTATGAATAAATATTTTTGTCCGGAATTGAGCCAACACAATATATGGACTCAATTGAAAATTTGGGTCCTTACAAATCTCCCCCTTTGGCTATTCCGGGACAAAAACCAAACAAAAATCCTAAAGGGTCGTCAAGCTCACTAGACTCAAAACATAACCCACCCAAACTTGACTCAACCCAAGGATCAAACGCTTTGCCATTGAAAGATGCCGCTTTAGAAAAATTCCTGCACACTTAAGGAAAATCATCAAATTCATAGGGAATATCAAAGTATTTAAAGAAATGAAAATAAATACTCCCCCAAAATTAATTCTCCCCTTTATAAAAAAGATCAACCCAAGAAGTTAGCTACTCCCCCTAAGTTAAATCTCCTAAACGTAGATAAGATTATAATAGGATAAGATACCATTTCTCCCCCTATCATTATTTCTACCCCTTTTTGTTCAGGAATAGGCAAAGGATAAAGAACAAATATAAAAGCATGTTGAAGCTTAGAGTGATACCAAAACTAAAGTATAAGCATAGAAGAACTAGAAAGCAAGGCAAAGGCAAAACAAAATATCATATATGTATGTACTAGAAATATATCAATAATGCACACGCACACATATATAGATAAAAACACCCATGACACAAAATACAATAAGTTTGCACACTCATATGGAAAAAATGTGTCATGTGGAAACGAAAGTGTTGGGGTGTGAACTAGTAACGATTAAATTTAGACCCAATCACTTAAAACACGTTCACAGAGCTCTCCATTGATTGCAAACTTCATCACATTTGAATATAACCTCATGTGACAATATAAATTGAACTCAATGAACAAGCATACACAATGCATACATGCCTAGCATATTGATGATTCTACAAACCAATAGAGTCATGACATGAGATACGCAACTAGGATAAACGAAAATTGTACAAACCGTTGATATACCATCCAATCTCCCTCAATAAGCATATATTAATTTTGAATGAATATATCAATAAAAAATGGGCCTTGGCAATTATTTTTCTTTTAATGCCATATTTTCTGTTTTTAGGCCTTTGAACCATGTATTTCTTTTAGGTCCATTCAAAATGGTGGCTTACAATCGCAAAGGATCACTTAGTCCTTTCGGAGCCCTTCCCCGTGCACATTTATATTTATCATGTTTTCATTTTTCACACAAATCTCACGTGCAACGGATTTTGACATGCACTAGTCCTCCTGAATCACACATGTAGATGACAAGATTGGAAGGAGAACACCTCACAAAGCTCAAATATACATTTGAAGTTACAATTTCAAAAGAGCTCGTGCATGTGTGAATAAAGGCATATAAAAATAGAATCTATTAGATCAATACAAAATCCAACTACTCCATGTAGGCATGGTAAATAACATCATAAGGGTTGACAATCTAAACCAAAAGTTCTAGCCACATGAGAGCGAAAAAGATGGGATTCAAACACAAGTGTATACCTCATAAAGTGTGTCAAACTAAAATACACACAAAATAAAATATTTTTGAGTTTTTGAAATTTTTTAACCAAAAATAAAAATATATACTCAAATGACAAACAAAAATCATTTGAATTTTTCATTAAGATTAAATTACAAAGAGATAAAATCCAAATGATAAACAAAAATATTTTTGTATTTTTCATTTAATGCAAACAAAATGAAGGAAATATAATACAAAAGATAAACAAAAATCATAATTCTAGCATGTGATAAGCATGGAGAATAGACTAGAAAATGATTAAACAAGCATACATTTAGCATGTGAATATAGCATAAAGTACAAAAGCTAAAGTATGCAAGCACTAACACATTCATCCTTTAGATTTAGAAAGGGAGGAAGCATGTGAAAGTAAATGAGAATCAAAAACCCTATTTTCAAGGCATCCAAGTCGGATTTCCTAACCCAAATTAATGAAGAATGACTATCTTGGGGTGTAGGAATTTTAAAAACATTGGTTGCATTACGTTGGGATTTTCTAGGAATTCGTTAAAGATCAAAAAAAAAATTCCTAAGATGACCGTTTCGACCACAATGTGTACAAGTAAAAACATATCGAAAAGATTTACCTACGGAATGATCTTTAAAAGCTTTCCTAGTAGATTCTCCTAAAACTTTAGTTTTGGCTTTATGAGAAGATTCATTACAAGTATTGAAGCCTAAACCACACATGTCATTTTTAATTTGGACAGTTCCTAAGATTTCATCTAATTTTTCCGAACGACACTCCAAATAAAATTTGACATTACTAGAGTCTTTTAATTTATTTTGCAATTCTAAAATGTTAGACTCTAATAAAACATTTCGCTCTTCAAAAGCAAGAAGATCCTTTTTCAAGAATTCCATTAAACCCCTAAGTCTATCTCTCTCGCCTTCTACATATTCAAGCTTCTCTTGAAGAGTCCTCTCACGTGTCTTAAGGTCTTCTACCAACATGCTATCATCAATGACCTTGACATGCTCTTTTAAACTAGCTTCTAACTTCAAGTTAGCTCTTTTTAATTTAATAGATTCTTTATAAACTTCTTGGAAAGCATTTTGAAGTTCAATCACATTAACCTCTTCTTCATTTTCACTCTCTCTTTCTTCTCCACTCTCGCTATCATCAAAAATAAGAGAATCATAAACAATGACCTTGGAAGTGTCATGTGTTAACATTTCATCAATCGATGAGTTCTCACTATCACTCACATGACTAGCCATAAAAGCCACAAAATTAGGCTTAGTGGGGGAATCGGGTCCCTCTTCCTTATCACTATCACTCAGGGTCGCATTATATGCAATGGGTCGTTTACCTTCTTTCCTTAGTTTAGTGGGGCACTCAGAAGCCCTATGGCCATAACCTTCAAAACAAAAACACCTATTAGATTCGTACCTATTTAAATTTTCATTAATAGGTTTAAGGATCTTCTCGGCTTTAGGGATCTTCTCGACTTTGTCTTGCTTAGAAGTTTCAAATTTCTTAAAATCATTTTTAAATTTATCTTTGTTAAATTTAAGAAATTTTCTAAATTTACGAGCAAACAAAGCCATATCTTCCGGGTCACTACCACTCTCGCTCTCTACTACTTGTTTGACCTCTTTTCGGGATTTTAATGCAACGCCCTTTTCAATTTTCTTTTTAGTTTTAGAGGGAAACATATCTAGTTCATTGGTTTGTAAATCACCTACAATCTCTTCTAATTTCGTAGAGGCTAAAGTTGGTAAAGAATTTAAAACGGTCACTTTTGGAATAAATCTATTGGGTAGGGACCTTAAAATTTTCTTTACAACTCGGTTGTCGGGTATTTTCTCTCCCAAATTAAAAGATGAATTGACAATATCGGAAAGTCTAGCATAAAATTCATCAAAAGTTTCACTATCGTTCATTTTGATAGTTTCAAATTGAGTGGTGAGGTTTTGGAGTTTCGAAGCTTTAACGACACTAGTTCCTTCATGAGTGAGTTGTAAAATATCCCAAGCTTCTTGAGCGGTTTCACACGTCATAATACGTCGAAATTCATCCGGTGTGACAGCCCTAAACAAGGCATTCAAACCACGGGAATTAAAATTAGAAAGTTTAAACTCATTCTCAGTCCATCTATCGGCCGGTTTGGGAACACGTTCATTTTCAACTAAGTGAGTTGGTGGGGACTACCCGTTAACAACAAACATCCAAACTCTCTCGTCGATAGATTTTAATGCCGATTTCATTCAAGCTTTCCAATACGCGTAGTTAGAACCATCGAAAATAGGAAATTTAGAAAATAAGGAAATTCCATTTTAGCCAAAAATTATTTAGAGGATCTTTAAAGAAATAATTTATCGCTTTGGTCTGATACCAATTTGAAGGGTGCGTTTGACCCCTGATTTTAATTTTTTCAATTAAAATATTATTTCCTTTTATATATATTCAAGATGCGGAAGCATAAAGAAGTGTGATGGTTAACAAACAAACGAATTACCAAATTTTAATTTTCTTAAACAAATTAAAATTAAACCGAGTGAAATTAAATTAACGCATTAAAATTATTTTCACTTAAACCAAGTTAACTACACATTACCCAAATTAAACAGGTAGAGATTAAATTAAACCAATTTTTATCTTTTTACCTAAGCATGTGTTCTAGGTGATTTTGAAAAAGATAAAATAAACAATCAATCCACTACGCCACGATGTACGAGGAAAAACCCGAGACGGGAAATAACCTCGGACGGCCCTAGACACAAATTCACTAAGTACGGAATTTACAAATACAAGACAAAAAGGCTTACAACACACGACTCGATCCCTCTCAAGACCCGATGCTTCTTCTTGTAGATACCCTCTTACTAGCGGATAACCTTGGAGCTCCACTGCGGTCTCGGCATCCATCGATCGGACTTTATATGGTCACCGTCACCTGAACAAGGAGCCTTTCTCCAGGTGGGTAATGCCGCAACAAACAACTTCTTCTTTCTTTGATGGATGTATAAGCAAACCCAAAACTTCTCTTTGAACGGAAGAGATGAACCCGGTGCCAAAACTTCAATCAAGATATATGAATATGGGAACTTGGAAGAAACTAATTTGGGTGTAAACTAGAGTGGTGTATATTTTTCTCTTTGATAAAAACTCACTCAAAACATGATCTTTTTCCCTCTTTGATTTTTCTCTCAAAACACTCTCTAGGAGTTAGTAAGATATGAAAAAGATAACTAATCAAAAGTGGTTCCCACACATCGTTATGCTGTGAAAAGTTGGTTAAGAAATAAGTGGGGAAGTGGGTGAAAAACTGCTTTAAAACTGCCAAAAACTGTTCCCGCCCGGCGTCTCGTTCGAACGACATTTCGTTTGAACGACATTCTCATTCGAATGAGTCTTCTAACGAAGTTTCAGTATGAACTCGTTAGAAACTCGTTGGAAATCTCATTAGAATGACAATATCGTTCGAACGACATTTCGAACGAAGTTCCAGTATGCCTTAATGGGAAGTCGTTGGCAATCTCGTTCGAACGACATCTGGTTCAAATGACATATCGAACAAGCTTCCTGAAACTTTGGAATATTCTATTTTAGCCCAGCAAACTTTATAAACTTGTTTTAATGTTTTAATTAATTCTTTCTGAAAATAAATCACAATTTTAATTAAACCTAACACCCAATTAGACTTGTTCCAAGCTCCTATATATATAATATTGCATTCATACCTTGGGAGCATGGAACTATAGTTGATGACGTAGAAATGAGGCACGCAAATCGGCATATTGATGAAGCTTTATACTCTTTGCCGCTACGTTTTCAACAAACTCTTCATAGGCTTGAGAAAATTACAATTAAATACAATCCTATGAATAAATGTTTTTGTCCGGAATTGAGCCAAAACAATATATGGACTCAATTGAAAATTTGTGTCCTTACAAAAATATATCAAAAAGCGTAACTATCATATGACAAACATGCAAACATAATCATTTGTATGATATGGAAAGAGAAGAATCATGTGCAAGCAAACGGGAATCGTGGACAAGTAAACCCTAAGCCTCTAAATCCGATTTCCTGACCCAAATCGATATGTAACGAGGTGTGGGGGTGTGGGGAATCGAATTTATTCTTCTATTAACCTCCCTAGGTCCATTTAAAAGCTTGTAACAAAAGTGCCTAAGATGACCTTACCTACCACAATGTGTGCAAGTGTAAATCGGGCGGTGTGTGTTACCTAAAGGTGGCCCTTTCCTCAAATTTCTCGATTGCTCTCTCTGAATTTTCCTAGGTGGGTCTCTCCTAATGATCCTAAGAGGTTCTCTCACGATGTTCCTAGGGGGATATTTCCTAACAAACTTAGGTGCATCTTTCTTAACTATCCTAGGAGGCTCTCTCACAAGTATGGGAATGGGTGCAACATATTTTTCAAGACCAATCCCACCCCTATCATTTTTTATCTCGACGGTTCCTAAAATCTTATCAAGTTTTTCAGACTTAGACTCCAAATCAAATTTCACTTTACTTGAATCTTTCAATTTCATCTCAAGTTCACCTATCCTAGATTCAAGTGCACGTCTAGAATCCTCAAACTCTAAAAGCTCCTTTTTTATAGTCTCCATCAACCCTCTAAGACTATCTCTCTCACCCTCGACGTATCCTAATTTCTCTTTAAGTATATCCTCACATGCCCTAAGATCCTTAATAAACACATCAGTATTATCATTATCTAAAGCTCGTTTCTTTATTTCAGCTTTAGGTTTAAAGTTTGCCTCTTTTGTCTTTAAAGATTCAAAATACAAATTATTGTAGGCAACTTGCAACTCACTCAATTCTTCTTCTTCCTCCTCTCTCTTTTCACCCTCACTCTCATCACTAATCACATGGATGGGAAACTCTCGCCTAGAAGCATAAAAGACTTCTTCTTCCGAATCACAATCACTAAGGGTAGAAACATGAGAAATCGGTTTATTCAATTTCTTATTTAAATTTGTGGTACACTCATCTAACGTGTGACCAACACCCTCACAACAAGGACACCTCTCAGATTCGTTTTCAATAGAAGATTTAAAATAAGAGTTCGTGTGAATTTTCCAATTAACTTTTTCAAAAATTTGACATTGAAGATCATTAAAACCATCAAAAGCCATTTTTGAGAAAAATCAGGATCAAAACATAATAACTTAGTGCAACAGGCTGTGATACCAATTTGTAAACGTGAGTAGACAAATTGTATCAGAAAGCAAATCCTCAAAAAATGAGGATCACACGATAAATTAGCATAACCTGCTTTGATACCAATTTGTAAAGTGGTGCTCGCTTAAATAAGATCTGATACCAATTTGTAGAATCGCTACAGCGGAAATATTTCGACTTCTCAAATAAAATCCAATTTTAATTAATCCCAAATTTTAGTTAAACCCTAAAACATGCATCTAGATGATTTATCCAATAAAATAAAGCATGTAGGATAAAACGAACAATTTCAGGAAAAATCCCCCAAAGGGGCAAAACCTTTTATTTCACTATAATTTGTAAGAAAACGGCTCACACGGATTACAATGAAATAAGTGTGACACAAAAATACCCGCAGGTGTCGCTTCCTATGTCGTCGGCTAAAATCTCCCGCAGGAACTCCAGGTGGTCAACAATGAAGAAGAGAAACGACTTCTCCACAAGTTTGTCGGCTGGAACTTTCCCTTTCCAGGAGGGCAGCAATGAAGAAGAGAGACGGCTTCTCCACAAGTTTGAACAAAAGAAAAAGTTATGTTCTTGAAAACCAAAACAATTCACTAAATCATATGGGAGTTTTGTGAATTGAAAACCAAAAAGGGATTAAAACCCTAAAGGAAGAAGTCAAAAGGATTCTGCTTTCACAGTTTTTCTGTTCGTCAAAACGCTGTGACTTCTTAATGAAAATGGAACCAGAGAATGATATTTTACAGAAAATCGCGTCGCCTCAAAAATAGAGCTCGTTCGAACGAGGTCATCATGTCGCTCGAACGAAGGACATCTGTCGTTCGAACGACATGCCAACTCGTTCGAACGACATGCTATGTCGCTCGAACGACTGTTGCGAAAAAAATATTATTTTAATGTCCGCTTCAACACTTAGAAAAAATACCTATTCTTAAATTTTGACGAAAAAGTCCGCTCCAACACTTAGAAAATATTTTGTAAAAATATCCCAAAAGCTCTAAGTGAAAAGTTAAGGTATTAAAAATATAACCTTACCGAAGTAAACTTCGCGGAGTTTTTTTGGTGAAGAACATGATTAATTCGGATCCGTCTTTGATATATATTGCTCTTGAATGCTCTTCGACGGTGTATCGGTATACGACATAACAAATTGATAACGGACGTATAAAACTATGTCCTTACAGTAAGATGCGGCCAGGCTGTGAACTTATCATGGGATACGCTGGAAACTCTATTATGCACGCTTAATATGATTGTACCTCATACTTTAATAGCAATACTCTTGATAAAAATGGGACAACATGAGGAAATTAAGTACCTTACAAAACTTGAGTCATAAAATGATGAATTATGACCTTGAAATCCCAATTACATGTTTCTTTTAAGCAAGATTATAATATGAGAATTTACTTGAAATTTTATTATTATTGATAATGGAACTATCATGTTGGCAATAGTGTGAGTGCGTGATCAATTATGGTGGTTAATGGTTTTGTTATTGGATGGTGCTGATTGGACTAGTTGGTTTGGTTTTGAATGTTGGTTATATAAACATTTAGTTCTTTACTTTATTCCCTCGTAATAAACCCTTATATAATTTATCTTAATAACTGCCTTATTTAAAGGGAAGTGTATCAGGGGGTCCTTATTTTAATTTCACTTCGATGAGATGTCCCACACAAAAAGTTTGGAGCCGAGTAGAAGTGATGACTCAAATTCTTAACCAAGTAAAACTTCCTTTACTTTAGAGTCTTATTTTATGAGAAGTTATTTGCCAGACTGTTATCCTTTTAGCTCCTTATAAAATGGACTATACCGTATTAATGACTCTAAATGGTAATAATCAGAGGGTAGGGTAATTTGGGTATTACATATACTGATAAAAGATGTGTTGATGTTGTTATTGTCATTGATAAAATGAATAAGTGAAATGTGAACTAATGGGTGATTGCCGAGGAGGAGCACCCATATGTTGAGATATTTGATTGGGTGTGTGCCAAGGAGGAACAACCCTACGTTGAGATATATGATGACTATGGTTTATTACGTTACGTTATGTTATTATGTCATATACTTTAAAACTCACTCAATAACAGTGATCACTCTATGTCCCCTCAAAGATGTTTTTTAAAAAATCGGCGTCTCTAGACGACTCTCAAAGTGGCCATTCGAGCTCGGGAGGTTCGATATCCACTTTCAGCCAAGCACTACACCAAATCCTGCGAATGGTCACGCCAAGTGGGTCACTGCCCAAGTCCGCGACCAGCTGGTCGCGGACTTGGGCCGTGACCCACTCAATATTTGGCCTGACCATATTTATTATCACACTAAATTATCGATGCTTTTGAAGTGGTCACGGCCCAAGTCCGTGACCACATTGGTCGCGGGCTTGGGCCGTGACCAGGTCGTGACCATCTTGGTGCGAAACTCGCGCCAAAGTTCCCTCTAAGCTTGGTCGCGGATGGGTCACGGCCCAAGTCCGTGACCCATGGCATGAAGAAGAAGAGAGTACACACATTGAGGGTCACGACTTAGGGCCGTGACCATTTCCGGGTGTGGGTCACGGCTATGGGCCGTGACCATCCCTCATTCAAGCACTAGGGTTGAAAAAAAAGGGTCGCGCATCACAGATTGAGGGTCACGGTTGTGGGCCGTGACCAATAGGCTGTATACATCCCACTTAGTTTCATTAATGGGTCGCGGTGGATGGGTCACGGCCTAGAGCCGTGACCAGTGTTAAACCTAAAACAAAACAGCGCCTCTCAAATTCTCAATTTCCCCGCTCATCTTGTTTATTTTTCTTCCCCAAACTGTGGAAAAGACACACCCAACCCAATGTCGAAAATGGCACTCACTTCCTCACCTCCTTCATCGATCGTGACCCCACTCTCCCTAGATGACGCAGAACCTTTATTCAGCTCACCCGCGTGATTTCTTCTCCGGCGACGACGATGATGATTTCTTCTCCGGCGACGACGACCAAGATCGCCTTCCCCATACCAAACCCTCAATCTCGACGACGATGATTTCTTCATCGATCGAAGAAGAAGAGAAGAAGAAGGATAAGTGACTCAAACGTCATATCGTTGTTAAATTATATTTATTTTTTACTTTCTGTTTTGTTAAAGGCATATTTATAAATCACCACTACAAATTAATTTTTCAGAACAGTTCGATGATGGCGATCGAAGAAGAAGAGAAGAAAGAAAAGGATATGGACATCTATCTCTTAGATCTGGCGGCGTGGTCCAAACGAGTGAGTTATTATTATCCTAAGCTTTAAAAATATTATCTTCTTGTTCTTGATATTGCAGAAATACTACTACTACTAATAAATTACAGAAAAACTGAAATAACAGAAATTAATAATTACCTTACAAGATATTGCAGAGATAACAAATACAGAAAAGACTAGCAATGCAGGGCCTTTTTTTTAATGAATTTGTTAAAATATATACTAAAAATATATATAAAAAAGCAGTGTTCTTGAAATCATTAAAAAAAACTATTCAGTGAAAAATAAATTAGTACGTGAAGAAATTTATGAAACGTAATCCGAAATGATATGTTTTTAAAAAATAAATAATAATTTTTTATCAAAAATATTTTCAAAATTTCAAATTATTTGTAAATAAAATAATTTTTTTAAATATTCATACTGTTTTTAGGTTAGATGGTACCATTAAATTCTCTCAAAAGAGGTTTCTTGTAATTCTAGTTGTTGAAATGCTACAACAGATAATTTAATGTGGTAATAAAAAACGGATATGTCTTGAGGAGAATAGGATGGGTCGTGGGTTTAAAATGGGTTAATGGGTATAACAGACTCTTTGGTTAAGGGTCGGGTAGAAGTGGGTACTTGGGTCATTGGGTGGATGGAAATGGGTTGTGGATGTGAGTAGTTGAGGATAGACAGGTCAGTTTTGTTTGGATTTTCTTTTAGGTTTTTGTTTGGATTAGATTTGCAATTTCTTGAATTTGTTGTCAATTTTCTATATTGCAAAAAACACATCTCTTATGTTGCGATTTATGTACGAGTAGGCATTATATCGGAAGGAGGAAGGGGCATGAGAGAAGTCACTGGAAGGGAGAAGGAGACGGGGATGGTTGGCAGCGTGGGAGGGCTGCTGAAGCAACCCAGGTTGTTTTCTGTTTTGTTTAGATTTTATTTTAGATTAATAGTTAGTAATTTGGTTAATGAATTGCACAATTAATTTTTTCTAGATTAGTTCATCAATTAAAAAAAGCCCACTCTTCCAGGGTTTGATAGCTTAGTGAAGGAAGAGGAATGGGTTCTTTGGGTTATTTATGTTTTAAAAGTATTTTGTAATGTATGTAGTAAAATAATGGGTGTTAAATATTTTCATAATTTGTATCTTCTTTTTTCTTAGGAAGATTTCAATTAGTAATTTTCTTTTCATTTTCATATCATCGACAAAAAATTTGGTGTGCTATAATTTTGTTTATCACTTCATCAAACATTTGGTGTGCTATATTTTGAAATTTTAAACTAACATCATACATTACTTGGCTGTATTTGTTGTTTGTACTGTAGGATCAAACATTTGGGGTGTTATATCGTGGAATTTTTTATCTTGGAATTTTATACTAACGTCATACATTACATGGTTGTCTGTAGGTGGTTATAAAATTGATAATAACGTTATGGAGACCTTTATTTGGGACACTTTTGGGCCAACACACAACAATCTGTCGAGGTAATTGTAGTAATATTTCTTTTTGTAATTCAAAGTAAGTCTTTTTTCCAATCGCTTTTTTAGAATAGTTTGAGTTAGTTGTTGTTTGGGTGTTAAATGATCATACCCATGCGGTTCTTTCTTTCTTAAGTATTTGAAAATGCTCACAAAATTTCTTAGACACGGGCAACTTTGCGATGCTCACATGGGCGTAATAAAATGGATTTCTAAATAGTCATAATGTCATGTGTTGAAATTAATGATTTGGTTAGAAAATTTTAATCCGTTTCGTCGCATTATCATCACTAACCTTAGGTGCCTTACTAATGCTTCTATTATCTTGACATTGTATGGATAGTTTGATACACGATGCTACGATAATTTAATTCACTAACATGCCTGATTGACACGTGGAGAAGTTATTAACATATATGCAAATTAAATTGTACACTCCTCGTTTGTTAACGAACTGAGATGCCATTCAGAGACCGAAGAATAAAAGAGAGAGCATTTCAAACGTGGACAATTATTGCGATTGAGGTTTTGATTATTTTCTCTATTAAGATGTTGAGTACAAATTTTTATCTCTATTTGTTTTATCAACCTTTTGACTAATTTAAATGTAGGGTTTCCAAACTTCAGTACTAAGATGTTGGATTTAATTGAACCACTACATTCATCGAGGTAAAGTTTTGATTATTTATTAATAGTTTTGTTATGCGTTTATTGTATTTGAAATTCTTTACATATTTGATTGTAGTAGTTAAGATGATCGAGCAGGTCAATAGTCCATCCACTCATAAAACATGACAGTTGCAGGTACAATGGAGCTTAGCACAGCAAAGCTGTGGCCGTGAGGATCAATGGCATTAGTGGAGAAGTGTTGAGGATGAATTGCAGAGTTCAGGGAAAAATACTCCATCCCTCATCTCTTAGTATATGGACAAAGGTCATATGTATGATTATTGCATCTTCAAACCCCAACCTAAGAAAACCAAAGAATCCAACTCAAACATTCCTCTACCTACGCAAAAGCCAACCCCAACCCCTATTTTGTTTGAAGGAAGTTTTGTAGCGGCCCCTATATTTTTTTGTAGCAGCCCCCGTACGGTCCCGTACTTTCATTAATTTTCAAAAACAATTTAGTGATTTTGTGAGGTAATTTATTTAATTTTACATACCCGTCCTTCATAACACATTGTTTATGTATTGCAGATCTAACCAATTCGATACCAGTTCTTCATTACATACTAGTTCTTCATTACACACCAGGTACTCTGTACATTAACTAAAGTAGTTATATAATTGATATGCATTATCTATTAAATCTTTTAGATGATAGAAGGAGTATGGGATAATTATTTGGTTTTGTTTGGTTTGGCTGTTGGAAAATTATTGGTTGTTGGCTTGTTGTTGGATAGCATGTTAGAAGGAGTATGAGATAATTAGAAGGAGTACGGGATAATTATTGGTTTCATTGTTTGATAATATGTGGAAAATATTTTAGACTCCCCGTTTCAGAATACGATGATAACTTGCTAATGTCTAGACTTAAACTTAAAAACATGGCACCAACACCTCGCACGGAACCAATGTAACTCGTACGAACTGACCGCGCGATCACGGGACCCCTGGTTTGAGAATACGATGATAATTAAAAAATATTATGACTTAAGCTTAAAAACAAGACGTTAGATAGCAAAAACACGAAACAACTCTCGTACGGACCCGTGAGAGGCACCAACACCTTCCACCGGACCAATGTAACTTATAGGAACTGACCGCGCAGCCGCGGGACTCCCGATTTGAGAATACGACGATAATTTACATATTTCTAGACAGGCTTAAAAACATGGCGTTAGAGGGTGAAAACCCGAAACATTCCCCCAACGGCCCCGTGGGTGGCACCAACACCTCCCCCGGGACCAATGTAACACGTAGGAATTGACACCGCAGCCGCATGACTCCCGGTTTGAGAATACGACGATAATTTGCATATTAATAGACTTAGGCTTAAAAGCATGGAATTAGAGGGTGAAAACCCGAAACAGCCCCCGAACGGCCCCGTGGGTGGCACCAATACCTCCCACGGGACCAATGTAACTCGTAGGAACTGACCGCGCAGCCGCGGGAGTTCCGGTTTGAGAGTACGAGGGTAATTTGCATTTTCTAGACTTAGGCTTAAAATCATGGCGTTAGAGGGTGAAAGCTCGAAACAACCCCCGAACGGCCCCGTGGGTGGCACCAACACCTCCCACGGGACCAACGTAACTCGTAGGAACTGACCCCGCAGCCGCGGGTCTCCCGGTTTGAGAGTACGACGGTAATTTGCTTATTTCTAGACTTAGGCTTAAAAACATGACGTTCGAGGGTGAAAACGCGAAACAGCCCCCGAACGGCCCCGTGGGTGGCACCAACACCTCCCACGGGACCAACGTAACTCGTAGGAACTGACCCTGCAGCCGCGGGTCTCCCGGTTTGAAAATATGACGGTAATTTGCATATTTCTAGACTTAGGCAAAACATGGCGTTAGAGGGTGAAAACTCGAAACAGCCCCCGAACGGTCCCGTGGGTGGCACCAACACCTCCCACGGGACCAATGTAACTCGTAGGAACTGACCCTGCAGCCACGGGTCTCCCGGTTTGAGAATATGACGGTAATTTGCATCTTTCTAGACTTAGGCAAAACATGGCGTTAGAGGGTGAAAACTCGAAACAGCCCCCGAACGGTCCCGTGGGTGGCACCAACACCTCCCACGGGACCAACGTAACTCGTAGGAACTGACCCCGCAGCCGCGGGTCTCCCAGTTTGAGAGTAATACGGTAATTTGCCTATTTCTAGACTTAGGCTTAAAAACATGACGTTAGAGGGTGAAAACTCGAAACAGCCCCCGAACGGCCTCGTGGGTGGCACCAACACCTCCCACGGGACTAACGTAACTCGTGGGAACAGACCCCGCAGTCGCGGGGCTCCCGGTTTGAGAGTACGACGGTAATTTGCTTATTTCTAGACTTAGGCTTAAAAATATAACGTTAGAGGGTGAAAACTCGAAACAGCTCCCGAACGGCCTCGTGGGTGGCACCAACACCTCCCACGGGACCAACGTAACTCGTAGGAACTGACCCCGAAGCCACGGGTCTCCCGGTTTGAGAGTACGATGGTAATTTGCTTATGTCTAGACTTAGGCTTAAAAACATGGCGTTCGAGGGTGAAAACTCGAAACAGCCCCGTGGGTGGCACCAACACCTCCCACGGGACCAACGTAACTCGTAGGAACTGACCCTGCAGCCGCGGGTCTCCCGGTTTGAGAATATGACGATAATTTGCATATTTCTAGACTTAGGCAAAACATGGCGTTAGAGGGGGAAAATTCGAAACAGCCCCCGAACGGTCCCGTGGGTGGCACCAACACCTCCCACGGGACAAATGTAACTCGCAGGAACTGACCCTGCAGCCACGGGTCTCCCGGTTTGAGAATATGACGGTAATTTGCATATTTCTAGACTTAGGCAAAACATGGCGTTAGAGGGTGAAAACTCGAAACAGCCCCCGAACGGTCCCGTGGGTGGCACCAACACCTCCCACGGAACAAATGTAACTCGTAGGAACTGACCCCGTAGCCGCGGGTCTCCCAGTTTGAGAGTAATACGGTAATTTGCTTATTTCTAGACTTAGGCTTAAAAACATGACGTTAGAGGGTGAAAACTCGAAACAGCCCCCGAAGGGCCTCGTGGGTGGCACCAACACCTCCCACGGGACCAACGTAACTCGTAGGAACAGACCCCGCAGCCGCGGGTCTCCCGGTTTGAGAGTACGACGGTAATTTGCTTATTTCTAGACTTAGGCTTAAAAACATGACGTTAGAGGGTGAAAACTCGAAACAGCCCCCGAACGGCCTCGTGGGTGGCACCAACACCTCCCACGGGACCAACGTAACTCATAGGAACAGACCCCGCAGCCACGGCTGTCCCGGTTTAAGAGTACGACGGTAATTTGCTTATTTCTACACTTAGGCTTGAAAACATGGCGTTAGAGGGTGAAAACTCGAAACAGCCCCCGAACGGCCCCGTGGGTGGCACCAACAACTCCCACGGGATCAACGTAACTCGTAGGAACTGACCCCGCAGCCGCGGGTGTCCCGGTTTAAGAGTAAGACGGTAATTTGCTTATTTCTACACTTAGGCAAAACATGGCGTTAGAGGGTGAAAACTCGAAACAGCCCCCGAACGGCCCCATAGGTGGCACCAACACCTCCCACGGGACCAACGTAACTCGTAGGAACTGACCCCGCATCCGCGGGTGTCCCGGTTTGAGAGTACGATGATAATTTGCTTATTTCTACACTTAGGCTTGAAAACATGGCGTTAGAGGGTGAAAACTCGAAACAGCCCCCGAACAGCCCCGTGGGTGGCACCAACACCTCCCGCGGGACCAACGTAACTCGTAGGAACAGACCCCGCAGCCGCGGGAGTCCCGGTTTGAGAGTACGACGGTAATTTACTTATTTTTACACTTAGGCTTGAAAACATGGCGTTAGAGGGTGAAATCTCGAAACATCCCCCGAACGGCCCCGTGGGTGGCACCAACACCTCCCACGGGACCAACGTAACTCGTAGGAACTGACCCCGCAGCCGCGGGTGTCCCGGTTTGAGAGTACGACGGTAATTTGCTTATTTCTACACTTAGGCTTGAAAACATGGCGTTAGAGGGTTAAAACTCGAAACAGCCGCCGAACAGCCCCGTGGGTGGCACCAACACCTCCCATGGGACCAACGTAACTCGTAGGAACTGACCCCGCAGCCGCGGGTGTCCCGGTTTGAGAGTACGACGGTAATTTGCTTATTTCTAAACTTAGGCTTGAAAACATGGCGTTAGAGGGTGAAAACTCGAAACAGCCCCCGAATGGCCCCGTGGGTGGCACTAACACCTCCCACGGGACCAACGTAACTCGTAGGAACTGACCCCGCAGCCGCGGGTGTCCCGGTTTGAGAGTAAGACGGTAATTTGCTTATTTCTACACTTAGGCAAAACATGGCGTTAGAGGGTGAAAACTCGAAACAGCCCCCGAACGGCCCCGTGGGTGGCACCAACACCTCCCACGGGACCAACGTAACTCGTAGGAACTGACCCCGCAGCCGCGGGTGTCCCGGTTTGAGAGTACGACGGTAATTTGCTTATTTCTACACTTAGGCTTGAGAACATGGCGTTAGAGGGTGAAAACTCGAAACAGCCCCCGAACGGCCCCGTGGGTGGCACCAACACCTCCCACGGGACCAACGTAACTCGTTGGAACTGACCCCGCAGCCGCGGGTGTCCCGGTTTGAGAGTACGACGGTAATTTGCGTATTTCTACACTTAGGCTTGAAAACATGGCGTTAGAGGGTGAAAACTCGAAACAGCCCCCGAACGGCCCCGTGGGTGGCACCAACACCTCCCACGGGACCAACTTAACTCGTAGGAACTGATCCCGCAGCCGCGGGTGTCCCGGTTTGAGAGTACGACGGTAATTTGCGTATTTCTACACTTAGGCTTGAAAACATGGCGTTAGAGGGTGAAAACTCGAAACAGCCCCCGAACGTCCCCGTGGGTGGCACCAACACCTCCCACGGGATCAAAGTAACTCGTAGGAACTGACCCCGCTGCCGCGGGTGTCCCGGTTTGAGAGTACGACGGTAATTTGCGTATTTCTACACTTAGGCTTGAAAACATGGCGTTAGAGGGTGAAAACTCGAAACAGCCCCCGAACGGCCCCGTGTGTGGCACCAACACCTCCCACGGGACCAACGTAACTCGTAGGAACTGACCCCGCATCCGCGGGTGTCCCGGTTTGAGAGTACGACGGTAATTTTCTTATTTCTACACTTAGGCTTGAAAACATGGCGTTAGAGGGTGAAAACTCGAAATAGCCGCCGAACGGCCCCGTGGGTCGCACCAACACCTCCCACGGGACCAACGTAACTCGTAGGAACTGACCCCGTAGCCGCGGGTGTACCGGTTTGAGAGTACAACGGTAATTTGCGTATTTCTACACTTAGGCTTCAAAACATGGCGTTAGAGGGTGAAAACTCGAAACAGCCCCCGAACGGCCCCGTGGGTGGCACCAACATCCCACGGGACCAACGTAACTCGTAGGAACTAACCCCGCAGCCGCGGGTGTCCCGGTTTGAGAGTACGACGGTAATTTGCGTATTTCTACACTTAGGCTTCAAAACATGGCGTTAGAGGGTGAAAACTCGAAACAGCCCCCGAACGTCCCCGTGGGTGGCACCAACACCTCCCACGGGACCAATGTAACTCGTAGGAACTGACCACGCAGCCGCGGGACTCCCGGTTTGAGAATACGACGGTAATTTGCATATTTCTCGACTTAAGCAAAACATGGCGTTTGAGGGTGAAAACTAGAAACAGTCCCCGAACAACCCCGTGGGTGGCACCAACACCTCCCACGGGGCCAAGGTAACTCGTAGGAACTGTCCCCGTAGCCGCGGGACTCCCGGTTTGAGTATACGACGGTAATTTGTATATTTCTAAACTTAGGCTTAAAAACATGGCGTTAGAGGGTGAGAACTCGAAACAGCCCCCGAACGGCCTCGTGGGTGGCACCAACACCTCCCACGGGACCAACGTAACTCGTAGGAACTGACCCCGCAGCCACGGGTCTCCCGGTTTGAGAGTACGATGGTAATTTGCTTATGTCTAGACTTAGGCTTAAAAACATGACGTTCGAGGGTGAAAACTCGAAACAGCCCCGTGGGTGGCACCAACACCTCCCCCGGGACCAACGTAACTAGTAGGAACTGACCCTGCAGCCGCGGGTCTCCCGGTTTGAGAATATGACGGTAATTTGCATATTTCTAGACTTAGGCAAAACATGGCGTTAGAGGGTGAAAACTCGAAATAGCCCCCGAACGGTCCCGTGGGTGGCACCAACACCTCCCACGGGACAAATGTAACTCGTAGGAACTGACCCTGCAGCCACGGGTCTCCCGGTTTGAGAATATGACGGTAATTTGCATATTTCTAGACTTAGGCAAAACATGGCATTAGAGGGTGAAAACTTGAAACAACCCCCGAACGATCCCGTGGGTGGCACCAACACCTCCCACGGAACCAACGTAACTCGTAGGAACTGACCCCGCAGCCACGGGTCTCCCGGTTTGAGAGTACGATGGTAATTTGCTTATGTCTAGACTTAGGCTTAAAAACATGACGTTCGAGGGTGAAAACTCGAAACAGCCCCGTGGGTGGCACCAACACCTCCCACGGGACCAACGTAACTCGTAGGAACAGACCCCGCAGCCGCGGGTCTCCCGGTTTGAGAGTACGACGGTAATTTGCTTATTTCTAGACTTAGGCTTAAAAACATGACGTTAGAGGGTGAAAACTCGAAACAGCCCCCGAACGGCCTCGTGGGTGGCACCAACACCTCCCACGGGACCAACGTAACTCATAGGAACAGACCCCGCAGCCACGGGTGTCCCGGTTTAAGAGTACGACGGTAATTTGCTTATTTCTACACTTAGGCTTGAAAACATGGCGTTAGAGGGTGAAAACTCGAAACAGCCCCCGAACGGCCCCGTGGGTGGCACCAACAACTCCCACGGGATCAACGTAACTCGTAGGAACTGACCCCGCAGCCGCGGGTGTCCCGGTTTAAGAGTAAGACGGTAATTTGCTTATTTCTACACTTAGGCAAAACATGGCGTTAGAGGGTGAAAACTCGAAACAGCCCCCGAACGGCCCCGTGGGTGGCACCAACACCTCCCACGGGACCAACGTAACTCGTAGGAACTGACCCCGCAGCCGCGGGTGTCCCGGTTTGAGAGTACGACGGTAATTTGCGTATTTCTACACTTAGGCTTGAAAACATGGCGTTAGAGGGTGAAAACTCGAAACAGTCCCCGAACGGCCCCGTGGGTGGCACCAACACCTCCCACGGGACCAACGTAACTCGTAGGAACTGATCCCGCAGCCGCGGGTGTCCCGGTTTGAGAGTACAACGGTAATTTGCGTATTTCTACACTTAGGCTTGAAAACATGGCGTTAGAGGGTGAAAACTCGAAACAGCCCCCGAACGGCCCCGTGGGTGACACTAACACCTCCCACGGGACCAACGTAACTCGTAGGAACTGCCCTGCAGCCGCGGGTTTCCCGGTTTGAGAGTACGACGGTAATTTGCGTATTTCTACACTTAGGCTTGGAAACATGGCGTTAGAGGGTGAAAACTCAAAACAGCCCCCGAACGGCCCCATAGGTGGCACCAACACCTCCCACGGGACCAACGTAACTCGTAGGAACTGACCCCGCATCCGCGGGTGTCCCGGTTTGAGAGTACGACGATAAATTGCTTATTTCTACACTTAGGCTTGAAAACATGGCGTTAGAGGGTGAAAACTCGAAACAGCCCCCGAACAGCCCCGTGGGTGGCACCAACACCTCCCGCGGGACCAACGTAACTCGTAGGAACTGACCCCGCAGCCGCGGGAGTCCCGGTTTGAGAGTACGACGGTAATTTACTTATTTTTACACTTAGGCTTGAAAACATGGCGTTAGAGGGTGAAATCTCGAAACATCCCCCGAACGGCCCCGTGGGTGGCACCAACACCTCCCACGGGACCAACGTAACTCGTAGGAACTGACCTCGCAGCCGCGGGTGTCCCGGTTTGAGAGTACGACGGTAATTTGCTTATTTCTACACTTAGGCTTGAAAACATGACGTTAGAGGGTGAAAACTCGAAACAGCCGCCGAACAGCCCCGTGGGTGGCACCAACACCTCCCATGGGACCAACGTAACTCGTAGGAACTGACCCCGCAGCCGCGGGTGTCCCGGTTTGAGAGTACGACGGTAATTTGCTTATTTCTACACTTAGGCTTGAAAACATGGCGTTAGAGGGTGAAAACTCGAAACAGCCCCCGAACGGCCCCGTGGGTGTCACCAACACCTCCCACGGGACCAACGTAACTCGTAGGAACTGACCCCGCAGCCTAGGGTGTCCCGGTTTGAGAGTAAGACGGTAATTTGCTTATTTCTACACTTAGGCAAAACATGGCGTTAGAGGGTGAAAACTCGAAACAGCCCCCGAACGGCCCTGTGGGTGGCACCAACACCTCCCACGGGACCAACGTAACTCGTAGGAACTGATCCCGCAGCCGCGGGTGTCCCGGTTTGAGAGTACGACGGTAATTTGCTTATTTCTACACTTAGGCTTGAAAACATGGCGTTAGAGGGTGAAAACTCGAAACAGCCCCCGAACGGCCCCGTGGGTGGCACCAACACCTCCCACGGGACCAACGTAACTCGTAGGAACTGACCCCGCAGCCGCGGGTGTCCCGGTTTGAGAGTACGACGGTAATTTGCGTATTTCTACACTTAGGCTTGAAAACATGGCGTTAGAGGGTGAAAACTCGAAACAGCCCCTGAACGGCCCCGTGGGTGGCACCAACACCTCCCACGGGACCAACGTAACTCGTAGTAACTGACCCCGCAGCCGCAGGTGTCCCGGTTTGAGAGTACGACGGTAATTTGCGTATTTCTACACTTAGGCTTGAAAACATGGCGTTAGAGGGTGAAAACTCGAAACAGCCCCCGAACGTCCCCGTGGGTGGCACCAACACCTCCCACGGGACCAACGTAACTCGTAGGAACTGACCCCGCTGCCGCGGGTGTCCCGGTTTGAGAGTACGACGGTAATTTGCTTATTTCTACACTTAGGCTTGAAAACATGGCGTTAGAGGGTGAAAACTTGAAACAACCCCCGAACGGCCCCGTGTGTGGCACCAACACCTCCCACGGGACCAACGTAACTCGTAGGAACTGACCCCGCAGCCGCGGGTGTCCCGGTTTGAGAGTACGACGGTAATTTGCTTATTTCTACACTTAGGCTTGAAAACATGGCGTTAGAGGGTGAAAACTCGAAACAGCCGCCGAACGGCCCCGTGGGTCGCACCAACACCTCCCACGGGACCAACGTAACTCGTAGGAAGTGACCCCGCAGCCGCGGGTGTCCCGGTTTGAGAGTACGACGGTAATTTGCTTATTTCTACACTTAGGCTTGAAAACATGGCGTTAGAGGGTGAAAACTCGAAACAGCCGCCGAACGGCCCCGTGGGTCGCACCAACACCTCCCACGGGACCAACGTAACTCGTAGGAACTGACCCCGTAGCCGCGGGTGTCCCGGTTTGAGAGTACGACGGTAATTTGCGTATTTCTACACTTAGGCTTCAAAACATGGCGTTAGAGGGTGAAAACTCGAAACAGCCCCCGAACGGCCCCGTGGGTGGCACCAACATCCCACGGGACCAACGTAACTCGTAGGAACTAACCCCGCAGCCGCGGGTGTCCCGGTTTGAGAGTACGACGGTAATTTACGTATTTCTACACTTAGGCTTCAAAACATGGCGTTAGAGGGTGAAAACTCGAAACAGCCCCCGAACGTCCCCGTGGGTGGCACCAACACCTCCCACGGGACCAACGTAACTCGTAGGAACTGACCCCGCAGCCGCGGGTGTCCCGGTTTGAGAGTACGACGGTAATTTGCGTATTTCTACACTTAGGCTTGAAAACATGGCGTTAGAGGGTGAAAACTAGAAACAGTCCCCGAACAACCCCGTGGGTGGCACCAACACCTCCCACGGGGCCAAGGTAACTCGTAGGAACTGTCCCCGTAGCCGCGGGACTCCCGGCTTGAGTATACGACGGTAATTTGTATATTTCTAGACTTAGGCTTAAAAACATGGCGTTAGAGGGTGAGAACTCGAAACAGCCCCCGAACGGCCTCGTGGGTGGCACCAACACCTCCCACGGGACCAACGTAACTCGTAGGAACTGACCCCGCAGCCAAGGGTCTCCCGGTTTGAGAGTACGATGGTAATTTGCTTATGTCTAGACTTAGGCTTAAAAACATGACGTTCGAGGGTGAAAACTCGAAACAGCCCCGTGGGTGGCACCAACACCTCCCCCGGGACCAACGTAACTCGTAGGAACTGACCCTGCAGCCGCGGGTCTCCCGGTTTGAGAATATGACGATAATTTGTATATTTCTAGACTTAGGCAAAACATGGCGTTAGAGGGTGAAAACTCGAAACAGCCCCCGAACGGTCCCGTGGGTGGCACCAACACCTCCCACGGGACAAATGTAACTCGTAGGAACTGACCCTGCAGCCACGGGTCTCCCGGTTTGAGAATATGACGGTAATTTGCATATTTCTAGACTTAGGCAAAACATGGCATTAGAGGGTGAAAACTCGAAACAACCCCCGAACGGTCCCGTGGGTGGCACCAACACCTCCCACGGGACCAACGTAACTCGTAGGAACTGACCCCGCAGCCACGGGTCTCCCGGTTTGAGAGTACGATGGTAATTTGCTTATGTCTAGACTTAGGCTTAAAAACATGACGTTCGAGGGTGAAAACTCGAAACAGCCCCGTGGGTGGCACCAACACCTCCCACGGGACCAACGTAACTCGTAGGAACTGACCCTGCAGCCGCGGGTCTCCCGGTTTGAGAATATGACGATAATTTGCATATTTCTAGACTTAGGCAAAACATGGCGTTAGAGGGTGAAAATTCGAAACAGCCCCCGAACGGTCCCGTGGGTGGCACCAACACCTCCCACGGGACAAATGTAACTCGTAGGAACTGACCCTGCAGCCACGGGTCTACCGGTTTGAGAATATGACGGTAATTTGCATATTTCTAGACTTAGGCAAAACATGGCATTAGAGGGTGAAAACTAGAAACAGTCCCCGAACAACCCCGTGGGTGGCACCAACACCTCCCACGGGGCCAAGGTAACTCGTAGGAACTGTCCCCGTAGCCGCGGGACTCCCGATTTGAGTATACGACGCTAATTTGTATATTTCTAGACTTAGGCTTAAAAACATGGCGTTAGAGGGTGAGAACTCGAAACAGCCCCCAAACGTCCCCGTGGGTGGCACCAACACCTCCCACGGGACCAATGTAACTCGTAGGAACTGACCATGCAGCCGCGAGTCTCCCGGTATGAGAGTATGACGGTAATTTGCATATTTCTAGACTTAGGCTTAAAAACATGGCGTTAGAGGGTGAGAACTCGAAACAGCCCCCGAACGACCCCGTGGGTAGCACCAACACCTTCCACGGGACCAATATAACTCGTAGGAACTGACCCCGCAGCCGCGGGACTCCCGGTTTGAGAATATGACGATAATTTGCTTATTTTAACTCATATATGCAATTTTTCAGCTTGATTAATTTTTTTGTAAAACTACTTGGTTACTGATATTTTTTTTATGTATCCTATCATTTGTAGGATTTTTGCACGCGGAACAAACGAAGGAGGCAATGGTCTACATCATGAAGATTGTTTATATGTTGTGGACATTCAGGATGTTATTTTTTGTGTTACAGCCGTGCGGGCTTTTATTGTTTAGTTTTATGGCCGTGCTGGCTTTTATAATTTGATTGTTGAATTTTATGGCCGTGCGGGCTTTATAATAAACAGGTTTTACATTTACAGGTTTTGGAATGTCAAGAAAATAGAGGAAACTCTGCCCAATTTTTTTTTGGTCTGTGAATTATTAAGACGTGTAATATTTATAAGTTTGTATATATATTTGTTTATTAACAACGTTCTCGATTCGCAATTTGTGATTTTTTTATTGTTTTGCCAATATTAAATATTTGTAACACCTCGTACGCGTCCAACGTTACACGTAGCAACCGACGGTGCACTCACAGGACCCCCAATTTTAGGATTGGACAAAAAAAATATTTTTTTTTAAATTATAGTTAAATATGGTCATGGACTTTGTCCATGACCATTTTTATTTTTTTCGTCGCGCATAAAAATGGTCGCGGCCAAAGTCCGCGACCATTTTATTTTTATTTTTTTTGTCACGGTTGTGGGTCGCGGACTTTGGCCGCGACCAATTTGTCACGGTTGTGGGTCACGGATAAGGGCCGTGACCATTTTTTTTTAAATTTTTTTGTCACGGTTGTGGGTCACGGATGAAGGCCGCGGCCAATTTTTTTGTCACGGACGTGGGTCGCGGACTTTGGCCGCGAGCAATTTGTCACAGTTGTGGGTCACGGATGAGGGCCGCGACCCCGTCACGGTATGGGTCACGGCCCAATTCCGCGACCATCTGCCGCGACCCCTCTCGGCCGTGACCATTTTTTGGTCACGGACTTGGGCCGCGACCCACGAAAATTGACGAAAATGGTCACGCCAGAAATGGTCACGGCCCAAGTCCACGACCCACAGCTTTGGTCAGGGATTTTGGCCGTGACCAATCGCCAGTTTTGGTGTAGTGAAGAAAATAAATTAAGGGACATGTTCTGGCTAATTTATCATCGAATTCACAGGGAACCAGCCTATCGACCAATAGGAAATGGAGCAATCAACAAATGAGTAATCACAGTCTAAGGAATGGACCCTATACATTGATGGAGCCTCCAACTCTAAACGGGAAGGAGTAGGAATCGTCCTCGTCACACCAGAAAAAGCTGTCATCGAACAAGGAATCAGGTTGGTATTTCAAGCCTCTAACAACGAAGCTGAATACAAAGCACTGATCATTGGACTACGCAAGGCCCAAATTCCGGGGCATGGAGCATTAACGTATTCGGTGATTCCAATCTTATCTCCAAGCAAGTAATTCGAGGTTTTAACGCAAACGACGATAGGATGGCAACATATCTCACCACAGTAAGAGGACTTATGCAATGATTCAAAAAGGTTGATATTCAACAGATCCCCAAAGGAAGAACATTCACCATTATGCCTTAGTAGTGCTAAGATCAGCAGTGGACTCTGATCTTAGAAGAACTATCCAGATAGAGTTCTTCACCTAACCAAGCATTGACCAAACGGTGGTCACTGAGCAAGTCCTCCTCAAGAAGAGGGCCCCTAGTTGGATGGATCCCATCATTGCCTATATACGGAGTGACACACTACCTGATGACAAGATATTTTCTCATCAAGTGAGGGTGAAAGCATCTTATTTCTACCTCGCCCCAACTAAAAAGCTCTGCAAAAGATCATATGAGTTTTATGAAGCATTTTGGAGACCTCTTGGACTAGACTCAAGATGTATTTTTGGGTGTTCAAAAAGGCGCGCATAGGCTCCATCTAGGTGCATGTAGGCTTGAGTCTTAGAAAAACATCCCACCTCAAGCCTTTTACGCATTATTCTTGGTAAAAGCCTTAAGGCGTATGTTTTGTAAAAAATAAAAACGCTTTAGTTAAACGATATCGTCTTTCAAAGACATTTTTTTATAAACCAGACAAATATCTCGCCCAAAATAATCAAAAGACAAACGGTATCCCAAACCTCTCTGCCTCTCGTCCAAAAAAACTGACATCGTCGATCGATTTTCGACCAAACGTCTATGTTTCATTTAAAAGCTGAAAAGTACATTTATTATATTGAATCATTTTGTATTGAATATTGATTAATGATTATTGATATTGATTATTGAATTATGAAGCATATATTTTGTATATTTCTTATTAAATGTTGAGAATTACATTTTATATTTTGATTATTGAGCATGCATATGAGAAAGTTGGTTACCAAACATACGGATATATTTTTAAAATTCAAGGTATGTATTATTTTATTATATTACCAGCCTTAGAATAATTAAAATAATAAAAAGTGGAAAACGCCTTAATACGCCTAGGCTCCTAAGGCATGAGACTTAACTTTTACGCCTCGACCACACCTCTCGCCTTTTAAAACCTATGGATTTTTTAGCACAGAATACAACTATTCATAGTGTTATGGGGAACACAAGTATACTATACTCTTACACTTACCTTAAGACCAAGATCAATATCAAAGGGGAAGAAATATTGGCAAACCTTAACAAGCGTTACATTATATTTACCTTTAATCCTTGAGTGATTGAAAAGGTTCTTCCCATAACCATGTCTTAGAAAAATGGGAACGAGAGCCAGTGCCAAAAGAAAAAAATGAAAGATAGAAAATAAAAGGGGGAAAAGAGAAACAAAAATGACACTTGAGAGGCAAAAGATATTGTAAGACCAATAAATAAAAATCATGAGGCATATAACAAAGACACGAAGGAAGGTGAAAGAAGGAAAAAATGACAAATCTTGGAGGAACATGAAAACAATAGACAAGACCGCTATAGTGAACACGTAACACTATTGTAAGAACACAAATTTTCAATTGAGTCCATGTATTGTGGTGGCTCAATTACGGACAAAAACATTTATTCATAGGATAGTATGTCATTGTAATATCCTCAAGCCTATGAAGTGTTTGTTGAAGACGTAGCGGCAAAGAGTATAAAGCTTCATCAAATATGCCGGTTTGCGTGCCTCGTTTCTACGTCATCAACTATAGTTCCATGCTCCCAAGGTATGAATGCACTTATATATATATATAGGAGCTTGGAACAAAGTTTATTGGGTGTTAGGTTTAATATAAACTGCGTTTTTATTTTCAAAAAAATTTAATTAGAACTTTAAATTAAAGTATATAAAGTTTCTGGGCCAAAATCGAATTTTACAAAATTTCTGAAAGTTGTTCGAAATGTCGTTCGAACGAGTTTTTCGTTCGAACCAGGTTTCGTTCGAACGAGCTTGCCAACGAGTTCTCACTAACCTATACTGATCTGTCGTTCGAAATGTCGTTAAACGAGATTGTTCGTTCTAACGAGGTTTCCAACGAGATTCTAACGAAGTCCATACTGGTGTGTCGTTAGAAGTCTCGTTCGAACGAGAGTTCGTTCGAATGAAATGTCGTTCGAACGAACTGCTAGGCGGGAACAGTTTTTGGCAGTTTTTACCCATTTTCCCCACTTGTTTTGTAACCAACATTTTCAGATTTTAATAGGGACGGGAATCACTTTTGTTAATCCATCTTTTTCATATCATAAAAACTCTTAGAGAGTGTTTTGAGAGAAAAAACAAAAGGAGAAAAGATCATGTTTTGAGTGCAAATTTTCAAAGAAAAATTCAAATACCACTCTAGTGTTTACACCGAAATATTGTTTATCCAAGTTCTCCTACATAAATATCCATTGCTTGGAGTTTGTTGGCACCGGTTTTCTCTACACCGAATTGAAGAGAAGTTTTGGGTTTTGCTTCTACCTCCCACAAAGAAAGAAGAAGTGTTTATGTTGTTTTACCCGGTTGAAGAAAGGCTTCGTGTACGGGTGACGGTGACCATAGAAAGTCCCATCGGTGGATTTCGAGATCGCGATGGAGCTCCGTGGTTGTCCGCTAGGAAGAGGTGTCTACAAGAAGGAGCATCAAGGCTTGAGAGGGTTCGAGTTGAGGAAGTAAGTCTTTTGTCTTGTATTTGTAAAATCCATATCTAGTGGACTTGTGGCTAGGGCCGTCCGAGGTTTTTTCCCGTCTTGGGTTTTTCCTCGTACATCGCGGCATAGTGTGATATTGTTTATTTTATCTTGCATCATAATTTAGAACTCATGCTTAGGATAATTCAAGATAAAATTCGGTTTTAATTATCACACTCATTTAATTTGGGACTAAATTAAATATTGGGTAAAATTTGGTTTATTCAAGTCTCTTGCTAAAATTGGTTTGACCTAACTTTGTTTAAATGAAAAATATGACTTAGGCAAATTCTAGGGCTTGGATTGGTTAATTGGTTTAAGTGAATATTTTAATTGTTTAATTTTACTTCACTTTGGTTTAGTTGGATTTTGTTTAAAGAAATTAAAATTTGGCTTTTGTTGTTAAAGTTGGACCATCATTGTACGCTTCCGCATCTCGTGTTTGTTTTAATACCAAAGGAAATTATTCTAATTGGTTTGTTTTATTTGGGCCGCATTTTCAACTATTAGGAATGACGAGGAGAAAATCTACACACCTCAAGCACCCCTTGATCCCTCAACTATTCGATTGAAATTAATCAACCCCAATTGAGCCAGATCCCTCATTTGGGGAAAGTTCTGAGTTGAATTGATTTAATGTTTGATTCGTAATCCCAGGTATATGATATAACATTCATAGTTATTTATGTGTTATAATGTTGCTGGAACGTTAGTATATTGATGTGTGAGGTCGATTTCATGTTTGGGGAAGCTTAGGACCTCCATTCGAGAGTTTTGGAGGAGACAACACAATGAAAAAGACGCTTGATAGCCAAAAAAATTTAACCAATTCAATGGGGGAGCAAAACGGTTCAGTTTGCTAGAGAGTCCACTTTTTTCGTGTGTTATTTTAACATGTTAGCATTTAGAGAATAACTGTAAGGGCTTCGAAGATATCATGGGATTAATAGGGAGGCCAACGAATAGATGGGTTGGAGTGAGGAGAATTGGAAATTCAAGTGAGTGACTTTAAATAATTAATCCAAAAGTTGTTTCGAACTTTGGGATTGGGTGAACCATGCGCCGTGGGATTTGTGTACGAGTTTAGTAATTTATATATATACACATTGGATTAACTTGTATACATGTACATATATATATATGTGTGTGTGTGTGTGTGTGTGTGTGTGTGTGTGTGTGTGTGTGTGTGTGTGAGTGTGCATGCTACTTGTTCTTATTCAACATACCTACTCGTTAATGCTATCGTAAGAAATTGCACATAGTGGGCAATCCACCCTAGCGTTGATCGGCACGTGTCAAATTGATTTTTCGGGTCATAGGACTACTGCATGTCCACTATCCATGTGTGAGGAATGATATTGGTTTGGAAACCAGTTGGGTGGAATGTGGTATGGTTGCAACCCTCGAACGTATGTCTATGACCGCATCTGTTGTATGTGTTTACGTTTTGGATCAGTGATGAGATTCCGACCCGACGGCTTAGTGTGATGTGTGATGCCTGGATCTGAATAACACAAGAGGTATGTATCTGCCAAGTCCATGCTCTGGGATACATTTATTCGTGTATAAATAGCGATATATATATATATATATATATATATATATATATATATATATATATATATGTGTGTGTGTGTGTGTGTGTGTGTGTGTGTGTGTGTGTGTGTTTATTTATACGATATAGTGTATGTATCTATATATACCATGAACGTACCTATATAATGTTTATTGTGTGAATATTTATCTATAGTAATTGTATCGCTACGGTATTGTTTGTGAACGTATACCTAGTGAAGGTAGTTATACTTAGCTAATAAAGACGATTAGCGGGATTTAGGCCCTAATAGTAGTTACATGCCCTAGCTATATTAGATAGCTTAATTAGGATATTAAAATGAATACGTTAGATGCACATTGTAGCTAATAGGTGAGGTTTTATCTCATATGAGCGCGACCAGTTAATTATGAAAGTAATAAACTACAAGTTTTAATCTATTTAAAACAATTCTCTACTTACAAAATATTTTTTACTTTTCGGGCTTTGTCCAGTAGGAAAATTATTTTTCCTTATTTTTCTTTTTAAATCCCAAGTATGCAGCAATAGCAACCGTGACCACAAGGATAAATCCACTCTTACCATTGAAGTAGTTGTGGACGCTACAAGACTTGATTTATATGCCTCATCTCATTCTATCTACATATGATCATTTCTTTTCAGTTTTTAGCTTGAACGTGTTGCCTGTATATGGATAGGATTTTATATTACTGAGTTTTTATTTCAGTACTCAGCTGTTATTCAGTGGATGTTATTATTTGGTGATCGATAGTTTATTTGGTTCACACTTACTATTTATTTATGAATGGTGACTTATTCATTCATTTGATTGTGTGGTTTTATTCGTATTATACTATATTGTTGTTGTGATAGTGATGTTGTGAATGAAACCATACTGAGATTTATGTTCTATTTTAGTAGAGGATTGTCCACCCGATATTAGATTAGGTGAGTTCTCACATGACAGACCGAATGACAAGCACTTCAGTATCTCCATACAGATCAAATAACAAAGCCTCACAAACGAGACCCGTTGCCCAATACAGGGATAGATCTCACTCCTCTCGAGTTCCGTACGAGGCACAAAAAACCATTGTGGCGATCAAAGTTTGAAATAAAGATTACATGCTTGCATTATGCACTGAATAGTCTTGATTTTCATATTATTTAAACCCTACACTCTTTAGGACAAAAGCGATTAGCTAAAAGGCTGGTCGTCGATGAATATTTTCACTCTTTTTGTACAACTGTCAGGTATATTAGGCAATTTCCCTCTTTATCATAAAGTCTCAGTGACAGGGAACATGTAAAGTTCGTCCAGTACTAGGGTATATCGAATAGGCTTTCATAACTATTTAGTACTAAGGTGAAGTGGTTTCACACCTACCTTAAAGGCTATTAAGTCTAAGCAGACCGGTATATCATGTTCCATAACAATGAAAAGTAATCCACCAGTCACCGAGTTTCATTGTCGTTTTCATATAGAGAAAAGCTCTAGTTACACATTCTATTGCGTACAAATAACAAATACTTACGAGTCAATCGCTTTGATAAAAAATTCAAATTTGTGAGATGGACAAAGGTTGGTCTAAACTCTTTTAATGCAAGAAAAGCTACTCAGAGTATGTGTTGGTCAAGATTTTGTACTTTCTCCTTTGGGTTGGGATTGAGTCTTTAAAATGAGCTTGATGGCTCATAGGTGTTTTTATTTTTGGTTTTGTCCTGGAATAGCCCAAGGGGGATATTTTTAAGGATAAATTTTCGATTGAGTTAATTTATATGTATTGGCTTAATTTCGAAGAAAACACTTTGAGTTATAGGGTAAAAGTTGTGTTTGTGACCTTTCAAGCCTATGACATGTTTGTTGAACTCGTATCGGCTAAGTCAAGGAGAATACATATCCATATCGAGTTTTGTGCCACGTTTCATCATCAACATACCAAGGATCTCAGGTATGAATGCATATATTTTATTGGATCCTTAAAAATTTTATTTTCGGGTATAAGGATTATTTTTATCTATTTTAAAATAGCTTCAAATTTTGTAAATGAAAAATAATTTAATTTTTGTGAGGTCATTCGAATGAGATATGGTAGCCTCGTTAGAAGCCTCGTTCGAACGACTTCTAACGATGTTCGTTTGAAGTTTCATTTTTTTATCGTTTGAATGAAAAATGTATTTCGTTCGGACGAGATTAAACATCATTCGAATGACCGAATGTGGATTTCAAAAATATCAGTTTTTTGGCAGTTTTTTCCTCAACTCCCCACTACGTCTTTCCATCCCATTCCTATTTCATGAATCGCGGATCAGAGGATAATGGAGATAAAGGAGAATTAGGTCTGACATCAGGGATAAACTAGAGAAGAAGGAGAAAGTGGCCGCAAATCAGGCGATTTAGGACGGTGCCACTTTGTCTAAATGGAAACTAAATTATGGTAGATCGAGGGTGGATGTAACAAGGATATCCCCTATAGATAGAGTCATGGAACAATTGTAAGAAGTCATGTTAGATGACTCACACCTAAAAGAGATTTTTGATCGGCTACTCACTTACAAATTAGTCTCTTTTATTAAATAGATTCAAGATGTATTCTCCTGGAAGCCTTATGATAGGCTTGGGATTGATCATGAAATCATTTCCCATCGACTGCACATGATTCCAACATTCCCCTTGATCAAACAAAAATCGTACTTAATAATTGCAAAGAGGGAAAATGTTATGTAATAAGAAGTGGGAAAAGTTTTTAAGGCAAGGTCCATTAAAGAAGTTCAATTACCTAAGTGGCAATCTAACCTTGTTGTTATCAAGAGAAGTAAATTAAAGTGGAGAGTCTGCATAGACTTCACTGACCTCAACAAAGTCTATCCCAAAGGCAACTTTCCTCTATCGAATATTAACCAGTTGGTCGATGCTATAACTAGCCACAAACGAATGAGTTTCCTTGATGAATACTCATGGTATCACCAGATTCCTCTATTCAGTCTTGACTAGAAAAAAAGACTTCATTCATTACCACATTTGACATATACTAATGCACAGTCATGCCATTTGGACTCAAGAATGTAGGAGCAACATACCAATCATTGGTCACCAAGATATTCAAACGCCAGCTAGGTGACATAATGGAGGATTATGTAAACGATATGCTAATAAAGAGAAAAACAAAGGTGTTCATCTGTAGGATTTTATGAAAAAGTTTAAGGTCCTAAGATATTATAAGGTGAAGATCCACACTTCCAAGTGTTTAGGAGTGCAGTTTGGGAAATTCCTGCGCCATCTGGTTACCCAATGGGGAATCAAAACAAACTTTAACCAGATTCAAGCAGTTAAGAATGTTAAACCACCGGATATGGACACTCAACCACTTTATTTCTCAGTCCATTGAGAAATGCCAACCATTCTTTCAGTTCTTAAAGAAATAGAAGTTCCGGTTGAGAATAAAGAATAGTGAAAGGAACTTGAGGATCTTAAGCTTTATTTAAGCTGAACACCCTTACTCGTAATCCTAAATTCGAGAGAGCCTATCAATTTGTATCATGTGATGTCTGACCATGCAGTTAGTTCGGCCTTAATGTGCGATAAAATGGGGAACCAAGACCCGATCTATTATTTAATCAAGACACTAATTGAAAAAAATGCTACCTTCCTTTAAAGAAGCTAGCTTATTCCCTGGTAATGTCTTCATGGAAGCTGAAGCATTGTTTTAAATCTCATTCAGTTATAGTTATCACCTATTTCCCACTCAGTCCTTAAAATGCCTGACCTCTCTGGATGGATATCCAAATGGTCGATAGAACTAAAAAGGTTTGATATCCATTTATCAACCAATAAATGCAAATAAAGGGCAGGTGCAAGAATATTTCATCACATAATTCACCAGAGGGAAGGAAGCAGACAAGGGAAATCATGCCACCCAAGTCAGTATTGATGTGTTTGAACAAATAAAAAAATGGACACTCTACGTCGACGAGGATTTCAAATGAAAAGGAGATGGAGTAGGAATTTTCCTTATAACAATGAGGTCGAATATGAAGCTCTCATTATCAGATTGAGGAACGACCTATCTCTCAGTGAGATTCACCTTGACTTCTTCTACGAGTTAACGATGGTATCTAATAAAGTATCAAAAGACTATAACTCTAGGGATGAATGAATATTAGCTTACTTATTTATCACCCAAGACCTGGTCGCCCAGTTAAAGAAGATTCATATCTAATAGTTTCCATGACGAAATAACAACCATTCAAGTGTCTAAAAACTTTGGTATTAGTTGTTCAATCCGACCTCAATAGAAAATTTTAAGTGGAATACCTTTCCCAACCAAGTATTATAAAACCAAATATCACTGAGCAAGTCCTCGACATAAAATAAGCTCCCAGATAGATGGTCCCAATCATAGATTACCTATGAGAGGGTGTCAACCATGCTTGTAAGAACCAATCCCATCAAATCGAGGTCAAATATTTTTTATTTTATCTATCACCTCAGTGAAAACTATACAAGAAATCTTTCATAGGCCCATACCTCTAATGCATGCATCCAAGTGATGTCAAAAGAGTCCTATATGAGTTGTACAATGGAATATGTGGAAGTTATGCCAAAGCAAGGTCTTTATCGCTAAAAACCAATCAAAAAAGGTTACTCGTGGACCTATGTGCAAAATGATACAGTCTCAGATGTTAGGAAGTGTAAGAAATACCAAGAATTCCAATCCATGCTTAACCAACCCACTATTGACTTAAGTCATTGCTAAATTTGTGGAATTTCACTAAATGGGAAATAGATATTACGGGTCCCCTAACTATAGCACTAGGGTGTCGTAAGTATTTACCTAATTATTTTACCAAATGGATAGAGGCTAAACCTTTGGAGAGCATAAGGGACACCGATATGATCAGATTCATTTGGAGGAATATCGTGACCTGTTTTGACATGTCAAACACGATAATCACTAACACGGGGGCACAATTTCAATCCAGACCATTTCAAGACTTTTATAATAGCCACAACATCAAGCACAATTATAATCTGGTGGACTACCCTCAAAATGATGGGTAGGTTAAGGTCTACAAAAACACAATGTTCGATGGAATGAAAAAAAGGTTAAAGAAGTAAAAAGGCACTTGGGAGGACGAGCTTCCCCATATCCTCTGGGTATACCGAACATCGCCCAGAAAGTCGACTGGGGAAATGTCGTTCTCCTTAGCTTATGGAATGGAAGCTATAATTACACTAGAAGTTGGTTTGTTGACCATGAAGACAATTGTTTCCGATTGAATCTTAAACAAATAAATTATAAATATTAGCTAGACCTGGATGAAGAAAGGAAAGAACAATCCTTGGTTAAACTATCTTCCTACTAGAAATAATTGGTTAAACATTACAACAAAGGTAGCAATCCGAGGAAGTTATAGGTTGTAGATTACATCCTCAAAAAGGTAAACAATATTATATGGTCCTAAATAGGAAGGGTCCTTCAAAGTCACAAGAGATGACCTCCAAGGAGCCTAACATCTTGAAAAATGGGGATAGACAGAATCCTAGGCCCTGGATTACGACTAATCTTTAAAAAATATTCTTTTAAAATATTTCTGGCTTGTTTCAAGTTTTAAGTCTCTATTTCTTGGATGACTTGAAGTTTAATTAATGCAAATAAATTTCTTATTGTTCCAAATGATAGTCTAACATTGTCAATGTCGAATTATGATAATGGCAAAGCTATTATCATAAAAAATTTCAAATTTATCCGATTAAGTTCTGATTGCCAATTTTAATGCCTTAGTGAGATTACACTTAATCAAATATTAAGGTTATATGCTTTCGTCACTAATAAACACAAAAAAAATCAAGAATTTCCTAGAAAAGAAAAAGACGTATGGGGGATCCCTAGGCATTAAGTGTCCCGACTCTGATCAGTTAAAATCTTGAACGGGTAGATTGCTCTATGGCCAGGTGTATTTTTGCCATAGTTGGTCGTAGACCAAAGGTGGTCTGATCATACTTATCTTAAAAGGTAAGGAAACTAATAAAATATTATTGGTTTAAAGATGGAAAAATTCAAAATATGGAATTAAGTGATTTCATTCATATTCAGTCAAAATTACAAATATCCCGATCGACAAAGTGCAAAAATTGAGACATAAAAAAGATTACGTATTTCATTTATGGCACTCTAACTTAGCAGTCACTTTATCACTGCGAGAATTGTCTAGATCAGGACAAAACTTTTCATACTATCATTATCTAAGAGACGTTCCCTTACTGGATGAATTAGAATGGCATGTGCAGGGATCCAACACTCCTCACTTCCAAGAGGGAAAAACTAAACAAATGGGCAATCTACCATGTACCAATGCTAAAAATGAGTCATCGGGAACCCTTATCATGTCTAGCGCATTCAGTTATACATGCTTATACGTGACCTTCTTAGCTTCATCCAACTATGGCTGATAATCAATCCACACTTTATCATACCCATCCGACCAGACTACGCAAGGCTCCATATAAATTTTTTATCTTAGCCTCGTGATCTTTTAGTGTAAAATTCTCTTAGCCACTGCATTTTTAAAGGTTTCCTCGGCCTTGTCGATATTCTCCCTCAAAGATTTATTTTACCTTGTCCTTAATTCAACAACGTTAGCCACATTTTGTAATTCATATATAAGAGAAGTAATAACTTTCTTATGATTTCCATAAGTGCTGATCATCTTTGGAGTGCCAGTCAAACTAATATGATCACTTCTTGGGCTTGACCAAAGGATTTCTGATCAAGGATTAAATTCAAATTTACATCTTCTTGGGCCATCGGGACCAAGGTCAACTGATCTTCAAACTATAGAGACAATATAGAAAAGGCACTCAAGAATTATAAGACAAAGTAAGAATTTACCAATAATTAATATTGATAAGGAATGAGGCACCATGTATAAATAACTTTTTCATTAAAATAAAAGGATAGGAAAGCCCTTACAACGAAAATAAATAAAATAAAGGTAAATACACAAAATAAGAGGTCTTAAGATAACCTAACTATCTTGGCCTTACTTTTATTTCACCATCTCTTGGTCGACCAATCCCTTATTCAGGTATATGGCCTCATTTTCCTGCTTGACTACTCCTTCACTTGACCACTTCCAGAAACCTCACCCTAATCCTCATCCTCATCCAGGTTTGTGTGGGGAGCATGGGTCATGATCATTGAAGATTTTAGACTTAGTAGGGAGTCGTTCCTTGACCAAATTCATGTTCCAGACTTTCATGAAATTAAAGTTACGGATGTATTCTAACTTTTTCTTAGCCTGGACAAATTCACCCCGCCCTTGATCGTAAGCCTAGTCTTTTGCTGACAAAGCCTCAAATAGAGTCTAGGCAGATTCCTCAGCATCCTTCTTCAGCTCTTTATTCTCATATACTGGTTTGGCCATTTCCAGCTCTTTAGCCTTCTTTTTAGTATCATAGGCCTTATGAAGAGCCTTCAAGTCCTTCTGTTACTCATCCAAATCATGACCTAGGTGGGTGTTGGCTTTCTCCTTGTCGGCTCTTCTATCTATTATGTTGATAAAGCCGGCCAATAACTAAAAGGAAAAGGTAGATAAAAACGTCAATACGATAGAAAAATTTATAACTGAAAGTCTGAGTAAAACTTAAAGACTTTCCAGAGAAAATTATTAGGAATCATTAAAGTAGTTGATTGGTAAATAACCTACCCCCCCCCCCCCCCCCCCCGCATCGCGAGGGCCAAGTCAGGATGTTTGGCCACCGAATTCACAACCGGGTCCTTGCCCTTGATAAGTGCATCTAAAAGTGGTAGTAGGAAAACCGACATCAATCCGACTCTTTTTGGTAAGTTGGGATTCCGCCTTGTCGAAGGAGTCCAATAAATTAATGGATTCAAACGCTCCCCGAACATCCTTCCTCTTAGAGGAATAAGTTTTTGGTTAATTAGGGACTTCGAACTCATCCATTAAATGGACGATTTTTCTTCTCAAGGGCATTTCTTCTTCCGAGATAGAGGGGAACATAATGAGAATAGAGGTTATGTCCACAAATTCAAAGGAGTCTTTCACTAAAAGACTCATCACTATTAGGAGGAATGAGTATTATAGGTACTTTGTCCACAAGCTTTGTAACGAGGGAAGGAGTGGTGTCGGTGTACTCCAATAAGTGAGATGATGGCCTCATATGCTCGACACCAATAGTTAAAGGTCTCTTAAGGTTTAAGATCTTGCATAGTTCATCAAAATTGATGTTAGTTTGGGGTAGCCCTTTTCTCTTGGAAAATTCTATAGAAAATAAATAAGAAAAAATATATCAAAGAATCATACAAGATATTTATGACCCAAATGAAATTTAACAACAAAAAATAATAGCTTTATTCCATGCAAACTACTAGGGCACCTAAAACCCATATAGGGTTCACCACCCTTAAGAACTAGTGTATGTTTCCACCGATTAATAACAAATCCATAAGTTTAATATCCTTTATTGGAATCAGGAATGTTAATAGTTAATACTCTTTCCTCACTCTTTGCCTTCAACTAGAAGGTATCCTCATTTGTTCACATCCACGAGTAGAAGTATTTTATATTTCGGATCCTCAACTGAGTTTGGTACAACTCAATGATCCTATGTACTCCATTCACTATCCTCCAAGTATTCCGTGTGCATTGGGCAGGAACCATGTCGAAGTATTAAAAAAACTCTAAGAAAAACTAGTTTGGAGGTAAGGTTACACTAGCTTTAGATATAAACTGAGAGAACATCCAATATTCCCCCTCTACAATGTAATAATCCTTAGGTTTATCCCCAACCTCTATCAAAACCCAATCGTGGATAAAAACGTGTTCTAAAATCTCCTATAGGCTTCCCTCAAACTGGGTAGGCCATTTTTAAAGCTCGAGAAAGAAAAATGATGGAAAAATTCAAAGATGGTCGCCAAGCTAGTTCTGAAAACTTACTGAAAAATAAGGAATGAATGAGAAGAATACTTACATTCGATGGAGAATGCAACTAGCTTTGAAATGTTTTAAATAGGGAAGAAAGGAAAGTGAGCTAAAAAAATGACGGTTATTTTTCCTTAAAACAGTTGGGTTTAACTTCCGAAATAGGCTCCTCATTTGAAACGCTTCCTTATGTGAGGCTAACATGTACGTCACCACCTTTGGGTCTCATTAACGCTCAGTTACCAGCGTACCCCTGAAACACCAGGGCAAATTACAAGCTTGCCCCAAATCTTAATGGGAAGAATAAAGTTAATTTTCATATAAAAAACTCCAAGTGTTAATACTCTTCGACACCTTAGAGAGTTTTGTTTTAAGTTGGGTCATGTGTCACGTTTTTCTACTACACGTGTTCACACACACGCACCCACACCTGAGGCTCCGGATGATTACACAAGAGAGCTTGCATATATTAGGGAGCATGTAAAGTTTTTGGTCAAAATATCACATGATTTGATGGAAATTTTTCACAAGATGCCACCACCTTTAGAAAACCGCACCACACCTAACGATTGAAATTTAGACTTGTTTGCTAGAATAGGATGATTTGCATGGTGATATTTTTGTCTATTGGTAATATATATTTTTTGTTTTAGATTTTTGCATTTGAAATTTTTTGAAAAATACAAAAAGATTTTATTTTGATAATTTAAAAAAAAAAGAAAAGAAAATAGAGTTTTGTATTTTGTTTACAACATTTATGAATGAACACTTAGGATGACCGAGTAACTATTTCATTTCGTATCCTGTGACGATTTGATAGTGTTTTCATATGCGTCATCATTTCATTTTGTTCTTTACAATGTTTGGAGTCATTGAGATGTGATTAGTTGTTACTACCTACATATTTGACTCATAAGCTCCTACCTATTTATCACATATTGTCGAAGTGTTGTCATTTCAATTATGTCTCTAAAATGAACCATATGCGATAAAACTTGATAATGGAAGTAGTGCATATAAAAACCATTTACCGTGAGTAATTTAACTGCAACAAAATATGATGAGTGAATCGCGGGAAAGGACTGCGAGAGTTCAAATTTAACTCGTCTTGAAAGCCATCGTTTAAAAGAGCCCGAAAAAATTTAAAGGCAATAAAAAGATAAATATGCCAAAAAGGGTCCACCTCAAAAGAAAAATATAATGCATAATTATTTATGAGAGAGTTTGGATGGAAAGAAATGAAAAATTTGTTTGCACGTCTTGACAGCGTCATGAAAAAGCATTCATAGTTTTAGACGTTATTGGTGTGGGAATCATTCTTGACTATGATGTGTTTATGGATTGAGTCGATTTCATGTAAATTCAACACCTAAGGACAATGTTGAGATTCATTCGATAAGATTACACATATTCATCGTGCACATATGGTATGTTTGACTGCTTTAATTTGCCTATCGATTATGTTCACACCCATTCATTCCGTTTCCATGATTTGATTGTCTTAGTGTAAATTCATGGTGTGTGATTTTTGCAAAATTATTTTTTGCATTTTTGTTTAAAAAATAAAAAATAAAAAATAGTTTGTGGAAGCTTTTCAGTTACTCCCTGCTGAGCATAATGTGATTCATATTTTCTATGCATTTTTGTCGTGATAACTCCATGCTTATTTTGCTTACTCATTTCCTTCTCTATTTCGGAAAAATAAAAGGGGGAGAACGAATTATGGGGGAGTTTTTGCATTATGGGGGAGATTTGATTATATTGATTGATTTATGCTTATATCATTTCAAACTTGATGCGTCACGAAGGTATTTGCTTTGTCTCATGTGTGTAGGTACAAAAATTGAAGATCATTATTTTGTACACCTTGATGATAAAAGTGTAAAAGTTTCAAAATTTGATGTTGAAGATTTTTGAAGAAAAGTTTGAGACCTACATGTTTAGTACCTTTTTCAGTTTTGGGTTCATGGGAGGGTATTAGATTTGTATAGGCATTTTTTTAATAATTCGGATGGTTTTATTTTGTACTGGCATAGATATAGGGAGATATGTAAGGAAATAATTTTACAAATGTCCATTCACAATTGAGTATGTCGTATACCGCTACAAACGTTGCAGAATGTTCAAGATCAAATATGCAACAAGACGGGTCTGATTACCAAAGTTTTTCAACATTCAAGTCCCGACGAAATAATTTTGGTAAGAATGTGTTTAAGATTCATTTACATTTCATATTAAAAGTGTTTTTTTTATAGATTAGAAATTTTTTCTAAATATAAAAAATGTTTTTGTATAAATTTTTTTATAACTTTTTCAAAAGTTTTGTTTTTGAAAAAGTTTTCAGAATTTTTCTAAATCTGATGGTGAACCTCGGGATTGAAGTTCTGATGGTTCAAGAGAGATCAAAATGTCGTCTAAGTGACATGTGTCTCGTTAGAGCGACGCTGTTTTTTTGTTAGCCACGCCATCGCTTTAATGATTGCTATATAATGGGCTGACATGAATTTTAAAATGGGTAGAAGGTTTTTACAGAGAGAGAATTGCTTTGGTTTCGATAACTTTCAGAGAGAGATTTATAGTACTGGGCTATTGATCACGTGTCATTGAGGATTACCTGAGGGTGTTCCTTTCCTGAAGATTGGACTGCGGTTCGTGTGGGTTCACTACGTGGGATCCATTGCTGACTCTAGGCTACGTGTATATGTAGGTTTGCTGAGCTAAACTTATTGCAGATTTAATTGTGATTGTAAATTGCGATTTAATTCATAGTGAAATAAAAGGTTTTATCCTCAGATGATTTTTTCTTGAAATTTGTGAGTTAGCATATTTATGTTTGTAATGGTTTGACAAACGCACACGCGTGGTTATATATTTAGTGGTTGAATTAAAATTGGATTTAAAATTGACACCGATTAAATAAGGTTGACTTGGAAATTTATGAATTTATTCAAATCAGTATCGCACACGGCATTTACATTAACCAACGTCAAGATCGATATGCGATGAAGCCTCAGCACCCCATTTCGGATGCAAAGCTTTGGAGGCAATTGTTGGGGAATTATCTTACCTAATGGAAGAAGCTAACACACATCTGGAAGTCTTGATAAATGAACCCCGCCTGGAGTTAAGAATAATAGAGGAGCCGATCAGTGAAAGTCTCAGACCTGGATTTTCACGACTAGATCACAACAACATTCCAAGACCATAGAGTCCCCCGTGACTTATCTTTTTCTATTCTCTATAAATGTAGTCCAAACCCCTAGGAAAATGGGCATGTAATTATTATTGAAACGAGTTGATCGATAAAACGATATAAAAATACCCACGTCAGCGTAGGCACATTGCCAAACCACATATATTCTTAGTTGTGTGATGGTGATCTTATATTCTAATCAGATCAATTGTGTTGAATCATCATAGTAGGTTTTTTACCACATACATTAGTCCTCAGATATCAAGAGATAAACCTTAAACAAAGATCAAAGACAATAAGGACTCAACTACTTTAAACAATAACTTTATGTTTGGTATCATTCATTCAATGGTAGGTTATGAAGCATATAATGTTATGGAAATTATTCTCCTCAATATGGCATGGTCTGTAGGAAGCACCTTTGATCTAACCATCTCAGAGATTGCCAAATATACATTCGTGAGTGAAAAATAGGCATTCCAGTTTAGTAATGATGGAGGTTAGAGAATAAGGTCAAACATTATAACTGAGAGGCGTGAATGATCCCCCACTAGATAGTTATCATCTCTTAGTAATCATTGGTATAGGTGATGTTCCATTCATCTTACAAATCGAACAATTCACAGCCATCATCTCTGTGAATATCTTATTTCGGATCCTCTGTTTGAGAACTCTATATATCCTTTGATCTATATATATTAAGAACATATAAAGTGATATGATAGTTAGATCCAAGGGTATGACCTCAAGAATTCTCACCTAAAGATGTAGTCTAATGGAAAAATAATGGACCATATATCCCGAATCCATGGCTCCATTCATTATCATAGGAGGATATCACGTTGCCCTAGGACACCCTACCTCATAACAATAGCTTTACTTCCAAATCTAAAAGCCCTTATAATGGATACCATCTCATTGTGTTGCTTTGATAGTCTAACCCATTGTTGCATGCTCTTAAGGTCATTGATGAGAAAAACCTCATAAAGATCCTCATTAGGATGACTAGGACCCATATAAGAAGGACCCATGAGATTTCATCATAAATTAGTTTTAGGGGTGACTCCCTAATACAAATAACTCCTAAGAATTTGTATACGAGAGCCTTAGGATTATTGAAAGCCTATCATTTCATCCAATAGATATAATGTACTGATCCACCCAAAAAAATTACAGTACCTAAAATGATCACTTCCGATGGGAAGTAAAATCTTGCAAACTATATTTGATATTATTGGTAATCTATGGGATTTAGGAATATGAAAAATACTCTGATGTGCTATGTTCTCCATTTAACTCTTCATCGAATTTCCCTTAAGTGGTTTAAGAAACTTAACCTGAGGTTTATTACTATGTTTTTGAGTTTCCCAATAATTTAAATACTCATTGTGTCATCAGCATCAGGATCGTTTATTAAGTGAATTCCTTAATCTCCCTATAAAATAAAGAGGATATACCCTCTAAAAGTATGCTTAGAGACACTAGGATACCTAAATTGAGATATACCATTGTAATAACAAGTTTGAGGTCTCTTCGATTAAGTTTGGAATTTTTTGAAAGTTAATATACTAGTCTCTCAATACAAAGACGACATCCTCCAAAAATGATCTTAAGGATCGAGTCTAGAAATATGAAAAATTTGAAGATGAGTTATTACTGGATGAAGAAAAGAAAATCACATTAAGGATTGATAATCTAAAATAGCGCTGAGAGTGGAACTCCAAATGGTGGAGGTTCGGTTGTATCCAAGAATGGGGAATCATGGAAATTACCATGAGAATGAAAATAACCCACCTCGCGAGGAATCCGACCAATAAGTGAACACCATCTTTAAGGGTCATGTCTATAAGTTATTCAATTAGATTCAGGATAAGATATTTTTGAAGTGGACACCCAAGATGTGGAGCGACCCAATGAGGAGTGATCGAAATCCATATTGCACTTATCGTAACAATCATGGTCACATAACTAACAACCTTGTACTCCTTAAGTAGCACTTGGATGACCTTAATTTGCACTTGGAGGATCTTGTACATGTAAGGTTCCTTAAACATTACATTAAATCAAGAAATACACCAAAGGATGGCTGATAAAATCATGCTTATAACATGAGTGATGATGATGTGCCATCAACGAGAATTGTTACAATTAGTTGCAATTCACCGACCTGTGTTAGTGCATCAGTGGAAAACTAGAGGAAATGATTATTATTACAAAAAGCATTCTGGAGGAAATTCATTTTGAAGTTTCTAAACTCATCCTTTATAAGAGGGTATAGAAGTAGCTCGACTTAGATCGAGTGATCATGTCATCAGGTGAGGATTAAGTTCATGTCAATTTCCACCATAAGGACATATTATTTCTTACTTAGAGGGTCATTTATTTCAATGTAAATAGAATGCACATAGACTAGGTAGTTCCTCAAATATAATGTATATCTACCTTATCTTCAAGTTGGGATCTATAGTCAAGGACATTGACCCAAAGGATTGATCACTGATTATATTTGACGAGAACATAAATACTCCATCTCGAAAGGGCTTACTAAAATTAGGTAGTCTGATTAACATGACGTGTCGTGTTGGAACCTCACCAATATGTTCAGGTCTAACTAAAATTAGAATGTCTAGCTATAGTAATGTGTGTGTTGGTATTATAAATATGGGAAGGGTTAATTGAAATTATGTCTTTTAGCTAACATGTCATGTCATGTGTGAACACCACGAGTATGTATAAGGTTAAAGAAGTTGATTGGATATAGTGATAGGTATGTGTGTGAAGTGTTGAGATGTTAAACGTAGCCGAATATATGCAGGAAAAATTGAAAGGTTTTCTAAATAACGTGGTGTCACATTAATAGTAACTGAATTGAGATGTTAAGCATACTTGAGTATGTATAGGACCAATAGAGAAGTTGTCTGGCTATAGTGGCGTCGCATTGATATAATTGAATTAAATTAAATTAAAGGAGCGTGATATAATTAAATGTTGAAATAAACATAATTGGACTTGGGTAGTGGGGTGATCTAGTTTATGTAGGTAGTCAGTGTCTTTTTATTTACTTATATTTCATTATTTATTCATTATTTAAAATAATGAACTATAATATTTATCTCTTATCATGCTTATGATTGGATTTATGGATCCTATTTGGAAAAGGTAGATAGTATTCCTAGAGTGGGCCCTTACCTGTTGCGTTGACTAACATGTCAAGTTGGGTTGCTGTATAGCTACATAGTATTTGAAGATTTGAGGATTTCCAACTAGAGTTTACTTTATTGTACAAGTAGTTTATCTGCATTTCCAATCATTTTATTTTTGAGATAATTATTATGGAATTTAATGGGTCACTCGACTCCACAGTTGTTATGATTTTTATTTGAATATTTGTAATTTGATTATTTTATTATTTGGATTTTAAGATTTATTCTAGGAGATGTTTTATACTCCTTGTATTATTCCAAATTTTATCTTATGGAAAAAGTTTTTTTTCTTTTTTAAATATCTCATATTTCTGTCACATGGTAAGAATGGTATTCAATTTTAATGACTTGTATATTTTGACATCGTGTCTTGGTCACCCACAATGGAAAATATCAGGATAGTTACAAAATTGATAATATTAGTACGATCATTAAGAGAGCTAATATAATTTTAAATTGTTTATCACCAAAGATCCTAAAGGTGCAGGTCTGGAGTTTATTCTGTAGTTGATTATTATTATATATTTCTTATTTTTTATTTATTTGACATTGTGAGATAATATAACAATTTTTTTATATATTATGTTTAAGTCATCCATTATTTATGTATATGTATGAAAATGGATGAAAGTTATTCTTGGGATGGTTTTTCTTACTTTCTTGAATATGGATACATGGATTGTAGTTTCCTTTCACTTCCTTTTCGATCTGTTGGACCTTGGTGCTTGAATGTTATTGTTAACATGCTAGCCAAGTTGACTATCTACTTGCTCAAAGACTTATATCCATTTTCACTATATGTTTAAATAAGACTCTTTGTTGCATTTTAAGACCATTATTAATAACCTCATTATAGACCTAGTTGAACAAATCGTTAGCGTTGTACTATATGGATCGGACTAGGTTTTTTAATAGAATAAAAACTCCATGAGTCAGTTTGAAGTTTTATTTTATTAATGTGTTTGTAAAGAATTGTTTTAAAAGACTTATTCAATGTTACGTTGCGCTTTATGTTCGTTTGATAAGATCATATCATATTATTATCATATCGGCCATGTGGGAAACAGTTTGAAATAACGATAATTTCTAATTATTTAAGTTTATATTTTCTCTCTTATTATGTGACCTTCATAAGAATCGTAATTTAATGAGAGATTAAGATCCTATCGTCATCAAGATTTAATATAACGATTTTGACAAGGAATTACTCGATTAATCTTATTGATTTGAAATTGGTTAGTCTCCATTATTATAATGGTGTATATTGATGATAAGCACTAATAATTCCAAATTAGGATAAAGATCTTATATCTACTTATAAATAGTCATTTTGTTGCTAGAAAAGAAGAAGCTGTATTTATAGTTTGGGAATTCTACATGTGATCGTCGTTGCTGCATACCGGATAGTAGCTATATTACAGACATCATAATAAAAAAAGAATATAAGAAACAAGGAATTTGTACATAATGCTGAGTAAGTAAAGGGCACAACATTGAAGCAGCAGCAAGAGCATTCACACATGCATTAGCTTCTCGGAAACACAAACAGAGGGTAAAATGGTGGAATCTCTGAAAACCTTCACAAATGTCCTTTTTCAAATCCATATGATTTGGACTCTGGGATGTGTTCCTATAAATTATGTTAAAAATAATTTGAGTATCGATTTCCAATTCAATACAGATAATCCTCATTTGATGTGCAAGATCTAAAACAATTTTGATGGCTTAAATTTTGGCAAGCATAGAAGTGGCATACCCAATATTTTAAGTAAAATCACTTGGAAATTTCCCTTCAGAATTATGAATTATCCCTCTAATAGAAGTGAGGCCCGAAACATGGGATTTTGCACCGTCTGTATTATATTTAAAAAGGGAGACACCAGCCTAGTCCAGGAAATAGGAAAAGAGACATATGAAATGGGAGACATGAGTGAATTGTAATATCTTCTAAGAAAGAGTATGAAAGAAGGAAGTGCATGTAATTTCATGATGGAATACAACCTCATTCCAAGTCAGCCAAAACACCCTAAGCAAAAATAGTGGCCGAAGCATGGCATAAGAAATAGTATCCTGATGGTGTAAGGCAGCAAGATGCTTTAGTAAAGAAATGCATTGTATTTCAATTAACATGTGACTAGAGTAGAGTTGGAAGAAATTCGGGCGATAAATGTATATATGACTATTGATATCCTCAAACTTACATAATGAATAGACCGATGAGGGAAGCTTGTGATAGTAAAGAGGCGATCTGCCGTGGGCAAGGTCTGATGACTAAGCAGACACAAAAATATTTTAAGCTTCGGGGGAACTTGAGTCTTCCACTAATAGTGCCAAGACATTGCTAGATGATGTTTCATATACCATTAAGAATTGCTATAATGGTATGTAGATTTAATCGTCAAAAGTCCCCATATTACTCCGCCACCAATAAGGTATATCTCGAATAGTGTAATTAGGGATATAAATAGACTGAATATGTGGGAGAAAGTCCAAAGGCAGATACTGAGATCATAGTTTCAGATTCCATTGATAATTGATAAAAAATGTCTTGAAAGGAGAATCCATCACCTGTGAAGAAAGATGAGGGAATAACCATATTAAAGAGTCTTACAAGACCCATACATGGAGGCCATATAAGATATCCCCAAATATAATTCTCCAATTGAGACCATGCTAAATAAGTGGAAGTAACTTCGAGATTTTAGTCCATAACTAGGAGGCCTAGATATGATTGGGAGCTATCAAAAAAGTCGTATAGGGAAAGTATTTGTGTTTTATTATCCGAGACCAGAGGTTATCAGGCTAGGTAAATAATTTCCAAAGAACATTAAACATATAAGCATTATTTAAAGTATGGAGGTTCTTAATTACCAAGCCCCCATGTTATTTGGGCAGGGTGATAATAGTCCAGGGAACATTAGAAGTTTTATGGGACAATTTCTATGCATACAAGAAAATTAGTGAGGTTATTGAGGATATGGGTGGGGAGGGGTACGTAGACATGAAGTAAGATGACATTGCCATACACACCGCGTTGATGATCATGCTTCACCCCACGTATGATAAGAAATTATTATACCTGACCTAGAGACGGCTATTTCGGTTTTCATTAGGTTTAGGAAACAGATGACGGGTCACCCTGCCCATAATAAATGGGAGGCCAAGATATTTGTCTTAGCCCTGGCCTTTGTGAAATCCAAGTTGGATCAAGGTATTATGTCGAATAGCACGCGAGGTGGAGGGTCCAAATGTGATAATAGATTTGTCAGATCGAGATTTTCGAAAACACGAAGATAATGTTATGAAAAATTTATAAGGTAGCAGATGTAGGTTGTAAAAAAATTGAGTCCTCTGAAAAGGCAAGTTTTGGAATCATGGTCCCTTTAGGGGAAGTTCAAAGAGCCATCATTTGCTTAAGAAAGCAACGACGCTCAACTTTCCTTATCATCACATCAAGAGCAAAAATAAATAAATATGGAAGAGACACATTCCATAATATAGCTAATCTATACATCCTAGAACCCGAGTTCCTGCAAAACCCATTTTATAAAGGGCCACTCCAACTGGTGGTAGGCTTTAGTTAAATCAATTTTAATCGTATAACCCTTTTTATTTGGATTTCCTAATCATATGTAATATCTCAAGGGTAATAAAAATGTTATCTTGGATATGCCTATTATCCACAAAAGCATTCTGGTATGGGAATGCAAGATATTGGAAGATAGGCCTCATACGAGCTAATAGGTCGAAAATGTTTAACTTACGTGGGGTGCTAAATTTTAGGTATAAAAATAAGGAGAGTACGATTTAACTTGCGAGAAAGAGTGCCAGAGCAAAAAAAAAGTCTTTAATGAGATTACTGAAGGACTCTCCCACAAAGCACCAATGTTGTTGGAAAAATTCAGCCATAACTCCATCTATCCCTGGGCTTTTCTTTTACCCACATGTTGTAAAGTGCACCAAGTTTCGAAGTTTGTCACGTCTTCAAGTAATCGAGAATAATAAAAAGGTCTAAGAGTGACAAAAGGATACTCAAAATCTGGTTGAGGAGGACTAGTAGTAGCATAAATATTCTCATAGAATTGTTGAAATTGAAAATAAGTACTCTGATTAGAATTGTGCCATTCTATATCAGGGTGGAAAATAACGTGTATCAAATTATTCCAGCGTTGATGAGGAACACTCAGATGAATGTATTTTGTATTAAAATCCCTTTAAGATTCCATTTAGTTTTATGTTTATTTTTCTAATATTAGCACTCTAAATTTAGACAGTGCAGAAGTTAGTGTTGATGGGGTGGTGGATGAATGCATTAAATGTGCAACCTCGTAAGACCTAAGCTACTATAGGTGGTTGATGGGTTGCATCAATGGACTTTAATCTCTACCATCCATCTCATTGTTGATCCAATGGATGTGGTGAAAGCCAAGAAGCTATAAATAGGCCCCTATTGAGAAGGACTAAACACACCAAAACATTAACACAACAAAGAAATTAAGAAGAGTTAGAGAGTGAGAAAGAGTTCATTTGGAGTTTTGAGTATACACATTTGTGTAGAAAAATACACATTGTATTTTTCATTTGGAGTGTATTTGTGAGAGTCTCTTTTGAAACTCATTTGCAATAGTGAATTGATGCGAGTGTCAATGGACGTAGTCAAATTGGTGAACCACTTAAATTTTTTATCTTTCCTTGTGTGTGTATTTTTCTATTCACTATACTTTTATTATGAGTGTGCCATATTATTATTTGGGGTTACAGTCAGTATCATTTGTTGACACGCTTCCGCACAACAAATTGGTATCAGAGCCAAGGTCCTCCGATCTAGCCATTTGGATATTTTTTGTGGAGAAATAGCCATATGTATAGTACTATTCATATGGTACTATTCATACGATTACTATTCATAGCTAGAAAAAATTTCTAAACTTGAAATTTTTTTGTTTGCATTTTTTTGTGACTGTGGTCGTTTGAAAAATGGCAATCGCAAAATTTGACGTAGAAAAAATTGATGGGCAAAGAAATTTCAGCATGTGAAAATGTGAATTTATGGATGTTTTAGTCCAACAAGAGCTAGAAATTGCTCTTGGAGATATGCCAGAAGACATGAAGGAAGATGACTGGAAAAAAATCAATCGCAAGGCTTGTGGTCATATTCGTCTTTATCTCGGTAAGGATAAAAATATCCTTATATGCGCGAGACCGCGGTACAAAATTATGGAAGCAACTGGAGGATAAGTACATGACGAAGACTATTGAAAATTGTCTCAATTTGAAGAAAAAAATCTTTCGGTTCCAATACTCAGAAGCTATTTCTATGTCTGAGCATTTGTACAATTTTAACAAAATTATTTTTGATTTGCAAAATTTGTATGTAGAAATTGACAATGAGGATAAAGCACTGTTAGTGCTAAATTCTCTACCTGGCTCGTATGAACATCTCATTACCACGTTATTGTATGAAAAGGAGGAAATAAAATATGTTGAGGTCTCCAATACCTTAATGAATAATGAGGTTCGTAAGAAGTATAAGGAAGTATATAGAGACTCAACATTTGAAGTATTGACGGTTCGTGGAAGAATAAATAAAAGGAAGAATGGCAACCGTGGAAGATCTCGATCTAAATCGAGAGGTGGAGCATCAACTTTGGGTAGGAGAATTCCTGCAAAAGATAAATGTGCTTTTTGTCACCAGAAAGGGCATTGGAAAAATATTCTCCTAAGTTAAAGAAGTTCACGAAGAACCCCATTGCAAATGTTGCGGCGAGTGATGATGAAGATTCTGAATTTTCTTCGTCTATTTCACCATTTGGATCCAGTTCCCAGTAATGGATTTTGGATTCAGGTTGTTCCTATCACATGTGTCCCAATAGGGAGTGGTTTTAAAGATTTAAGGAGCTAGAAGGTGGAGTTGTTTTAATGGGCAATAATCATGCTTGTAAAATAAAAGGTATAGGAAAAATTCTACTGATGTTTCATAGTGGAATAGTTAGAGTGCTGGAAGAGGTTCGGCATATACCGAACCTGAAGAAAAATCTTATCTCACTTAGCGCTTTGGCAGCTAAAGGTTATGATATCACAATGAAAGGCGATGGTGTGAAGGTGTCACATGGAGCCCTGTTTGTGATGAAGGGGATGAAAAGGAGTAATTTTTATTTTCTCCTTGGAAATACAGTTACAGGTGCAACGACAGTCTCTGAAAGTTCAAAAGGGGGCATCTGATGCCACGAGATTATGGCATGTACGCTTGGGACATGCAGGAGAGAAATCTTTGCAGGGATTAGTGGAGTTAGGTCTATTGAAAGGTGTCAAGATATGTATGCTTATATTTTGTGAACATTATGTTCTGGGCAAGAAGACAAGAGTAAAGTTTGGCATAGCAGTACATCGTACAAAAGGGATTCTTGATTATGTTCACACAGATGTTTAGGGACCTACCAAAATTTTATCTATAGGAGGTAAGCATTATTTTGTATCTTTTGTGGATGAATTCTCAAGACGAGTTTGGGTGTACACCATGTAACATAAGGATGAAGTCTTGAAGATTTTCTTAAAGTGGAAAAAGATGATAGAGACCCAAACTGGTAGAAAAATTAGAAGACTTAGGTCAAACAACGACTGTGAATACAAGTCAGACCCATTTTTGAAAGTATCCTAAGAAGAGGGTATCGTGTGACACTTCACAGTAAGAGGCACGCCATAAAAAAATGGGGTGGCTAAATGTATGAATCACACTTTATTGGAGAAGGTGCGATGCATGTTGTCCAATGCTAGTTTGGACAAGGCATTTTGGGCTGAAGCTGTTACATATGCATGTCACCTCAATAATAGGTTACCTGCAGCTGCAAATAAGGGAAAAACACCTATAGAAGCATGGTCGGGAAAACCTGCCACAAATTTTGATTCTTTACATATTTTCAGCTACCCTGCATATTTTCATGTTAGGGAAAGAAAGTTGGATCATATAGCTAAGAAAGCCATACTCTTGGGCTTTAGTGATAGAGTGAAGGGGTATAGACTTTGGTGCCGCGAGACGAAAAAGATCATAAATAGCTAGGATGTTACATTCTATGAATATTCAATGTTGAAGAGTTCTCCTAAATAGATCAAAACTAAAGAAGCTCCATAGTATATAGAGCCTGAGACTCCAATTATTCCAGCTAAACTTGTCACAAATTCAAAAATTGATGAGACAAGTACATATAAGGTGGAGGATCCTGCCCATGAATATCCTCAGAAACCATATTCTGTTGTAGCTAGTAGACTAAAAAGATAAAAAAGGAAACCTGGATGGCTTATTATTGACATGGTGGCATATGCACTACCCATGGATGAAGATGACATTCCATTTACTTACAAAGAAGCCTAAAGAATCTCAAAAAGTGTAGATTGGAAAAAGGCGATGGACGAGGAGATACAGTTTCTTCATACGAACCAGACTTGGGAGTTAGTCCAACTTTAAAAAGAGAAGAAAGATATTGGGTGAAAGTGGGTATATGCCAAGAAGGAAGGTTCCTCGGAGATAGCCAATGTAAAATTCAAGGCTAGGTTGGTGGCAAAAGGCTACGCGCAGAAAGAAGGGATCGATTATAACGAGGTATTTTCCCGAGTTGTGAAGCATTCTTTCATTCGTATGTTGCTAGCATTGGTTGTACAGTTTGATATTGAGTTAGCACAAGTTGACGTGAAAATCACATTCTTACACGGAGATTTGGAGGAGAAAATTTATATAACTCATCCAGAAGGGTACAAGGTTGCTGGTAAAGAAAATTGGTCCTACAAACTAAGAAAATCATTATATGGTTTGAAGTAAAGTCCAAGGCAATGGTATAAGAAATTTGATCGGTTTATGTTTGGGAAATAATACACAAGGAGCTACTATGATCATTGTGTGTATTTTCGTAAACTTTGTGATGGATCCTTTATTTATTTTCTCTTATATGTTGATGATATGCTGATTGCTTCTAAGAGCAATGTGGAGATTGAAAAAATGAAAATTCAGTTAAGTCATGAATTTGAGATGAAGGATTTAGGCGAGGCGAGAAAAATACTTGGCATGGAGTTAGCATAAATTATTCCAGGGGTATTATTTGTTTGTCACAAAAATAGTATTTTGAGAAGGTATTACAACATTTTGGTATAGATTCTAAAACGAAACTTGTAAGTACTCCGTTAGCCCCACACTTCAAGCTAAGTGTCATGGAATCCCCACAGATAGATAAGGAACGTTCAAAAATGGCTCATGTTCCCTATGCTAATGTAGTGGGAAGTTTGATGTGTGTAATGATGTGTATGAGGTCCGATATTTCACAAGCTATTAGTATGGTGAGAATATACATGCATGATCCAAGAAAAATGCATTGGCAGGCTGTGAAATGGATCTTACTGTACACCCATGGTACTGTAGATGTTAGTTTAAAATTTGAGAAAGATTCATGTGCTCGTTAGCATGTGTTTGGATATATGGATTCATATTATGCCGGTGATTTGGATAAATGATGGTCCACTACTGGTTATGTGTTTACACTAACTGGAGGCCCAGTCTATTAGAGATCTACGCTACAGTCTATGGTGGCTTTGTCAACTACAAAAGTAGAGTATATGGCAACGACATAGACCATTAAGGAGGCCATTTGGATTCATGGTTTGATTTTAGACTTGTGAATTGTTCAGGATCACGTGGATGTCTTCTGTGATAGTTAGAGTGTCATCCACTTAGCCAAGAACCATATTCATCATTCACGGATAAATCACATCGACGTTCGTTTCCACTTTGTTCGAGAAATTTTAGATGAGGGGACTATTCTCCTCAAGAAGATTGGAACCACGAATACTCCTGCTGATATGCTGACGAAGATTGCTACTAAGATCAAGTTTGAACATTGTTTAAGCTTGATCAATATTCTTCATATTTAAACGCCTTCGGGTGTATGGCATCAATGAGCACATTTGGAGGCTACTCGGATCATTTTGGATAATACGTGGTTACGTGTTTTGGTGGAGCTTTGCATATCTATGCCAAGATGGGATTGTCAATTTTTTGGTTGGCAAAAGTTTGATAGAGTGACCTGTAAATTTTTTACCAAGGTGGAGATTATTGTGGTGGTGGATGAATGCATTAAATGTGCAATGACCTAAGACCTACGCCACTATAGGTGGTTGATGGGATGAATTAATGGACTTCAATCTCTACTATACATCTCATTGTCGATCCATTGGATGTGGTGAAAGCCAAGAAGTAATAAATAGGACCCTCTTGAGAAGGATTAAACACACCAAAACATAGACACAATAAAGAAAGTAAGAAGAGTTAGAGAGTGAGAAAGAGTTTATTTGGAGTTTTGAGTATACACATTTGTGTAGAAAAATACACATTGTATTTTTTATTTGGAGTGTATTTGTGAGAGTCTCTTTTGAAACTCATTTGCAATAGTGAATTGATCCGAGTTTCAGTGGACGTAGCCAAATTGGTGAACCACTTAAATTTTTTGTCTTCCCTTATGTGTGTGTGTTTTCTACTCACTATACTTTTATTGTGAGTGTGTCATATTATTATTTGGGGTTACATTCAGTATCATTTATTGACACACTTCCGAACAACAAGTGTCGTAACTAAGTCTCATAATAAATGGAAACTGGATCCGAATTGCGCATAATTTGCAAAGAGATAGTTTGAATTTCTTGCAATTTGTTTAAAATAGAGTAGGCTGGGATCCATGCACGGGTTGATTCCAGTGATGTTGTAAGATGGGGTTAAAGAATGGAACTAAGCCACTCTTTATAGTAAATAAATCTCGTTGTTGACTTAAAACAAGTGGTCAAGTTGTCTAACACTAGATGGAAACAGTTTGAGCCCGCATTAGGGAAGTGGTAAACTTGCGTATTCAGATACAGTGCCAACAGCCTATCATTACTAAACCTCAGTTCAGTCGTTCTCTCACATGATGTCTAAAAAAAATATTAGCTTTCCATGTGAAAGAAGGACCAATAAAACCCAAGTATTGGATACTGCAGGCATGCATAAAATAACAAAGGTGGTGCGCACGTGTACCTTGGAAAGGACGACCACCCATTTTTCATGCGGACATAGAATAGAATTAAAATAGCCTAAAATAAGCTTAGGGAATTGAACATTGGTATGAATTTATTGTAGAGCCTTCCATACCTAGGGTTGTCCGAAAGGCTAGGGTGGCAAATATATGTTACCTTAGTTCTCTTATGTTGGGGACTGTTCGGTGATTTTATATTTAGAACAAGTTGAATAAGAAAGAAGAGGAATTTGTATTCTAAAGAGAGAGGAGAAAGACTCTTAATTTATGAAAGTTTTTTTTTCATTTCTTCTGTTTCTTTCCTTACAATTCAAACACACATATATAATACATAATAATGGGATGGGACACATCCCATAAAACAAGGAGACAACACTCCATAAAACACTCTCCACAAAACATGAGTGGATATTATGCACTAGATTTAAATAATAAAAAGAAAGTAAAGCTGGATAAAACATAAACCACAAAGCATGGCATGTTCAATGCTAGACCCACATCACATTAAATAACATGATCCATCTTAATGTGATGCTCCATAATTCCCAAGAGTTCCCTTAATTGCTGAAATTTTCCTAGCGACAAAACTTTGGTGAAAATGTCTGCAACTTGATCTTCTGACTTGTAGTAATTGAGTTTTATATCCCCATTTATAATTGCTTCCTGAATGAAATAATATTTGATTGCAATGTGTCTTGTCCTGCTATGATAGACTCGATTCTTTGCCATTGCTATTGCTGATTTGTTGTCACAAAATAACTTTGTTCCTTCTTCTTTCTTTTTTCACATCTTCCAAAATTCTTCGTAGCCAAATAGCTTGAGAAGTTGCTAATGATGTGGATATGTACTCCGCTTCAGTTGAGGATTGAGCCATAGTTTGTTATTTCTTTGACGACCATAAAAATATACCAGAACCTAGAGAGAAGGCATAACTCGAGGTGCTTTTCATGTCATCAACACAGCCACCCAAGTCACTATAAAAAATCCAATTAACTTCGCATTCACATTTTGTAATACTTGATTCCATAATTCAGTGTGCCTTGTAAGTATCTTAACACTCTTTTTCCTGCCGCAAGATGGAAATGACTAGGACAATGCATAAATCTAGAAATTAGACTTGATGCAAACATGATATCTAGTCTTGTTGATGTTAAATATAACAAATTTCCAAAAAAACTTCTGTAAAAAGTTTCATCAACCTTTTTTCCTCCATCTTCCTTCACGAGTTTTTCATTTACAACCAGTGGTGTTGTCGTCGGTTTGCACCCAAACATTCCAAACTTCTTAAGAATGTTTTCAGCATACTTTGTTTGACAAATGAACACACCATATTTTCTTAATAAATTTCAATACGAAGAAAATAATGTAGCAAACCCATATCACTCATTTTTAAAATCTTCAATCATCTTTTCACTACTTCCAGTAAAAATTAAATCATTAACGTAAAGTGCAATAATAAGAATATCAGATGTACCTTCGCATTTGACATACAAGGTAGGTTCGTTCTTGCTTTTGTTGAATACATTCTCAGTGAAATATCCATCAATGTTATTGTACCATACTCGTGGAGATTGCTTTAGACCATACAAGGACTTCTACAATCGGTACACCTTTTCTTTTGCTCCTTTGGTAACAAAACCCAAAAGTTGTCCAACTTAAATTTCTTCTTCTAACTTTCCATTCAGGAATGCCGATTTAACATCAAGTTGGTACAATGGCCAACCTTTTTGAGCCGCCATATCAATAATGGATTTACAGTGTCCGGACGTTCAACTGGTGAAAATATTTTATGAAAATCGATATCGGGTTGTTATGTGTATCCCTTTGCCACCAATCTTGCTTTATTTCTTTGCACGGTGCCATTAGAGTGATACTTGACCCTATAAATCCACTTGACCCCAATGATGTCTTTGTCTTTTGGCTTTTCAACAAGATGCCATGTATTGTTCTTCTCAATAACATAATTTCCTCCTCCATCACTTTTCTCCACGTTTCTTCTTTTACGACTTCTTCAAAACTTTCTGGCTCAATGGTACAAAAGTTGCATCTCTCATATACATCACTTAAACTCCTCATTTGTTTTGGAGTTGTGGGTGGTGATGATGAGGATGAACTTGGAGAACAATTTGATGATGGTGATGGTGATGATGAGCTTGATCATGGAGATGGTTGAGGTGAATCTTCATTGCTCTCATTATCAATTATTGATTTTTGTTGCTCTTCCTCAACAAGAATTGTCTTCTTCTTAGCTTTGCCTTCTTCCCAATTCCAAATAGCACCTTCGTTAAATAGCACATCACGGCTTGTGATCACTTTGTTTCTTTTCAAAATTAATAGCCTATAGCCCTTGGATTGAGAGCTATAGCCTATAAATATGCACTTCTCACTTGTTTCATCTAGCTTTCGCCGCTTCTTTTTCGGAATCTGAGCATAACATACGCAACCAAAGATTTTGAGATGACGCACTGATGTATTTCTCCCACTCTAGGCTTCAATGGGAGTTTTATTCCAAACCTCTTTTGTTGGACATCGATTTAACAAATATACTGTTGTGTATACTGCTTCCACCCAAAATACTTTAGGCAGTCCCTTTTCATGAAGCATTGATTTTGCCATCTCCATCACGGTTTGATTTTTCCTTTCTGATACTCCATTTTATTGTAGAGTATAACTAACTATGAGTTGTCTTTCTACATTTTCATCTTCAAAAAACTTTCCAAATTCATTGGAAGTATATTCTTTTCCATTGTCACTTCTCAAAACCTTCATAAAATGTCCATTTTGTTTTGCACAAAACTTTTGAACTTCTTGAAAATTGTGAAAACTTCATATTTTTGCCTCCTAAAAAATACTCATGTCATTCTTTTGAAATCATCAATAAAGAGTATGAAGTACTTATTTTCTCCATGAGAAGTAGTAGTCATTGGACCACATACGTCAGTGTGAAGTAGCTCGAGTACTTCCTTTGCTCTCCATGAAACTCCTTTTGCAAAAGGCTTTTTGTGATTCTTCCCGAGAGCACAACCTTCACATACTTCATTATTTTCTTAAATGCAAGTGGGAAGCCCCTGAACCAAATTCTTTTGGAAAAGTAACTTGAGGCCATGAAAATTCAAATGACCAAGTCTTTTATGCTATAACCATGATTCATCAACAGATTCTTCCTTCAAGGCAAAATTTCCACCATATTTGAAAGTTAGTGGAAATCTACTGTTCTTCTTCATCTTTATTTTCTTCATGACTTGTTTTCCTTGTCCTTTGTCATAAATAGTGCACCTGTTTTATTCAAAGCGGATAGCATATCCATGTTCTACTAGTTGTCCAACAATTAGCAAATTTTTTGCTAAGTCCGGAACAAGTAAAACATCGTGAATGAACTTAACTCCTTTGTTGGTTTGAACACTAATTGTTCCTTTTACCTTTACATGGACTAATGCACCATTATCCATTTTCACTTGAGATTTGATGGTTGTATCTATGTCAATAAACACGTCTTTGTCACCGGTAATGTGATTTCTATAACCACTATCAAGAAACCAAACATCATTCTTTTGCTCAGAGGCACTTTGACATGCATAGAATAAATTTCCTTCACCTTCTTTTTCATCTGCGCAGCTTGCTTGTTGATTGTTCTTGAATCTACAGTCCTTTTGCAAATGACCAAAGCCTTTGCAATTGTAACGTTGAGGCTTTCCTTTAAACCAGCAGTCTTTCTCCACATGGCTACTTTTGTTGCATATATTACATCTTTGAGACCATAAGAAATCTTAATTTCTAAAATTTCTAAAATTATTGAATATTCATCTACCTCTGCTTCTTCCTCTTCCTCGGCCTCTTCCTTGTCTACCAACTCTTTCAAACTCTCTTCCATCATGACTTGAAGAGTCTCTTTCACTATTTTAGGGTTTGAAACTGAGTTTAGATTGAAACGCACTCTCAATAGATTTTTCAGAGCGTTGTAACAATCTTTGCTCGAATGACTTTAAGGACCCTAACAATTCTTGGACCATCATCTTAGAAGTATCCTTAGTATGCTCAATAACAATCACCAGAGAATCAAATTTTGGTGGTAGGCTATTTTAAAGTTTCTTTACATCTCTTCCGTCGGTCATTTGATCACCATGCGCCTTCATTTGGTTGAGAAGTTTTGTGAATGTGGAAGAGAACTCTTTTAGAGTTTCATTTTCCTTCATTTTAATATTTCGAACTCCTTCCTAAAAGCTTGAAGTTTAACAGCTTTTACTTTTGTATTTCCTTAAAACTCCTCTTGAATAATGTCCCAAGCTTCCTTAGCCTTGTTTGCTCCCATGATTCTTGAAAAAATGGATTTTCCTATGCCTTGTTGAATGTGAAGGAGAGCTTTAGCATCCATCTTCCTTAAAACTTTCAATTGGTCCTTTTGAGTAGTTTACAGCGTTGCCATTAATTCAGGTTCGTCATACCCATTTTGGACTAAATCCTAAACATTGTGGGACATAAATAGAGCTTTATTTTGATACACCAGAAATCATAATTCTCACCTTCAAATATTGGGATTTAAGGTTGTTGAATATTTAGAATGGAATTTCTTGAGCTTGCCATGATAACTTTTTTTCAAATCTTTTACTCCTTGGCTTTCTGAATTTTTGACAGTAACTTCTTGAATTTTTAACAGTAGCTTCTTGAATTTTCGGACAATGACATCAACTTTATATAAAAAAAATTGACAACAATTGAAATTTTTGGACAACAACTTGTTGAATTTTTTTTTTGGACAGCAACTTGAATTTTTTGGACAGAATTAGGCCCTTTTGATACAACGCTCTGATACCATTTATGTTGGTTGATTTTGTATTTAGAATAAGTTGAACAAGAAACAAGATGAATTTGTATTCTGGAGACAAAGAGAGAGAGGAGAAAGACACTTAATTTATGAATGTTTGTTTTTCATTTCTTCCATTTCTTTCCTTACAATTCAAACACACATACATAATACATAATAATGGGATGGGACAGATCCCATAAAACAAGGAGACAACACTCCATAAAACACTCTCCACAAAACATGAGTAGATATTATGCACTAGACTTTAAATAATAAAAAGAAAGTAAAGATGCATAAGACATAAACCACAAAACATGGCATGTTTAATGCTAGACCCACAGGGACGTCGATACGCCACACTCCATTTAGGCTCACTATCAGGTACAACCTCCATCTTTTGGACTTTATTTCGTGGACAACCCTTATAAGTATACCCCATAGTGCTACACGAAAACATATCAATTTTCAGCTCATACACTAGATTCCTAAGAATGCTATGGTAATGATTTCTCTATATTAAATCATACACATATTCTAGCATGTCGAACGCGACCCATGGATTCGGGGTGTAAATAAATTTTTAGTGGCTTGACAAGAGAAGCCTCAATACAGTAAAGAGTGCTCATGTCATAATATACAACCGGTAGTTCATGAATCTGGAACCATAAACCCATGTGCTTAATAGTAGCTGTAGATGGATGGAAATTTTTCCTCCACCGTTGAACTGAAAGATAATGGTTCTCAATAAACCACAGACCACTAGAACTAACGGACAAGTGATCCTCCGACGAAGATAATTCAATGTGATGAATATTATTGTCTAACTCTGTAATAAAAATGTCGGCCTTTAATTTCCATAGCCTGGATAATCGTAAAGCTAGCCTTTGAAAGTAAAGAAACTTATATAGTAATTTGATAATTAGTGTGTTTTTCCATTTTTGTCACACAATCTATAGTTCCTGGATCATTATTTATACCACAGGTGTATTTCTCGATAAGTATCCATTGTCCGAGGCTTCATCCTCCGACTTGTATTCCTCTTGATTCAGTTACATTCCCCGTGTAGGAAATAACATATGTGTGAATTTAGCATGAAGAACTTTGTGGCGATGAGTTCACACCCACATGACTAGACGAGGAGCCACTAGGGTTTCTAGGTAGTTTGTCTCTGAAAGAAACCATCCAACCTACACTTAGTTCAGCCGGACTAGGCGAATGGGTGTAGTAGAGTTCTTACCCCGTTAAGGTTCTAAGGAATAGGGATAAGGGTTAGGGGGTTAATACGGGAGAATTTGAAGGATGAGAGAGATCTAATGTTGGCCGATTTCGTTATTCATCCTTTTTTTAGATCTTCTCCATTGGAGATCAATTATTTGGGGCTAGTTTATAAATAGTCCTTAGTGTCTATCAATCATACACATCAAGAGCATTATAAAATTATTTCCAAATAATACTAAGAGAGAGAAACGAACTTCTACATTCAAGAGGAAAGAGACACAAAATTAATTCCAAATTTATGGCCAACGTCATGACCACTTGAATTTTTCATTACGATTATGTGTAAAATTGTGAAGTTCGTAATATTATTTTTGGATGTTTTAATGATTTAGGTTATATGAATTACAATTACGCTACTTATCCATTGATTAGATCTCCAATGACTAAAATCTCAGAGATTTTAGCAATCAGAAAACTTGAGATCCCGTGATTTGGCATCTAATACGCTTTTCAGAATTTTTAGTATTAGGGTAGAATTTTTATTATTAAAAATATGAAAACAAACTTTATTAAGGAGAAAATAATGGGGAGTAATTTCCCAATATATTTTTATTATTTTCAATGGGTAGTAGATAATATTACAGGGCGTAAACTTGATTTTTGTGATACCTAAAATAAAAATTTAGGTGTGTAATAATCCCATTTGGATATTTCACTACTTTAGTAAATCCACCTTATAGTATAGAAAAATGTAATGGTCGAGATGAGTATGTAATATGCTTTTGTGACACCAGACGTAACTTTCCCACTAGTTCTCTAATATATAGTGTAGATTGGATGGGATTTTGTCTAGAGTTGGCATAAAAAATCAATATAGCACCATTGTGTTTTAAATTTATCCTATCGAACGATATATTAAGAAACTGACACCAATATTACATTTATACAAAATTTGATAAACTACTTAAAGAAAATATATAAAAGAATGGAAGAAAATGAAAAATGGTTACTAAACTGTAATATAGATTATAATATATTGAGAAGTTGAGGCCCTGGTTAGTTATAAAAAAAATGTTTTCCAGAAGAAAAAAATTCCAACTCGTTTTCACGAAAATGGAAACTTAGAAAATGCGTCCAAATTTGATATTTTCCAAAGAAAAAAATTGAAAAATAGTTTTCCAAAAGTTTCAATTTTCTAGAAAATTGGAAAACAGCTTTAGCAAGTTTTCCACAAATTTTCAGTATCTCAAAAATTACACTTAACCATGACATTTCTATATTAATTTATGAGAAGAGAATGAACATACTCTTATATTTTTGTATTGAACAACTACAAGTCTTATATATAGACTTCATTGTAAACTGAACATGTTAATGTAACAACCCGAGGTCTTGGAGACGATGATTTATTTATTTTGGGAGAAATAAATATTATTTTATTGGAGAATAATTAAATTGGCAATTGAGGTCAAAATTTGAAGTCGTTAGAAAGGGCTTCAAATGGTGATTATGAGGGTGTAGTTGTGTCCGGAAGGGTCGAGAAAGTCGAAATGACTGTACTTGGGGTCTATTTAGGTTCCGAAATAATTTAGGACCGTTTGACTCAAATTAAAGTTACCGAGTCATTTAAAGTGTATATTATCATTTAAAGATGTGTATCTTGGGAGAATAGGCTTAATAAGCCTACGGGAGATTTAATTCTCTAAAGAGATAAAGAGAAATAGAAAGAAACAAAGAGAGAATAAGAAGAAAGAAGAAGAGAAAGAAGGAGAAAAGAGAGAGAAACTAGAGATTTTCGGTCAATACGCAATCTCAAGGCGAATTCAGACTTTACGAACTCGAGGCAAGTGATTAAACTTGCTAAATAATTGTTGTGTACCATTTATTGCATGATTTGTGGATTGAATCTTTGGGTTTTAGGTTTAGGTTATCAAAACCTTACCTTTGGGTATAATCTTAGTTTTGATATGTAGATCTTCGATTTGAGGACATAAATTAGTTTATTTGTATTCTAGGATGAATATTGATGATTGGGATGAAGAAAAATGAAGAGAAAATGATATAAATGAATTTTGGGATAGGCTTACTTAAAAAGTAGCCATTTTCGAGCCTCCAGGTAGGCCGAATTGATTCGGCCCCCCCAGCCGAATTGATTCGGAAATATGAACGTGCCCAAGTCTGAGTGACCGAATCGATTCGGACCACAGCCGAATCAATTCGGCCTGAGACAGAGTCCCAGGTCTGATGACCCGAATCGATTCGCCTTGGAGGCCGAATCGATTCGAAAACAGGGCTTTTCGAGGGATGTTTTTCTAGAGAGAATTTCATTCCATTTTGTTCAAGGTTATCGATTGGGAACCTCTATAGGAGTTATTTTGAGTATATTTTGGAGACTTTTAGGGAGTTTCCCTTATAAGAAATTATTGGAGTCATATAGACTTAAATTGAGGAATACCGATTAGAGATTTTGGTATATACTAAGTGGGGAAGCCCACCTTGATTGGAGGTTCTATTTGGAGATAATAATCAAATTTATATGAAAGAATGAGAATAAGTTTAGAGAAATGGATCTTCGGATCCAATCCCGAATGGGATAACTTTAAAAGGTTCACGAAATGAATTGAACCCTATTATGGATGGAGAATTATAAATGCTAATTGATGTGCATATGGATATAAAAATACCCTTACTGATGATTGGTTTGGGAGATGTCTCACACAATGAGTAATGCAAATTGAGGTGCATTAGGATAAAGAATATCCTTAACTTAAATATAATTAAGAGACAATTCATAATTAGAATCGACATGTGAGCTTTAAGCGAGAAATAGTATAGTGTATACTAAGTGGGGAAGATGTGTGAGAATTGACGATTAGTATATCAAGAGGGACATTTACTAAACAATGACATTAATTTGGTTGCGCCTAGGGGCGTAAAATAAATATGAAAATGATGTGACATGTGTACCTTATATGATGGTATATCTTTATATATTGTGGTGATGTATGTATACCTTATATGATGGTGTATATATATATATAGAGTGAAGCATACCCCCTCCTTGCTATCATTGGGAAGTTGCGTGCGATAAGGGTGAGCATCCTGGCTTAAAGAGCAGGGTGTGAATATTCCCTAGGTCATAGTCGTCCATTGTGATTATTATGCGATATATATATATATATGTGCATTCTTTTTGGGGGTGAGAAGTCGGGGGTATGTGACGCCATGTACTGTTGAGAATTGGGAATATTAATTAATTAAAATGGAATAATAATAATTTGGGTTACATGCATCAATCATTGAGGGCATAATGAACCTCGAGGATCAATACTGTTAGGAGTAGTGTAACGGGGGATTCCTTGTTTAGATTTCACCTGGGCGAGACGTCCCACGCACGAAATGTAGTGCCGTGTTGAGAATCGGGAGAAGTTCAGTCCTTAACACTTGATGCTAATAACTCATATATCATTATATATATTGCTTACATGGCAAATGATGGCATAACTAGAATATATGAAATTCTAGTAATTGAGAATGTTGATGTATTGTGATGATGTGGTTATGAAGTTGATTATGCAACTTTATATGTTCAATAAATGAACAAATATAAAGAGAACTATAACATTAAAGTTAATGTATATGATTTGAAGAATTTAGATAAGTGTAGATTGCGAGATAAGTTAGATGATCTTAATCAGATATTTATTTTGGGATCTAGTTAGATTTATTTGCCTAATTAGATTTGGGCATTTATCGGGAGACCACGTGCATACGTTAAGTCGCGCACTCTAGTTGAGAGGTGAGTTGGATTTTAAAGAAGAGTTAGATTCCACCTTAATCATGTAATAATGCATTTATAATTATTATGCATTTTAATGCACTTTCTATAAAATGTTTTCAACTCGGGCTCTGACCTGTTTATATTTCCTCCCTCCATGTATATATATTGTACTACTTTAGGTGTTCCCCCACAAGGACGTCGTTGATGTTCATCCATCCAGTATTCGTGGAGCTGTGGCAGTAGCGGATTGTTGCGACACTTTGTTTTAGTCGATTCCTATCTTTGTATATCTAGACTAGGATTCAGTTTGTATATTGAGTTAGTATTCAAGTGTTGTAGATTAACACTTTCATATTTTATCTCTCAGATTATTGTAATGTCTGTTACCCGACGTCATATTCTGGTATTTCATTGTAGATTTTGTTGTTCATTGTATTGTACTCTTTCATACTATTGAAGTTTTCACTAATCACTCATCATAGTTATATGTGTATTGTTGGCTATGAATGCATAATTGGTTTTGTTGTTGTTGTTAAATAAAAGTTTTAAATTTTTGACAATTCACTTTTAATGATTTCGGGTACTTAGCCTTATATTATTTAGTTTTGTTAGTTGATGTTGAGACTGTGCCATTTGAGATACCTGATTTAATATAATATAGGGTTGGTCACCCGTTATTATTTTGAGCGGGTTGTCACAGATGGTATCAGAGCATCAGGTTCTAATGTCTTTAGGATCTGTGCGGGTTACTACGATCTTTCGTAAGCGTTCTTGATGTAGATCCTTATTGTTAGGACGGTTGCATTCTTACATCCATATTTCTTATGTTATATGAAAATATTTGAAAGGTGTTCTGATACAATTGCTCTGGTTTCAGATGCCACCTAAGGGAGGTCGTTCAGTTAGGGAAAATAAAGGGGCTGAAAATGTGCAACCCCAAATGCCTCAAAGGAACATGACTACATATGAAGTTGCTAATATTGTGGCATACGCAGTAACTGCTGCCATTTCAACGATGGCGCAACAATCTGTCGTTCAAGCAGCCCAACCCCATTTAGGATTGTTTTTATGGGAGAGAGTGAAGGAAGATTTTAGTAAGGGGCGTCCTCACGAGTTTGTAGGGGGAGTGGATGCGATGGCTGCAAGTCAATGTAAGAATAGTATGCAGAGGCACCTCCGTATAGTTGAGTGTAGTGAGGTGCAAAAGCAATTTTTAGCCACCTTTAAATTATCGGGTGCGGCTTTTTAATGGTGGGAGTCTGTCACCACATCTGAACAGAGAGATACTTTTCCTATAACATATTTTTGGGAACTTTTTTATCAAAGGTATTTTCCTTCCCCGACTCGAAATACGAAGATTTTTCAAGGTAGTAGAACGGTGGCGAAATATGAGGAAGATTTTTCTAGATGGGAGAAATTAGTACCTGATGAGGTAAATACGAAAGATAAGCGTATATCGAAGTTTATTCGAGGTTTAGATTGGAAAATCTGGAAACATTTGTTAGAGAGTCCTAAGTTAGTGTCTTTCATTGAGGTAGTGAATGCGATACTATTAAAGTGTCATGAATATCTTCTTCGTTCGCGAGAGGGTAAGAACTTTGGAGATTCGAGTTCATCAAGTAAGTTTGGCGAAGAGAGTGCCAGTAATGCGTGGGCAGCAAGGATTTGTGGGTAAGTGTTTCTTTTGTAAAAAAATAGGCCAGAGAAAGAGAGATTGTCCTAAAAGAGGTAAAGGACCACGTTTTGATGATGTTTTGGAAGTGCAACCCCTACAACAGATTCGAGGTCATTTTAGACCGAGGGACTTTGTTTGGGAGCCCATTAATGAGGAAGGGCAATCGGACTAGAGATGGATGATGTAAGTTATTTTCCTTTATGAATAGGATAATTACTTAAATGAATTTTGGAAATATAGTATGGGAGATATTGACAAGAGGGTAGTGCTATAGCCCTATTATGTATGTAATGACCCTAAGGGGAATTTTGAGCAAGTTAGGCTCTTATGTTATTATCTTTCGATAGAATAAATAATTTTGTAATATGCACAAAAAGAGCTATAAACCTTGTGGTAAATGTAAGAATGGTTATGGTGTGATAAGTAGCAATGATAAAGCTACTTCTTTTATATAGTCATGTTGGACTTATATAATTATTATATTCCAGTTATGGATGAGCCTTATAAATGGCAATATGTTAATATGATATGAGATATCATTACTGAAAAGAGTTTAAAGATTGTGGATTGATGTGACGCTGGAAAATTTGAGCTCACAATTATGCTAATTTTTGTGAGCTATATGTTGTTATATGTATGATGGTTTAAAAGACCTTGTGTGGGACATAAGGCACTTTATGTAAATATTCTAAGACATAAACCAAAATATTTTTTCACAACTATTTTTCAAAATAAAACTTTTTCTAGGCCTTGGGCCATATCAAAATGATTTTTTCGCCAATATATATTTTTTTTAAACTCTAGTCCGGATTTAACAAACTCTCAATCCCCGACGTCGCTACATAAGTAGTGTATTAGGAGGGTTCCTTATTTGGATTTCACTTTTGCGAGACGTCCCGCACACGAAAGAGGTGAATGTCAGGAATTGAGAGGAGTTATTTATTTGGACCATTCAAAATTTTTATATTATTAAAATGCTAGTATATTGTATATACCTATGGAATTGTGGAACTTGGGAGGCAAATGAAGACTCATAATGATTGGTACGAGCGATAGCTCGAATAAAAGGGTGTATGGGCACCCTAGTTGTGGAAATTGGTTTTATAAAACTCAAAATCAACTAAAGTAAATTAAATTAATTCGTCGTGGGAAGCTAGAAGTTTGGAGATAGAATTAGTGAGGATGGGTGTAGTAGAATTAGTTGAGCTTTGGAGGATTAGGCTTAGCTAAAATTTCGAGGACGAAATTTTTGTAAGTGGGGAAGTTTGTAACAACCCAAGGTCTTGGAGACGATGATTTATTTATTTTGGGAGAAATAAATATTATTTTATTAGAAAATAATTAAATTGGCAATTTAGGTCAAAATTTGAAGTCGTTAGAAAGGGCTTTAAATGGTTATTCCGAGGGTGTAGTTGTGTCCGGAAGGGTCGAGAAAGTCGAAATGACTGTACTTGGGGTCTATTTAGGTTCCGAAATAATTTAGGACCGTTTGACTCAAATTAAAGTTACCGAGTCATTTAAAGTGTGTATTATCATTTAAAGATGTGTATCTTGGGAGAATAGGCTTATTAAGCCTACGAGAGATTTAATTATCCAAAGAGAGAAAGAGAAATAGAAATAAAGAAAGAGAGAATAAGAAAGAAGAAGAGAAAGAAGGAGAAAAGAGAGAGAAAGTAGAAATTTTCGGTCAATACGTGTTCTCAAGGCGAATTCAGACCCTACGAACCCGAGGCAAGTGATTAAACTTGCTAAATAATTGTTGTGTATTATTTATTGCATGATTTGTGGATTGAATCTTTAGGTTTTAGGTTTAGTTTATCAAAACCTAACTTTTGAGTATAATCTTAGATTTGATATGTAGATCTTTGATTTGAGGATATAAATTAGTTTATTTGTATTCTAGGATGAATATTGATGATATATATGTGATTGGGTTGAAGAAAAATTTAGAGAAAATGATTTAAATGAATTTTGGTATTTTAGGCTTACTTAAAAAGTAGCCATTTTCGAGCCTCGAGGTAGGCCGAATCGATTCGGCCACCTAGCCGAATCGATTCGGAAATATGCAGGTCCCCAGGTCTGAGTGACCGAATTGATTCGGACCCCAGTCGAATCGATTCGTCCTGAGACAGAGTCCCAGGTCTGATGACCCGAATCGATTCGCCTCGGAGGCCGAATCGATTCGTTGGGCCGAATCGATTCTGAATTGGCCCGAATCGATTCAGAAACAGGGCTTTTCGAGGGATGTTTTTCTGGAGAGAATTTCATTCCATTTTCTTCTAGGTTATCGATTGGGAATCTCTATAGGAGTTATTTGGGGTATGTTTTGGAGACTTTTAGGGAGTTTCCCTTATAAGAAATTATTGGAGTCATATAGACTTAAATTGAGGAATACCGATTAGACATTTTGGTATATACTAAGTGGGGAAGCCCACCTTGATTGGAGGTTCTATTTGGAGATAATAATCAAATTTATATGAAAGAATGAGAATGAGTTTAGAGAAATGGATCTTCGGATCCAATCCCGAATGGGATAACTTTAAAATGTTCACGAAATGAATTTAACCCTATTATGGATGGAGAATTATAAATGCTAATTGATGTGCATACGGATATAGAAATAGCCTTACTGATGATTGGTTTGGGAGATGTCTCACACAATGAGTAATGCAAATTGAGGTGCATTAGGATAAAGAATATCCTTAACTTAAATAGAATTGAGAGACAATTCATAATTAGAAGCGACATGTGAGCTTCAAGCGAGAAATAGTATAGTGTATACTAAGTGGGGAAGTTGTGTGAGAATTGACGATTAGTATATCAAGAGGGAAATATACTAAACAATGACATTAATTTGGTTGCACCTGAGGGCGTATAATAAATATGAAAATGATGTGATAGGTATACCTTATATGATGGTATATCTTTATATATTATGGTGAAGTATGTATACCTTATATATATATATATATATATAGTGAATCATACCCCCTCCTTGTTATCATTGGGAAGTTGCGTGCGATGAGGGTGAACATCCTGGCTTAAAGAGCAGGGTGTGGATATTCCCCAGGTCATAGTCGTCCATTGTGATTATTATGCGATATACATATGTGCATTCTTTTTGGGGGTGAGAAGTCGGGGGTATGTGACGTTCTCACTTGCCGATTAGGAGCTATGATCGCTTCTCGGGACATTGTGTGCGTGAGTTGATCACGTGGTGGGTGCCGTTGAACCCCACCAGGTGGCCCCAGTTTGCTACGTGATTGGGCTGCTGGAAGATGATAGCATGTGAGCCAGCGTCCTCGAGTTATATCTCGGTTGGATAGTTATTGTTTATTGTGCTTGTACTTGGGTATCAAGGGCTTAATGGACCTCAAGGACTAACATTGCCAGGACTAGTGTATCGGGGGGTTCCTTGTTTGGATTTCGCCTCGGCAAGACCTCCCACGTACGAACCACAGTGTAATGTTGGAAATTGGGAAGAAGTTAGTCCTTAATGCTCATAATTAAATTATATATATCACCTATCCCAATAATCGACAGTGCCAGGAGTAGTGTAACGGGGGGGGGGGGGGGGTTCCTTGTTTGGATTTCGCTTCGGTGAGACGTCCCACGCATGAAACGCCGTGTACTGTTGAGAATTGGGAATATTAATTAATTAAAATGGAATAATAATAATTTGGGTTACATGCATCAAGCATTGAGGGCATAATGAACCTCGAGGATCAATACTGTCAGGAGTAGTGTAACGGGGGGTTCCTTATTTGGATTTCGCCTCGGGGAGACGTCCCACGCACGAAACGTAGTGCCGTGTTGAGAATCGGGAGGAGTTTAGTCCTTAACACTTGATGCTAATAACTCATATATCATTATATATATTGCTTACATGACAAATGATGGCATAACTAGAATATATGAAATTCTAGTAATTTAGAATGTTGATGTATTGTGATGATGTGGTTATGAAGTTGATTATGCAACTTTATATGTTCAATAAATGAACAAATATAAAGAGAACTATAACATTAAAGTTAATGTATATGATTTAAAGAATTTAGATAAGTGTAGATTGCGAGATAAGTTAGATGATCTTAATCGAATATTTATTTTGGGATCTAGTTAGATTTATTTGCCTAATTAGATTTGGGCATTTATTGGGAGACCACGTGCATACGTTAAGTCGCGCGCTCTAGTTGAGAGGTGAGTTGGATTTTAAAGAAGAGTTCGATTCCACCTTAATCATGTAATAATGCATTTATAATTATTATGCATTTTAATGCACTTACTATAAAATATTTTCAACTCGGGCTCTGACCCGTTTATATTTCCTCCCTCCATGTATATATATTGTACTACTTTAGGTGTTCCCCCGCAAGGACGCCGTCGATGTTCATCCATCCAGTATTCGTGGAGCTGTGGCAGTAGCAGACTGTTGCGGCACTTTGTTTTAGTTGATTCATATCTTGTATATCTAGATTAGGATTCAGTTTATATATTGAGTTAGTATTCAAGTGTTGTAGATTAACAATTTCATATTTTATCTCTCAGATTATTGTAATGTCTGTTACCCGACAGCATATTCGGGTATTTCATTGTAGATTTTGTTGTACATTGTATTGTACTCATTCATACTATTGGAGTTTGCACTTATCACTCATCATAGTTAGATGTGTATTGTTGGTTATGGATGCATAATTGGTTTTGTTGTTGTTCATAAATAAAAGTTTTAAATTTTTGACAATCCACTTTTAATGATTTCTGGTACTTAGCCTTATATTATTTAGTTTTGTCAGTTGATGTTGAGACTGTGCCATCTGAGATACCTGATTTAATGTAGTATAGGGTTGACCACCCGTTATTATTTTGAATGGGTTGTCACAATTAACTGGTGCTAATAGAACGTGCATAACTGGTGATAATAGAACGTGCTTAATTGTTGCTATAAGCACATGTCTACCTACTACTTAATACATATTGCTGATATCGTGAGGTTATAACTGCTGCTATAATGAACATGGTGTCAAGGTGGATGCTTGTGATCTGAGGTGGTTAATACTCCCCTACAAGATGATGGTGGGGGAACAACCATTAGCTTGTCTCCAAGAAAATTAAACTTGCTAGTAGATAGAGCCATTGTGAAGTTATCCGCAATTTGATCATGTGTGGAGTAGTGATTGTAGTAGCGACCACGATCGCGTCCAGTTTACGTACTGAATTTGGAATGGGAGAAAATAAGTGTGGAACATAAGATGGATTAGGAAGAGAATTTATGGATGAAAATAGTTATATTACCTAGAGTAACAATGAATTTGGCAGAAGAAATATTTGTAGATTTACATAAAGGAAAATAATTTTCATGAAAGATTACATCTCTTGATATGTAGATACAACCAGTGGGGTCTAAGCACTTGGAACCTTTGTGAATTAAGCTATATCCAAGAAAGGTGAAATCAATAGATCTATAGGCAAATTTATATCTGTTATAAGGTCCACGATTGGGAAAAAAGGAGCATCCAAAAGTTATGAGAAGAGAGGAATCAGGTTAAATGTTGAAAAGAGTAGTTATAGGTTTTTTACCATGAAGAATAGGAGTAGGTAGACCTTTTATAAGATAAGCAGAATCTCTAAAGGCCTCATCCCAATATTTGAGTGGTAAGGAATCTTTGGCTAGAAGTGTGAGGCCATTTTCCAAAATGTGTTTAGGTTTTCTCTCTAGTGTGTGTTATAGTAAGAGTGGCCTTGAGAGAGGGAGAAGAAATATCACTGGCAGTAGATATTGTCATTAGATATATGTGGGAGAAGAGAAGTAAAAAATAAAGAAAAATAAAAAAATAAAAGATGGTGGACTATAGAGAGAGAGAAAAGAAAAAAAATCCAAATTAAATCTTAACAGAGTTGGGTTGTTGAAGATTCCCGGATGAAGAAATGACAGATCACCAGTCTTTTGTTTTGCCAGCATAGGAATCTAAGGAAGAAGGTTATGTTAAAAACAAAATCGTCACTAAAAGGAAACACACAAATCATTTATGGAACACATTATTTTTTGCCACATTGTGAAAGGAGATAAATAACAGTACAATAACCTATAGAAGTTCCACTACTAAAAGCCTACGAAGTTCTAGAAAAATAACATTGACCCATAAAATAAGAAATGACTCTGGTCATTTTTTTTTTTTTTTTTGGGGGGGGGGGACGGATGGATTTAAGAAGTAAGGGTTACTAGAGGTTGTACGGTAGTATGCACGAGTTGGGTGTGTGAGGGAATGAAGAGATAAGCCCTATGGGCTGAAACAAAGAGGATTATGGGGAAGCTGGGGAATAATATTTCATATGGGTTATGTGGTAAATGTGGGGAAAAAATAGAGGATGAAATGAGAGAGATTATGGGTTCATATGTGTACCAAATGAGAGTGAAGAAAATACAAAGGAGAAAAAGAGTGGGTTTGTACAAAATGATGGGAGAGAAGATAGGAAAGGTTGCTATACGGCAAGAGGGTTGGCACTAGGGGAAAGAAAGTTGTAAGGGAGAAGGAGAGGGAGGTGATTAAGAAATAGTATGGGAAAAAGGATGGATAAGACGTTGGCACTACGATTAGTGTATATTAGGAATTTAAGTTTTGGAGTGAGAAAGAGTGAGGTTGTAAATGCTGCTATAATGAAGGTGGTGTCAAGGTGGATTCTTGTGATCTGAGGTGGTTAAGGGAGGTGGTATAGGCTCCTGGTGACATGGCAGGACGTATGGGATTCATTCGGAATAATTACAGAAGCATGAAAGTCCCGACGGACGGTAGCAATTAATGGTCTCTACCGCCATCGGAGAAACGAAATACCGGATCGAGATTACTCGTGAGAGTTTTACAGTTCTCATACCATATTAATTTATGAGAAGAGAATGAACATATTATTATATTTTTGTATTGAACAACTACAAGTCTTATATGTAGACTTAATTGTAAACTGAACATGTTAATTGGTGCTAATAGAACGTGCGTAACTGCTGCTATAAGAACATGTCTAACTACTACTTAATAACTGTTGCTAACTGCTGCTGATATGGTGAGGTTGTAACTGCTTCTATAATGAACGTGGTGTCAAGGTGGATGCTTGTGATCTGAGGTGGTTAATATTCTATTCCATACATCTTGTTCCTTAAACTTAGGTAAATTACATGTGAATCTCTTAGATTTCTAAAAATGACATTTTGGCCATGAAATTTTTTAGAATTACAGGTTGAGCCCTAAACTTTCTATGAATTTTATTTTGGCTCTTTTGATTGTCTATAAATTACATTTGGATCCTGAACTTTTTGCAATTATACTATAACTCTAAACTTGATGTAAGTTATATTTGACCCCAAATTTTATATAAACTATATTTTGAAAAGAATAATTTATCTACCATATGAACGCATTTTCTAGTTTTTTAAAATTCTCGGTGGAGAATGAAAATAAAAAATAGGATCAAAATTAGAAATAGAAAAGAAAATAATTTTCCACAACTAAATAGGGCTAGCATTTGTAATATAGGATGAACATATATGGATCTGCATATCTATCATGTACCGTTAGAACATATGAATATAATGAAACTAAAAAATAAGGATATAATATGATTGGGATGCCATATTATAACATGTTTTGTATCCTAACTTATGTTTTGGATACACACAATATGGGATATCGGTACAACATATCTTAGGAAGTACACAAAATAATGTGAGAGAACGAAAAAATGCAAAAATGTAAGATAAACTATAATCAATTAAACATTATTTTCTTAACAGTTTTATTTCAATTTTTTTAAACTCAAACATTGTGTTAACTAGTAACTTTTGCTAGAATTATACATGTAACTTTGGGTGGATAATAATATCTTATGGCATGCCATTCTTAGGGGAATGGGTGGGTCAGAAAATTGTCCAGTGGAGATTTGATTGAAAATAAATTTATTTGCAGCCTCAGTGTAATGAACTCCATCCCAATTTACCCTAGCCCATGGCCGTGCACACGAACCTACAAATATGTTACTGCCATTGATGTTGATATTAGTTCCACAACCAGCACTGCTATAGTTATACTTGCCTCCAAAACCACAACAAGCCACAAGAGGACTCTCAAATCCTGTAGGTTGTCAAAAAATAATATATGTCATGCGTATGTAAGTGTACTCTAATGTTGATTTTGTTTCCAATGTATTTTTATTAAGCGAATTTTTTAATGCACTTAATGTTTTTTTCAACACGGTAATATGATTTTTTTTAACATAATGTAGACTCATGTTTAAGCAATGTACATTGTTAGGGATACAATAATAGATGTCGTTAATAACACCATTTCATAATATGTCAGCCATTTACGTTGTGTTTCAATATATTTCTTAGTAATACACATGGCAAGGGATTAAATCTTATAAATCTTAAAACTAAGAGAAACAAGGTGATAAGTCCCTAAATTATTTAGAAATTAAAAATAAGAATAAGCTAAAAATAATTTTGGCAATAAGTTCACATAATAATGTATCTACATTCTTATTTCTAATTTTATTGTCTTTAAAACTTATAGTGTTACAACATCTTATCTAAGTCAAAAGTAAGACAACAAAATAATTTAATTGATTGAATATCACTATATTCCAACATATGCACTTCTTTCGAAGTGTATATGTTTCTGCTATAAAATGTGTATTTATAGTTATATAATGCCCAAAATTAAGAAAATGATTTATATTAATTTGATGTCTTAAAGTAACTATGTACTTCTTATTTATGTTTTGGTACATATATATTTACCTTAGATACTTGTATAAATGTGTAACTATATAGTAGATGGATTTAACGTTAATTAATCGAAAATATGATTTCCTTTATATACAAAGAAGATTTCGCGTGCCCTTGACTTAGATAAACGAAGAGTCAAAGGGGGGTATCAAAAAATTCCCTAAAGACAAAAGTTTCAAAAAACTAATATTGCTTAGAATATTACGTATTAAAGGTAATTTTGCCTTCATACATGGACGAAACGGATATTAGTATAACTACCATTTACAAGTCGTGAGACTAACAATTTTGTTCAAATAATAGATATTCAGGAAATGTATTAAAACTCAAGGGATTTCAATTCTGACTAAAGATAGTATGTCTTTGTTGAAAACACACCATATCCAAATAAAATAAATTCTTCAACTTTTTAAAATTTAAGTATTTTTATTTCTGTAGTTCTGTTGTAACGTTTTGAAATTCCATCAAGATACTATTTTGTAGGAAACAGTATTGTATATAGAGTTGTATTCATATTAGTTTTAACTTATAACTCACAAATGGGCCACCAAAATATAATTATGCTTTATGTTAATTTTATAAACATAATTGACACAAATTTAGATCATATATCAGTTTTACAATATTTATTCCGCTTGCGTATGTCAATTTGATGAAAATAAAAATATAAAATCGACCTGATATATAATTAGTTTTTACACATCATAAATAATTATTTTAACGTACAGTTGATTACACTTCCCCCCAAGAACTTCTAAAACAACTTCAAGTAACTCTTTAACACTAGTTAACAATAATAATTTTTTGACAGAGTTTTGGTCATGTGGCATGAGCAAGGGGGAAATTCTGTCCTATACAAAATAAAAACTTTTTTGAAAAAATGGAAACTACAGAAACACTTTTGAAAAATATTTAGAAAATTGAAAAATTATAGAAAAATATTTCAAATTTTTAGACTTAATAAATTTTATATAATATGTAAATTAAAAATCAAACATTTAAGAATGTTAGAAATATTGATTATTTAAAAAAATGTAGATATAATATAATAAATTTTTTGAATTTAAAGAAAAACATTTAAAAGATTGAATAAAATTGAAAAATACATATAAAAATCCTAAAAATTATAGAATAAAAAATAAAAAGCTCAAAAAATCGTAATAAAGAAACTTAAAAATTCTTGAATTAATAGAAAAACACTCAAAAGGCTTGAATAATATTGAAAAAAAAAATTAAAAATTTCGAAAAAACATTTTTAAATTTTAAATAATTTTAAAAAACTTTAAAATAATAGGAAAATCTATTTAAAATATTGAATAAAATTGATTTTTTTTAAAAAATCAAAAAAATATTATGAAAAACTATTAAATTTTTTGAATAATCTCGAATTTTTTAATAAAAGTTCTAGAATAAACATAAATCTTTTCCAAAAAAAAAAACCCTAAATTTCTTGCAAAACAAAATTCAAGACTAAATAGTTTTCATGAAAAAATAACATATTTTGAGCAAAAAAAACATATTTCCTCCCAAACATAGATTTGCAATAAAAAAAATACACCAAAGATATAATCACATTTCCAACAAAAATGATTTTTTTTAACAAAAAACAACTGTAAGGACATAATTTTATAAATATCCGGGGTAGAATCTAGGAATTTTCTATTTGTCCTAGATCACAGTATGTATGTTTGATACCGCTACATTCGGCACGTTAACATGAACATCCACAATGGCTTTGATCCAAATCCATGCATCAATCATCTTCTCATGTACATCATGCCACATCTGATGGGCTGCTCAACCGTTCCCACTACTCCACTTTGCATTATTAGTAAAATGATTTATTGGAGTTGTTTATATTTGTATAAATATTTGTGATTTTTTTTTAGAAAATATTTTTTGATGTCCGATTTGTTTTTAACACAAAAGTAGAAATTTTTCTTAGTGTAGAAGCGAAGTTGCCTCGGTCTACGAGCTCATGATATCTCGTTCGAACGACATCTCTCTGTCGTTCAAGCGACATGAAGATGTCGCGCGATCTCGTTCGAGGGATACGTGTACTTCGTTCGAGCGACACGTGTACTTCGTTCAAGTGACATGCCTATGTCGTTCGAGCAACATTGCCGCCTCGATTTTCGTATAAATATATCGGTTCATTCAACACATTTTCCAAGTCTTTTTTGTACAAGATATTTGTGTTTTACAGCCCAGAAAACATACTTCATGTTTTAAGGTTTTATACCTTCTTTATTCACATAACCATTCTCATCTATGTATGTGAATCTTTAAACCTTAAAGAGGATAGTTTTTACTCATCTTGAGTAACTTGTGGAGAAGCCATCTCTCTTCTTCATTGCTACCCAACTAGAAAAGGGAAAATTTTAGCCCACGACATCGGAACCGACACCTGAGGGTATTTCGTATGTCACTCTTATTTTCATTATAAATCGTGTAAACTATTCTTTACAAATTATAGTGAAAATAAAAAGGGTTTTCCCCTTTAGGGGATTTTTTCTCATTTATGTGTTGTCTGTGATTGAATGTTCTTGCATGATCATATTGTCTTCAATCACACCTAGATGCATGTTTTAGGATTTAATTGAAAACCCGAGTTTGATTAAATAATTTCTTTGTTTGAACAAAAGAGCACTCTTCAAATTGGTATCAGAGCGGGTTACGCTAATTTATCGCATGATCTTTATTTTCCGCAAAATTTGTGTGGTATTGATATTTTTAAATAAATTTTTGTGAAAAAAAATCGTAATTTTTTTGAAGGAGCACTTATGTAATCGGATACCCCCCGCTTAATGACCCGAGTTAGAGTTTTGATGATATAAATCGTTTGAATTTGACTTTTGCTAAAAAAAAATGATTTTTTGGAAAAAGAAAATTCTCGTTTTAAATCCGTTATGGATCACTTGCAAGCGGTTCAAAAATCAAAGAGATTTTTATCGTGAGAAATTTGTTGCCTTGCACCATGACTTTGTTGCTTTAAAATTGTCCAAGAAGGAGAGTGATGATAGGGTCCTTTTTTTAGAAAAAGAATTAAAGGACCTTAAAAATTCGATGGTTTGTGTTTGTGCCCAAGAGGATAAAAATATTTCAATCAATGAGTTTGTGGCACGTGAAAAGACTCTTAGGGAAAAGTTTGTTTCTATTGAGGGGGAGCGAGATAACCTTCTAGGTTTTATTGATAACTTGAAGAAGGAGTCCCTCAGATTGGAAGAGTCTAATTTTTTACTTAAGTCAAAAAATTTGAAGTTAAAAAATGATTTGACAGACTCGAGTAGGTTTGATAGTGATGGTAATGGCTCGCTTTGTTCTCATGCTTCGAGTGTAAAAGCTAAAATCATAGTTTGTTTTAGAGGGTCGACCATTCCTAAGGACGTCAGACAAGGTTAACCCATAGGTGTCGTTCCACCAGTTTACACATGTTCATATTGTGGTAGGAAAGGTCACCTTAGGCATTTTTATTTTGATCTTGGAAAAAGTCCTAGGAAGTTTATGTCTAATGTTCCCTTGGTTCCTAAATCCACCACATGACGTTTCACATCTATTTGGGTTATCACTTTTAGAGGCACTAGATTTTAGACAAGTTGATTCTTGTTTGCTTACACATGATTCTTCTCTTGCCATATCATATAGATGATTGTGTTTGCATGTTTGTCATACACTAGTTGTGGTTTCATGATATATATTTTATGGTGTAATGACATGTATTTTTTGTATTAGATTTTTTTTGAAAAGTACAAAAAGATTTTATTTTGATAAAATTTTGAAAAATCCAAAAAGATTTTTGTTTTATAAAAAAAATTTAAAACCACAAAAAGATTTTTGTATTTTGTTTACATCTCATATGGATAGACATTTAAGATAGTCGAGTCACATCATTCACTTCCATATTTATCCATGTGACTACTTGATAGAGATTTGAGACGCTACATCATTGCATCCATGTGCTTTACATTGTTTTGGAGTCTTTGAGATGTGATTAGTGATATCTTTCTACATGTTTGGCTCCTTATTTCTTTTATTGCACACATTGCCGACTTTATTTGTTAATTGTACTTGTCTATCACATGTTGTCTTGAGTGTTTCCATCTCAATTCTGTCTATACAACAAACCATATGCGATAAAACTTGAAAGATTGGAATGCATGTAAAAACCGTTTAGTGAGATTGTGTGGTATTTTTAAATGGGGAAGGAATGCGAAAGGTTTAATTTGCCTTTGCAAATACTAGGCCACCGTTAAATCAAACCTAAAAAATTGAGGAATTTTATTATCCGGGGTCCTAAGAGGTTAAAAGAGCCCGAAAAAATTTAAAGGTAATAAAAAGCAATTATTCCAAATATGGGCCATTAGGTTTCACCATCAATTCTCCAATGTTTGAGAATTTAGATCACCTTTATTCAAAATATAAACCTGAGGGAGTTTGGTTGGAGAATTTAAACGGGTTTGCATTTCCTTGAAAGTCCTAAAAAGGCATTAAATAGTTTTGGACGTTATTGGTGTGGAAATCACTTTGATCTTTGATTTGCTGATTTGATTGAGTCAATGTCTCACATTTCCATCTTTTTACACCTAAGGAAGATGTTGAGTTCATTCATTAGGAGTATCCGAAATTCATCGTGCACATATGTTATGTTTGTATGCATTGATTTTCCTATCGAATTTGATCACATCCCTACATTTCCGCTAACACCGGCTCGGTTGTTTTTGTGTTTGTTCATGGTGTGATTCTTCGTTGTATATTTTTTGTGAATTTTTTTTTAAAAATTCAAGAATAGAAAGTTTATTACCTTGTGACACTCTCCATTTGCATTTATTTGTGCTTCTCATATCTGTCTATTTTGGGACATCATAAAAAGGGGAAGAATGAATTATGGGGGAGTAGAGTTTGGTTGATTTATTAATGATTTGCTTAAACTTAATTGATCTTTGATTTTTGCATGTCTTTATATTTCAAACTGTTGCGCGTCACGGGTATTTATTTTATCTTATGTGTGTAGGTACAAAATTAATATTTATTGGATTGCACACCCTGATGAGGTAAGCTTTGAGACTTTCTGAAGAGCTGAAGATTTGAAGAGGTTGAATTTTGATTGTCCACATGACAGTTAGTATTCTTAGTTTGAAGGTTTAGTGGGGATATTATCTTGTATGTCATTTTCTTTATGGAGATTGCATAATTCGGTATTTTTTGTGTATGTACCGGCATAGACATAGGGGGAGATTTGTAAGGATATAATTTTATAAATGTGCGGGGTAGAATCTAGGAATTTTCTATTTGTCCTAGATCATACTATGTATATCTGATACTGCTACATTCGACACATCAACACGATCATCCACGACGGACTTGATCCGAATCCAAGCATCAATCATCTTCACACGTGCATTATGCTACATGCGACGTGATGCTCAACTGTTCCCACTACTCCACTTTTCATTATTGGTAAAATGATTTATTGGAGTTGTTTATATTTGCATAAATATTTGAGAATTTTTTTCAGAAAATATTTTTTGAAGTCTGGTTTGTTTATAACACAAAGTATAAATTTTTCTAAGTGTAAAAGAGGACTTTCCTCGGTCGACGAGCTCGTAAGATCTCGTTCGAATGACATCTCTCTGTCGTTCAAGCGACATGAGGATGTCGCGTGATCTCGTTCGAGCGACACGTGTACTTCATTCAAGAGACATGCCTATGTCATTCGAGCGACGTCACCGCCTCAAGTTCCGTATAAATATCTGGGTTCATTCTACACATTTTTCAAGTCTTTTTCACAAATTATTTATGTGATTTACGGCCCAAAAAATAGACTTCATGTTTTAAGGTTTTTTACCTTCTTTATTCACATAACCATTCCCATCTGTGTATGTGAATCTTTAAACCTTCAAGAGGATCACTTTTACTCATCTGGAGTAACTTGTGGAGAAGCCGTCTCTCTTCTACATTGTTGCCCACTTGAAAAAGGAAAACTCTAGATGAAGACATCGGAACCGACACCTAAGGGTATTTTGTATGTCACTCTTGTTTTCATTATAATCCGTGTAAACTGTTCTTTACAAATTATACAGAAAATAAAAAAAATTATCCCTTTGGGGGATTTTTCCTCATTTATGTGTTTGTTTGTGATTGAATGTTCTTGCATGATTATATTGTCTTCAATCACACCTAGATGCATGTTTTAGGATTTAATTGAAAAAATGAGCTTAATTAAATAATTTATTTGTTTGAACAAAAGCGCACTCTTCAAAAACATATTTCCAATAGAAAAAAAACACATATTTTTTTATCCAGAAAGCATATTTATAGAAAAAAAACACAAATACTCATTCCCTACAATGTAATTCCCTGTATTTTGGTGATTCAGACTTATTTCATTATTTCGGTTAATAATTTTAAAATGAACATTTTAGTTGGAAGGTGATCTGAAATGAAAATATTCAAGTTAATTGTAATCAGTGAATTTTGGCTATTTAATATTTAAGGTTTTAATCGATTATTGAGTAAAATGGGATTTTTGTAAAAATCGTATGGACATTTGAGTCTTTTTGTTCTTGGCTTGGACTCCAAAAAAATTAATTTTTTTTAGGAGTCAGGTTTTCAATTGGTAAAGTTCAAAGTTTTTACAACTATTGGTATTTGGTGTTTTTTGTAAAAAAAAAAAAGAGAAATTGGTGAGTGGAGTTTGGTAGGTAGCATCCTAATTTCATGGTTTTGCTTTTGGGGGTAAAAAAATGATTGGCGACTAGAGTTTGGTAGGTATCACCCTTGTTTCATGGGTTTGATTTTTATGAGTTAGATAGTTGGGTGGGGGTGTGTATTTGTTTCGTTAGTTTTTGAACTCTTTTATTCTTGATAATAATTTAAACATTAGACCGTTATTTTCTTTCATTAACACCTATACTTGTACACCCCTTTTTCCTCCACATAAAATAAAAATGTACAACACGGATAATTTTAAACCTAAACCTCCATTAAATAAAATTTCAAACTAATTTTGGAAGATTTTTGTGGGAAAAAAATAATCTGAACAGATCGACCGACCTAGAATGGTTGGGTAGAGGATCCCAAATAGAGATAAACACGAATAAGATTTGTACATGCATGGATTTTGGGAAAGATGAGCACAATTAAGAAGCAACTTCATCAACAAGCAATAGATCCTTTCATGGAACCATCTTTTCCTCCACTATAAATGTAACACTTACCCCAGAGAAAAAGAACATGTAATTCTTGTTATTAGAAAAAAGGGGAATAATATTAAAAGTCAAACACCCCATGAACGAGGCCATTTTCGAACCACGTAAATACATGTGTATCGAGATTAGTTTTATTTCGTTCGGCATTAACTGTTTAAGATCATTCGTTATGGTATAATTATACCTACAATTGGCACAGTTAGTGAGAAACGAGTTTTCCCTTCCTAAATCAGTTAAATCCAACAAATGGACATGCCTTACCCATACAGTTCACCTTTATCATTTAATGGCCACCGGTTAGGTGGACTGCTAGCACTCAGAGTAAGATCAAAGATCCACCCGAATAGGAGTCAAGGTACTTCATATAATCGTTATCACCCATAGGAGCAACACTTTGGGAAATGCAATGAGAAACCTAGATCCACTCAGATCTCACTACTAGTAGATACATACGAACAATGACTCCGCTAGCAGGAGGTCACACGCCTCTAAGGAGAGGAAAATGCATGTCTTCATCGACTTCTGGAAAGGATGAATGATGAACTCCACAGAGATAGTTTAACAACCATAGTCGAACACCTAGCCCTTAGGCCAATAAAACTCGCAGCTAAATAGGGAGTTCACATCATGATTTGGAGAATTTTAAGCACGAGAATCATCCTACAAGATAATATCAAGATGTGGTATGTCATAGACATGAAATTCGCAATCTCATTTGGAAAGAGATTAATCAGCACCCCACTAATAGCAGGGCTAGATCAACCAAGGAACTTACTAAGAGAGCCCTCATCACCCAAATGTATATAATACCCCGTAATTTTATTGATTTTTATTTAAGGGATTAATTAAATTAAGTGAGAATTAATTGGGAATTAATCCGGGTACAAATACTAGCGAGATGGGAGTTGGTATTTGATTATGATGTTATAATTGAAAATTTCATGTATTGAAAATGTTAAAATTGTCGCGAGGCAGAAATACGACATTTTGAAAATTTAGTTGGGACGCGCGTGTCAATCGCGTCAAGAATGAAATAATTTGAATTAAAAAGTGAATTATATTTCTATTAACTGAATGGTCATTTTGAGTGCGCCAACATGTCCGGAAGGGTCTAAAGAGTCAAAAAACACTAGCCGGGGGTTTAGTTTGGGTCCCGGGGCTTTTTTGGGCCATACCGGCAACCTAGAAGGGTATTTTGGTAATTTTAAAAATAGGGGAATTAAAACCCACGAATTTTAGAGAATAATTTTATATTAGAAATAAACCCACTAAGTCCTTAATTCAGCATTTAACAAGAAGTGTGCTACGGGAGTTATAGGGAGAGTCTTAAGAGGTTCCAAAAGAAACCCTAGCCACCATCACCATCTTTGGGAGAAATCTGCAGAGAGAAAGAGGAGAATCAACCTTCAATCCTTCAACATCAAATCAGAATATCTAAGGCAAGTGGTTTAATTACGTAATTTCAAGCGAATGTTTCTTCCATGCTTAGAATTGAATATATGTCTCGTATTGAAAGTTTGATGAAAACCCATGAAATTGGAGATAGAAAATCAAAATATTATATGAGAATCGCATATAGAATAGTTAATGATGAATTTCAGATCCAAAATATACCTATTGATGATTTAAAAATGGATTTATAGGGAATAGTTGTAGACAATAAATTCTGGGTTCATGTTTATAGGGTTTAGGACAATAATTGGGAATTTATATAAATTGTAGGTTGATTTGGAGTAATTGACCCCATATATATGTTAGAGAGTGACTTAGGAGGACTTAGTGTAGTTTAAACACATTAAGACTTAGTTTGGACGATCAAAAGATGGATTTAGAAAAGAGAAAAAGGAAGAAAAATGGATTTGCAGATTTCTGGGTGAGTTCTGCCATCTCGTTAGAAGACCTGCCCAGGTCGTTCGAACGAGCTTCTAACGAGATGACAATATCCCTTCTAACGAGTTGGTAGTTAATTCGAAGACTTTCGTTCGAACGACACTTGTTCGAACGACCTCGTTCAAACGAGACTTCTAACGAGTTGACATAATGGCCTTTTTGGCCTGTTTTTATTTCAAATGTTCCGTAGACTTATTTAAATGGAGAGATAACCTTCCCTTATTAATTAGTGGGTATTGTTAGGGTACGTTGAGGAGTAAAACTTAGAATCTCGGAGTAAATCGGGGGACAATTGTGGATTTGAAAACGAGCACTTAATTACGACGTGAGAAGAGTTGTCAACTTTAATGTATATGAATTGGGGACTTATAAGCGTATGGCATTTAAATGGTAATACAAGAACAAGAAGTATACCTCTACTAATATATTGAGATATCTAAGTTGTGTGAATGCTTAGTATATGTAGTTATCTGTGTATAACATACCTACCGTACTTGCTATCATGGGAGGTCGGCGTTCGATCAGGGCCATCTAATCTTTGTGTGCCTACGGGGGGATTTAGATTGGTACCTCAAGGACATAGGTCAGAGAGGGACTTATTGAGAAGTTAATAAGTCTGCTGATCGTGGGAGCATAGGTATGTGCGTGACCCATGTGATTTGAACTATGTTCGCCTCCATTGTTTGTGAATGTTGTTTATCGAAAACGATTCCTGAGAGATTCGGAATACATGGTCCTTATGTACGTGATGTACCGGGATTGGATAGCAGAGTATGTGTGCACCGGAACTTAGTCTCGGGGTGCTAGTATTGTATATTTATGATGAGAATAATATACTGTTAATTGAAATGAATTGCCATGTATATATGTGAATATAAATAATTCCAATGTTATGTAAAGATGAGATGAAAGATTTCTAGTAAGTAGTATTACTAATACGGGAAAACGAGAATAAATGAAAAGCTCTTTGTTTAAATGAATATGCCGGAATTAAATCGTGAATCGTATAGTAATGTTAGATTTTATTTTGGACTAGTTAGAGATGGGAATAACTAGAATGGGTACGGGTACGTTAGGAGTGCACAGATAGTCGAGAGGTGAGTATTTCATGTGAGAGCACGTCGTAACATGTATTTTGTATTCATTGTTTTAATGCCATTAAAACACTTGCTATATTCTAAACTATTTTCCATAATCGAGCTCTGACCCGTTTACTTTCAAATATAATTTTTGTAAAAAATTTTTAGGTGCCCATCCACAAGGACACCATGCATAGGAGTTCCATTCAGGTAACGGACTGTAGCTGCCGTGGAAGTTACAGGACTTTGACAGTAGACGCCTCCACTTTCGATCTTGACTCCATGTTACTAGATTTTCCTCATCTGTTGGGCATGTCGTCCCATTTCTTTTAGACACTTTATTTATCCAGTTATATCAGATTTTTGGGTTGTAATTAATTTAGTGATGCAGACTTAGTATTTGTTTATTCCTGTATTTGGATTGTTGTGAGGAGTATCCCTCCAGACTCATTACTATTGTATGGTTATTCTATTGTCATTATGTTGTGGTGGTTATGTTGGCATTTCATAATTTAAATATTTCATGTCAATCGGATTTAATTAAAATTGACAACTTACTTTTTAAATATTAGGTGGCTAGTAATTAATAAAACGTTTTCGACAGTGAAGCTATGAACTGTACCAACTTGGCATTTTGTATTAATTTAATAAAGGAGTAGTTACTCGGTATTTAAATTAGTCGGGGTTTCACAGGTGGTATCAGAGCATCAGGTTCAAGTGTCCTTAGGATCTATTCGGCTTGTTATGTTTCCGCTGAGCTTTCTTTGATGTAGAGCCCTATATTTTAGGATTGTTGTATTCTTCTATGTATGCTTCGCTCTTCAGCTATTTTGAGATAATAACTGCGAACTTATAAGACTTTACTCTCATTTCAGATGCCTCCACGACGTGCACAGCGAGTTCCCAGGGATGCACAGCCCGAGCCACAGCCTGCACCAGTTCAGGGCACCATGAATGCCGCCGAGGTTGCAGCTATTATAGCCTAAGTGGTGAATGTCGCCCTAGCGGTTGTACAGCAGGCACCACCCCAGGTGCCAGTAGTCGTGCCAGTTCAGGCTCATGCATTCCCGTCTGCTTGGGAACGCGTTCGTGATGCTTTTCAGAAAGCACACCCTCCGGAGTTTGCAGGTAGCTCCGACGTTGTAGTATCCAGTCAGTGGAGGAAGAATATTCAGAGGCACTTAAGGATGTACGAGTGCACGGATGTTCAGAAGAAGATACTAGCTACTTTTAATCTAGTAGGATCAGCATTGCAGTGGTGGGAGTCTATTACCATCGCGAAGGAGAGGGACGCCCTTTCTATTCAGGAGTTCTGGGTGCGGTTCGACCGCAAATATTTTCCATCATCCGTTCACACAGAAATGAGGAGGAAGTTAATGAACCTCAAGAAGGAGGGAAAGACTGTGGCTGAGTATGAGGCCGAATTCACTAATCTATTGAACATTGTTACCGATAAGATTCCGACTGAGGAGAAGAAGATTCAGAAGTTTATGGATGGATTGACTTGGAGGATCCGACAGCACTTGTTGGGAAATCTCTCGTTGGACACTTACTCTGATGTGGTTAACGCATCACTGCTTCACTGCTAGGATCACCACTTCCACATGTCTGAGAGTAAGAGATCAGGAGAGTCCAGCTATCAGGGCAGGACAGGGGGAAATGGTGCCAGCGGGGCACAATCTTCTCAGGGTCAGCACATGCAGGGTTCCCAATAGGGGGAACCTAAGAGATTCAGATCTGGGGGTTTTCGGAACGGTCAGAGAGGTTTCAGACATGTCTATCATGGTCAGAACTGCCATCAGGGCTAGCAGGGCCAGAATGGTCAGCAGCAGCAGTTCCAACAGGGCCAGCATGGTCAAGGTAGGAATGGTAACGACCATCAGGGCCGAGGGCACAGGGTTAGCGAGGGGGAAACTTCCCGGGGAAGTTTTTCGTTTATGGAAAGATTGGTCACAAATGCCAGGATTGTCCTGATAGGGGCATGGCCCTACAGCAGCAGCAGCAGGGTGCTCGACACGAGCCACGGAGGCCTATGTTTCCCGGCGCCCTCCCAGCACCACCACAACTGGCAGCATTACCACCCATTACAGCGGTCCCAGTTCAGTAGGGACAACTTCAGTATGGGAGAGTGTATCAGCTCCAGCAGGCCATCGTCCCACAGGATCCACCTGCTATTGAGGGTATGTTCTCTATTCAGGGGACTATGGGGCATATTTTATTTAATACGGGGGCCACACATTATTTCATTGCCACGAGATTTGCACGCACTGTTGGGTTGTTAGACACTGCAGAGAGCACAATTACTTATGTAGATTCACCGTTGAGTAGGGGTTCTGTAATTTCTCTTATTTGTATAGGTGTGGGTATAGAGATCGGGAGGTTGACTTTACCCGTTGATATGTTAGTATTAGAGATAACTAAGTATGATGCGATTATTGGTATGGATTGGCTAGTTGCGTACTGAGCCATGATTGATTGTTTGAGTAGGAGTATCCTATTTGCCATTCTCGAGCAGGAGATGTTTTTAGTGGCGATTCCTCACCCTGAGGGAGGATCGTCCACTCATTTGTACTATATAGAGGAGGGGACCTCTAAGGAAGTGGTAATACCACTTGATTCGATTCCATTCGTGAGAGAGTTTGCTGATCTATTCCAGGATATACCTGGATTACCTCTTAGTAGAGAGATAGATTTTGTTATTGATTTGACGCCGGGCACACAGCCCATTGCCCTCGTACCGTACCGTATGGCTCCAGTGGAGATGAGAGAGCTAAGGGATCAGATAGAGCAGTTGTTGGGTCAGGGGTTTATCTGGAGGAGTACTTCGCCATGGGGTTCCCCTGTGTTGTTCTTAAAGAAGAGGGATGGATCGTTGAGGTTGTGTGTAGATTACCGAGAGTTAAATAAAGTCACGATACAGAATAAGTATTCGTTGCCCCGAATTAATGACTTATTTGACCAGTTAAAAGGATCCTGCTTCTTCTCAAAGATTGATTTGCGATCGGGATACCATCAGTTGCGTATCAGGGAACAGGACGTCTCGAAGACTGCTTTCTTGACGAGGTATGGTTCCTACGAATTTCGGGTTATGCCTTTTGGCTTGACCAACGCTCCAGCCGTGTTTATGGAGTTGATGAATAAGGTGTTCAGAGAGTTCCTAGACCAGTTTTTCATCGTCTTTATTGATGACATCCTAGTTTACTCCCAGACAGAAAAGGAGCACGCCGAACATTTGAGGCAGGTTTTGCAGACGCTACGTCAGAATGAGCTTTATGCAAAGTATGAGAAATTTGGATTTTGGCTGAAGGAGGTTCAGTTTTTGGGGCATATTATTTCAGACAGAGGAATATCCGTTGATCCGGGGAAGGTATCCGCGGTGAGGGAGTGGGGACAGCCCACGACACCGACTGAGATCCGTAGTTTCTTGGGCTTAGCAGGATACTACAGGAGGTTTATTCAGGGTTTTTCAAAGATAGCAGGTCCTTTGACACATCTGACTTGTAAAGGTGTACCATTCATCTGGAGCGATGCCTGTCAGTTGGCATTCGATGAGTTGAAGGACAAGTTGACCTCAGCACCTGTGTTAGCATTGCCTAGGCCGGGAGTTAAATATTTAGTTTACATCGATGCGTCCTTACAAGGACTTGGAGGTGTACTACAACAGGAGAGTCGGGCCATAGCTTATGCTTCCCGAAAGCTTAAGCCTCACGAGAGGAATTACCCCACCCACGACTTGGAGTTAGCGACAGTCGTATTCGCTCTTCGGATTTGGAGACACTATCTTCTGGGGGAGAAATTTTGATTGTTCACAGACCACAAGTCTCTTCAATATCTCTTCACGCAGAAGGAGCTGAATATACGTCAACGTCGGTGGCTTGAGTTTCTGAAGGATTATCAGTTCGATATCCAGTATCACCCAGGGAAGGCTAACGTGGTAGCAAACGCGTTGAGCCGTAGGTCGGCAGATGAGGTGGCCGAGGTGTGGAAAGCTAAGTGGAAGGAGTTGGGACATCAGGTTGCAGTGGCCCGATCGTTCATATTCGTGATGACTATTACACCTCAGATTGTTATGAGAGTGGTAAAGTCCCAAGCAAATGACTCATTCTTCCAGGAGTAGATAGTTCGATTACTAGAAGAGGGAGCCGAAACCTATACCGTTGGCTCAGACGAGGGATTACGCTTCAATGGGAGATTGGTCGTTCCGGAAGGGGAGGACTTATGACACGAGGTAATGACGGAGTCGCATGGCTCACGGTTCGCGATACACCCTGGTGGGGATAAGATGTACCAAGACATGAGATGACAGTATTGGTGGAGCGGGATGAAGAGAGATATCTCCATGTTTGTTTCTAAATGTGCCACTTGTCAGCTAGTAGAGGTGGACCATCAGAAATCGGTAGGACTTCTACAGCCGTTAGAGGTTCCGACGTGGATATGGGAGAACATATCCATGGACTTTATCACGGGGTTACCTACGTCGCAAAGGGGTCACGACTCCATTTGGGTAATTGTGGATAGGTTGACCAAAGTTGCTCATTTTCTGCCCGTGAGGACTGACTACACTACGGGACAGTATGCCCAACTTTTCATTGCGGAAATAGTGAGACTTCATGGGGTACCTCTAAATATCATGTCTGACCGAGACAAGATATTTTTTTTCACGATTTTGGGAGATTTTCCAGGAGGCCATGGGTACGGAGTTGCGGCTGAGTACGACTTATCACCCTCAGACGGATGGGCAAACCGAACGGACAAACTAGATGTTGGAGGACATGTTGCGTTTGTGCATCCAAGACTTTGGAGGTGGATGGGAGATGTACCTTCCACTGGTGGAGTTTGCTTATAATAACTCCTATCAGTTTACCATTCGCATGGCTCCATTTGAGGCGTTGTACGGTAGACCTTGTCATTCCCCAGTATGTTGGTTAGAGGTGGGGGATAACAAACTCCTTGGACCGGAAGTGATTCAGGACACTTTAGCAAGGATAGAGATCATACGGAGCTGCATTCGGGTAGCTTAGGACGGACAGAAGAGCTATGCTGATGCCAAGAGGTTCTTCAGAGAATTCAAGGTGGGGGACCAGGTGTTACTCAGAGTATCTCTGATGAAGGGGATCATGCGTTTTGGGAAGAAGGGGAAACTGGCACCAAGATACGTGGGGCCATTTCCTATCATCGAGAGGATTGGGCCAGTTGTGTATAGATTGGGGTTACCGGAGCACTTGCATAGGATTCATGATGTGTTCCATATTTCCTCGCTAAGGAAATATCTTAGGGATGACTTGGCTCATACTCACATTTCTTTGGAGGACATCGATCTCCAGCCCGATAGTTCCTACGAGGAGGGACCGATTACTATTTTGGATCGAAGCGAGCGGAAACTGAGGTCGAAGATAGTACCGTTAGTACGTGTGCAGTGGAGGCATCATAATGCCGAGGAGTCCACATGGGAGCACGAGGATGAAATGCGCGAGCGATATCCGGAGTTATTCTTACCAGGTACTCTTTAGTTCCAAATTTCAATATGAAATTCTGTTATTAGGGGGGAAGTATGTAATACCCCATAATTTTATTGATTTTTATTTAAGGGATTAATTAAATTAAGTGAGAATTAATTGGGAATTAATTCGGGTACAAATACCAGCGAGATGTGAGTTGGTCTTTGATTATGATGTTATAATTGAAAATTTCATGTATTGAAAATGTTAAAATTATCGCGAGGCAGAAATACGACAATTTAGAAATTTAGTTGGGACGCGCGTGTTAGTCGCGTCAAGAATGAAATAATTTGAATTAAAAAGTGAATTATATTTCTATCAACTGAATGGTCATTTTGTGTGCGCCAGCATGTCCGAAAGGGTCGAAATAGTCAGAAAACACTAGCCGGGGGTTTAGTTTGGGTCCCGGGGCTTTTTTGGGCCATACCGGCAACCTAGAAGGGTATTTTGGTAATTTTAAAAATAGGGGAATTAAAACCCATGAATTTTAGAGATTAATTTTATATTAGAAATAAACCCACTAAGTCCTTAATTCAGCATTTAACAAGAAGTGGGCTACGGGAGTTATAGGGAGAGTCTTAAGAGGTTCCAAAAGAAACCCTAGCCACCATCACCATCTTTGGGAGAAATCTGCAGAGAGAAAGAGGAGAATCAACCTTCAATCCTTCAACATCAAATTAGAACATCTAAGGCAAGTGGTTTAATTACGTAATTTCAAGCGAATGTTTCTTCCATGCTTAGAATTGAATATATGTCTCGTATTGAAAGTTTGAGGAAAACCCATGAAATTGGAGATAGAAAATCAAAATATTATATGAGAATCGCAAGTAGAATAGTTAATGATGAATTTCAGATCCAAAGTATACCTATTGATTATTTAAAAATGGATTTATAAGGAATAGTTGTAGACAATAAATTCTGGGTTCATGTTTATAGGGTTTAGGACAATAATTGGGAATTTATATAAATTGTAGGTTGATTTGGAGTAATTGACCCCATGTATAGGTTAGAGAGTGACCTAGGAGGACTTAGTGTAGTTTAAACACATTAAGACTTAGTTTGGATGATCATAAGATGGATTTAGAAAACAGAAAAAGGAAGAAAAATGGATTTGCAGATTTCTGGGTGAGTTCTGCCATCTCGTTAGAAGACCTGCCCAGGTCGTTCGAACGAGCTTCTAACGAGATGACAATATCCCTTCTAACGAGTTGGTAGTTAATTCGAAGCCTTTCGTTCGAACGACACTTGTTCGAACGACCTCGTTCGAACGAGACTTCTAACGAGTTGACATAATGGCCTTTTTGGCCTGTTTTTATTTCAAATGTTCCGTAGACTTATTTAAATGGAGAGATAACCTTCCCTTATTAATTAGTGGGTATTGTTAGGGTACGTTGAGGAGTAAAACATAGAATCTCGGAGTAAATCGGGGGACAATTGTGGATTTGGAAACGAGCACTTAATTACGACGTGAGAAGAGTTGACAACTTTAATGTATATGAATTGGGGACTTATAAGCGTATGTCATTTAAATGGTAATACAAGAACGAGAAGTATACCTCTACTAATATATTGAGATATCTAAGTTGTGCGAATGCTTAGTATATGTAGTTATCTGTGTATAACATACCTACCGTACTTGCTATCATGGGAGGTCGACGTTCGATCAGGGCCATTTAATCTTTGTGTGCCTACGGGGGGATTTAGATTGGTACCTCGAGGACATAGGTCAGAGAAGGACTTATTGAGAAGTTAATAAGTCTGTTGATCATGAGAGCGTAGGTATGTGCGTGACCCATGTGATGTGAACTATGTTCGCCTACATTGTTTGTGATTGTTGTTTATCGAAAACGATTCATGAGAGATTCGGAATACATGGTCCTTATGTACGTGATGTACCGGGATTGGATAGCAGAGTATGTATGCACCGCAGCTTAGTCTCGGGGTGCTATTATTGTATATTTATGATGAGTATAATATACTGTTAATTTAAATGAACTGCCATGTATATATGTGAATATAAATAATTGCAACACTATGTAAAGATGAGATGAAAGATTTCTAGTAAGTATTATTACTAATACGGGAAACCGAGAATAAATGAAAAGCTCTCTGTTTAAATGAAGATGCCGGAATCAAATCGTGAATCGTATAGTAATGCTAGATTTTATTTTGGACTAGTTGGAGATGGGAATAACTAGAATCGGTACGGGTACATTAGGAGTGCACAGATCGTCGAGAGGTGAGTATTTCATGTGAGAGCACGTCCTAACATGTATTTTGCATTCATTGTTTTAATGTCATTAAAACACTTGCTATATTTTAAACTGTTTTCCACAGTCGGGCTCTGACCCGTTTACTTTCAAATATATTTTTGTAAAAACTTTTTAGGTGACCAGCCACAAGGACACCATGCATCGGAGTTCCATTCAGGTGACGGACTGTAGCTGCCGTGGAAGTTACAGGACTTTGACAGTAGACGCCTCCACTTTCGATCTTGACTCTATGTTACTAGATTTTCCTCATCTGTTGGGCATGTCGCCCCATTTATTTTAGACACTTTATTTATCCAATATATCAGATTTTTGGGTTGTAATTAATTTAGTAATGCAGACTTAGTATTTGCTTATTCCTGTATTTGGATTGTTGTGAGGAGTATCCCTCCAGACTCATTACTATTGTATGGTTATTCTATTGTCATTACGTTTTGGTGGTTATGTTAGCATTTCATAATTTAAGTATTGCATGTTAATCGGATTTAATTAAAATTAACAACTCACTTTTTAAATATTAGGTGGCTAGTAATTAATAAAACGTTTTCGACAGTGAAGCTATGAATTGAACCAACTTGGCATTTTGTATTAATTTAATAAAGGAGTAGCTACCCGGTATTTAAATTAGTCGGGGTGTCACAATGTAGTCTCCTTTTCTAAGGACAATTGAAGAGTTGGAACCCTCAAAATGTTTTTAATGCCGAGGTTAGAAATCTATGATAGTAAGTCTGGCTCCATTTACCACGTACATCAGTATAGGTAGGCCACAACCTTGTGAAACCACAACAATGCTCTTATGTGCCTCATATTCCTATTAATCTTAGGGGATGTCATGCAAAGATGGTTTGAAAAGTTGCCACATAAGTCGTTCGATAATTTTAAGTAGCTTGCTGAAGCCTTCACTGCTCGATTCATAACCAGTAGACCTCATCTGAAGAGAATGGATTCTCTCCTCGATATGAGGAAGACGCACTAAAAAAACTTACAAGAGTAGGCTAGGCGATATTGGAAAACTTACAACGAGGTTGAGGATTGCTTCGAATAGGTTTTTGTGGCCTTATTCAAGATAGAGTTACCCAAAGGATCCATTTTTCATCAGTCCCCCGCTAAGAAGGATGTGGACACCATCAATGACCTCATGTATCGCATAAAAAAATATGTAAGGTGGAGTACATGGTCATCGGCGCCCACAATGACAATGAGGACTTGAAGGTGACCACGAGTGGCGATAAGGACAATGCCCTAAGAGAGGGGGGAAATATAATGGAGGATAAAATAATGGGGATAATTCGGATCCCACCAAGGCATTCCTAGCGATCGTCACTGTGTTCAATGAACTAATTTATAAGATCTCGATCAAAATAAATGATTGACATTTCCTTAAATGGTGAGAAAATGGGGTGTAAGGACATTTTTCTCATGTCCGAAATGTTTCATTTATTTATGTCGTACGCCGCTACATTTGTTACGTCTCCTCACGATCTCACATGACGGCCTCTATCCGAATTTCGGGAATCAAGCATGCATTATATCCACTAATATGTCCCTCATCTGCATCAACGACTTCACGTTCCTTGATTGTAGGCTCGTAATGCAAGTGGAACGCAAGAGAAGTCAAATCAGTGAAACAAGGCATGATAGGGATGTTCAAGGGCATATTGGTAATTTTATAAGCCACCGTCCGGAGGACCGGTCAACTGGAAAGTTGAAGAGCTTGCCGCAACAAAGATACTAGAAGAAACAGCACCTCAATCCGAGCTACGGTGAACAAGTTATGGCCCGTTGAAAATGGAGATATGTTCATTGAAAAGTCTGGAAATTTTTCTAAGTGTTTAAAGCCTTGTTCCAGCACACTTTCCCGAACCCAGACCCAAACCGGTTCGGGGGGGCGAACCGGTTCGTAGGGGTACCCGAACCGGTTCGGGGTACCTGTACGCTGGCTAGAATTTCAGCATTTTAAGATCGTGGGTCTCTTCATGTATTTCCCTATAAATACCAACTTCGGGAGAGTTGTTTTGCAAGACTTTAGGAGACGAATTTGAGATTCCAAATACACCTAGTCTTCATATTTTTGAGTCCCAAGACTCATGTTTTGATTCACACATCCTTGCCAAATATTTGTGAATCCTTTTGCAACCCAAGAACACAACTTTGGTTTGTTCAACCCTTGTGGAGGAGACCGTTCTTCTTCTTCATTGCAGCCCTACTGGAAAGGGATAATTCCAGCCGCGACTACAGAATCCGATACCCGAGGGTAATTCTTAGTCAACTTGTATTTTCATTGTAATCCGATTGTAAGCCGTTTTCTTACAAATTATAGTGAAAATAAATGGTTTTGCCCCTGAGGGGGATTTTTCCTTAATTGCATGTGTTTGAATGTTCTTGCGTAGATTATCCATTTATTCAATCACATACTGCTGCATGTTTAGGGTTTGTTTGTGTTAAAAGGGTTTTATATATAACTTGATCATTTGAACGCGAGCACACACACTCTTCAAATTGGTATCAGAGCAGGTTACGCTAATCTATCGCGTATTCCTTTTTCCGCAAAATTTTTTTAAGATATCAATTTTCTGAAAAAATTGATTTTTGAAAAAGTGTGTGTTCAAATGGAGAAGTCATATTATAAAATGCCTGTTTTTGACGGGACAAATTATGCTTATTGGAAAGCCCGTATGAGGTCGGCTTTAAAATCCATTGATGAACGTGTCTGGATTTTGGTTGAACGAGGGTGGACTCCTCCCACCATGACTGTTGATAATGTGACCAACTTGAAACCTGACACTTCTTGGACTGATGAAGAATTTAAATGGTCATCTTTTAATTCTAAGGGTCTAAGTGCTATTTCTGGGTCTGTCACACGTGATGAGTTCAAACGCATAATGACGTGTACCACGTCAAAAGAGGCATGGGATGTTTTGCAACTTACCCATGAGGGTACGGACGCTGTTAAAGAGTCTAAATTACAAAATTTGGCCACCCAATTTGAGACTATCACCATGTCTAAGTCCGAATGCTTTGATGAGTTTTTTGCACGCTCGTCGGACATTGTTAACACTAGTTTTAATTTGGGTGAGGTAATTGATAACACGCGTGTCGTTAAAAAGATTTTGATATCTCTCCCAAAACGCTTTATTCCTAAAGTCACTGTTTTGAACTCTTTGGGAAATTTGAAATCACTTAAGTTGGAAGAACTTGTAGGAGATCTTCAAACCTATGAGATTGACATGTTTCCCAAAACCATTAAGGCTAAGGATAATGGGATTGCTTTAAAGACTCATTTTCAGAAAAAGAAAGAAAACATTTTTGAGTCCAAGTCTCAATGTGATTTTGACTTAGATGACTTGGCCCTGTTTGCAAAAAATTTCAAAAGAATTCTCAAATTCAAGAAAAGTGGAAATTTCAATGATAAAAGGAATGTTGAGAAAAATATTTTTGAAAAGGAAAATGAGAAAGATTTCAAGGACCCTCCTAAGAAAGACAGTGAGCGATGTTTTGAATGCGATGGTAAGGGTCATAGAGCGTTTGAGTGTGCCACCCGTCTGAATAGAGAAAAGGGTAAAACTGTCCTGAATACTACCCTTAGTGACGACAGTGAGGTCGAGTCGGTGGACTCGAGAGATGAGTCACCGCATGAGCATAACTTCACCGCCTTCACGGCAAGTCATGTGAGCACCTCCAATGCTTATCACGACGATGAGGATGCTACGTCACAAGGACACCTCGACAGTAAGAGCGATGAGAGTGAAGGGGAGGATGAGGCAAGTGAGAGCGAGTGTGATCTCCCACGCGCTTACGCCGAGTTATATTCTGAGTTTTTTGAAACCAAGAAGCGTAATAATGCTTTAGTCCTTAGGATCGCCACTTTAGAGAATGATTTAAGATTGTTTGGAGAGAGAGAGCGTTGTGGTGAGAATGAGAAAAATAAAAAACTTGAGAAGATAAGATGTTTTGAGTGCGATGGGACAGGGCACAAGAAATTTGAGTGTCCCACTAGACTTAAGAGAGAGGGCAAGAAAGTTGATATGCCCACTTCTCTAAGTGATAGTGAGGATGATAATGGTGATGATAGTTTGATCCAAAAAGCCTTTAGAAAGTTGTTTATCGAGACCATGGAAATAAAAAGGACTAATAGGATCCTAGGTCTTCGGATTGGTGTGTTGAAGGGAGAGAATGATGAGCTTAAAAGGGAAAAAGGTGACTTGACCAACACGGTGTCTAGTCTGACGACACGTGTATCCCATCTCGAGGATGACCTCAAACAAGCACGGGAGGTTCAAGTCACATTAGAGAATTCACCCGAGCCTATATCCACCATTGTAAGTGAGTCCCATGGGTGTCCTTTTAGGATTGTTCATCCCAAAATTGTTGATAAATTACTTCCTAGACCGGTTTATGTTTGCTCCCACTGCAAGAAGCGAGGACATCTTAGGGAATTTTGTTCTAAGTTGGGTTTTGTGCCATATCATGCCACTTCACACATTCATGCACATTCACCCACTCATGATACTTTGCCTGCTCATTTTGATAGAGAGTTTGCACATATTCGCGAGCAAGTGAAGTTTTTGATCAAGACTACACATGATCTTGTGGAGTTGGTTCAAAAGATGTCACCATCTTTAGAAAACTTCACCGTTACTCCCGGTTGAGATCTAGTCTTGATTGCTAGCACAGGTTGTTTATCATATTTTTTTACCTATTGCTAGCATGTATCATTAGTTAATTTTTCATTTTTTTTTAAAAAAATAAATAAATAAATACAAAAAGATTTTGCTTTAAGAAAAGCACAAAAAGATTTTATTTTGATAAAATTTTTGAAAAAGACCAAAAAGATTTTTCTGTTTTTGCACCTTTTATGGATGAGCATTTAAGTTAGCCAAGTCACAACTTCATTCCATATATCCATGTGACTGTTTGATAGAGATTTGAGAGGCTACATCATTTCATCCATGTGCTTTACATTGATTGGAGTCTTTGAGATGTAATTAGTGATATCTTCCTACATGTTTGACTCCTATATCCTTTATTACACACATGCACGGCTATATTTGATTATTGCACTTATCTATCTCATGTTGGCTTGCGTGTTTTCATCTCAATCCTATCTATACAATGTACAATATGCGATAAAACTTGACAAGATTGGAATGCATGTAAAAACCATTTTGGTGAGACTGTGTGTTTTTGTATAACGGGGAGGGGCTGCGAAAGGTAATCATTTATCCTTTGCGCAAAAGCCACTGTTAAAAAGGACCTAAAAAATGGAGGAATTTTAATATCCGAGGTCCAAAGAGGTTAAAAGAGCCCGAAAAAATTTACAGGCAATAAAAAGCAATTCATGCCAAATATGGGCCACTTAGGTTTCACCATCAATTCTCCAAAGTTTGAGAATTTAGAATGCCTCTATTCAAAATTATATCTGAGGGAGTTTGGTTGGAGAATCTTTAAACGGGTTTGCACTTCCTTGAAAGTCCTGAAAAGGCATAAAATCATTTTGGACGTTATTGGTGTGAAAATCATTTTGAGCTTTGATTTGTTGATTTGATTGAGTCAATATCTTATACTTTCACTCTTTTACACCAAAGGAAGCATTTGAGTTCATTCGCTAGGAATATCCAATATTCATCGTGCACATATGTCATGTTTGTATGCATTGATTTTCCTATCGAATTTGATCACACCACGTCATTTACGCTATCATCGACTTGGTTGCTTTCTGTTTATTCATGGTGTGATTTTATCCTAGTGACACCCCGCACTTGCTTATTTGATTTATTTCTCTAATTTGTCTATTTGGGGACATCATAAAAAGGGGGAGAAAGAATTATCATATTATGGGGGAGTTTGAATTTTGGGGGAGCTTTTGAGATGTTGCTTATGTTTTTATCATATATTAATATCCATGTTATCTCATTTCAAACTCGATATGTCACGTGGTATTTGCTTTGTCTCATGTGTGTAGGTATGAAGATTGCAGATCTATATGTTGTACACCCTGATGAGAAAAGTTTTGAGATTCCTGAAGAATTGAAGAACAAACGATGAAGACTATTCATTTGTACCTTTTCCAGTTTTGGGTTCATGGGAGGGTAGATTTGTATCGGCAATTTCATATTTGATAATTCGGATTTTTTATGTATGTACCGGCATAGACATAGGGGGAGATTTGTAAGGACATTTTTCTCATGTCCGAAATGTTTCATTTATTTATGTCGTACGCCGCTACATTTGGCACGTCTCCTCACGATCTCACATGACGGCCTCTATCCGAATTTCGGGAATCAAGCATGCATTATCTCCACTAATATGTCCCTCATCTGCATCAACGACTTCACGTTCCTTGATTGTAGGCTCGTAATGCAAGTGGAACACAAGAGAAGTCAAATCAGTGAAACAAGGCATGATAGGGATGTTCAAGGGCATATTGGTAATTTTATAAGCCACCGTTCGGAGGACCGGTCAACTGGAAAGTTGAAGAACTTGCCGCAACAAAGATACTGGAAGAAACAGCACCTCAATCCGAGCTACAGTGAACAAGTTATGGCCCGTTGAAAATGGAGATATGTTCATTGAAAAGTCTGGAAATTTTTCTAAGTGTTTAAAGCCTTGTTCCAGCACACTTTCCCGAACCCAGACCCAAACCGGTTCGGGGGGGCGAACCGGTTCGTAGGGGTACCCGAACCAGTTCGGGGTACCTGTACGCTGGATAGAATTTCATCATTTTAAGATCGTGGGTCTCTTCATGTATTTCTCTATAAATACCAACTTCGGGAGAGTTGTTTTGCAAGACTTTAGGAGACGAATTTGAGAGTCCAAATACACCTAGTCTTCATATTTTTGAGTCCCAAGACTCATGTTTTGATTCACACATCCTTGCCAAATATTTGTGAATCCTTTTGCAATCCAAGAACACAACTTTGGTTTGTTCAACCCTTGTGGAGGAGACCGTTCTTCTTCTTCATTGCAGCCCTACTGGAAAGGGATAATTCCAGCCGCGACTACAGAATCCGATACCCGAGGGTAATTCTTAGTCAACTTGTATTTTCATTGTAATCCGATTGTAAGACGTTTTCTTACAAATTATAGTGAAAATAAATGGTTTTGCCCCTGAGGGGGATTTTTCCTTAATTGCATGTGTTTGAATGTTATTGCGTAGATTATCCATTTATTTAATCACATACTGCTGCATGTTTAGGGTTTATTTGTGTTAAAAGGGTTTTATATATAACTTGATCATTTGAACGCGAGCACACACACTCTTCATGGGGGAGACCCAATAAAGAGAAATAACGCATAGAGGTGTGCATACAAAAAGAGAATGGGCACAAAATAGAGAACTATAAGGCCATCAAATCCCATCTCGATGAATTAGCTCAAGCTTTGAGCGACTACGTGTAAGAAAAAGGGGCCAAATTCGTTATTGACGCTGAATAGAAGCCATATAATGTCTTAAAAGAAGAATTGGGACATGAGTTTGTTGTCATCCTCGGTGCCTTAAGTCCTAAGTAGATATAAAGAAACATTGTTTAAATGGAACTGAAGAAGGTTAATGCGGTGATAGAGGCATTCCCAATCAAACCTACCAAAATTCTAAAGAGAAATCATCAATTGTCGGAAGACATAAATTACAAAAAGCACGTAGTCTTCATGGAGGATGACATAATCGGATTTAGGACTCCACATCACGATGCACTAGTAACGATCCTTAGGATTGCAAACTGGGACATAGATAAGTTATTAGTTGAACAGGGAAGCTCTTAAAAGGATATGTATTTAGAGTTATTCAGCAAACTTAATCTCAAGATGGAGGACTTGAAAGAAGCGACCATACATTTGGTCAGCTTTGTTTGAAAGATGACTATGCCACTGAGAAAGGTGGTTCTTCCAGTCCAAATTAGGAACATCTTGAAACTAATAGAGTTCCTAGTGTTTGGGATCAATTCTCTTTATAACAACCTCCTTGGAAGAGGATGGCTACAACCTACGCAAGATTTACCCTTTACTTACCACCAGAACCACCAGATTATAGAATAATGGAGATAAGGGGAGTCCAGCTTGTTGATTCGTAATGTTATATCTCTACCATTCGGCCTAAACAGGAGAAAAATAGATAAAGCAATTGTATTTGAGGCAAAAGGATGGAGTTACACCATCCAAATAGGAAATAAAGTACGTTAGACCAAGAGTAGATGAGACAACAATGGACCCCACAGATAGGGACATGGAATCATTATAATAGGTGGTGTTCAAAGGTTCTCATCCAAAGAACAAAATTCTTGATTGTTAGTTCGCTTACCGACCAAGAAAAATAATATATTGTTTTTTCATTGAAGGAAAATCAGGATGTGTTCACTTGGCATCCATACGATATGTCTGGGATCAGTCCTCAAGTCATGTGTCATCATCTTTAAGTGGACCCAACTTATCCATCGATCACACGGAAGCCCCGTAAATAGCCACAAAAAAGGTATTGGAAGATGAGTCAGAGATATTTCTGGAGGTAAGGTCCATTAAAGAAGTTCAATTCCTTATATGGTTATCAAACCCATTACTAGTAAAGAAAATTAATGAGAAGTGGAGAGTGTACATAGGCTTCACCAACCTCAATAAAGCTTATCATAAAGAAAACTTTTCTTTTCTAAAGATCGACCAATTGGTCGATGCACAACTATTCATGAATGAATGAGTTTCATGGATTCATACTCAGGGTACCTTCAAATACCCTTATTCGGCCCCGATAAAAGATAATACTTCTTTCATCACCACTTTTAAGCTATACTACTAAAACATAATGCCATTTGGCCTTAAGACCACTAGAGCTACACACCAACAATTGGTCACCAAAATTTTTAAGGAATAGCGAAGAGACACCATGGATGTGTACATAAACGACATGTTTTCCAATATCAAGAATAAAATCGACCACGTGGAAGACTTAGCAAAGACTTTTTATATCTTCTTGTACTGAAAATGAAGCTCAATGCAGTCCAATACTCATTTGGATCCCCATCTAGGAAGTTTTTTAAGTACTTAGTCAGTAAAAGGGGGATTGAGGCTAACCCCGACTAAATCATGGCAATTAATAATTTTCAACTTTCAAATATGCTTTGTGATATTCAAAAGTTAATAGGAATGTTGGAAGCTCTCAATAGATTCATCTCCAAATCATCCGAGAGGTGTTGACCATTTTTCAACTGCTAAAAAAGGAAAAATCCCTAACCTGGAATGAGGAATGCTCAAAGCCCCTTGAATTATACGTAAAATAACCTCATTTTCTTTCCATAACCATTCCGAGCGATTCCATTTACTTGTATCTTGCGGTATTCGATCACATAGTTAACTCAGCCTTAATGTGTGACTAAGGGGAACACCAAGCACTTATTTACTATGTTAACAAGACGCTCATTGATATCGATCAAAGATACCTTCCACTTGATAAATCGGCCTACTCTCTGGTCATTACTTAATCAAAGTTAAAGCATTATTTTGAAGATCATTAAGTCATAATCGTATCCTTTTTCCCACTTTAAGCAGTCCTCGGGAAAGTCAACTTATCCAGATGATGTCCAAATGGTTAGTGGGACTTAGAATGTTTGATACCCACTATCAACCAAGTGACATTATAAAAGGCCATGCAGCAGACTACGTTACCTAGTTCATAGGGATAGGAAGGCCTAGCAACAAGGACTTCACCGATCAGTCAATCAGCCAGAAGTTGACCAATTAAAAATGTGGATTCTATAAATATACTATGACTCTAATTCAAGGCATTGTAGTGGTATATGTACTTATTTCTCCCAAAAATACTACGATCGAACAAGTGATCAGAATTATCTGTAAAGAATCTAACAAAGAAGACGAATACAAAGCCCTCATTATCAGTTTTTAAAAACCCTCTTCTTTGGGTGCAGTCTGCCTTGACATATATTATGACTAAAGGACGTTGTCAAACCAAGTGTCGGGATATAATGATGCCAAAGATGAGAGAATGTCATCATATCTACAAGTCACCCAAGACTTAATTACTAAATTTGAAAGGAACCACATTCAATAATTCCCGTTGGGGAATAATAATAACAGTCATGCCAATGCCTGGAATCTTTTGGGTCAGCAATAGACTTTGATCTCAAAAGAGTCATCGAAATGGAATTATTCGCTCATACCAGTATTGCAAGATCGAAATTTGTCGAAAAAGTCTTCACCATTCAAAAATCTCAGAGTTGGATAGATCTGATTATAACTTATATATGAGAAGACTACCTGCCGAGTGACAAGAAGCAAGCTCATCAGGTCAGAACAAAAATTATTCATTTTTACTTATCAACTCGAGCCAAACTCTATAGGAGGTCTTTCACAAGTCCCTACTTTCAATGTGTGCACTCTGATCTCAAAAGAGTCATCGAAGTGGAATTCTTTGCTCATCCCAGCATTGCGAGACTGAAATTTATCGAACAAGTCCTCATTGTTCAACAATCTATAAGCTGGATGGGTCCGATTATAAATTATTTATGAGAAGACTATCTACGGAGTGACAAGTAACAAGCTCAACAGGTCAGAATAAAAGTTACGCGTTTCTACTTATCACCTGGAGTCAAACTCTATAAGAGGTCTTTCACAAGTCCCTACCTCCAATGCGTGAACCTACATAACGTTAACTAAGTCTTATATGAATTCATGATGGTATTTATGAAAGCCATGCAGGGGAAAGATCTTTATCCTTTAGAGCAATCAAAGAAGGATATTTGTGGACGTATATGTAGAAATATATCATCGACTACGTTAGAATATAAAAAAGTGTCAAACGTTCCTGCCCATGCTCCACCATCCAGTAAATGACTTAGAATCATTGACTCGCCCATGGTCGTTTGCTCAGTGGGGTTTGGACATCGTGGGCTCACTATACACAGACCTAAGAAACTGCAAGCACCTCCTAGTTAGCGTTGATTATTTCACAAAGTGGATTAAAGTGGAGTCATTATCAAACATCAAAGCTATTAATATGATCAGATTCATCTATAATAACAGCGTGACTCATTTTTAGCATACCAAGAATGATTATCATAGATAATGGAACACAATTAAAAAATGGATCATTCCCAAACTTTTTTGATAATCACAGCATTAAACACCAATGGGCAGGCTAAGGCTTCCATCAAAATAATGATTGATGGTATAAAAAATAGATTGGAGAAGGAAAAAGGTGATTGGGTAGATGAACTTCACCATGCCCTTTTGGGCATACCATACTATGCCCATAAGACCAACTTAGGAAGTACCCTTCACTTTAGCCTATCGAATGGAAGTCATTATTCCTCTGGAAGCAGGCTTGCCAACCATAAAGACCACAGTTGATGACCAAGACTTGAATGGATAAATCAAAATGTCGGTGCTTGACCTAACCGACGAACGAAGGTAAGAAGACTTAATCAATTTAGCGTCCAATAAACAGTATTTGTCCAAGAAATACAGCAAACGCGTCAACATATGAAAGTGCAAGGTCAAAAATTACATCCTCTAAAAAGTTCTCGGTAACACCAAAAAGGATTCAGATTGTCCCAAATAGGAAGGTCCATTCAATACTATTAGAGACAATATCCAGCGATCCTACCATTTGGAAATAATGGAGGGCCAGGAGATCCCGAGGGCCTAAAATGTGACCACTATTAGGAATTTTATTTTTAGCAAGTTTATTTCTCGCAATTTCATTCCCTCAAGTATTAGATTTATTGATTAGGTTTCCTGGAACACTCTAAGTTCAATTAATGCAATTAACTTTATTGTTCCAAAAGGTAGACCAATTCTTTTTATGACATATAATTATGTTCGATCTTTTTTTGTTCATCGGCATAAATGTCTTAGTATGATTAAACTTAATCAAAAACTAAAGGTTTTATGTTTTCATTAAAAAATATGAAAGCATCAAGAATTTCCCAGGTAAGAGAAAGACTTAGGGGGATCGCTACTTTGGTTGGTTAAAAATCCTAAACAGGTGGGCGTCCCTATAACTAGATGCATTTTCATTAGATTCTGGCATAGGCCTAAGGTTTTGTGACGACACAATCTAAAAGGGAAGACATATAAAAAAAATTGCTCGATATAAGACAGGAAAATGAAAAATATGGATTTATCCAAGAATTTCACAAAGTAATCATTTTACAAAAAATTTATACATCAGCAGAATAATAATATACAGTCCCAGCATAAAACATCTATCGCCGACGAGTTACAATCTCAATAACTCTAACTCTTCGTGTATCATCAGGATTTGGCCTAAACTCATTATCACTATCATGTGCCGATAGGTAGTCTTTCGCCAGCTCAAGTGGAACAATGTTAAGTAAGATCCAGTTTTCATTACTTCCAAATAAAGGATGAATGTAAGTAGGGCCCTCTACTTGGTGCGAATACCAAAGTTAAGATTCTTTGGGGACCTTTATAGTAACTAGATAATTCATCTAACCATGATTATATGACAATTTTTTGGCTTTATCCATCTTAAAAGAGCATCTATCATTCCTCCGTCATAACTAGCCATCCAGATCGCAAAATGACCCTTTTGAAAGAGACACTATAACTTCATTATGTCATGACCAAAGCCCATATTTATCACACCATATCTCTTTGAGTCATCTTTATCTTTATCTTTTTCTATCCTCTCCCATAAAGAAATATTTTTATCCAACAACAGCTCTGCAATGTTGCTGATATCCCTAGGACCATTCTTCAATTTGGCCAACAAATTAGATTGTTCATTAAAAGGACTTGTCATTATTTAAAGATCTTAAAGAACAAAGACAAAGGTGCCACGAGGTGGGTTACCGGCTTCTTTACCAAGTTCTTAGTTTAAATCATCATCCTCTGAAGAAGCGTCTACCCTTACAATCCTATTTTTAGTCTATAAGAATAAAAAAAATAATTCAGATATAAATGAACCAATTTCAAACAGTGGAAGTTTTTTATTTGATCAAATAAATGGTCCAAGTCCTTACAAAAACTCAAAAACATAAGAATACAAGGATTTTTGGGAGTTAAGTTTATCCTAACTAGCTTTACACTATGTTTCCCTCAACTTCTCATGAGAGTTGGGATCTTTGTCTTGATTAGCATATTTCATTTCTTAATCGGCCATAACCTATGCATGACCACTGCATGAGTCCATGTCTCCTTGTTCCTCCTTCTATGGAGAACCTCGATCATTCTCCCCAGATCACTCGAATAATTATGGGATATTAGTTTTGACCAAGTCCACATCCCATCCTTTTTTAAAATTCTACTTTTGAGTGAAAGCTAACTCTCCTTGCCCTAGGCAAAGGCCTCTACGTACTCGTGATAAAAGGCCTTATCCTTGGGCATTGCAAATACATAAGGATCATCGATAGTAGCCTTCTTTAGCATGTCACACTCATTCCTCAACTTGTTAATCTCTATTTATAACTTTTTAATAATCAATTTTATGGACTTATTTTCGTTGTTATAGGTTTTTTACCTGATTGAATACGTTCGAGACTTAACCAATGCCGTCATCAGGTCATTATTTATCTTAATCTATTTAAAACCCATATCAAGCATGGAAACAAAGTCTTCCACAAACAGGAAAGATAAAACCCCAAGTCAACGTAGAGACTAAAATAAGGAAACAATCGGATCAACAGTTGTTAAAATTATAAGAGATAACTCTTACATTGCATGGAAAGAAAGATGATCGTAGGTCTTTTTATCGACCAACTATTAGTCCAATGCCAAAATAACCCCGCTTAGAAGACTAGGGGATAAAGATGAGTTCTTAGCCAGTGTTAAAGTTTGGTGTCCTTTCCCTACATTAGGGGCATCCACTTTCTTAATGGGAACAACAACATAAAAAGAGGGAATAATTTTATCCTTCTTCATATTCTCCTTTTTAGGAGAATTTATCAGAGTAACAATCTTGGAAGGCCCCTCGACCTCCTTCCTTTTGGCGAGGTAGGGAAATCGGAGTCATCCATAAGAATAAGTTTTACTTTTCTTGGAGCCATGTCATCCTCCTCAGTAGTTGGGATAGTATTCACATTCATGGGCTCAAAAGAGGATGAGGTGGAGGCTCTGAAAGACTCTTCTCTTATGGAAGAATCTAGTATTTTATGGATGGCATCCATAGGCCTAGCTGTAAAGCTATACGTGGAGTTAGTATACTCAAGCGGGAAGGAAACCGACTTAGGGTACTCTCCACCTCAAACTAAAGGCCTCCTTAATTGACAAACATTGATAAGGAATTCAAGATTGAAATGTGAGGCCTACTTCTCCTTTGATATAGATGATTAAACAAATGAAAACGTAAATGTTAGTGTCTATTCCAGCTAATTACCATCCAACAACAACGCAATTTGAAGAAAAAATACAATCAACTTATTCTTCTCCCCTTAGAAAGGAACAAAACCCTCCTATATGGTTCATCCCCCTTAAGAATGGTTAGCTATTGAAAATTTCTAGGAATAAATTCCTGACTCTATTACCTCTTGTTAAATTAGGAAGTTTGATATATAAAAATCTATCGACTTTTATCGCCTTAAAATAAATTACATTGCCACTCATATTTGACCATGAATAGCTATATTTTGGTTCTATAATCCTTATTTGGATTCCATACAGTTCTTTTACTCTATGAACACCATTTATGATTCTCCATATGTGTCGAGAACACTGGGTAGAAACAACTTGGAAGAATTTTCAAAACTCCAAGAATAGTTGATTAGGGGAAACATTATACCCCCTCAGCCACCGATATAATGTGAATTCAGTCATTGTATGCAACGTTATAGTAATTGGTAAGTATACCACTACACTTTATAGTTACCCAGTTAGGAATGGATTACTTATTTTTAAACTCCCCCAAAGTTCTACCATTCAAGATGTAAACCCTTTTTCTCAAGAATGGGGGGAAAAGTGACAGATATGAAGAAATTTAGAAGGCTGATGCAAGAAAAATAAAGTGAAAAAAGAGAAGAAAACTTACAAGTAAAGGAATTTATAGGGACCATCGGTTCTTTAAACAGTTTAAGTGGTGGAGAAAAATGGAATATATAAGCCTTTGATAACCTAGTTCAAATTTCAAGGCATTTTATAATTTGAAAATAGAATCGGAGGTCATTAATTGACAAAGTCCCTTCCGTTTTAAGGGAAATTTTACTAGCATACCCCAGCTTACCCAAAAAAATTACAAGCACACCCTTCCAATAAGTCTTTGCAAGATTAGGAAAGCATTATCTCAAGAAGTGACCAACCACCTTGGCCCACCAACTCACTTTTCAACGTCTCCGCGCCATTTAAGTTGCAGAGCTTTGGGGGAAATCATGGGGGAATAATCCAAATATCCCAAACAACTCAGAACGAATAAATATCTACCTAGAATGGTTGGGTAGCTGATCACAGCTAGAGATAAATACGAAATATATTCTTTCCTGCATGGATCTCGAGAACGATAAGCACAATCAAACGACAACTTCATCAATAAACAAGAGATCCCTTCACGGCACAATATTTTCCTCCTTTATAAATGTAACCCTTAGCCTAGGAAAATGCGAATGTAATTATTGTTATTAGAAAAAAAAGAGTAATAAGAAAAGTGAAACATCTCGTGGATGTAGGCCATTGTCGAACCACGTAAATGCCTATGTGGTGAGATTGATTTCATTATATTTGTCATTAACTTTTTAGGATCATTCATTATGGGATAATTGCACCTACGACTTTAATCATATATTATAAATAAGGCCATAATATCAAACTTGCTCATTTTTTAGAGACGGACGCAGTGATGCACTCTGATATCATATTTCTTATTTTTTCTAACAACCTAATCAGGGAAAGTGATAACCTAATTACAAACTTATTTTTACTAAATTATGAAATTGAATTTAATACTTGAAATACTGCATGTTTAGAAAATTTTACTTTGGTATTTTGGATTATTGGGACTAATCGAATGTCAATTAAAAAAATTTAATTCGATGATATGTGTTGATTAATAAAATCACATAATCGATTTATATGATGTTAAATTTATTAGTTATCACTCGCTAAATATAATTCAGACAACTTGTGCTATTTTTTTATAACACATTGGTCAAATGATATATTTGTTTCATTACACGTGAAATTGGACTTGTATAAATGTGAAATAAAGATTCGTAATGTTGCATTAATACAATAATTCTTGTAGAAATTGTTAATATTATTAAAATAACATCATTGGGACGTTGAGAATTGTGTAAGTAGTTATACTTTCACCCATTGTTATTAGTATATTAGTTTCTAAGTATGGGAATAACGAGTAGGCATATTAATTGTTGTGAATTCTTTTTAGGTATGTGACTAAGCGGTGTTCATTTTTATATTTAAGTATTTCCTATGTATGGGACTAGGTAGTATGTCATCACATTATTTTATCCGAGGAGTGATGCTAGGTGATGTTTATGTCTTAGGTATTCTTCCCAGGTCAAATACTAGGTGATACTTATGGTTGGGTGATCTCGAGGTATGGGACTAAGGATGGATTATAGTTGTAATACCCAAATTATAGGTGGGGGTAGTTATGAATAATAAACAAGTGATAAATAAAATATAATTAATTCCAAAGATAATAAACGGGTATTAGAGACGGGTTGATGTATGTCACTTTATGTGTGTGTGTGTGGGGGGGGGGGGGGTAAGCTAGTTATTACGATGATAGAGGGACCCATGTTGTCTTGGCTACTTTGACTTTTTATATTGGCATCATGAGAATGTGCAGTGTCTAAGGTAGGCCAGCCATTACGGTAATTCTGGAACCTAGGCTAACTAGATATAGTGATGTGTCATGTGGGGGAACACGGTATATGCAGGCTAACTAAAATTGAGATGGAGGGCTATAGTGATGGATGTGGATTTAATGTGTTGAGATGTTAGGTGCACCATGAGTATGTGCAGGGCCAATAAAAAGGCAAACTAATTATGATTGTGTTGCATTGATAAGAATATTATGAAATATGATTCAATTGAGTTTTTAAAAAAATCATATTTAAACTTAGGGTAGTGAGATTGTTTGTTATATGTGGGCAGTTTTTATAATTTTACATTTCTCATATCGTTATAATTATTGATTCGTTAATTAAGATTATCTATTGTAATATTTATCTCTTATATTGCTTATGACTAGATTCAAAGATCCCATTTCGAAAGAGTAACTGATATTCTTGTGGTGGGACTAGACTTGTCCTTACTGACTAAGATTTCAGGTTATGTTGTTAGGTAGGTGCATAGTTTTAGAGATAATGAATTTGCAACTAGAGTTTATTTATTGCATTAGTTTAATTTCATTCCATTCATTATTTATGAGACAATCATATTGGATTTCATGTATCACTCAACTTCACAGTTATTTTATCAATTTTAGTTAGAGCGATTTTGTAGTAGAATTTATTTCATTCGAGTTTTATTATAATTGGAGTTGAGATTTTTTATTAGAGTTTAGCATAGTGATTGATCTTATTATGTTGAATGATTTATATTAATTGGATTACCTTGATTTTTATCTTGTGAACAAAGTTTTAAATGTTTATATTTATGTTATGTTATAAGAATAACATTTGATTTTAATGACTTGCATATTTTGGTATCGGGGTTTGATCAACTTAATAACATAATATGCAGGTTATTACAAACAAACCCATAAACACATTCCAAATAATATATTGTATTTGTGTAAAAAAAAAATTCCAAAACTCCATTCTTCGACATCAAATCGGTATGTATGTTTAAATCTGATTGTGTGTATGTGTGTGTCTGCTCGAGGGGGGGGGGGGGGGGGGGAGAGAGGCGGAACAATAACTATTATGAGCGAAGTAGGATAAAGAGAGAAAAGAGTGATGGTTTACCCCAAAAAGGGTAAAATACAAATTTATTCTTTTTAAAAAGTCCAATAGGTGTCACGCCTCAATTTTTGTTAAAAAAAATATAAAAATAAAAAAATAACAGTGTTAGTGTTAGGCATTATTGAAGTTAGTTTAGAAGTTCATGGATAAATCCAAAAAATGAAAGTTTGGATGGCAATGTGAAAATGGGGTAAAGTTGTTGTGTGTGTGTGTGTGGGGGGGGGGGGGGGGGGGGAGGGGGGGAGGGGGGGTAATTAACACTTTGTATTCTAACAAGGAGTTTACTATTTATATGAAAGGACATGCATACCATATGTTTTGGGGTCCATGAAAAGAGAGTACTTGGCAGAGTAAATATCAACGTATGTGATAACAGTGAAGGGAAGGTCTTTCCTAAGTTGAACAATGGCCTCTTTTAACATGTAGTTGAAGTATTGGGCTACCTCGTTATATGGCCTTCCGCACCCGACGATGTCCATTTGATTGGGGGTGACTGCTAAGTTTGTCAAAATAAGAGGAAGGCAACCAACGGGTCCAGCATTTTGGATCCAAAAATATCGAGCTCCCAATTTGTATATATTCTACAAAATCAATTTTCACAATTTCATTCTCTATGTATATATATATATATATCCATTTTGTCTCTTTAACATACCTTTCTAAAACATACGTTAGAAGCAGACCAATTTTTTAAGTACTAAAATATTGATTTTTTTAACCAAACACGACATTAATTATGTCTAAAGTGAGGAGTTCATCTACAAAAAAATCATCAAAAAATTTATTCCAAAAGGATATGAGATACAAATTGGGCATATATGTGCATTTTCAACCATTTAAACTTTTTTTTATCATCATCTCACCCATTTGGGGGTTGAAATTTTTTAAAATTCTTTTGTAGATGATCCCCTCTATATGGATATCATCTTTTACATGGTTGGTCAAAAAAATAATTTTTTAGTATTTGAAAAAAATTGTATGTTAAGTGAGATATATTCAAGATCCCCACTCTGTGTGTGTGTGTGTGCACACACTCACGCACACATAAGAATTTTCTTGTAACTAACCAAAGTAAAAATTAAGTGTTATGAATATGTCTTTCATTATTAAATGATTTTAGTTTATTTGGTTCTAGTTTTTGTGCTTTTGAACTATTCAATTCATATATGAAGTATTATAATTTGTGTAAAAAGATATGCATCATAGAATATCAAATCCTACCATTTTAGATTCTCGTAATTCACCAAATTCAAAGCAAATGAGAACTTAATGAATGCATCTTGGAATAAAAATCCTGCTCCTTAATTTAATTCTTTACAAGAGCATTATTGTATACAAGAATATTCTCGTAAGTAGATTTGTAATGGTTTGATCATAAGTTTGATGCTAAAGTTAGATTTCTAAGAAAAAGGTTTCCTTTATTTTTACAATCAAATGTTACATATATTTAGCCAATATTCAAATTTGAGTTTTTCCATTCTAAAATTTAACAACGTTTCTCAATAATAAATATAGAGAACCTCATCACAGTTTACCTACAAGGAAAAATTAGAGAGATTTTTCAAATTTAAAAGATAATTTTAATATAATTTTTACTGCCTCTCCTTTTTCTATTAGTGAAAATGTGAATATTAAAATATCTTATGTGTATGTATCATAATTTTGATTATTAATAACAAATAACCATTGCACAGATAAAGACACAAGGACATAAAGTGCAAAACATCTTTTTCATAAGTAAATGACTTCACTAGTGAAGAGATAACAAATCTAAAATACATCTAACAATGACAAAACAAATACATTTAACAATGGAAAAAAAATGACTTAAAGTAAGCACTATAGATTTCACCATTAGATCGATTTAATGATGAAGAGTGAGAGTAAATATAAAATGCTTATAACGGTGATAAACATTGTTTTTTTATTCTTTCAATAGCTCAGATAAAAAGATTGATGTACAGTATTGTAAAGACCACATTTTCACCACTTTATGAATTGTGTGTGTGTGTGTGTGTGTGTGTGTGTGTGCGCGCGCGTGTGTGTGTGTGTGTGTGTGTGTGTGAGAGAGAGAGAGAGAGAGAGAGAGAGAGAGAGAGAGACTACATGTTCAGTAATTTATAGAAGATTGTTGATATACTAATATAAAGGGAGGAATTAAAGTAATGACTATCTTTATCATCATTAATTACATTTAATAATGTATAGATATAATGCACCTAATGGTGAGAAACGTGTTCATTTATTTAAGCCTTACAAGAGTATTACTATATAGTCTATATAAAAATTTATAGTGAAGACCTAAACTAAATACGATGTTTTAGACATTTGGATACTAGTTAGTGCATCTAAAATGCATCTAAAGGTGAGAAACATTTTCTTTATCGGAAGTCTTTACCTTAAGTCCTTATAACAGCATAAGAGTGTCGTGCACTCGAAACATTGAATAAAGTGAAAGTACCTGAATAAAATGATCGTGTAATAAAATTGATGTTTTCTTTTAATACATTTTAGGCAAAAAAATAGGAAATATAGTTTTATATGATCAAATGTTTACTAATTAGATAACTCCAAATTTTATCTCCTATATAGAAGAGTAAATATAAATGAAAAAATAAGGCAATCAATCATACAGACCAAGTTGTGCAAGGAGAAACCCACATCCGTAAAAAATATTGGGCCGATAGAATGATAAATGCAATATGCTATAGTATTACAACTATAAGACAAAGGATTACAATCACATAATTCCATGAACTATTAGAAATTCTTCCCCACCATATTCTCTGAGGAGAGCACTAACAGATGGAGAACGTTATACAACCGAGACCGGTTTTGAACTCATCCAATGTCTTTCGAAAATATACCATGAATCAAAATCCTCTTAAAGTAAAAGATGAAATTTTTTTAAAACCAACCAATACTTGGTTACCAATCTCTAATATGTGATTTTTCTTAAAGGTTTTTAAATCATTTTAAATAGTTCTGGATTGTTCAAACCTCATATTGTGTTTTTGAAGTATTCACACAATTCTTCAAGTACAAGAATATAACTATTCTATCTCGAGAAAAAAGTTAGAAGGTTTTAAGCTTCAATATGACTTGTAATAAAAGTTTGAGAATAAAACACTTAAATAACACAAGAGAAATGTGAAGAAGATAAATAATGGTTTAACTCTCTAGAGTAATCAAACTCCAAAATAAATCTCTTAATTTTTTTCCTCTTGATCAAGTGTTTTTCCTATCAAAAATTTTTCTCTAGAGTTTCTGACAAAAGATATGTAAATTGTGAAGTCAACTCACCATTTAACATAAGATCTTCCAAGTGTGGAAGAAAATCTTAAGGAAAGTGGGTTATAACATCATAAGGGGATAAAAAAACTTTGAGTCTAGGAAATATATGTAAATTAAAAAGTACGCACGACTTTAAAAAAATATATTTTGGAAAATATCTAACTCGCATGTCATAAGTGCGACCAAAGAAAGTCTTGTCACGGGTGGAACATGATGCGTGACTACATCGGAGGACTAGCAAGGTAAGTCTAAAGGAAACTTTTGCAAATATAGTAAAAAAATTGGGTAGTATCAGGACCAACGAAGCATGTCTTAACATTAGTGAAGGAATACTTCATTGCAACAAGGTACTAGAGAAGAAACCCAACTTACATAGATAAGGGAATGAAAAATGTTAATGCTAGGGTTATGGACACATTTTAATTTTTGATTAAATTTACGATCATCAATTAAACCAATTTTATGTTTGCACCAATTAAACAAATGCTATGTTAACCAATTAAACAATTTTATCTTGCCTAAAAGATGCATAGAGGTGATATATCAAGAATAAAATAAACAGTCACACAATGGAATGACGTACGAGGAAAATTCACATTGGGGAAAACCTTGAACAACTTAGTCACACAAGTCCATTGTGATATAGGTTTCATACAAGGAAAAATTTGACTTACTCATATAATCAACGCCTTCAAGCCTTTATGATCTATTTTGATCCTCAGTACCTTCTTTATAGCCATCAATGGATGTCTTCTAATGGAAATCACAACGCAGGCGCTTCCCGCATCTTGGTGTCCACCAATCTTGTTTCTTGACTAGTTTAGTTGTCACCCAATGAAAACACATAATCCACTTCTCAACATGTATTGAAGAAGATGACGAGTAAATAATCTTTGTGCAAGACACACAAGATCTTAAATGAGCATATTATGCAGAAACATGGAACTCAAACCAAGGGTGTAGACTAGGATTTAAGAGGCAAAGTTTTTATATAAAAAACATTTTCACAAACACTTTCACATGAAACTAATGTGCCAACACTTTAAATTATATTTTTTTGTAAAAAGACGATGACACGCATTGCGAATTATCTCGTTCGAATAGAACTCAAGGTCATTCGAACGAGACCATACATTAAGTTTAAACAGACATCAAATGACCTTTGTACGAGAACTTTCTATAAAGGATTAACATTTTTCTCAAAGATCATCAGAATAAAACCCTCATACTTGTTTGAACAAAAACTAAACTCATTCAAATGAAAATGTAAAACTCATTTGAACAATAGTGAAAAATCGTTTGAAGGATTTAATAACAAACATATTTTTATATAAAAAATCATTTTTAGAAATGCCCTCGATAAAAATTTTAAAAAATTAAAATCTAGGGATCAAATATAATATGCATTCAAACATTTGTATAGATACTATGGAATGAAGGTGAAACTCAGAATAAAACTCAATATAATGTGTATGTAGTCTTCAACGTGCACTATAGGATTGGAGGACAATTTGACTTTAAATCTTAACCTACGACTCATTAAAGATTGACACATTGAGATTTGTCCTAAAAATCTCCTCCTTTGGCTATTTTAGGACAAAGCCAAATATAAAAAAAAAACTATTAGGCTGTCAATCTCTCTCAGACTTAATCCCCAACTCCAAAAGGAAAAAGTAAAACTGACACTTAACCGAAACAAACTCTTTAGTCATTTTACTCTTGTGAAACTTTGTCGTATTATTTCTAAAACGTGCACACTTATCCTTTCAAATACAAAGAGAATAATAAATATAAATCTGCATATGATAAAACAATCCTCCCCCTCTGTTAAACATCTCCCCATTTGTTAAACATCTACCCCATAGAGAATACTTATCCCTTTTTAAGCTAGACTTGTCATACTTCAAACATTTAACTTATACTTCTCTCCCTTTTGTTCGAGAATAAAGGAAGGTAAAAATGCATAATATAAAAAACTTCTCACCATGTGAACATAAAGTAAAACAAGCACTTCATGCGCTGTGAAGTGAACCGACGATGATAAAAAAAACTCGGGAACACAATATATATATATATATATAATAAAGCACATATATAGGTATAACACCATAAGACAAAAAAAATATCTTCCCACCCGCGTATGGCATTAATGTGTCTAAACCAATGTCATACAAAGTGAACGGGCATGAAGTAGAAAACAAAAGAAACATGTCCCAAACACTCAAGATAGTCCAAGGAGTTTTATTTTATCTTACTAATTTATCAAACTTAGATTTAACTTCACGTGAGAAATAATGTGAACCCGTGATAGACAAACATACAAAATGCACATTATCCTAGAAAATATTAATGATTCTCAAATCAATAACATCAAACATTAATGATTAACTAGGGCTCATTGTGTAACCCAATGATCTTCAACTCATAACGTCCTAAAAAATATAAACATATTCTTTTTTCTCTATTTTTGAAGATATCACATTTGATGATCAATTTCTAAACATTGGCGTTGAAAAGTATTTGCTTTTCTTTTCTTTTGACTCGTTTTTCTTTTCAAAGCCTCTTTCCAGCGGTAGACTTTCATGCGAAGGATATTTAATCCCTTCATAGACCTTTTAATTTCATAATCATATATTTTTTAATCTAAGAGGAAACTCATTGCAATGGTTCTTACATGCACATATTCTCTATATATAGAGATATGTATGGAAAAGATTTATAGGGTAATGCCTCATTTATCTCATGAAATATAAGTAGTTAAAATTTAAAAGAGATCATGTAAGTGTCTGCGAAGGCTTCTGCAGAGATAAATCCATTAAGAAAACCAAATTTGAACAAATACTTGCGAGTCGTGATTAGAAACAATCCAATGTATTGTAAACCATAATCTAATGTCCTAACCACATGTAAAACATGGAATGAATGTGATTCAAACACATTAATATGCAACACAAAATGTGTAAAACTACTACAGAAACAAAACAGTTTTTTTAAAATGACTCAAAAGATAAATAAAATATTTTTATATTTTCTCACAAGACCCAAAATGAAGAATCAAATACAAAAGATACAAATATCTACAACTAGTCAAATCATATAATCATGAATCATAAAAGCTAGTGCATGAAAAAATGCAAACACTAACACTCATAAGAAGTAGCATGTGAAGAATCGCGTGCCAGCATGTGAGAATTAACAATCATAACATCTAGATCCTATAAATTAGATTTCCTAAACCAAATAGGTTTAATGTGACTAAGTTGGGTTTTTGAAACTTTGGTGACAGTAGACTTAAACTTTCTAGAACCTTTTCTAAAATCATAACAAAAATTCCTAAGGTGACCTTTCTTACCATAATGAGTAAATACGAGGAAGAATCACCTTGGGTTGACATTTTCTAATGTCCCGGGTAATAATTGACACTCTCAAAATTTTGGTATTCGCTTTAGAAGCGGAAGCATTATGATCATTGAAGCCAATTCAAACCTTATAATTTTTTATTTACAACAAAGATAAGCTCGTAATTGGATTTTCCAAGAACGATTTGGCTGGAGTATTGTATCCTCATGATGATCCTTTAATGATCAAAGTCATAATGAAAAACGTACTGGTAGCAAGAACACTGGTGGATAATGGTAGTTCGGCGGGCATTATGTTCTATTCCTATTTTGATAGTTTGGATTTAAAACTCAGCCAACTGGATCCTTATCACAGTCCTATCATTGGATTTTTTGGAGAGAATGTATTTCCATTGGGAACAATCAAGTTAGATGTGCTAATCGGAACATGGACGACGATCAAGACAGAGAAAGTAAGATTCTTTGTAATGGACAAAAATGTTCATTTAGCTTACAACATGATCATGGGAAGAGTAGGTCTGAAGAAATTATAAGTTGTACATTATACTGTTCATCAATGCTTGAAGTTCCCGACCAACTTTGGAGTGGGAATAATAAAAGGAGATCAGAAAGTAGCTCGAAAATGCTACTATTCAACTACCAAGGAGGAAGATATAGTGGAAGTAAAGAGGAAAATAACTACTTATCAAGTGGTTATGTCTTAATTAAATAGAGAATATGAGGTTGAAACCTTTGATCCAAGAGATTAATCAGAGCTTGTAAAAGTCCTGGTGATGGAGGCAACAAAAAGCATTGTTCTAAATGATGATAAAAAAGAATGAACAACTCAAATAGAAGCTTCATTGGATACGATTTTTAAATAGGAATTGGTGACCTTCTTGAGACAAAGAAAGCAGGTGTTCACATGGAGAAACAAATATATGCCTGGCATAGACCCAAATTTCCTATGACACAAGCTTAATGTTAATAAGGAGGTTAAACTTATAAAGCAGCAAAGAAGAGTTTTCAGTCTAGAGAAGAACCAGGCTATACAAGAAGAAGTGGAGAAACTTCAAAAATATTCCTTTATTGAAGATGTGAAGTATTCGAATTGGTTGGCCAATGTAGTTATAGTCAAGAAGAAAAACAATAAGCGAAGGATGTGTGTGGATTTTACAGACTTGAACAAAGCGTGTCCAAAGTATCATTTTCCTTTTCCACGAATTGATCAACTGATGGATGTTATTTCGGAGCACGAGCTGTTGAGCTTTATGGATGCATATTTTGGTTATAAACAGATTAAAATGAAGCTAGAAGATAGAGAAAGTACTTCATTTATTACTCCTCGAGGAACTTATTGCTATAATGTTATGTCATTTGGTCTAAAAAATGCAGGTGCCACTTATCAAAGACTGGTGAACAAAGTATTTGAGGAGTAGATAGGCAAGAATATGGAGGTGTATGTTGAGGATATGTTGACAAAGAGAAAAAAAGTTGTTGATCAGATTGTTGACCTCAAACAGACGGTTGATCAGTTGGAGAAGCACCAAATGAAGTTGAACCCGACCAAATGCGTCTTCAGAGTTCAGGAAGGAATGTTCCTAGGCTATATAGTAAATCAAAGGGGCATTAAAGATAATCCAGATGAGATCAAAGCCTTGGTAGAAATTCAATCCCCAGCCAGTAAAAAGGATGTTCAAATGCTAGCAGGGCGTGTAGCAGCACTCAATAGATTTATGTCCCAAGCAACAGAGACATGTTTACCATTCTTCAAGGTGCTTAAAAAAATCTTTGAATGGAATGATGAATGTGAAAAAGCCTTCCTGGAATTAAATAAGTACCTGGGAGCCCCCCACTACTCTCCCGACCTGACCAGTGTTGGGAGAAAAGCTCTATGTGTATCTAGATCCTTCTGAATCAACTCTTAGCTTTGTCTTGATCAGAGAGGAGAATGGAATTCAAAAGTTAGTTTATCACACTAGCAAAGCTTTTTGAGGAGCAGAGGTTGGATATCCTAAGATGGAGAAGTTATCATTAACCTTAATTGAGGCTAGTAGACGGATGAAGCCATATTTTCAAGCCCATACCATAGTGGTATACATTGAAATGCCACTAAGACAAGTTTTGTACAAGCCGAAGAAATTCGAAAGATTGATGTATTGGGCTGTGGAGTTGGGGGAATATGATCTTGTATATGAACCAAGGTCTGATTTAAAAGTCCAAGTTGTTGCAAATTTTATTGTAGAATTTACTTACTTAGAGGTTCCCAAGCAACACGGGATTCTGACCAAACAACACTCAGGAGTCAGCAGAACTACTAGAGACATCCCCGACCAACTCCAAGCAAAGGAAATTGTAGAAGAAGTTACCACCGACCAACCAGAACCCTCCAACGGAGTACAAGAGATGAAAAAGAAATATAAGGAGGTAAAGGATAAAACCTTTCATCGAGGGATTCTGATAAACCAAGCATTTGACAACAATATTCTCATATGGAGTCTGTATGTTAATGGGTTATCATGTGCAACTAGATGTGGAGAAGTAATCATCCTCAATACTTCTGATGAAATATATATAGAGTATGCTCTACGATTCCAATTTCAAGCCTCCAATAATGAGGCAGAATATGAAGTTATGATTATTGGTCTAAATTTAGCCAAATCACTTAATGCTGAGCAAGTTGTGGTATATAGTGATTCACACTTGGCGACAAATCAGGTTTTGAATTTATATACAGCTAAAGGAGAATTGGTGTCCAGATACTTAGCTAAAGCTTTGAATATAATAATTACTTCTAGTTGTTCCGATGATAAGAATTCCAAAAATGAAAAATGCCCAAGCAGATACACTTGCTCGGCTAGCTTCAGCAACTAGAACCGAGCTGCGGATAACTATTCCTATTGAGCTACTTGCTAATATGATCATTGATGAAGATCTAATGGTTAATTTTATTGCAGTTGACATGGATCCATCTTGAATGGATCCCATAAGAGCATATATTGAAGATGGAAATCTACCAGTCTACCTACTTGCAGCTAAGAAGTTGAAATACAGAGTTGTGAGATATGTGCTAGACAATGGTGTATTGTACAAAAGAGGTTTAACTGATGGTCTATAATGTTGTGTGCATCCAACTGAAGTAAAAGATTTGATTGAGGAAGTTCATGAAGGGTCCTATAGATCCCATGTAGCCGGGAGAACTTTATTGCGAAGAATTAACACACAAGGGTACTACTGGACAACTATGCGAGAAGATTGTGCATCTTTTGCAAAGAAGTGTGACAAGTGCTAGATATTTTTCAGCATACACAAGACTCTGTAAGATCTCCTAACACCGATCACTTCACCCTGGACCTTTGCTATGTGGGGAATTACTTGGTCGAGCCTTTGTCGACCACCCGAGAAAGGTTCAAGTACCTAGTTGTAGTTGTTGATTAATTCCCTAAGTGGGTGGAAGCTGAACTCTTGATCGATGTATCCTATGAAAATGTTTATCAGTTTATTTAAAAGAATATAATATGCAGGGATGGCTTGCCCTACGCATTTATCACTGATCATGGTACACAATTTGACAACGATGAGTTTGTTGCTTACTGTGCCCAATCTAATGTCCAAAAATCCACTCTACTCCCGTCCATCCTCAAAGCAATGGCCAAACGGAGGTAACAAATATAAATTTATTGAATGGGTTGAAGAAAAGGACGGAAAATGCTAAAGGTAATTGGTTCCATGAACTACATTCTATTTTATGGTCTTGCCGAACACCCCTCGAATAGCTACTGGAGAGACACCCTACATGTTAACATTCGGTACTGAAGTCGTAATTCCTATCGAGCTAGGCTTACCCACTCATAGAGTTCTTATTTTCAATACCCCAATCTGTGATTTAATGATAAGGCTAGATTTAGACATGCTAGTTGAGGTATGTGAAGATGCAACTGTAAGAAATGTAGCCCATCAATAACGGACTGAATGTTTCTACAATAAAAGGGCGAAGCCAAGAAACTTAAAAGTAGGTGATTATGTTTTGAAGAAGATGATTTAGAAGAACAATAAACTTGAGGCTAACTGACATGGGCCTTATCGCATTACGGTAGTTATCTGACCAGGAACATATCAAATTGAGACTTTGGAGGGTGAGGAATTCAAAAATCCTCGGAATGCAGAACACCTGAGAAATTATTATCAGTGATGTAGTCATGTTGTAATCAGTTCATTTCAATATCAATGAGAATATGATTTCTTTAAAAACTCTATTTTTCTTTTCGAAGTACTAGTGATATGCACTACACTGAAGATGAATCATAAACCACCAACAAAATGTTGGTCAGCATCAACAAACCACCAACTAAATGTTGGTCAGCGTCAACAAACTACCAACAAAATGTTGGTCGACATCAAAGAAGGCACCAACATTGTTGGTCATAAACATAAACCACCAACAAAATGTTGGTCGGCATTAACAAAGTCACCAACAATGTTTGTTGTCAACACATAAAAACTTTGCAAGGCAAAATTATAAGTCCTAAATGCTTGGTTAATGAAGACCTAGATCAGAAATGTTTATCTAAAATGGGGTACAAGATGGACAAATGTTCCACACACGCCTGGGTACCAAGGTAACTAATACCCAAATAGTGGGGCATATTAGTGGAACCATGGTAAAACATTAGTAATTGGTACAATAGTTGGGTAAAACCTAAGTGTATCAATCGAACTGATGAAAACTAAGAATACTTTTATATATAAAGATTGACTAAAAGTTGACCCATTCATAGTCAAAGACTACGAAGATATTCATTGATTAAAAGTTTATCCATTTATAGATAATGATTGACAAAATAAGTTGATCAAAACTTCTCATTAATTTAATCAAATCATTACATATTGTTTCTTGATACTAAACACGCAGGAATAAAATACGAAGCCTTATTCTACAGGGTGTTTCCCTTCGGCCTTAGAGACAGGAGACATGCCAGCTGGAGGATCATCCAAAGTATAAGGAGAGTTGATGAAGTTAAAATCCTAAAGCATTCTGGTATTGTTATTACTAGGGCGATCAAGCAGATGAGGAGGTCGAATGATCTCTAGTTTATCATGTAGCTCTTAATCTCCCAAGTACTTTGAAAGTAAGCATTGACGAATACGGTAAATAGGAATCTAGTTAGTATCTAACTCAAAAGGAGGATTATCAATATCAAGTAGGACTAGGTCATACCAATCCTAAAATGAACTATTCCGATCCACCTTCATTATTGTCAAAGGGTTCATCCAACCCCATTTATAGGCCTCATTCTTAGCTTGTTGAAGATTATCATCAAAATGCCCCAGAGCTTAATTATACCCGTTTATCCAAACTTCCCTTGGTTTCTTATGGAACTGAAAGGTTAATTTGTCAACCTGTGAATGAAGCTTATTCAACACCTCATCTTTAACTTGCAGTTGAGAAGTCTGAGTAGAAAGTTGCTCGGTCATAGCCTCAAGCTTCTGAGACATTTTTGTAATAGCTTGATTCTTAGCTTTCAATTGGGAAACTTAGTTTGTCAAAGTTTGTTGAGTCATAGCTTCCTTTGTACTATCTCGGCCAGGCTTATTTCTTATTCAATAAGAGGATGCAGGCTTGGTCTATTTTAATGACTCTAACTCCTCCCTCAATGTTGCATTTTCAACTTCTAAAAATGAGTTCCCTTCTTCGATAGTAGCAATAGCATCTCTAGAGGCAGACTTTAAAAGATTCAATTCATTCCTCAAATTATCATTCTCCTCCTCCAGGAGTTTGGCAATAGTTCTAATTTCTTCAACTTCAAACTGAAGCAAAGCTTTCTTTTTATTATAAATATAAACAAAGTTATTAAAACCTTGACTTACACTTAAGCTTGGATATTTATGCTCTTAACTTTGGTGCAAACGGGAAGTGGATTCTTTATAATGTTCTTGGAGCTCTTCTATCATCTCATAGTAGGCGACATTGTCTGTTATCGCCCTATGAAGTAAGTACTTCAAATATTTATAGGCTTCTTTAGCCTGCTCTGATACATCATCACTTAGCAATTTAATGATTTCTTCTTCGAATAAGTCTATATGACTAGCTTTGAAAAAAGCATTACACTTCCTCATATGTCTATATCATTGGAAGACAGTTGTTCCATCTTCGCTATAAACTAGCAAGAAAAATGATCACTGATCAACAAAAAGAATGAAAAACAGGCATAATCAACAAGAGAAAATAAGGAACAAAAGGTTTCTTTTATTTATAGTGAAGAGTTCAAGTACAATAAAAGTAAAGAAAAAGAAATAAAAAGGCAAATGCCGAACAACTTTACACCTTCTTATTATTATTCTCAACCTACTCAAAAGAAGCTATAGATGGCAGTTGCTCGATTGGGGGAAGAGAAGACTCGGTGACTTTAGGTTGCTTAATTGGGGGAAGCAAAGACTCAGTAACTTTAGGTTAGTCGGCAATAAATTCAACCGCTAGAGAAGACTCTCCAGAACCAACTTCATCTTCAATATCATCCTCCATGACAGGAGGAGGACCATGAGTATGTCTCTGAAAAAGTTAAGAGCCTTCAACAGTGTTTAATTCCTTAAGAGAAGCAACCCAACCATCTCTGAAATATTTTTTCTTTGCATACTCAATTTGAGCAGAGGCACCAGAAATGGCTTTATTACAACCCTTGTCCCAACCATCACTGAAGGACCCCTTCATAGCAGACTTTCTCTTTGATTTTTCAGAAGAAAGATCCTCCTTTAATTTACTTATAAGCTCCTCAGTGGTCTTTGCCCTTCATGAAGCTTCCTTAGCTATACGCTCATCTTCAAGACCATTTCCCTCAGATGTCTAACAATCACTCTCAGCAATCTTTAATTTATCTACCCAAGTACTTCTCTCAGTCTCCAAGGATTTATGAGCATTAAGCAAAGATTTATTCAAGCCAGCCAAAGATTCCTCCACATCATTTGAAGAAAAAGTCTGAATTGCATCATCATTCTCCAGTATATTATTGAAATGCACCAAGAACTACAAAAGAAAAGGATCAAGTTAGTATGTGAAAAATACGAAGACAACAAAATCAAGAAGATAGAAATATCTTACTAATGTAAGGCTCTGAGCAGCCAATTCAAAAACCTTTACTCGGGGCAGCATGGCATCCACTCCCTTGTGGTCTGGATGAGTTCCAAACTTGATCAATTTGCTATCCAAACTAGGAGTAATAACTTCTGGAGGACTAGCATCAGAAGAAGGTAATTCGACCAAGGACTGTTGGTCTCCATCAGTCACCTGTTCGAGTAGCTTCTCTGCAGTTCCTTTCCTAAGTCTTCTCAAAGGAACTTCATCATCTATGGGGGCTAGTTTTTTTTATCTTTTTCTTAACCCCCTCAGTAGGTTTTTAGGAGCTAGAAGTGCTGCCACTAAGAAGGTAAGGAAACTTTTTCATCTTCATAATATCATAAAGAGGAACATTTGAATCAACATCGGCTTCTTCATCAAGATCAATCACAAACGCAGAAGGAGCTGCAGGTCTAACAACGAAGGAAGAAGTGATATTTGTGTCTTGAAGAAAATAAGAAGCAGACCTAATGTGCTCCTCGATAACCTTTTTATGAAGTCCCCAAATGAACTTCAATTCTTTCAAGTTTACTTCGCTCTCTTTGGGGGACTTTCTTTTACGGTCAACTGCAATCAAATTTACAAAGCAACAATCATTATGAAATTTTATCGAATATAAACAGGGAATAATTATTAAACACACAATAAACTATACCATTGCCAAAGAGAGGACATCTAGGTCCTTGATATTTAGCACCACTATTTAAGGGAGCATGTTGCCAATTTTTAACAACTACCCCGTGATAAAAATAATCCCTATTGGAATCACGGAGATTAACTACTAAAACCTTACTAACTTCCCTAGTTTTTAAATAAAAAGTGGTATCACTAGTTACCCATTTATAACAAAACATAATTTTCAGAATCCTTAGATGGGTTCCATGAATTTGATTTAACCTATACTCCATTCACTACCCTCCTTGCGTTAGGAGCTACTATAGAAAAACAACATCAAAATACTGACAAAACTCCAGACAAAGGGAATCGGGAGGGAATTTGAACCCACACTCAGCAATAAAGATGGAAGGGAACCAACGACCCTGATCAAGAGAGAACAAATCGAAAGAAAAAGTGGGATGTTCCAGTATAATCCAAGACGGAATGTTAAAGTCATTACTGAACTTATCAAGAGACTCAATAGAATAAATCATGATGAAGAAGAAAAAAAAGAGAGAAAAATTCTTACAAGGGTTTAAGGATTCAGCAAGAACTGAAGATAAAAAAGAAAACGATCACATGAAAGTTCAAAGAACACAGCAGAAGAATCAGAAATGGAAGATAGTAGATGATCGAAGTTTTACCGTCCTTTTATAAGTCACCTCAGAAACTGGGAAAACTAATGATTAAAGAGAACGACAATTGAGTTTACGGCGGATAACAAAAGAAAAGAGGAAGATACCCGAGAAATGCTCGGTAAAATTTGAAATATTTACAAAACTTCCATTCGCGCTAAAAAAATTATCAATTAACTCGATAAATTTCTCAACTCTGGAAAGTTTGCACTGACCAAGTATCCCAAACTACTGTTAAAGCTGAATGTTCCACACTTTTGCATCAACTCCAAGTATGAAACATTGCGAGCTTTTGTTGATACCAAAATTCACCACCTTATATGGACCAATTACAAGACAGCACGTGTCACCCAATGTGGCATAGGTCCAAGCTAGCATGATATAAATCCCCGACCAACAAAGGAGCCTGACCAACAGGGAAGACAGGCCAACAATAGGCAGTCTAACCAGTATGGCCAATGAAGCACCAACAGTTTTATGTTTAATTCCCATTATGTATTGATGTAAATGCCTAACAAATAAAGCATTCCATCCTTTCACATGACGAATCTTGACATCCCTTTTGGGATATAAATACATTATAACACCCTTATTTAAAGTGATGGAAAACAAATCAAGGCAGTCAATCAATACATAATAGTGGACGTAGGATTTTCCATTGAGCTGAACCACTTTAAAAATTTCTTTTGTCTTATTTGTTTTATTCAATTATCTGTGATCAATTAATTAGGCATAGTCTAGTTTTTTGCATCAACAATGACGACCAGTCTACTTGTGAAAATTGTATTGAATTGGTTAAAAGATATATGTTGGTTGGTCAGAAAATTTCTTGCTTTTTTATCAAATGGCCCGGCCCTTGCTTTGGCTCAATATGCTAAAACTGTTAAGGATGGTAGTGTATGGTTTGATGCTGCTTCATTCTTGGAGAATGCCTTAAACTATGATGTATCCCTTATTTTAATATAATTTATGGTTTGGACTTCTTTAATTAATATATTAAACCAGGAGAGGTATTGATTGGATTTCTTTAATTAAAATATTACTTAAGCCTGAAAAGTTGTAAGGGCCTTAATACAAATTTACCTTTCACTTTAGTACAATTGTTTTTAAATTTTCCTAGCAAATAAATCAAAGTAATAAAGTGGAGGATGGTTTTAGGTGAATTTTATATGCATCACATATGAAATGATTTATTTACGAGGATCGATTACCTTCAAATTGGTTGAGAGCCTAAAAACCATATTTGGAACGGATGCATTAACTTCCTCTATAGAACTACTAGAGAACCCTTCAACTAGATCATTTGTCCCCATATCAACTGTATACAAAGCCTTTTCAAAATACTTATTCTTTGGCATTAAACCCCTGAATACAGCTCCTGCATAAATAAGGAAAGTCCACACTTAAATATATACTAAATGTTAAAAAAAATCATAGGATATGTGAGAATAATATAATAATTAAAAGAAAGAAAAGACACAAAAATGACACTATTTTTTATCCATTGAGAAAAAAGTCTCTCTCACACACATTTTGTAAGAGGATACAAAAATTGTTAGATCATCTCTAAGGAATGATGGAAAACTCATTTTTAACATTTTTTTTGTGTTGGGGTTGAATATTTTTGAACTCCAATCATTTTGTAAAATTCCTAAATTGACAAAAAAATGGCGAAGGAGAAAACAAAACATAACATCATTTCCATGTTGCTCAAACAAATTGGATGCTTCTATAACACTAATAGTTGCGGGAGATCATGCCTTTTATTAAAACTGGCGGTACCGTTGTGCTTCACAGCCAATTTTAATTCAATACCTTGAACATTTATTAGTTTTTTCACATTAACATTTCTTAAATACAAATTCTTCCTACTTTGATAAACATACGTTAACAAAGTCTGGTGATGGTCTTAACATTTTTCTAGGCTTCAACTCTTGCATTGACTAAAACATTGGTTGGGTGACAATATAAACTATTCGTATAACATACTCCTTCTAGATTTAAGATACCAAAATACCCTTGAATCTATTGGGAGATTGTAATATTAATGATATTGAATTGCAAACAAAATTCGAGTGGTGTGGAAGTAAAGGTGTAAATGGATATTCGAAAATCCTAATACGTTGGTATTCGAGTTCAATTTGTGCGGATACTTATTCGAAAAAATATCCGAATGAGAGGATATGGATGGTGTGTTAAAATATCCATAAAAAATAATATATATATATATATATATATATATATATATATATATATATATACGAATATTATGTGTATCTAACACGGATAATCCATATATGAGGTGAAGTATCCATATTTCTAGATATCCACTTTTTCGAATATCCATATCCATATAATATTATAATTACTATTTTCAAATTTATTATATGTAATGTAAAATATAAATTTATAATATAAAAATGTTAATTACTCATTTTAAAAAGTGATAAAATAATACTCTATAAAATAGAAAAGAAAAGAGAAAAGAATGAATGGCTTAAAAATAAGAAAAGATTAAAAGAACTCTTTTTAAAAATGTATTAAAACGAAGACATAAAAAGAAAACAAATTACAAAAATGGATAGAAACCCAAAATAAACTCGGACTCTTCCTTCTCTTCCCAAAATCTAAACACCATTTCTCTTCATTTTTACCCCACCTGACTTCTTCCTCCTCCACCCCTAGTAGCTCTGCCTCGATCCTCTATTCAATTAGCAGACAAGCATCACCGAATAAAAAGGTTAGAGGATGGATGGATGGGGAAGAAGATACACCAGAGAAAACTAGGATTACAAAAGCTAAACATTACTAATAACCAATCAGTGGTAGATAAGGTAGAGTTACCAAGAAAGAGAGAGGGAGTCACATGGGTGATAAGGTAGAGCACACTTGGAATTGTGGAAACAGAGTGAGTGATGGTAAATACAATTATGGGGGAAATCATCATGTTGGGAGCATATTATATGGGTTTGGGTCAGATGATTGGAATAAAGGAAATGTATTATGTTAATAAAAAGGATTTGTTAAAGGTGGATGTTAATACCAAAATTTACCACCCCACGTGGACCAGTCACAAGCCAACAAGTTTCATCCAATATGGCACAAGTCGAAGTCAGCCCGACCAGCAAAGAAGCTCGACCAACAACGAATCCCGACCAACAAGGAAGCCCGACCAATGGGGAAGCCCAGCCAACAACCTGTATTGATAACAAAGCGACAGTAGTCGTACAGCCTTTATGGCCAATAAAGAGACATCCTTGATACAATCAATTCTCATTATATATTGATGAAAATGCCTAACAAATAAAGGTATTCCATCCATTCACACGACCACTATGAGTACCCCTCTTGGGTTATAAATACTTTGTAACATCCTCATTGCAAGCTATCGGAAAAACAACTCAAGGCAATCAATACAAAATGGTGGGCGTAGGCTATTCCATTGAGTCGAACCACTTTAAAATTTCTTGTGTCTTATTTTTTTACTTATTTTTATCTGTGATGAATTAATTAGATCTAGTCTAGTTTTTTGCATCAACAGATTGGCTCCGTCTGTGGGAACGTATTGCAAAACGTTTTCATTAGTTTTCCATGGTTGAAATTCCAAAATCAAATACAAGAAATATGAGAATTCCTCCTATTCCCTCTGCCCACCAAAGAATAATGATTTAATAGGAATTTTGTCTAGTTTGGCCAAAGGCTAAGAGGCTATGCAGGATACTATACGATAGTTGGACCAAACTCTACGAACTAGAGTTCATGATAATTTAATCAAAGCAATATGCCACCGCTGCCAATAAGGAGTGTTGGGCATAGCTGTTCCAGAACTTTTAGGGATCCTTCATACCTTCCTAGAGCAACTTCTTCCATTAGGATCACTAACTCCACTGATGGATAGTCCCTCATCCCAGAAAGATTGAGTGCCTTAGAAAGGCTAAATAGGGCCTATCCTTTCGATCGTTTGGGACCCTAAGGAAATTTCCTAGGCGTTACGTCCAGAAATACTCGACGACCAAGCAATTTAAGGGGAGGTTTAGCCCAGTCCAGATTAAGCACCCGAAGAATTGATAAATCCAGTCAGAGGGAAGGTTCGTAAGAAGAAAGTTCAACACGATCTGTTGGTCGACATAAAAAAGATGCCACCCATAGATATGGTGCTGGAAGTGATGCTTGGAAAGGTTCCATTCAACGTTTAGAAGACATATTTGGAGACATGGCCAAGGCCGAGAATCCCCTCTAAAGAAGTTTTATTAAGGGATCCCCCTTTGTGCAACCCATTGTATATTTCCCTACGCCGACCATGTTTAAAGCTCCAGTGGTCACTCCCAAGTACGATGGGAAGAATGATCCAGTTCTTCATATAGACTAATACCAAGAAGCGGTTGATATCTATGTTGTTCCTAATGAGATGAGATGTAGGTCATTTTCAGGAACTATCACCGAATTTGCTCAATTATGGTACGATAGCCTTCCTCGGGGGCAAATTTCTTAACAACTCGCCGAGCTCTTTATTGGTAATTTTTACATTAGAGCAAAGCCTGTGAAGCGAGTAACTTATTTGCTCAGTGTAAGACAGAAGGACGAAGAAAGTACCAGGGATTACATCACTCATTTCAACAATGAGAAACTAAAAGTCATTGATTACGAAGAGAAGACCACAATCACTACCCTCATGAGTGGTTTGCTCCCCGATAAATTATATTATACTCTGGAAAAAGATCCCCCAAAGACGATGATAGAATTGATGGCTAAGGCAGAAAATATTATGAACGCCGAGGAAGCTATGGATGCTAAAAAGAATTCAGACGCAAAGGCGGAAACAAAAACAGAAGGGAAGTTATATAAGAATGAGCACAAGAATCAGAATCAGCGCAGGAGTTCGAAAGTAAAAGAAAGACTAGATCGGCTTAGGAAATTCACTAATTACACTCCCTTAACGGTGAACATACATCATGTGTTGGAGGAAATCAGGCACAACAATGATTTGAGTGGGCCTGAAAAGTTAAGGTCACTTGCTTATAAGAGGGATAAGTTCAAGTAATGTGAGTTTCAAAAAGATCATGGTCATACTACCAACCGGTGTATTGCCCTCCAGAATGAGATAGAAACACTCATCCTAAGAGGAAAGTTGGACAGATTTGTTGATCGGCAAGACGATGGAAGAACTGTAAGTAGAGGTCGACAAAGATCTAAATCACCAATTAAGCTTAGAGAAGATAAGAAGAGGAACCACGATAAAGATCCATAAGATGATCTTGATCTCCCCAAGAAGACTAGACAACCGGAACATGAGGTATTCAGACTCAGTTTTGGATCTTTTGATTGCCACATGATTACAGATAGGGATGCAGGAGGAGAAGATCATACAACAGAAAGGAAAACTTACCTCAATGAGGCCTAAGCTTGTTCCTATATTCAACGAATCAACCTCGTCGAGGAAGACCGACCAAGAAAGGTTAAAAAGTATAAGCTCGTAATTGACTTTTCCAAAAATAATCTATCTGGAGTGTGGTATCCTTATGATGATCCTTTAGTGATCAAAGTCAGGATGAAAGAAGTACTGGTGGCAAGAACATTAGTGGATAATGGCACTTCGGCAGACATTATATTTTATCCCTGTTTTGATAATTTGGGATTAAAACTCAACCAACTGGAGCCTTACTAAAAGCCACCCATTAGATTTTTTGGCAAGAAAGTATTTCCGCTGGGGACAATCTAATTAGACGTGTTGATCGGGACATGGCCGACGAGCAGGATAAAGAAAGTGAGATTCTTTTTAATGAAAAAAAATGTTCATTCAGATTATAATATGATAATGGGAAGAGTTAGTCTAAAGAAATTCGAAGCTATACCCTATACTGGTCATCAATTCTTGAAGTTACTGACAACCTTCAGAGTTGGAGTAGTTAAAGGAGATCGAAAAGTATCCCGAAAGTGATACTATTCCTCTGCTAAGGAAGAAAATATATTAGAGACAAAGAAGGAAACAACCACTTATCAAGTGGATATATTTGAGACGAACAACAAGTCTGAGGTTGAAACCTCAGATCCACGAGATGAATCTAAGCTTGTAAAAGGCCAAGTGATAGAGGCAAAAAAGCATTATTCTGGAAGATAATAAACCAGAACGAACAATAGGAGCGTCATTGGAACCAGTTCTTAAACAGGAGTTGGTGACTTTCTTGAGGTAAAGAAAATAGGTGTTCGGATGGAGTCATGAAGACATGGCATGCATAGACCTAAATTTCCTATGCCATGAGCTTAATGTTAATAAGGAGGTTAAACCTATGAAGCAGTGGAGAAGAGCTTTTATCTCGAATAAGAACCAAGCTATACAGGAAGAAGTGGAGAAGCTTAAAAAATCCTCCTTTATTGAAGATATAAAGTACCCACACTTATTGGCCAACATAGTTATGGTTAATAAGATGAATAATAAATGGAGGATATGTGTGGATTTTACTAACTTGAGTAAAGCGTGTCCAAAGGATCACTTTCCTTTGCCACAAATTGATGAATTGGTAGATGCTACTTTAGGGCATGAGTTGTTGAGTTTCATGGATGCATATTCTAGTTATAATCAGATGAAAATGAAGCCTAAAGATAGAGAAAGAACTTCCTTTATCACTCCCCGAGGAACTTATTGCTATAATGTAATGCCATTTGTTCTAAAAAATACAGGTGCTACTTATCAGAGACTGGTCAAGAAAGTATTTGAGGAGTAGATAGGAAAGAACATGGAGGTTTATATTAATTATATTCTCACTAAGAGAAAAAAAAGTTGTTGATCATATTACCGACCTCAGCCAGACGTTTGATGACTTAGAAAAGCATCAAATGAAATTGAAGCCCACTAAATACGTCTTCGGAGTGCAGGAGGAAATGTTCCTCGGGTAGTGAATTAAAGGGGCATTGAAGCTAATCCAGATAAGATTAAAGCTCTGATCAAAATGAAGTCCCCGACCTGTAAAAAGGATGTTCAAAGGCTAACAAGACGCGTAGCATCATTCAATAGATTTGTATCCCGAGCAACGTATAAGTGCTTTCCATTCTTTATGGTGCTCAGAAAAACATTTGAATAGAACGATGAATGTGAAAAATCCTTCCTGTAATTGAGTACCTAGGAATACCACCACTACTCTCCCGACTAGTGTTGGGAGAAAATCTATATCTATATTTGATGGTTTCTGAGTCAGTTATTCGCTCTACCTTGATCAGGAAGGAAAATGGAGTCCAAAAAATAGTTTATTACACTAGCAAAGATTTTCGAGGAGAAGAAGTTAGATATCCCAGACTAGAGAAATTAGCATTAGCCTTAATTGAGACCAGTAGACGAATGAAGCCATATTTTCAATCTCACTCCATAGTGGTATAAACTGACATGCCACTGAGGCAAGCTTTACATAAGCTAGAGAAATCTGGTAGATTGATGTATTGGGTTGTGGAGTTGGGGGAATATGACCTTGTATATAAACCAAGGACTGGTTTAAAAGGCCAAGCTATGACTGATTTTATTACAGAATTCACTTACTCAAAGGTCCCTGAGCAGTAAGGGACTCTAGCCGAGAAAAATGCAGAAGTCAGCACACCTACTGAAGATATGCCTGACCAACTCCAAGCAAGGGAAACTGTAGAAAAAGTTACCACTAACCAACTAGAATCCTCCCTTAAAATACAGGAGACAAAAAAGAAATATGAGGAGGTAAAGGACAAAATTTTCCATCGTAAAAATTTCACAAACCAAGCGTTTAACGATGATAATCCAATATGGAGATTGTATGTTGATGGATCATCATGTGCAACTAGATGTGAAGCTAGAATCATTCTCAATACTCCAGAAGAATTAGACATAGAGTATGCTCTACGATTCCAATTTCAAGCCTCCAATAATAAGGCAGAGTATGAAGTTGTAATTATTGGGTTAAATCTAGACAAATCACTAAACGCCGAGTAAGTTGTGGTGTACAGTGACTCAAAGTTGATGGTAAATCAAGTGTTGAACTTATATGCAGCTAAAGGAGAACTAATGACCGAATACTTAACCAAAGCGTTCGAGATAATTTCCACTCTGTTAGCTGTCTAGGTGATCATAATTCCAATATTGGAAAATGCCCGAGAAGACACACTTGCTCGGTTAGCTTCAGTAACCAGAATTGACCTATGAAGAACTATTCCTATTAAGCTGCTTGCTAATAAAAGCATAGACGAAGATCTAATGGTCAACTTTATTGCAGTTGATATGGGGCCATCTTGGATGGACCCCATAAGAGCATATATTGAAGATGGGATTCTTCCTGTTGATCTACTTGAAGCTAAGAGGCTGAAACATAAAGTTATAAGATATGTGCTAAATGGTCGTGTGTTATATAGAAGAGGATTAACTACTGGTCTACAATGGTGTGTGATTCCAACTGAAGTGAAGGATTTGATTGAAGAAGTCCATGAAGGGTCCTGTGGAGCCCATGTAGCAGGAAGAACATTGTTATAGAGAATCCATACACAATGGTACTACTAGCTAACTATGCGAGAAGATTGTGCAGATTTTGTCAACAAGTGTGATAAGTGCCAGAGATTTTCCAGTATACGCAAGGCTCCATAAGCTCTCCTAACACCAATCACTTCACCTTGGCCCTTTGCTATGTGGGGGATTGACTTAGTCGGGCCTCTATCGACCACCAGAGGAAGGTTCAAGTACCTGGTTATAGCTGTGGATTACTTTACTAAATGAGTGTAAGATGAACCGTTGATTGATATGTCCTATGATCAGGTTTATCAGTTTATTTGGAAAAATATCATATGCATGTACGATTTAACCTATGCCTTTATCACTGATCATGACACACAATTTGACAACAATGAATTTGCTGACTATTGCATTCAATCCAATGTCCAAAAAATCCACTCTGCTCCTGGCCATTCTCAAAGCAATAGCCGAACAGAGGTAACTAATAGGACTTTGTTAAATGGGTTGAAGAAAATAATGGAAAGTGCTAAAGGGAATTGGATCAATGAACTGCTTTATGTTTTTTGGGCTTACCGAATAACTCCCCAAACAGCTACTGGAAAACCTCCCTACATGTTAGCATTTGGTACTGAAGCGGTAATTCCTAACGAGCTAGGTTTGCCTACACACGGAGTTCTTAATTTTAATACCCCAGATATTGATTTGATGAGAAGGCTAGATTTAGACATGCGGGAAGAAGTCCGTGAAGATGCAACTTTAAGAAATGCAACCTATCAACAACGAATTTCACGTTTGTACAATATGAGGATCATGTCGAGCAACTTTAAAGAGGGAGATTATATTTTGAAGAAAGTGATTCAAAAGAGAAATAAGCTGGAAGCCAATTCTCATGGGCCTTATCGTATTACTTTAGTCATTCGACCAGGCACATATCAGATTGAGACTTTGGAAGGGGAAGAATTCAAGAACCCATGGAATGTAGAACACTTGAGGAAATACTATCACTGATGTAATCGTGATGTATTAAGTTCATTTAAATATTAATGAGAGTGCAATTTCCCAAAATTGTTATTAATTTTTCGGAGTACTAGTGTTATGCACTAAACTATGCACCAATAAAGTTGGTCGGCATTAATAAAGACCATCAATAATGTTGGTCGGCATCAATAAAGACCACCAACAAAGTTGGTCGGTATTAACGAAGACCACCAATAAAGTTGGTCGGCATCAATAAACACCACAAACAAAGTTGGTCAGCATCAATAAAGGCACCAACAACATTGGTTGTCAAATATATAAAACCACGCAAGGCAAAATTGTAAGTCCCAAATACTTGGTTAAGAAAGACCTAGATGAATAATTTTCATCTAAACTGGGCTAAAAGATAGATAAATATTCCACTCACGCCTGGGAGCCGAGGTAACTAATGCAATTATCGTAAAATTTAGGTACATTAGTAAAATCATAGTTAAGCATTGGTAATTGGTATAAAACTTACGATAATCCTTAGGACATCAATAGAACCAATGAACAACTAGATATTAACTGAAAAAGTTTATCCATTCATAGTCAAAGACTGAGAAGACATTCACAGATTAACTAAAAGTTAATCCATTCATAAAATAAGATTTTCATTAAATCAAATGATTACATATTGTTGATCAAATATGTATAAACAAAATACAAAAGATTATTCTACAGGACATTTCCTTCTAGCCTTAGAAACAAGATCCATGTCAGGTGGAGTATCATCCAAAGTATAAGGAGAGTTGATGATGTTAAAATTCTGAAGCATCTTGGTGTTGCTGCTACTAGGACGATAAAGCAAATGAGAAAGTCGAACGATTTCCAGTTCATCATGCAGCTGGTAATCCCCTAAGTATTTTGAAATCAAACAATGAGGAATACGATCAATAGGGATCCAATTAACATCTAACTGGAATGGAGGATTGTGAAGCTGCGGAAATCCTGGATCATACCAATTCCATAAAGAGTTATTTCGATCCATCTTCAGCACAGTTAAAGAATTAATCTAACCCCATTTATAGGCCTTATTTTTAGCTTGTTGGTGTCTATCGTCAAGATGCCCCAGGGCTTCATTATATCCATCCATCCAAACTTCTCTTGGCTTCTTATGGAATTAAAAGGTTATTTTATCAACCTGTGATTGTAGCTTCTTCAGTTCCCCATCCTTAACCTCTAAGTGTGAACATTGAGTGGATAATTACTCAGACAAGGTCTGTAGCTTTTGGAACATTTTAACAATAGCTCGATCTTTTACCTTTAGCTATGAATATTGATTGGAAAGGGATTTTGGATTCCTAATTTCTTCTGTGGTTCCTCAGCCAGACCTATTTCTAGCTCGAGAGGAAGATGCAGGTTTAATGTTTTTAGGGCTTCAATTCATCTCTTAATGTTGCGTTCTCAGCTTTCAAAAAGGAATAACCTTCATCAGTAGTAGCAACAACAGCCCCTGAAGCAGACTTCAAAAGCTTCACTTCATCCCTTAAATTATTCTCCTCTTCCATGAGTTTGGCAATAGTTTTATTTTCTTTAACTTTAAGTTTAAGAAGAAACAAATTTTTATTTTAAACAGAAACAAAATTATTAAAACCCCGACCTACACTTAAGTTTTAATATTTATGCACATAGCTCTGATGCAACAATGCAGTAGATTCTTTATATTGTTCTTGAAGTTATTCTATCATTTCATAGTAGGAAAAATTATTTTCTACCGCCCGATTAAGTAAGTACTTCAAATACTTATAGGATTCTTTAACCTACTCTGAGGCATCATCACCGAGCAACTGAGTGATTTCTTCTTTAGACAAGTCTGTATGACCATCTTTGAAAAAAGCATTGCACTTCCTTAGTAGCTCGATATTATGGGAAATATATTTGTTCCATCCTCGCTATAAACTAGCAAGAAAGAAATAACCACAAATTAAAAACAAGAATAGAGAATGAGTATAGTCAACAAGAGACAAAAAGGAACAAAAGGTTCTTTTATTAATGGCAAAGAGTTCAAGTACAATAAAAATGGAGAGAAAGAAACAAAAAGGGTAAATGCCAAACCACTTTACACCTTCTCCCTATAAACTTTTTTATCCTGCTCAGAAGAAGGGATTATAGACTGGGGTTGCTCGGTTTGCTCGAATAAAGGAGGAGAAGACTCAATGACTTCAGGTTGTTTGGCAGTAGATTCAACCACAAGTGAATACTCTTTAGAAGCAGCTTCATCTTCAATCTCATCCTCAATGACTGGAGGAGGACCATGAATATATCTATGAAAAAATTAGAGTCTTCAGTTATGTTCAACTCTTGAAGGGAAGAAACCTAACCATCTCTGAAACATTTTTTCTTTTCATACTCAATATGAGCAGATGCAACAAAAATTGCTTTGTTACAGCCTTTGTCCTAACCATCACTGAAGGAGGTTTTCACAGGAGACTTTCTCTTAGCTCTGACAGAGGATACAAGCTCTTCAGTAGCCTTTTCCCTACACTCAGCTTCCTTTGCGCTGCACTCAACTTTCTCTTTCTTACGCTCAACCTCCTTCTCCCTGCGCTCAGCTTCCTCTTTCTTATGCTCAACCTCCTTCCCCTTACGCTCAACTTCGTTGGCCCTGCGCCCAGTATCAAGGGCATTATCATCAGATGTTTGTCAAGTAGTCTCAGCTGTCTTGAGTTTCTCTGCCCAAGTACTCTTCTAAGTCTCCAAGGCCTGCTTATATTCAAGCTAAGATTTCTTTAAGCCAGCCAAGGTTTCCTCCACCTTATTTAAAGAAAAATAAGCCTTAATTGCATCGTCCTTCTCCGGAATATTATTGAAGTGTACTAAAAACTGCAAAAGATGAAGATCAAAATGAGTATATGAGAGATATAAAAGACAACCAAACTAAGAAAATGTAAATTACTTACTAATGCAAGGTTCTAAGAAGCCAATTCAGAAACCCTGGCTCGAGGGAGCATGACATCCACCCCTTTGTGTTTTCGAAAAGTACCAGACTTGATCAACTTCCTAAGAAAACCAGGAGTAATAGCTGCTAGAGGAACAACATCAGCAGAGGGTAAATCAACCAAGGACAGTTGATCAGTTACCTGGGCGACTTTCTTCTCTGTAAGCCCTCTCCTAGGTATCCTCAAAGGAACTTTAACCTCTTTGGGAGCTACATCCTTAGGAGACAGGTCTTTGGGGCTTGGGTCATTGGGGACTGGATCCTTGGGGGATGGGGCTTCATAGCATCCCACATTTTATTCTTGGCTCCTTTAGCAGATGCTTGGGATCCAGAAGTGCTACCATTATAATGGTCAGGAAATTTCCTCTTCTTTATAATTTCAGACAAAGGAGTGTCTAAGTCAGCAGCAACCTCTTCATCAAGGTCAATCACCAGAGCAGAAGAATCAGCAGGTCTAGAGATAAAGAAAAAAATAATGTTTTTGTATAAAGTAGATAGAAGGCATACCTAACTTGCTCATCATCAACTATCATGTGAAGTCCTAAGATAAACTTTGAATCTCTCAAATTTGCTTCACTCTCTTTAAGCCACTTTATTTTTTGCTAAACTGTAAATCAATTTATAAAATAACAGCCAGTATAACATTTTATCAAACATAAACAGAGCAAATTTACTAAAACATAAAACAAATTATTTCGTTGCTAAAGAGCGGACATCTAGGTCCTCGATATTTAGCACCTCTAACTAAAAGGGCATGCTGCCAATTTTTTACAACTACCCCATGATCAAAATAATCCCTATTAGAATCAGGAAGATTAACTCCTAAAGCTTTACTAACTGCCCTAGTTTTCAAATAAAAAGTGGTATCACTAGTTATCCATTTATAACAAAACATAATTTTTGGAATCCCTAGATGGGTTCCATAAATTTGATTTAACCTATGAACTCCATTTACCACTCTTCATGTGTTGGGATCCATTATTGCAGGTACAATATCAAAATATTGAAAAAACACCAAACACAGGGGATTGGGAGGATATGTGAAACCACATTAAGCAATAAAGATGGAATGGAACCAATGACCCTCACCACGAGAGAAAAAATCAGAAGGAAAAGTGGGATGTTCTAATACAACCCAAGATGGAATTCTAAAATCGATTATGAACTTATTAAGTGACTCGATAGAATAAACCATTATGAAGAAAACAAAGAAGAAGAGAAGAAAATTTCTTGCAAAGATTTAAGGATTCAACAAGAACTGAAGACAGAGAAGAAAGCGATCACATGAAAAAGCAAAGAAAACAGCGGCAGAATCAGAAGTAGGAGGTAAAAGATGATCGAAGTTTTTACCACCCTTTTTATAAGACAAAACTGGGAAAAGTAATGATTAAAGTGAATGACGGTTGGATTTACGGCGGATAACAAAGGAAAAGATGAAGATACCCCATAAAAGTTTGATAAAATTTGAAATATTTACAAAATTACTATTCGCGCCCAAAAATCATCAATCAAGTGGATAAATTTCACAAGTCTGGAAGGCCTGCAGCTAAACCAAACAACTCGAACTACTGTTGAAGCATAATATTTCACACTTTCGCATCAACTCTAAGTATGAAACATTGGGGGCTTCTGTTGATACCAAAATTTACCACCCCATTTGGACCAGTCACAAGCTAGCACGTGTCATCCAATGTGGCACAAGTCTAAGTCAGTCCGACCAAGGGGGAAGCCCGACCAATGGCCTGTATTGATAATAAAGTGACAACAGTCCTACAACTTGTATTTCCAATAAAGCGACAACCTTCATACAATTAATTCTCATTATGTATTGATGTAAATGCCTGACAAATAAAGGTATTCCATCCATTCACGTGACAACTATGAGTACCCCTCTTGGGTTATAAATACTTTGTATCACGCTCATTGCAAGGGACCGAAAAAACAACTCAAGGCAATCAATATAGAATAGTGGACGTAGGCTATTCCATTAAGCCGAACCACTTTAAAATTTCTTGTGTCTTGTTTGTTTTACTTATTTTATCTGTGATTAATTAATTAGGCATAGTCTAGTTTTTTGCATCAACGGTGAACCATATGGATTAACAGAATGATCTTAAAAGGGGTTCAAATGTATATTAAAAATGGGAGATCATGGGTAATTTAAAATATTTAAGACCCATTTTGAATTTAGGAAAAATGATTCAGAAGGAATCTTTAAAGAAAAAAAAATTAAGCAAAATTCTAAATGGGCGACTGTAGAGAGGAAGGAAGAGACGAGTGATATGGAAATTGAGGAGAATATTTATGAGCCTAATTTGAAACTTGATTTAGCTAAAAATAATTATGAAAATAGGTTGTCCATGGCCTTACCGCACAAAAATAATTATCTTCGCCCAGTCATAAAGTAAGCGGAGGAGGTTTTGGAGGACATGATTTAGGGTTCATGGGGTAAGTAGTGGAAGGAGAGAACTCAGAAGCATAATGGTTCCCTATAAATTGGAAAAGGAAGGGGATGAATGGTATGATGATCAAGTTTTTTAGAATTTACATAGGAATCGATGAGCGATTGAGAGGATAGAGGACAATCGAAAAAAATTCAAAATCCTAACTTGTGGGTAGAATTCGTGGTCTCAGAGAGGGGTGTTTAGTCAAGATGGGGGAGGTATAATAGTGGGTGGCTCGATGGGGAGGATTTGGAGAGGAAGGAGCAAGATGGGTAGAGGATATGATAGGGGATTCAATAGACATCCAGGAATAACATATAAGGGGAATGAGTGGGAGGCACTGATATTATTTAGAAATATAAAGAAAAAAAGTTGGGGTAAAATAGGGGGAGGGGGAAAATTATGTCCAATTAAGATACGACTGATATCATGGAATGGGAGGGGTTTAAATACCCTCCCCCCCCCCCCCCCCCCCCCCCCAAAAAAAAAACGGTGGTTAGTGGAGCTATATCGATGTGGAGTCCGTTTATTTTGTGTTTACATGTATTAAAGTTGGGAAATATGGATAGGGAGTTGGATATGTCTATATGGGGTGGGCGGTGGATAGAGTGGTGCAGTCTGGGCATTGTGGGATCCTCGAGTGGGGTGTTAATTATATGGGACTTTAGAGTAGTGGGGAAAAAAGAGATTTTAGAGGGCCACTAGTCATCGTCTTGCTTGTCTAAAAATGTAGAGGATGGATTCACGTGGAATTTCTGAGGGTTATATGGTGCAGTGGATGATTCAATTATATAAGAGCTATGATAGGAGTTAAGGGGTGTAGGGGGGGGGGGGGGGGCTCTCCTTGTTGTACCATATGTGATTTTAACATTATCTTATTTTCATAAAAAAATGAGTGGGTGGGTGGGGGGGGGGGGGGGGAGTGAACCATGGCATGAGGTACTTTTTGAAATTCATTAATGAGAAGGAATTATTGGACCTTCCATTATAGGCAGGCGTATTCACTTGGTCCAACAGTAGGGATCTCCCTTTATTATTCCACTTAGACAAATTCTTAATTTTTAATGGGCGAGAGGATAACTCTCCATTTTTTATCCAATGTTGCTTGCCTAGGATGACCTCGGATCATACTCTTCTTTTAGGGTGAAGAGGGGAGAGGGCCCCATTTAGGTTAGAAAATATGTGGCTAAAAGAAATTGTCTTTGAGGATAGGGTAAAAGAGTGGTGGCAAGGGTATGAGGTGAAGGAAAATGCTACGTATATCTTGGCAACAAAAATTTCTCTTCTCAAAGGTGACATCAAAGGAAGGAATATGGAGATTTTTGGGAATGTGAGGGATTTCATCAGAGGTACACTTAAGGTTCTCGACAAGAAGGAAGGGACAGTTGGTCTTTCAGGGAAATAAATGTTGGTGAGGGAGGAGAGAAAAAGGCGAGGTGGGGAGGAGGTTAATTCTGTAGGGGAAAGGTTGGAGGCAAAAATAAAGGGCTTTATTATTGAAGGAAGGGGATAAGAACACTAAATATTTCCATAAAATGGATAATTTCCACCGCCCCTTTAACCATATTGGGAAAATTATTGTAGGGGAAGAGGAGTACTCTAAGTAGGGTGAGGTGAGGGGTAACATCAAATAGTATTTAAGAGGTTGTATATGGAGGAGGAACCTTGGAGACCCACATTCACGGAGGAGGAGATATTAAAGGCTTTGATGTTTATGGATGGTGACAAAGAACCCGACTGAGATGGTTTCACAATAGCCTTCTTTCATCATTATTAGGTGTTGTGAGAGGGAATGTCATGGCTTTTTCTGTGAGTTGCACGATAGGGGTTACTTTTTAAGAAATCTGAGTCCTACTTTTATTATGTTAATTCCTAGGAAAGAGGGCTGATATGAGGGATTTTAGACTGATTAGCTTAGTAGTGAGTGTTTATAAGCTCTTTACTAAGGTTTTGTCGGTCAGATTGAGAATGTCAATTAATCCTCTCATTTTAGCAGCCCAAAATGCTTTTGTGGGGGGGGGAATGAAATTATGGATGCGGTGATGGCGAATGAATGTGTTGAGTCTCAGATAAAGAGTGGTGAGTCGGTCACTAAATACAAGATTTTCATTAAGGAAGCTTATGATCATTTGAATTGCGGGTTCCTTTATATATTCTAAGGAGGATGGGGTTACCGTTGGGTCAAAAGTCACATCTCGTGTGTTAAATTTTATGTGCTGGTGAATGGGTTCTCATAGGGTTTATTTTCAGGTTCTAGAGGGCTTCGCCAAGGGGATTCAATGTCCCTATTTCTTTTCATCTTAGTAGTAGGGGCATTCCCAAGGATGATTGGTTATATAGTTGAGGCATGGTGGATTAGTGGATACATGATTGGTGATCCGAATTTATAGTCAGTTAGAGTTTTTCATCTATTGTTTATAGATGACATAGTGATTTTTTATGATGCGCTAGAGGGAAATGTGAGATCACTCAAATTACTGTTATTGTGTTTTGAGGTGGTGTAAGGGTTGTATATCAATGTGGGAAAATGCGAGATAATTGCAGTTGGGGGAGTGGAGAATGTGGATCATTTGGAGGTTGTGTTAGGTTTCAGGGTTGGTGAACTCCCCTCCACGTATTTTGAACTTTTGTTAAAGGCTAAGTTCAAGTCTAGAGATATTTGGGACCTAGTTCTTGAGAGGGTGAGGACGAGGTTGGCAGGGTGAAATAATTATTTTTTCTCAAGGGGGAACTAATGTTGATAAAAAAAAAAGTGTGTAATCGAGTGTTCCAACATATTCTTGTCAGTCTTACCTCTCCCGAGCTCAGTGTGTGAGGTTTTGGAGAAGATGATGGATTTATTACGGACAAGCACTAAGGAGAGTTTTAAGTCCTACTTAGTGATATGGGATGAGGTGTTCAATCCACTGTAGGAAGGCAGAGGAAGAGTGAAGAGACTTGACTAGTTCAATAAACACTTGATGGGTAAATGGTTGTTGATGTTTAATAGAGATGAAGACAAGCCATGAAGGAAAGTGATAAAAGGTAGAAGTAGATCCTCTCTTTATGAATAGGGGCCAAGTGTGGGGAGATTAGCGCATGGATTGGGATTATGGAAAAGCATAGCTCATGAATATGAGTAATTTAATCGATTCACATCTTTTCAGTTAGAGAATGGGAGAAAAATTAGATTTTGGAGATATAGTTAGGGGAAAGATAACACACTGGAATATCTTTACCCACGAATTTACTGGATAAGAAGGGAAAAAGAAGGGTTAGTGGTAGATCACGTATAAAGGATAAAGAGATAAAGTCATGTGGAACCCAAAGTTTAGAAGAAGATTACTTGATTCAGAGCTTGAGGAGGTAGAAGCCTTTTATGGATGGCTGTAAACATCATCAATTCCAATAGTCGGTGATTGTTATTTATGATATGCTAGGGGTATAACATGGCTATTCTCATTTAGGAGCTATTACATAATGCTGAGGGCTTTTGAGAGAACTTATTTCTCATGGAAAGAAGTTTCGAGAGTGAAGGCTCCCTCGAAAGTAATTGTCTTCATATCGACCGCTATTAGATGGGATATTTTATCGATATAAAGGGTTGCACAAGGGGGAGACTAAATTCCAGTCGATGTTGGTTATGTAAGACAGCGGAAGAGTCACCTAGTCATTTGCTCCTGAATTGCTGGGTGACGAGGGGTTTATGAGACGTTTTCTTATCTATATATCGGGTCTAATGGGTTATGTCTCAATCAATGAGAGAGGTCCTGGTAACATGAAAATGTCCAAGGGGTTGGAAAGGGGACATGAAAGTATCGAGGATGGTCCCGCATTTCATCATTTGGACAGTTTGGCGAGAGAAGAACGGGAGGTGCTTCGAAGGGAAGGAAGTTGATCTAGAGAGGCTTCATTATAATTTTTTAAGTACACTTCTACTCTATCATACGAGTAATCATACCCCATCTATTTATTCGCTCATGGACTTCGTGGAGGAATTACATGGAGGAGACTATTTTTTTTTTTGTCTGGGTAGGACTTGGTTGGTTGGTTATTTTGTATAGTATACATCCTCTATACGGGATTCAACCCCCTTAAGCAGGTTTTTTATTGAATCATTTACTTATCAAAATAAAATTATTCAATATGAATTTTAGATCATTTAAAAATTAGTGCTAATTGTAATCGACAAACCATATAAATGGATACTGATATAATCTGAATTCATAGAATTTGAGAGGATACGAATATTCATATGTGTTTTTACTATTCAGGTGGATATGGATACGAATACATATAGTTCATCCAGATAACTGATACTGATATGGATAGCATGATATGCGCTTCATATCCATTTGTCTACCACCATTATGCGGAAGTAAAATAAAAGGAAGTGCAAAATCAAAAATCCCACATAAGAAAAAAATGAAAAGTTGGGTGGGTTAATAAAAGCATGTGTGTCATAAGACTTTACTTGTATTGCTCCTAGAATTCACCCTTGTAAGGATGGTGCAACCATCTCTACAGTCAATTTTTTTCAAAAATGCAATTGGGTGTTTAGTGCGATTTAGAAGCGCATTTAGCACGTACATCGTTGTGAACAACAGTAGGAACCTTTGAGCTTTGACAAAGTAAAAAATTATCTGAACAATCAAATTTTTTGTGGCACTCTGGTATGGATGTTGTACGGTCGTGGTCTTTTTTTTATCAATCTCGGGCGTTAAATCTAAATAATTAGGATCCAGTGGCTCCGATTAAATGACTATTGAATTAGTGTCTGCGAGTGTACAAACACTATTATTCTTATAAAAATAGGTAGATTCCGTCACTTTATTAACTATAACTAATGTATGAGGTATGCACATATTTATATAATATGACCACATTTTCACTTCACAACCCAACCTTTTAATTTCTGGATTTTACCCCTTATACTTCAGAAACGGCTTCATGTAACCCCCTCACACTAACATCGTGACGTTTTTAGATGAAAAATAGGGCATGTGCATGGCTCATTAAGGCATTTTTATCCCAACCAAAAATGTTTTTTAAAAAATAAGGAAAATCATTTACAAATTAGAAAAATATTAAAAAATAATTTCAAAAAACTGGAAATAATTCGAATAACTTGAAAAATATAAGAAAATCATGATATTTTAGGAAAGCTAAAATTATCTGAAAAGATGGGAAAAAATACCCCCATCACCTTCAAGCATCAAATCCAATGCTTTTCCTTAAAAGAATTCAATGCTTTTTCTTTAAGCCCCAAATCCAATTCCCTCATCACTTCCATTTCAAAAATAGACTTTTATTCAAACACCCATTTCCCTTCTCATCAAACCCACCAAAAATTTAAGAAAAATAAATAAATACCCTTTCCAACAAACCCACAAAAATCCAATAGAAAAAACAATACCCATGTAAATATCCATGTGTTCGTATGTGTGTATGTGTGTGTGTGTGTGAGTATGTAGAACCACATTTGTTCTTGCAGATATTTTAAAAACCATCACATACGTCTTGTTCTTGTGTGTTTGTATGTGATTTTATTGTTTCCTTGGTTGGTATGTATTGCATATTAAATAATAGGATTTTACCGCTTACACATATATACGTAGTTTAATAAATGCTAATCCCAAGCGTGAAGAAAGATTTTTGGATAAATAGTAATATATCTCGGTCCATAAAAATTATTTATTTTTTGCAGATAATTATTTTGAGATGATGATTATTTAGACAGATGATTATATGTAACCTTAAATGTACTAAGAAGGATTATTTACACTATAGTAGTAGTTTTATATGTTCATCACAAATTTTAGGACCAACAATTTAAAAAATTGGAACTAAATTTATTGCTTTAACTATTAGAAATTTAGGATATACGAGCAAATGTCCAGTAACTAAATGATATAATACGTTGCTGCTCCACTTTACCTTGCGTGTAAAAAAATCATCATTACCTCAGCTTTTCCAGCTTAACAAAAGTAATATGATTGTGAAACATCTCAAAAAATTATTACTTACCTCCTCTCATGATAATCTGTGATCTGTGCATGAATTGCATGAACTGTCCGTACTGTACATCTAGGTAAAATGGACTAAATCGACCTATTGGCATTACAGAATGAGGTGGTCTAATTGTTGCTCCAGCTGTGGCAAAATTGGCACCATGTGTGAAGTTAGATCCCAAGGAGTTGAGATAAGCACTCAAGAATGGCAGACCAAAACTTTGAGCTGCAACAACAAAATTTAAAGTTCACTACAAGCTCGCTAAAGGGGCCTGCCTATATTTATTCAGTTTTTCAAATGTCACATTTCCCCTTGCTCCCCACAAAAATCTAACTTCTAAATGTTTTTGCACAAAGATCCACAGCCTTAAAAATAGTTTGAAACTATAGTCCTCATCTTTTTGGCCTATTCCGGATTAATAGTCCAATCTTTAAAAATAGTATATGAAACTAGATGAAATAACAAAGTTGTCCAAACCACCAACACATATGGGAGAGCAATGATCCATGTCCATAGATTAACTCCTTTTTATTACGAGGATGGATTTGGAAATTGAAACGTTTCCTTAAGAATAATTTCACACAGATCCTTCAAATTGTACACAAAACTCAAATCCGGTGATGTGTCACACAGGTATTGGTTGAATTTTTTGTGTTTCTGGGTATGTGTCAGCGGCATTAATCAATATATGTATGATACATCACCGAATTTTTATTTTGTGTACAATTTTAGGGTCTCTCTAGAATTACTATTTCTTTAATATGTTTGACATTTTTACAAAGAGTATGAATTTACGACGCATGGATTAACTCCTTTTTATTGCTCAAATTTGCTCGTATGGACCTACAATGCTACATATAAATTTGTTCCAACTACTTTTCTTGTAGTAAGTTTCTGTAAACTAACCACTAGTAATATGTAAACATGATTTAAAATCTACAAATTCTGGGATTAGAGAATACATGTATAAACATGGACACCTTAGGCGTAGTGATCTTAACCATTTGAGCATACTCTTATTCTATACAAAAAAAATGAATACGGACTTTTAATTTGAGACTGAGGGAGTATTGTTTAGGAGTATTGTTTAATTAGGAGAAGGAATGATTATTTTTTTTTACTAATTATTGGGTAAATTAAATGGAGAGGAAGCTGAACAATGAAATTTTAAAAGAGATGGAGTGTGTAATGAGAGATTCATATAGTATATGCAATACATACATTGATAACATACACCTAAATCTGGATACATGAATAGCAATAAATAGGTGCATCTATCATGTAGTTGAAAATATAGTTAAAAGGAAACTTGGCCTAAACATATTATTCGTCAAAAGTACTTGAAGGTCAACTGTACATAAGATTAAGAATTGTGTTGGGATGCTAGAGCAACTGCAATGTAGGGTTAAATCTCATATAAAGCCCAACACACGTTGCAATGTAATGCTCAATACTCAAATTTAAGCATGGGAGGAAGAATGTAAGCTTAAATCTGATAAAACAAGGGGTTGGATTAGAGTTGGGTTTCAGTCGGTTTGGTCTGTAATTGAAGCATATCAATATCAAATCAATTTTAAAAGTATCAAATTAAAATTACAAGTTTTACCCTTCGGCACACCCGCCCATAAACCAAATCCAAACCACACGATACATCAGTAAAATCATTTACTTGCAGTAAAATTAGTTTTTCAGAAAATACAATAATTTCGATAAATTTCCCTTTACGATAATTTCCGTACTACTCAGTATATAATGGTATCAACCAAACATTTTGTTCTAACCACCCCCTATCGTTTTTATCGGTACTCCGTATCAATCAAACATTTTGTTCAGCGTCATTCCAAATAAAAAGCTCTAGAATATTGAGAGAATAACACCAACCAACACTTTAACTTTTTTTGCTTATAAAAAGTTTACGAAAGTGAATGAGAGACATTGAAGACAATATCTTCACTTAGCAATTTATTAATTAAAAAACAAATGTACAGGAAGATAGCCAACAAAGTAATATCACAAAGGCATAAACATTATACCACGTGTTCTCGAAAAATGAAATTTTATTTGATTTAGATTGAAGAACACATGTAGGAAGGTGAGTTTGAGAGGGGGGAGAGAGAGAGGGAGAAAGTTTTTACCAAGTGCAGGTGAGAGAGAGGGAGAGAGAGAGAGAGATGTCGACAGAAAGATTGTAAATATTAGGGTTGGTCGAAGAGTTTGTTACATTTTATATGAGTTAAAATGTATGGCTTAGATTGAGAATAATAAACCAAAGGTTCTCATTTAATATAATAAAAATAACAAGTGAAAGTTAAGAGGTTAAGAGTGAATGTGTTTGGGTTTAGCCATAGTATTATGGTTTTATTTAATTTGGTAAGTTCGGTAATATTATCTTGATAATTTCGATTTTTCATTTTGGTAAGGTACAGTCGGTAAATTGGTTATTAAAATATTAAAATCAAAACCAATCACAAAAAATTCGATAATTTCAATTTCGATAGTTTTGATTTTGATAAATAAAAAATGTATATCATTATCATTTTTTTCAAGTACAAATTAGTACAATATAAACTTTTACGGTAACACGAACACCCTAAGTTGGAAAATGCTTTCACAAATAACAGTTGTTCCCTATGCCTTTAACTAGTAACAAATAACTTAATGTTGGTGTTAAATTCACAACTATAAATTAATGTTACGTCGATGTTATAGTCAATGCTGATAAGATTTAATTGGCCTTCCAGTGATACGTACAAACTATTTCTGGACACACAAATAAGAACGAAAGAAACGTGCATGGACCTACCACTGAGATGAATATTTTTCTCATCAAAATTTTGGGCAGATCCCCACATGGCGCAAGCAAGATACACTAGTATGGAATTTTAAAATCTAATATATACAGATGTGGCTTTAGGGAAACGTATGATCCAATTTAAAAGTGTCTTAAAATAAGATACATCATGTAATTTTATAAATTTAGTTCATATACTAAAAAATTATAAAAAATAATCAATATACCATTTAACAACGCATAAAATAAAAACATCAAATTTTTAGAAATTCATAACTTTCAATTCTATAAATTTGAAACCTACCCGTCGAGATCTATCCAACAACACCCATATTCGATATTTTTTTGACAAAAAAATCAAATTTTTTTTTTACTATTTCACTAAAACTTCCATTTTTTCGGTGAAAACTCCATTTATTTTTTAAAGCCCATTTTTTCCGGCGAAAACTTTATTTTTCCAACGAATGCTCCAGTGCTGGCAATGGTATCGTTGGCTCAGACTAAAAAATAAAAAAAATAAATGAAGAAAGAGAGAAACAATCCGGTGAGGATTCTGGTGTTCCGACGAAGATTTCGGTGGGTGGAGTGAGATGGAGGTAGAGTTGTGTGTTTATTTTTAGAATGAGTTTTAAATGAGTATAAGTAATGGTATAAAAATAAATATCTCCTTAACTAAAACAAATAAAATTATATATTTTGTGTACTCTAGCTCTAAAGACACCACAAAAAATAAATGTTATTACCACCCGCTATATTTATAAACTTGAAAAGCAATGGTCTGTAAATTCAAATATAGAATGAAATATGGCTTAATTCACGGTGTATTATATAAATATATGTACACACTGTCATACCAATGAAGTCGATCACGAGGCGTCCATCAGAGTATCTACCAGCTGGTGTATGAAAGAAGGTTTCCCCATAAGGTGAGATTGTCCAGTTGAAGGCTGCAGCAAATCCACCAGTGTCTGAATTTGAGTCCCCAAAGTTAAATATTGCTGGGAATTCACATTTCTTCAGACCAAAAACTGGGTTTAAACCAGTTACAAGGATGCAAAAACAGGAAACTAGAAAGGAAGACGTGTTCATCATCCTCAGGACATACGCTTTAAACTTGAGAAACCAAAAGGGTGAAGACTACTTTATATGCAGTCAGACTTTTTAAGATATATTTAATTGTTGTTCTCACGTTCACATATTTGTTTTCAAATGTGGTCCACTATGAGAGATTGTTTGAGTAATAACTCAAAAGACCCGTGAGTTGTCAATATGGTGATATTCAAATTTCAAAAGTTTTTCAAAACACTCTCTTCTCTAAAGTATCAGAAAAAACTCACTTTTATCTTCTTTAACACCACACAAATTAGCATTATACAAAAAGTAGCCGTGCAATTAGGTACTATGGCCAGTGATGGAGCTAGGATTTGAGTGCCGGTGGGGCACACTCCATTGCCGGGAGTTTGGGGGTGGTAGCCCCTGAAAAAAAATTAGGCTCGTTTTAACATTTTTACAAATATTTAATCAATAATTTATACTTTTAGACAATTACAACTCAAATAAAACAGCATCGAATATAATAGCAATTCATTATTAAAAAAGAGATAAACATATCTTGAAATGCTCATACAAAAGTAGGTAGTGTTCAAAATACACGATACTAGATTTAAACATTCTACAATCTCCCTCTGTGACTTTTCATCTTCTGGAAGCGATCCACAATTGCATCATTAGAAATGCAATCGAAGACATCCTTTTCAATATATGTCACACAACTATCACTTAACCAACCATCACCCATGAGGTTTCGGAGATCACTTTTCACTATATTCATAGCGGAAAATGCCCTTTCAACTGTAACAGTTGAAACAGGTGGAATTAAAGACAATTTTAGAAGCTTATCACTACACCAAAAACAAGAATATGGCACGGTTTAAAACTGTGCCAGATCAAATCTGGCACAGTTTTGAACTGTGTCAGAATCAGGTGTTCCAAAATGGCCATTTTTTTCTGGCACGGCTCAAAAGTATGCCAGATTTGACCCAACAGGAACACTTCTGGCACACTTTTAAACCGTGCCAGAATTTGATATTTCTGGCACACTTTTGGCACAGTTTTTAACTGTGCCAGATTCAGCACAGTTTAAAAAAATCTGACACAGTTCAAAACCGTGCCAAAATATGACACACTTTTGCCACGGTTTTGAACTGTGTCAAATTTTTTTATAAAAAGAAAAAAAAATAATTATTTGAAAGCATAAAAATTCACAAATTAAAAATATTGCACGTTGTTGATAAACTAATGTATATACAAACTTCAAAATATTACAAGTCCTTAATAGTTCACAGGCCAAAAAAAAATTGGGCAGAGTTTTCTCTATTTTCTGGACATTCCAAAACCTGCTAATACAAAACCTGCCAAACATAAAGTCCGCACGTCCACAAAATATAACAATTAACTTACAAAAGCCCGCACGGCCATAAAAGTAAACAATAAAATTACAAAAGCCCGCACGGCCATAACACAAAAAATGGAATCATGAATAAACCCCATGTTGTAAACCATTGAGTTTTCTGTGTGTTCCACGTGAATAAATGCCAACGATAAATTGTTATCCCGAAAAAAAAATAGGATACGAAAAAGATATGATATTAGTAACCCAATAATTTTTTAAAAAAATTACTCAAACTAAAAAATTACATATAGGACTGAAAATTATTGTCATATTCTCAAACCGGGAGACCCGGAACTATGCGGTCAGTTCCTAAAAGTTACATTGGTCCCGTGCGAGGTGTTCGTGCCTCCTACGGGGTCGTTCGGGGCTGGTTTGGGTTTTCACCCTTTAACGGCTTGTTTTTAAGTCTAAGTGTTGATTTTTGCAAATTATCATCATATTCTAAAACCGGGAGGGAACTACACGGTCAGTTCGTACAAGTTACATTGGTCCCGTGCGAGGTGTTCGTGCCTCTTACGGGGTTGTTTGGGGATTGGTTTGGGTTTTCACCCTTTAACGGCCTGTTTTTAAGTTTAAGTGTTATTTTTACAAATTATCGCCGTATTCTCAAACCGAAAGACCCGGGACTACGCGGTCAGTTCCTACAAGTTAAATTGGTCCCGTGTGAGGTGTTCGTGCCTCTTACGGGGTCGTTTGGGGGTTGATTTGGGTTTTCACCCTTTAACAGCATGTCTTTAAGTCTAAGTGTTGATTTTTATAAATTATCATCGTATTCACAAACCGGGAGACCCGGGACTATGCGATCAGTTCCATCAAGTTACATTGGTCCCGTGCGAGGTGTTCGAGCCTCCTACGGGGTCGTTTGGGGGTTGATTTGGGTTTTCACCCTTTAACGGCATGTTTTTAAGTCTAGTGTCATTTTTGCAAATTATCATCGTATTTACAAACTGGGAGACCCGGGACTACGCGATCAGTTCCTACAAGTTACATTGGTCCCGTGCGAGGTGTTCGTGCCTCTTACGGGATCGTTTGGGGGCTGGTTTGGGTTTTCACCCTTTAACGGCTTGTTTTTAAGTTTAAGTGTTGATTTTTGCAAATTATCATTGTATTCTCAAACCAGGAGACCCGGGACTACGCGATCAGTTCCTATAAGTTACATTGGTCCCGTGCGAGGTGTTTGTGCCTCTTACGGGTCGTTTGGGGGTTGATTTGGGCTTTCACCCTTTAACCGCTTGTTTTTAAGTCTAAGTGTTATTTTTGCAAATTATCGTCGTATTCTCAAACCGGGAGACCCGGGACTACGCGAACAGTTCCTACAAGTTACATTGGTCCCGTGCGAGGTGTTCGTGCCTCCTACGAGGTCGTTTGGGGCTGGTTTGGGTTTTCACTCTTTAACGGCATGTTTTTAAGTCTAAGTGTGATTTTTGCAAATTATCGTCATATTCTCAAACCGGGAGACTCGGGACTACGCGATCAGTTCCTAAAAGTTACATTGGTCCCGTGCGTGGTGTTCGTGCCTCCTACGGGGTCGTTTGGGTTCAGGTTTGGGTTTTCACCCTTTAACGGCATGTTTTTAAGTCTAAGTGTGATTTTTACAAATTATCGTCGTATTCTCAAACCGGAAGACTCGGGACTACGCGGTCAGTTCCTACAGGTTGCATTGGTCCCGTGCGAGGTGTTCGTGCCTCCTACGGGGTCGTTTGGGGGCTGATTTGGGTTTTCACCCTTTAACGATATGTTTTTAAGTGAAAGTGTTGATTTTCGCAAATTATCATCGTATTCTCAAACCGGGAGACTCGGGACTACGCGGTCAGTTCCTACAAGTTGCATTGGTCCCTTGCGAGGTGTTCGTGCCTCCTACGGGGTCGTTTGGGGGCTGGTTTGGGTTTTCACCCTTTAACGGCTTGTTTTTAAGTCTAAGTGTTATTTTTGCAAATTATCGTCGTATTCTCAAACCGGGAGACCCAGGACTACGCGGTCAGTTCCTATAAGTTGCATTGGTTCCGTGTGTGGTGTTCGTGCCTCTTACGGGGTCGTTTGGGGGATGATTTGGATTTTCAACCCTTAACGGCTTATTTATAAGTTTAAATGTTGATTTTTGCAAATTATCGTCGTATTCTCAAACTGGGAGACTCAGGACTACGCGGTTAGTTCCTACAAGTTACATTGGTCCCCTGCAAGGTGTTCGTGCCTCCTACGGGGTCGTTTGGGTTCAGGTTTGGGTTTTCACCCTTTAACGGCATGTTTTTAAGTCTAAGTGTGATTTTTGCAAATTATCGTCGTATTCTCAAACCGGAAGACTCGGGACTACGCGGTCAGTTCCTACAGGTTGCATTGGTCCGTGCGAGGTGTTCGTGCCTCCTACGGGGTCGTTTGGGGGCTGATTTGGGTTTTCACCCTTAAACGGCATGTATTTTAAGTGAAAGTGTTGATTTTTGCAAATTATCATCGTATTCTCAAATCGGGAGATCCGGGACTACGCGGTCAGTTTCTACAAGTTACATTGGTCCCGTGCGAGGTGTTCGTGTCTCCTACGGGGTCGTTTTGGGGCTGGTTTGGGTTTTCACCCTTTAACGGCTTATTTTTAAGTCTAAGTATTATTTTTGCAAATTGTCGTCGTATTCTCAAATCGAAAGACCCAGGACTACGCGGTCAGTTCCTATAAGTTACATTGGTCCTGTGCATGGTTTTCGTGCCTCTTACGGGATCGTTTGGGGGCTGGTTTGGATTTTCACCCTTTAACGGCTTGTTTTTAAGTTTAAGTGTTGATTTTTGCAAATTGTCATCGTATTCTCAAACTGGGAGACTCGGGACTACGCGGCCAGTTCCTACAAGTTACATTGGTCCCGTGCGTGGTGTCCGTGCCTCCTACGGGGTCGTTTGGGTTCGGGTTTTGGTTTTCACCCTTTAACGGTATGTTTTTAAGTCTAAGTGTGATTTTTGCAAATTATCGTCGTATTCTCAAACCGAAAGACTAGGGACTACGCGGTCAGTTCCTACAGGTTGCAATGGTCCCGTGCGAGGTGTTTGTGCCTCCTACGGGGTCGTTTGGGGGATGATTTGGGTATTCACCCTTAAACGGCATGTTTTTAAGTGAAAGTGTTTATTTTTGCAAATTATCATCGTATTCTCAAACCGGAAGATCCGGGACTACGCGGTCAGTTTCTACAAGTTACATTGGTCCTGTGCGAGGTGTTCGTGCCTCCTACGGGGTCGTTTGGGGGCTGGTTTGGGTTTTCACCCTTTAACGGCTTGTTTTTAAGTCTAAGTGTTATTTTTGTAAATTATCGTCGTATTCTCAAATCGGGAGACCCTGGACTACGCGGTCAGTTCCTACAAGTTACATTGGTCCTGTGCGTGGTGTTCGTGCCTCTTACGGGGTCGTTTGGGGGTTGGTTTGGGTTTTCACCCTTTAACGACTTGTTTTTAAGTCTAAGTGTTATTTTTGCAAATTATCGTCGTATTCTCAAACCGGGAGACCCGGGACTACGCGGTCAGTTCCTACAAGTTACATTGGTCCCGTGCGAGGTGTTCGTGCCTCCTACGGGGTCGTTTGGGAGCTGGTTTGGGTTTTCACCCTTTAACGGCATGTTTTTAAGTCTAAGTGTTATTTTTACAAATTATCATCGTATTCTCAAACCAGGAGATCCAGGACTACACGATCAGTTCCTACAAGTTACATTGGTCCCGTGCGAGGTGTTCATGCCTCCTACGGGGTGGTTTGGGGGATGGTTTGGGTTTTCACCCTTTAACGCCTTTTTTTAAAGTCTAAGTGTTATTTTTGCAAATTATCATCGTATTCTCAAACCGGGAGACTCGGGACTACGCAGTCAGTTCCTACAAGTTACATTGGTCCCGTGCGAGGTGTTCGTGCCTCCTACGGGGTCGTTTGGAGGCTGGTTTGGGCTCTCACCCTTTAACGGCTTATTTTTAAGTCTAAGTGTTATTTTAGCAAATTATCGTCGTATTCTCAAATCGGGAGACTCGGGACTACGCGGTCAGTTCCTACAAGTTACATTGGTCCCGTGCGAGGTGTTCGTGCCTCCCACGGGGTCGTTTGGGGGCTGGTTTGGGTTTTCACCCTTTAATGGCTTGCTTTTAAATTTAAGTGTCGATTTTTGCAAATTATCGTCATATTCTCGAACCGGGAGGCTCGGGACTACGCGGTCAGTTCCTATAAGTTACATTGGTCCTGTGCGAGATGTTCGTGCCTCCTACGGGGTCGTTTGGGTTTTCACCCTTTAACGGCTTGTTTTTAAGTCTAAGTGTTGTTTTTAAAAAAATTCGTCGTATTTTCAAACCGGGAGACCCGGGACTACGCGCTCAGTTCCTATAAGTTACATTGGTCCCGTGCGAGGTGTTCGTGCCTCCTACGGGGTCGTTTGGGGGCTGGTTTGGGTTTTCACCCTTTAACGGCTTGTTTTTAAGTCTAAGTGTTATTTTTGCAAATTATCAATGTATTCTCAAATCGGGAGACCCGGGACTACGCGGTCAGTTCCTACAAGTTACATTGGTCCCGTTCGAGGTGTTCGTGCCTCCTACGAGATCGTTTGGGGGATGGTTTGGGTTTTCACCTTTAACGGCATCTTTTTAAGTCTACGTGTGATTTTTGCAAATTATCGTCGTATTGTCAAACCGAGAGACCCGGGACTACGCGGTCAGTTCCTACAAGTTACATTGGTCCCGTGTGAGGTGTTTGTGCCTCTCACAGGGTCGTTTGGGGGCTGGTTTGGGTTTTCACCCTTTAACGGCATGTTTTTAAGTCTAATTATTGATTTTTGCAAATTATCGTCGTGTTCACAAATCGGGAGACCCGGGACTACGCGGTCAGTTCATACAAGTTACATTGGTCCCGTGTGAGGTGTTCGTGCCTCCTACGGGATCGTTATGGGGTTGGTTTGGATTTCACCCTTTAACGGCATGGTTTTAAGTCTATGTGTGATTTTTGCAAATTATCGTCGTATTCTCAAATCGGGAGACCCGGGACTACGCGGTCAGTTCCTACAAGTTACATTGGTCCCGTGCGAGGTGTTCGTGCCTCTTACGGGGTCGTTTGGGGGCTAGTTTGGGTTTTCACCCTTTAACGACCTATTTTTATGTTTATTGTTATTTTTGCAAATTATCACCGTATTCTCAAACCGGGAGACCCGGAACTACGCGGTCAGTTCGTACAAGTTACATTGGTCCCGTTTATTGATTTGAGAGAATTTTAACATAGTTTCTTTTTTTTATTCGTTAAATCCAACATGTTTTAACATTTGAAATAAACTCAACAACAACAGCAAATTCCAAAACCATACCACCAGCAAATCCCTTCCACCAATTTAACTGAATAAGCTCATAAAGTAAGCCATTTTATATTCGATGACAAAAAATGTACTAAAGAGGTACCAAAGTCTAATTTTGACCCTTAGCGAGACCCTTAAGTAAAAAATACTAATAATGTAATGTATGAATCACCTCGCTGTCAGATTCAGAATCATCATCTCTTTGGACCGAATCAGCTCCCAAGCTAACGGATCTAGCACACGTTTGACCTGTGTAAAGTAGACGAAAACACAAATTTTGATTAACACCTGAACTCTTGATCTAATTTTGCTTTAATTTTCTCAATTATCAGTACAAATAGAAAAAAAAGAGTTTTAAGTTCTCTATTGGACTAATGAGAATATCAAATATTCACACAAATGCAGGAAATTTTCCATTGACTAAGGAAGACCAGGTTCACCACATAATGCTTTGAGCTCAAATGATCTCGCGAACTCGTCGTTGTAACTGATTACTTCTATTACATGATGTTATATATATATATATATATATATATATATATATATATATACTAGCGCTGTTGTTATATATATATATAGCGCGCGGCTGCTATATATATATTGCGTGCTGCTGCTATCTCTCTCTCTCTCTCTCTCTCTCTCTCTCTCTCTCTCTATATATATATATATATATATATATATATATATATATATATATATATAGCAGCAGCAACAGCTAAAATTGGAGTTCCAAGTGATGTTTCGAAGTCTAAGGAAAGTCCAAGCACGACATGAGAGAAATGTGTGCAGTAGATGAACAACTGTATAATAAGGAAATCAATGTCTAATAAGGAAAGGAACATGAGGAATCCATGCCATAAGACCAATGTTATGAAACATTAAACCTACAAAAGATACGGTATGAAACATGTTATTTACAGAACATGAGTAATCCATGCCATAAGACCAATGTTATGTTTAAGAATAGATATAGAGAGGTTACCTATGAGAGTAGATCTCCCACAATCAAGAAACAAAGCCGATTAAGTAATAGCACTACACTAAAGAAAGGAAACCAAATTTGGCATAACTCCTCAAACTTGAAATTCCAATTAATTATGACATTCAGCATATTCATGTTGTAGAAGAAAACCAAATGATTACACAGTGAAATACAACACTCTTTCACATGTTAATTCTTACTTTTCTAACCAAAACCAACACCAAAATGGATGTTAATCATACTATGGACACAAACTAATAGAGATAGATCATTTATGGACACAAACTAATAGAGATAGATCATTTATGGGCACAAACTAATAGAGATAGATCATTTATGGGTGAAGCTGTTACATAACTGACTTTTCCCTTTTTTCTAAATTTAATTTCGTTGAAGCTAGGAGATGTACAAATGCATCTTAGGTCCCAAATCTAATTATAAATGATAACACTGATCGAATAAGGAATCCAGTAAACATATGAAATATATAAACTGACAGAAGTAACTATCAGAATGCCAAGCCACTAAACTTATATGAGAAGATTACGTGTTCGTTAATTTCATTATACTTCTTTTTTGCTTCATTCTTTGATCCTTTTAGCACAGACTTCTCTGTGTCCCACTTGGTCTTTAGTTCATTCTATAGAAACATATGGAAGGTATATGAAATCAGAATATAAGTTAAAGAAATAAGTAACATGTGATGGTCCATTTTACACAACATTATCCTTTTAAGGTGCGTTTGATTAAGTTTAAAATTTTATTGAAAAATAGTTCGGCTCAGAAAAAACTTTTTGAGCCTTCTTGAGATGCTTTGTATCAAAGTCTCCATAGGTCTGAGAAGATCCGAGTGAAATTACAATTCTTAATCAAGGGATTTAGGCAGGATGGCATTCGGATGAACTAATAGAAATGCAAATACAAAGAGGTTATTCAATTCAATAGAACACTGAAATTATCGGATTATTATATAACTAACTAATTACCACTGAATTCGTACTAATTAACCATGATTTGTAATAATTGATAACAAGAATAATAGTATTTAGCCCTCCATGTTTATGTTACCAAATTTTGTATCCTATTAAACTTATGAAAAGATGAAATCAAACCCTAATAATGCAATACTATACAACAATCACAAACTACAAACGTGTTCAGTGTTTCTTTTACGTACAATTTTAATAATTTTAATAAACTAATTTAACAATAGACTAATTTAATAATTTTAACGATATAACAATGATCTAATTTTTACAATAAACTAAATGCTTGGAACTTAGAAGTTGGTTAAAAAAAATTGCCTTCTCAAAAATTGGAAGTTGAATGAAGTCTCAAATGATTGGAACTTGGAAGTTGGTTCGTTGTTGCTCCCAGTCCAACAAAAGTCGCCAAGTACCATTATCCCAAACACCAAATGCCGAAAGTCGGGCCGGATGAAAGACAACCCACGGATCTGTCATAACCCCCATGAAGGATCCTGGTCATACAACACACGGCCAAAGAGTTGGGGAGATGGGAGGCAACATCTTCGTTCGAAACCACCTGGGGTTGGAAATCAACCCCATGCTCAGCGTAGCAAAACCCAATTCGAGCACTAAGTGATAAGGCTGGTAAAAGAAAGGGGACGAGAGGAGCCACCATTATGAGCCCATCCCCATCCATGTCTGACATGAAGAACAAAAGAAAGACCTGAATCGGTAGAGAAACACCCGACCCTTACCAGACCTGAATCGGTAGAGAAAGACCAAGGTGAGATAGAGAGAGAGAGAGCGGGAGACTAGAAAGAGAGATCAAAGTGAGCGGGAGAGAAAAAAAATTGTGAGGGGTATTATTTTTTAGGGCTTTTATATTTTAGTTAACTCTACTCAATTTTGGCACACATTAAAACAGTGCCAAATTTTGGCACTGTTTTAAAGTGTGCGAGATTTTCATTAAACCGTGCTAGAATCTGGCACAGTTTTAAACTGTGCCAGATTTTTAATATCAGGGTGTGCCAATTTGCTGTTTTTGGTGTAGTGTATAGACTAAGCCATACACAATGTGTTTTCCTTTTGCAACCATATTCTTAGCCAAACCATTAATCCGTTCCACTTCTAGAAATTCCCCATATGATTTCATATCAAACTCATATAACTCAAGCTCATCTCGAAGTACAAAATGTTCTTGTTCCGAGAAATCATCGTTATAAAATTCAGAGAGACGAACCAATTTATCTATTTCAAAAGCAGCAAATGAGTTATAAAAGCATCTATGAGCAAATGAGTTATAAAAACAATTTATCTATTTCAAAATCATCGTTATAAAAGTAGCAAATGAGTTAATTGGATCAAAGGAGGCCATACATATGAGCAATTCTGAATTCACCTCATCGAAACGGTTGTTAAGTTCAACAAGTTGCTTATCTACACAAAGGTAGAATAACTCAACTTTATAATGATGTAAATTTGTTATCTTTGGTCCTCGCCTTGATCATCCCAAAAGACAAAAATTATCCTCTATATTAGGAATCGAGATATTATATTTCATACAAAAAGAAAAAACCTCTGCCAATAGATTGTCCCACCCACAATCTCTCATTTTTTGTATACGATTCTTGGATAATCTCACTAAAGTCATTGCATTTACAGTGTCTTGATCTTTTCGTTGCAATGCTTTGGAAAGTTCATTAGCTATTGCTAGTACATTTCTCATCAAATGCAAGGTAAATATGTAATCAAAAGATTACATTGATTTAATCAAATTTAACGCTTCACCTTTTCTATCGATAGCATGTTCCACCAAATCTACAAAAACTTCAAGCACGGATCCAAACATGACAATCAAATTTATTAAAGTACCATAGTGTGAACCCCAACGTCTATCACCAGTCCGTTTTAGGTTAGTCTCTTGATTTAACTCTCGACCGCTTGATATATCTCCACTTTCTAGTTGGCTAAAAATCCGCTCAGCTTCCTTCTCTCAAAGAATGTCTCGACACTTGCATGATGCCCCCGCAATATTCACTAAATTATTAACTAAGAAGAAGAACTCATCAATGTGCTTAAGATCTTTTGCGACATGGACAAGTGCCAACTGAAAGTGGTGTGCAAAACAATGCACATAGAACGCTGCCTTGTTCTCCCTCAAAATAAGTGATTTAAGGCCATTATACTCACCTTGCATGTTACTTGCCCCATCGTAACCTTGACCACGCAAGTTTTTCACACACAAGTTATGCTTATTGAAAAATTGATCAAGTGACGCTTTAAGTGAGTTAGATGTTGTGTCCGGAACGTGTACCATACCCACAAATCTTTCCATAACCAAACCCTTTTTGTCCACATAACGCACAATAAAAGCCATTTTCTCTTTAACTGATACATCACGAGATTCATCAATTAATATTGAAAATGGTTCCCCCACTAGATTTTTTAATATTTCATTGGTAATCTCACTAGCAATGGCATTCACAATATCTTTATGAATATCCGGTGATGTCAACTTATGATTTTCGGGAGCATTTTTAAGAGTAACATTATTAACGAATGCATCTCTTTTGGCTAGCCATTCTTAAAGTTCAAGAAAGTTACCTTTATTCATCGAGTCATCTGATTCGTCATGCGAACAGAAAGATAACCCTTGTTGTAAAACAAATCGAATCACGTCAATGGTTGCAACTAGCCGTAAACAATACTCATCCGGGCGCTCCTTTGATTGATTATCAATTAGCACCTCAATATGTTGGTTTTGATTCAACAAATCTCGAGACTTCATAAATGCTGCATTGTGAGCATCGCTATTAAGATGCTCTTGGAGTCTTCGTTTTTATTTCCAATTATTAAATCCATTTCTAACGAAAGCATCACTAAGATTTCTCTCCACGGACTCTGGACGAAACAAATAACAAGGCAAACAAAATGCAGCATCCTCCCTAACATTATATTCCAACCAACTCCCAAATTGAGTGAACCATGCTATATATAAACGACGAGGCTTGTTTCCAAATATTGTTTGAGGAAATAAATGTGTAAAGGGCTAACAAGGACCCATTTGCAAATATGCTCGTCTAATCTTGTCTTGATCATTTACATCATATTCTATAATTTGTGGTCTTAAAATCAGATCAGAAAGAAGACTTAACAAGTCAACTTGAATGCATCTCCGATTTATCTTTTTTATAGTAGATTCCGTTTGGACATCGATTTTTTTCGTTAGAGGCACCACATTTTCGCGAGTTCTTTTATAATATTTTTCCATAACTGAAATTGCAAGTTTAAATATTAAATTATTTTAGCTCACCAAGCATTAAAATATAAAAAACAAATTGCAAGTTTAATCATAACAAATCATGAAATCAAACAAGTTTTAAGTCATAAAAAAAAATGGGGCAACAAATCTTAACAGCAAATCTTAAAAGCAAAAATTGCAAGTTTAAATCACAAAAAAAACGGGACAACAAATCTTAATAGCAAATGGAACCTGGGATGCTTACAAATTACAAGTTTAAATCTTAAAAGAAAAAATTGCAAGTTTTAATCATAATAATGGTGGGATGGAGGGGATGCTTACAGAGGTGTTGAGTGCGCAGTGGAGGAAATGGCAGTGTCCAGACCGAAGATGGAGGTGTTGAACAGGGCAGCGGCAGAGAGCAGGCCGTGTTCGGAGTAGCGCCGGAGGTTGACACAGAGGGAAAATGGCAATCCGTTTTCTTTAAGCTTTTTATGTTTAAGCTTTAATTGAGCGGGCACCCTGTTTTCTTTTCTAACTGAGAGAGAGAGAGAGAGAGAGAGAGAGAGAGAGAGAGTATTTAGGTTAAGCATTTTTTTAAATTTCAATTTTGACCCTTCTTTTACTATAAATAAATTATATCCCAAATTTAGTACTACTGAGAGACAATTGATGACTATCTGTTGCTATCGGCTTCATACATAAAGATCTGGATGAGGCACATCAGCTTGCGCCCAACAGATGAACTTTCGATGGTCATATACATCAAAGGATATTATTTCAATCGACCTTTTGGGGCAGCATTCTTTAATGGGAGATCGGGCTCGGCTTCATCAACATCAAATTCCTCATCTTCTTTATCGACATGTCGTCTCGTCCTATCATCTCTTGGTCCACTTTTCCTCTTTTAGCCGTCCTCCTTGGGACCACTTCGATCAACGTACTTTTGAAGCTTCCCTTGTTTGAGCTTCTTTTCAATCTCATCTTTCAATGCAAAGCATTTATCGATGGAATGGTCGTGATCTTGGTGAAAGTCGCACCATTTACTTTTGTCCCTCATATGGGGAGGGACCTTGAGCTTCTCGATCCAACTAAGAGATATATCATCTTTTATTTCATTCAGTATCATATCCGAGTTGACTGTCAATGGAGTATAATCAGTGAACTTGTCATCTACCTACCTCTTCTTATCATCCTTATTCTTTTTCTGGAACTTGCCTTCAGAGCATGTTCCCTTCTCATCCTCATACTTAGCAGTCATTGCCTCTTCAACATTCATGACCTTTCCAACTATTTCAAGTAACTCGGACATTGACTTAGGAGGATCTTCATCTAGCTTCCAAAATAACATTCCTTTATGGAGGCCTCCTATGAGGGATGCCATAATTATGATTTCCTCATAGTCTTCCACTTCCAGCTTCTTTTTGTTGAACCTCGCGATGTAATCTCTCAGACTCTCATTCTTCCCCTGCTTGACAAAAAGCAAATGAGTCATCTTTTTCTGAGGTCTGATCCTAAAGAAAAATTTATGAATAAATCGCTTGGCTAACTGCTTGAATCTCTCGATAGAGTTCTTTGAAAGTGAGGTAAACTAAACTTTAGCATCCCTCGTCAAAGTGCTTGAAAAAGCATAGCATATCATCTCGTTTGAGATTGAATAAATATAGGTTGCTGATTGATACATTTTAATGTGGCAGACAAGATTAGTGCTTCCATCATACCTAGGAGTTACCACAAGTGTCTCGAACTTAGTCGAGGTTGGAAAGTTGACTATCTTCGTAACGAATGGTGAGCCCTCTGAGGACCCCCTCTGCAGAGGGTCTCGTCTCTTCATAATATCCCTGATATTGTTATCAAGCCTTTGAATTGAATCATTCCAGGGTTTTATAACGTCGTCCTGGTCGAGGTTGTCCCCTGCCACCTCCAAGGGTTGTACCGAAGGTTCCCTTACTATCGAGCGACGTCGGCTATTGACTTCCCCCGACCTCCATCTTGGACATGTTGGGGTCGATAGTAGGACCCTTCTCTCCTGAACCCAACAAGGCTTCTTGACCTATTTGGGTCGACCATGTCAGGGTCGACAGTCAGTTCATTGACTGGGTCGAGCCTTTTAAAGGCCGACCCTCATCTTAGTCGTTCAAATGCCAAACCTCTTGGGAAAACATCAGGATTCTATCTCCTACTCCTTCCTCGACTCTCTTGGAAATCTCATATGGCTCCCAACATTCTACTGGAGCATCATTGGCCTCCATATCGTCATACTGGTCCTCAGGTCAAAGATAACCTTGCCTCCCCAGGTGTAAACTCCTATGGCCAGCAACGTCCCTCCGCTACTACAGAGGAGGAAGATCCTTGTATGGTACCTCGGGTGGTCCCCTGCCTTCTTGTTGTCCTTGTGCATCTGTCAGAGTAATCATCTCCAGTGAGACTCCTGGTGGTCTTATCATCATGTTTTGGCTAAGTGCAGAGAACTGCTCTTGCATTAATTATTGGTTGGTCACTAAGGATTTTAAGGTAGATGTCACCTCAGCCATCTCGAAGAGAGGTGTTGCTTAACTGGAACTAGGTCCTCCACCACCATCTAGTGGAGGAGGTGGTGGTAATTCAGGTGCCATGTGTTGTCCTGAAGTTTGAGATATGATTAAAATACTAGTGAGCTTGAGAACCTTATTAGATCTATTTTAATGGTGAAACAACTCCTCACAAGGGGAAGTACTGGTTCCCCACCAGAGTCTCCGGTGAGACAAAGTTACAAAAACGAAGAGATGAAGCTTCTCGTTCCCACAGACGGCGCCAAACTGATGATGCTATAAATAGCACCACCAGATCAAGGTGTAGTTGAGCTCAAATAGACTTAACAATGGAAATAAGTAAGTAATGTAAATATAGAAAGAGATGAGGAGAAGAGGAGTTGAGACAGTAATTTAAGTGGTTCAGTCAATCTAGGCCTACGCCCACTGTGCAGGTGACTGATATTCACTATAAAAGAAGGGATTTAATGGCCTTATGATACAATACACTCACTTTCTCTCTCTATTGTGTATTTTGATAGAGCTTCAAATAGGGTTTGTAATTGAGGACCCTTTACAAGGTAGGAGGAGATAAGTATATATAGATCTTGGGGGTTATAGTTTACCCCCCAGGCATGCAATGAGCATGTGTAGAATGATGAATGAAGTCATATTTTCAAGCCCATACCATAGTGGTATACACTGACATGCCACTAAGATAAATTTTGCACAAGCCAAAGAAATTCAAAATATTGATGTATTGGGTTGTGGAGTTGGGGGAATATGATCTTTTATATGAACCAAGGTCTTCTTTAAAAGGCCAAGATGTGGAAAATTTTATTACAGAATTTACTTACTCAGAGGTTCCCGAGCAATAAGGGATTATGGCCGAGCAACACTTCAGAGTCAGCAGACCTGCTGGAGACTTCCCTGACTAACTCCAAGCAAAGGAAACTGTAGGAGAAGTTACCACCGACCAACCAGAACCCTCCAGCGGATTACTTGAGATGAAAAAGAAATATGAGGAGTTAAAGGATAAAATCTTTCATCAAGGGATTCTGACAAACCAATTATTTGCCAACAATATTCCCATATGGAGTCTGTATGTTGATGGGTCATCATGTGCAATTGGATCTGGAGCAAGAATCATCCTTAATACTCCCGATGAAATAGATATATAGTACGCTCTACGATTCCAATTTCATGCCTCCACTAATGAGGTAGAATATGAAGCTGTGATTGTTGGTCTAAATTTAGCCAAACCACTAAATGCCAAGCAAGTTGTGGTATATAGTGATTCACAGTTGGTGGTAAATCAGGTCTTGAATTTATATGCATCTAAAGGAGAATTTATGTCTAGATACTTAGATAAAGCTTTAAAGATAATCATTAGTTTTCCAGTTGTTCAAATGATAAGAATTCCAAAAATGAAAAATGCCCGAGCAGATACACTTGCCCGGCTATCTTCAGCAACAAGAACCGAGCTACGAAGAACTATTCCTATTGAGCTACTTGTTAATAGCAGAATTGATGAAGATCTGATGGTTAAATCTATTACAGTTGACATGGGGGCATCTTAGATGGATCCCATAAGAGCATATATTGAAGATGGAATTATACCAGTCGACCTACTTGGAGCTAAGTAGTTGAAATACAAAGCTGCGAGATATGTGCTAGATAATGGTGTGTTGTACATAAGAGTTTTAACTACTGGTCTACAACATTGTGTGTATCTAACTGAAGTAAAAGATTTGATTGAGGAAATTCATGAAGGGTCCTATAGAGCCCATGTAGCAGGGATAAATTTATTATAAAGAATCAACACACAGGGGTATTACTGTCCAACTATGCGAGCAAATTGTGCAGCTTTTGCCAAGAAGTGTGACAACTGCTAGAGATTTTCCATCATATGCAAGACTCCACAAGATCTCCAAACACCGATCACTTCACCCTAGCCCTTTGTTATGTGGGGAATTGAATTGGTCGGGCCTCTGTCGACCACCCGAGGAAGGTTCAAGTACCTGGTTGTAGTTGTTGATTACTTCCCTAAGTGGGTGAAAGCTGAACTCTTAATCGACATGTCCTATGAAAAAGTTATTAGTTTATTTAGAAGAATATAATATGTAGGTATGGCTTGCCCTACGCATTTATCACTGATCATGGTACACAATTTGACAACGATGAGTTTTTTGCTTACTATGCCGAATCCAATGTCCAAAAATCCACTCTACTCTCGGCCATCCTCAAATCCATGGGCAAATGGAGGTAACAAATAAAACTTTATTAAATGGGTTAAAGAAAAGGGTGGAAAATGCTAAAGATAATTAGATCAATGAACTATATTCTATCTTATGGCCTTACCGAACACCCCTCGAACAGCTACTATAGAGACACCCTACATATTAGCATTCGGTACTGAAGCTATAATTCCTATCGAGATAGGCTTACCCACACATAGAGTTCTTATTTTCATTACCCCAATCAGTGATTTAATGAGAAGGCTAAACTTAGACAAGCTAGTATAGGTACATGAAGATGCATCTGTAAGGAATGCAACCCCTCAACAATGGACTGCACGTTTCTACAACAAAAGGGTGAAGCCAAGCAACTTAAATGAATATGATTAGGTTTTGAAGAAGATGATTCGGAAGAATAATACACTTGAGGCTAACCGGCATGGGCCTTATCGCATTACGACAGTTATCCGACCAGGAACATATCAAATTGAGACTTTGACGGGTGAGGAGTTCAAAAATCCATGGAATGCAGAACACCTGAGAAAATATTATCAATGATGTAGTCATGTTGTACTCCGTTCATTTCAATATCAATGAGAATATGATTTCTTTAAAAAAATTATTTTTATTTTCGAAGTACTAGTGTTATGCAGTATACTGCAGATGAATCAGAAACCACCAACAAAATGTTGGTCAGCGTTAACAAACTACCAACAAAATGTTGGTCAGTGTCAACAAACCACCAACAAAATGTTGGTCAGCATCAACGAAGGCACCAACAATATTGGTCGTCAACATAAACCACCAACAAAATGTTGGTCGGCATCAACAAAGGCACCAACAATGTTGGTTGTCAACACATAAAAACTATGCAAGGAAAAATTATAAGTCCTAAATGCTTAGTTAATGAAGACCTGGATGACAAATGTTCATCTAAACTAGCCTAAAAGATGGACAAATATTCCACACAAACCTGGGCACCAAGGTAACTAATACCCAAATGGTGGGGAATATTAGTAGAACCATGGTAAAACATTAGTAATTGGTACAATACTTGGGTAAAACCTAAGGGTATCAATAAAACCGATGAAAACTAAGAAGACTTTCATATACAAAGATTGACTAAAAGTTAATCCATTCATAGTCAAAGACTACGAAGACATTCATTGATTAAAAGTTTATCCATTCACAGATAAAGATTGACAAAATAAGTTGATCAAAACTTCTCATTAATTTAATCAAATGATTACATATTGTTCCCTGATACTAAACATGTAGGAACAAAATACAAAGCCTTATTTTACAGGGTGTTTCCATTCGGCCTTAGAGGCAGGATACATGCCAGCTGGAGGATCATCCAAAGTATAAGGAGAGTTGATGAAGTTAAAATCCTGAAGCATTCTGGAATTTCTACTACTAGGACGATCAAGTAGATGAGGAGGTCGGGTGATCCCTAGTTCATCATATAGCTTGTAATATCCCAAGTACTTTGAAAGTAAGCATTGAGGAATATGATGAATAAGAATCTAGCTGACATCTAACTCGAAAGGAGGATTGTCAATCTCAATAAGGCCTAGGTCATACCAATCCCATAATGAACTATTCTTATCCACCTTCATTACTGTCAAAGCGTTCATCCAACCCCATATATAGGCCTCATTCTTATCTTGTTGAAGCTTATTATCAAAATGCCCCAGAGCTTCATTATACCCGTTCATCCAGACTTCCCTTGGTTGCTTATGGAATTGAAAGGTTAATTTATCAACCTATGAATGCAGCTTATTCAACACCCATCTTTAACTTGCAACTGAGAAGTCTGAGTAGAAAGTTGTTCGGTTATAACCTGAAGCTTCTAAGACATTTCTGTAATAGCTTGATTCTTGGATTTCAATTGGGCAACTTAGTTTGTCAAAGTTTGTTGAGTCCTAGCTTCCTCTGTATTACCTCGGCCAGGATTATTTCTTATTTGGGAATGGATGCAGGCTTGGTCTATTTTAATGCCTCTAACTCCTCCCTCAATGTTTCATTTTCAGCTTCTAAAAATGAGTGTCCTTCTTCGGTAGTAGCAATTGCAGCTCCAGAGGCAGACTTTACAAGATTCAATTCATCCCTCAAATTATTATTCTCCTCCTCCAGGAGTTTGGCAATAGTTCTAGTTTCTTCAACTTCAAACTTAAGCAAAGCTTCCTTTTTATTATAAACAGAAACAAAGTTATCAAAACCTCGACCTACACTTAAGCTTGGATATTTCTTCTCGTAGCTTTGGTGAAACAAGGCAGTGGATTCTTTATACTATTCTTGGAGCTCTTCTATCATCTCATAATAGGCGACATTATTTGATATCACCCTATGAAGTAAGTATTTCAAATATTTGTAATCTTCTTTAGCCTACTCTGATACATCATCACTCAGCAACTTAATGATTTCTTCTTCGGATAAGTCTATATGACCAGCTTTGAAAAAATAATTACACTTCCTTAGTAGCTCTGTATCATTGGAAGACAGTTGTTCCATCTTCGTTATAAACTAGAAAGAAGAAATGATCACTGATCAACAACAAGAATGAAAAACATGCATAATCAACAAGAGAAAAGAAGGAAGAAAAGGTTTTTTATTGATAATGAAGATTTCAAGTGCAATAAAAGTAAGAAAAAGAAACAAAAAGGTAAATATCGAACAACTTTACACCTTCTTCTTATCATTCTCAACCTGCTTAAAATAAGGGGCTATAGATGGGAGTTGCTCGGATGGGGGAAGAGAAGACTCAGTGACTTTAGGTTGCTCAATTGGGGGAAGAGAAGACTCAGTAACTTTAGGTTGGTCGGCGGTAAATTTAACCACCAAAGAAGACTCTCCAAAACCAACTTCATCTTCAATCTCATCCTCCATGACAGGAGGAGGACTATGAGTATGTCTCTGAAAAAGTTGAGAGCCTTCAACAGTGTTTAATTCCTAAAGAGCAGCAACCAAACCATCTCTAAAATATTTTTTCTTTGCATACTCAATTCAAGCATAGGCACCAGAAATGCCTTTATTACAACCCTTGTCCCAACCAGCACTGAAGGACCCCTTCACAGCAGACTTTCTCTTTGACTTTTCAAAAGAAAGGTCATCCTTCAATTTGGTCATCAGCTCCTCAGCAGGCTTTGCTCTGCGCGCAACTTCCTTAGCCCTACGCTCATCTTCAAGGGCATTTCCCTCAGATGTCTGCCGAGCAGTCTCAGTAATTTTTAATTTATCCGCCCAAGTACTTCTCTCAGTCTTCAAAGATTTATGAGAATTGAGCAAATATTTCTTCAAGCCATCCAAAGCTTCCTCCTTATCATTTGAAGAAGAAGAAGCCTGAATTGCATCATCCTTCTCTAGCATATTATTTAAATGCACCAAGAACTGCAAAAGAAGAAGATCAATTTAGTATCTGAAAAATACGAAGACATCAAAATCAAGAAGATGGAAATCTCTTACTAATGTGAGGCTCCGAGCAGCCAATTCAAAAACCTTTACTAGGGGCAGTATGGCATCCACTCCCTTGTGGTCTGGAAGAGTTCCAGAATTGATCAATTTGTTGTCCAAATGAGAAGTAAGGAATATCATCAGAAGAAGGTAATTCGACCAAGGACTGTTGGTCGGCATCAGTTACCTGTTTGACCAACTTCTCTATAGTCCCTTTCCTAAGTCTTCTAAAAGGAACTTCATCATCTTTAGGGGTTGGGGTTTTTTTATTTTGGGGGGATGGGGTCACATCACTTGTCTTCTTATTAACCCCCTCGGTAAGTTTTTGGGAGCTAGAAGTGTTGCCACTAAGCAAGTCAGGAAACTTATTCAAGATCAATCACTAACGCAAGAGGAGCTACAGGTCTAGCAACGAAGGAAGAAATGATATTTCTGTATTAAAGAAAATAAGAAACAGACGTAACGTGCTCCTCGACAACCTTTTTATGAAGTCCCCAAATGAACTTCCATTATTTCAAGTTTACTTCGCTCTCTTTGGGGGACTTTCTTTTCCCATCAACTGCAATCAAATTTATAAAGCAACAATCATTATGAAATTTTATCGAATATAAACAGGGAATAATTATTAAACACAGAAAAACCTATCCCGTTACCAAAGAGAGGACATATAGGTCCTTTATATTTAGCACCACCATTTAACGGAGCATGTTGCCAATTTTTTACAACTACGACGTGATTAAAATAATCCATATTCGAATCAGGTAGATTAACTACTAAATCCTTATTAACTGCCCTAGTTTTGAAATAAAAAGTGGTATCACTAGTTACCCATTTATAACAAAACATAATTTTTATAATCCCTAGATGAGTTTCATGAATTTGATTTAACCTATATACTCCATTCACTACCCTCCATGTGGTAGGAGCTACTATAGAAAAATAACGTCAAAATACTGACAAAGCTCAAGAAAAAGGGAATCGGGAGGAAATGTGAACCCAAACTCAGCAATAAAGATGGAAGGGAACCAATAGCCCTGAGCAAGAGAGAAAAAATTGGAAGGAAAAGTGGGATGTTCTAGTATAACCCAAGACGGATTGTTAAAGTCATTCTTGAACTTATCAAGCGACTCAATAGAATAGATCATGATGAAGAAGCAAAGAAAAAGAGAGAAAAATCCTTACATAGGTTTAAGGATTCAGTAAGAACTGAAGATAAAAAAGAAAACGATCACACGAAAGTTCAAAGAACACAGCAGCAGAATCAGAAATGGAAGATAGTAGATGATCAAAGTTTTATCGCCCTTTTATAAGTCGCCTCTGAAACTGGGAAAAATAACGATTAAAGAGAACGAAGATTGAGTTTACGGCGGCTAACAAAAGAAAAGACGGGGATACCCAAGAAATGCTCACTAAAATTTGAAATATTTATAAAATTGGAATTCACGCTAAAAAAAATTCAATTCACTGGATAAATTTTACAACTCTGGAAGGTTCGAACTGACCAAGTAGCCCGAACTACTGTTAAAGCAGAATGTTCCACACTTTCGCATCAACTCCAAGTATGAAACATTTGGGGCTTCTATTGATACCAAAATTCACTGCCTTACATGGACTAATTACAAGTCAGCACGTGTTACCCAATGTGGCACAAGTCTAAGTCAGCATGATATAAATCCCCAACCAACAAAGGATCTCGGCCAATAGGGAAGACAGACCAACAACAGGGAGTTTAACCAATATGGCCAATGAAGCACCGGAATTTTTATGTTTAATTCCCATTATGTATTGATGTAAATGCCTAACAAATAAAGGCATTCCATCCTTTCACATGACGACTCTTGACATCCCTCTTGGGCTATAAATACATTGTAACACCCTCATTGCAAGGGACGAAAAAAAAATCAAGGCAGTCAATCAATACATAATAGTGGACGTAGGCTTCTCCATTGAGTTAACCACTTTAAAAACCTCTTTTGTCTTATTTTATTTATTCAATTATCTGTGATCAATTAATTAGCCCTAGTCTATTTTTTTGCATCAATAATGAGAATCAGTCAACTTGTGAAAATTGTATTGAATTGCTTAAAAGATATATGTTGGTTGGTCAGAACATTTCTTTCTTTTTTGTCAAATGGCCCGGGCCATGTTTCGGCTCAATATGCCAAAACTATTAAGGATGGTAGTGTAGGGTTTGATGTTTCTTCATTCTTGGAGAATGCCTTAAACTATGATGTATCCCTTATTTTAATATAATTTATGGTTTTGACTTCTTTAATTAATATATTAAACCGGGAGAGGTATTGATTGGACTTCTTTAATTAAATTATTACTTAAGCCTGAAATAGTTGCAAGGGCCTTAATACAAATTTACCTTTTACTTTAGTACAATTGTTTTTAAATTTTTCCTAGAAAATAAATCAAAGTAATAAAGTGCAGGATAGTTGTAGGTGAATTTTATATGCATCACATATGAAATATTTTATTTATGAGGATCGATTGCCTTCAAATTTGTTGAGAGCCTAAAAACCATATTTGGAACGGATGCATTAACTTCCTCTATAGAACTACTAGAGAAACCTTTAACTAGATCATTTGTCCCCATATCAACTGTATACAAAGCTTTTTCAAAATACTTATTCTTTGGCATCAAATCCCTGAATACACCTCCTACATAAATAAGAAAAGTTCACACTTAAAGATATACTGAATGTTAAAGAAAATCATAGAATATGTGAGAATAATATAATAATTGAAAGAAAGAAAAGACACAAAAATGACACTATTTTTTATCCATTGAGAAAAAAAATCTCTCTCACACACATTTTGTAAGAGGATACAAAAATTGTTAGCTTGTCTCTAAGGAATGATGGAAAATTCATTTTTAACATTTTTTTTGTTGAGGTTGAATATTTTTGAACTCCAATCGTTTAGTAAAAATCCTAAATTGACAAAAATATTTTTAACATTTCTAGGTTGAATACCTAGAAATTTGAAGCTATACCCTCTACAGTTCATCAATTCCTAAAGTTCCCGACCAACTTCGGAGTTGGAGTAATGAAAGGAGATCAGAAAGTATCTAGGTAGTTCTACAATTCCTCTGCCAAGGAAGAACATATATTGGAGACAAAGAGGAAAACAACCACTTATCAAGTGGATATATTTGAGCCGAACAACAAGTTTGAGGTTGAAACCTTAGATGCAAGAGACAAATCTGAGCTTCTAAAAGGCCAAGTGATGGAGGCAGCAAAAAGAATTGTTCTGGACGATGATAAACCAGGACGAACAACTCAAATAGGAGCGTCATTGGAACCAGTTCTTAAACAGGAGTTGGTGGCTTTCTTGAGGTAAAGAAAATAGGTGTTCATATGGAGTCATGAAGATATGCCAGTCATAGACCCAAATTTCCTATGCCATGAGCTTAATGTTAATAAGGAGGTTAAACCTGTGAAGCAGTGAAGAAGAGTTTTTAGCTCGGAGAAGAACCATGCTATACAGGAAGAAGTGGAGAAGCTTCAAAAAGGTTCTTTATTAAAGATGTAAAGTACCCGGACTTCTTGTCCAACGTAGTTATGGTCAATAAAAAGAACAATAAATGGAGGATATGTGTGGATTTTACTGACTTGAGCAAAGCGTGTCTAAAGGATCACTTTCCTTTTCCTTTACCACTAATTGATGAATTGGTAGATGCTACTTCAGGGCATGAGTTTCTGAGTTTCATGGATGCATATTCTAGTTATAAATAGATCAAAATGAAGCCTGAAAATAGAGAAAGTACTTCCTTTATCACTCCCCGAGGAACTTATTGCTATAATGTTATGCCATTTGGTCTGAAAAATGCAGGTGCTACTTATCAGAAACTGGTCAAAAAATTATTTCAGGAGTTGATGAGTGCATTATTTTGTATTATTTACACCCAAATCTAAGTGTTGTTATTCCCATTTTATCATAAATAAAGAGCTTTTATAGATATTTTTATTATTTTAGAGAAAAATATAAATTTAAGAATAAATGGGGTTAATAATGCAATTTTGGTAACTTAAAGCTCACATCTTATATTCATTGCTAATCTCTTGTTCAAGTTATTTTTGAGTATTGACAGGTTTAAAAAGAAAGCGGTGAAGTCCGGACGCAAATTGAGCATGAAAATGTCACTTACGCACCTTCAGGGGCAAAATTGTAAATTTAAATGGCTGATTTCGGACTCCGACCAACCATGGAAATTGAAGGCCTTGAATCAAGGGACGCCTGGGCTCAAACGGTGTATCAATCGGAGTTGAAACGAAGAAGTTATGGCCGTGCAAAGTTCGAATTCAAAAGAAAGTCAAAGTCAACGCCCCGGGTCAACGCTCAAAGTCAATCCCGAGACCTGGACACTACTGAAATATTGTTGGCACCGAAATGAGGGTCACGTCGGTTCAAACAGCATGTTAATCGGGCTCCGAATGAAGAAGTTATGGTGATTTGAGTTATTGTGCAATTGTGAAATTTGGGTTTTAATATGTTGTTAAATATAATTGGGTGTGTATTTATATTAAAAAGAGTTGTTAGGTGAGCTGGTTAGGAGAAGGCCTATCTTGCGTGAGTTCAGGGATTCGACCCCTGCCTGCCCTATTAATTTTTTGGCGAAAATCCCAAAAACCCAAGCCCACTTGCCCACTACCCAAGCCCACCACCCCACTACCCAAACCCATGTTTTTTTCCTTCCTTTTTCTTCCGCTGAAGCAGCACAAACCTCCCCACCAAACCATGTTTATTCCCATAATTCCACCCCATTTTCCCCACGTTATGTACCTAATTTTGTCCCATTTTTGGGTTATAAATTAGGTGCCAATTTAGTGACTTAAAGGAAGAAAAGGAGGGCTTTACTTTTGGAAAGAAAAAAAAAAGACACACTTTGAGAGAAAAAAAAAATTGTGTAGAGAGTATTTTGGAGGCACACTTTGGAGGAGCATATTGTGTATTGTAATTCAAGTCTTGGACCCGAAATTTTGTAAGTTGACATTTATTAATGAAAATTATTTTTTCAGCTTGCAATATTTGTGTGTCAATTATGTCGTGTGAGTAGTTTAATTACTAGGACTTAGGTGATGTTTGTCATGACTAATTAAACCACGCATGTTAATTTAATTTCGTACATATTCCGACGTGTTCTAATTTGAAATAAAAAAATTCGGTATTCGCTTAAAATTACACGAGTGTGTATTTTTAAACCTCAACGAATTAATTATAAATTCATGCTTTAAAAAATTTAAAGTTGTCATTTTTGATGGGTTATGCTTGCACTTAGATGTTTTGATACCTCATGCTTAAATACACGTTAAAAATTTTAAACATGATATTTTCGAGGGAATAGGGATTTATGGTGTCTAATTTAAGAGACGTTAAAATATTTTGAGCGCATGTATTGTTATATTCTCCGAAATGTACGCGACGAGAGTCGGTATATTTTGTGTTATAAATTCGGAAGTACGAAATTAAATTGATGTGTTAATTTAATTAAAATTGACAAACGAAATCGACGTCCTAGATTCTTCCACATTTAATATTATCTCTTGTACTTGTTCGTTTATTCCGTCTTTATTTTTATTGTTACATAATTTGTGTCACGCATTTATTTATTTATTTATTTATTTTGTTCCATCACTCAATCACATTGACACACTCATATGTCTAGTTGGACAATCGATATTTTATAAAAGTTGACGAAATCTCTGTGGGTTCGACCCGTACTTACACCCGCTATATTTCAATAACCCGTGCACTTGCGGTAGTTTTATAACAAATAAAACTTGACAACAAGTTTTTGGCGCCGTTGCCAGAGATTTCGGTCGATTTTAAGAATATTGATTTTCGGACTAGTTTTATTAAAAAAAAAAAAACAAACAAATATCTGACAAGTTCAAAATTCCAGCAGCAATTTTTTTTATTTATTTTCAGAATATAGAAAAAAAAAACAAATTTAAGTCTTTTGTGATTAAATAGTGTTTTTTGACACTAATTTTGTCATAAATTACCTAAATATTTGTAAAAATTCGTAATTATTTTTTTTTTCGTGGAATTTTTTTCAAAACTGCTGTAATTTGTTAAAAAAAAAAAAAAAAAAAACTTTATGTTTTTTATGAGAAACTAGTTGTTTTTTACACTAGTTTGTCACAAAAGTACTTAGAATTTTGGAAATTTTGAAAATAATAATTTTTTTTTGGAAACTTCCGGATTTTCGAGTTTGTATAAAAAAAATAGAATTAAAGTCTTTTATGAATAACTAGTTGTTTTTAACACTAGTTTTGTCATAAAAGTACTCAAAAATAGGGGTGGCAAATCGGGTCAGTGGGTCGTGTTTTGGCACGACACGACACGACACGACAAGGTTTTTTCGGACACGAACATGACACGACACGACTTCGTGTTTTTTTTAGCTGACACGAACACGACACGAATAAAAAATAACACGACACGACACGACACGACAACCATAATTTCTTAAATTTTAGGCCTAAAAAACACGATAACACGATAACACGACACGACTCATAATTAAGACACGAACACGACACGACACGACTTCGTGTCAAAAAAACACGACACGAACACGACACGAACACGAAATATCGTGTCAATTTCGAGTCAATTTCGTGTAGTTCCGTGTCGTTTTTTCGTGTCGTTTCTAAAATTGCCACCCCTACTCAAAAATACAAAAAAAAAAAAATCGAAAAATCCTAAAAAAATAAATAAATAAATAAACCAAAAAAAAAAAATCCAACAGCCTTGTTTTTTATTTAAAAAAAAAATCAAAATATTAGATTTAATTCTTTTTGTGAATAAATAGTTGTTTTGACACTAGTTTTGTAATAAACTATCAAAAAAAAAAAAAAAAATTTTCGAAAATATTCAGAATTTATTGCTGCTGTAAAAAAAAAATAAAAGCAAAAAAAAAATATGAATTAAGGTTTTTTTTTAATAAATAGCACTTTTAGTACTAGTTTATCACAAAAATACATAAAAAAATTACAAAAAAATTATTTTTTTTAATGTAAATTTCCAGATTCGTTTTTTTAATTAGTGGGAAAAAAAAAGTTTACAAAAAAAAAAAAAAAAAAAAACTTAAAAAAAAATTAATCAAAAAAAAAAATCAATATTAATTTCCAGAATAAAAGCAATAAAAAAAAAATTTGTTTCATAAGTTTGCTTGGTCATTTTTGTTTGTGTGTTGAATACACCATTAGTGCGCGGGTCGTGTTAATTTTTTTTTTCTTTCCTTGTCACTATTTTTTTGTATGTGTCGCACTTTACAAATGGTGTATTTATTTTTGTGTTATTTTTCTGTAGCACACTAAATAAATGCAAAAAAAAAAAAAAAAGAGACTGACGTAATAAACTAGAATGGGTGATCCCAATATTGTTATCCCATCATATTTTTCGGATTCCTATATTGATCATTTGGATTTTTGGCTAGAAACTATTGAAAATTCGGATGACTACATATTTCGATTTGAGTCGGATGGGTCAGTAATAATTTTTAAAGAAATTAAAGATGGCTTGGACGAGAGTCCAACTCCTTTAATTACAATTTGCCCACCAAAGTGTATCAACTGAGAAGAAGTGAACCAACGTTGTAATGACGAGATTTCTAAAAATAATCATGAAATAATTGAAGATAATCAATGTTGTGTGGAGAAAATTGACAAACTTGACACAAGTAATAATTGTGATGATTTGGATATTAATTTTTATCAAGTTTCTACATATAATCCAATTGATAAAATTGCTACTTCTCCTTTTATGTGGAAAAATCTAGTGGAGGATTTATTACCCGATTTTATCGATAATTCTAGTGATTATGATGGTCCTCCCATTTTTGACGAAGAGAATGCATCCCCGTGTGATACATGTTCGTTCCGTATTTTTTGTAAAGTTTCACATTTAGGAGTTGAGTACGCATCCCCAATTTTACGTGACTATTTTCAGAAATGGGACAATAATTTTATGGAACCTCATTGTAATTCATTACTCCAATGTGATACATCGACATATGATTTATTTGATTTGAAATTTTTTATTCTTGAGGATGTCGGTGATCACCATTATGACCATTATTTTAATTTTTCGATTTATGTTATGCGGTCACATTCTCAAGTTTATGGTACTTTTTTACTAAGTACTATAAAGATAATTAATTGGAATGATCCACAGCTATTTCGATTATTACTTTATGGTGATGGTGATAATTGTCACAACTTTGTATATAATTTTTTTCCCCTCCTTCTTAGATTTTTTTAGGTTGTTTATCTTTATTTTATGGCTAACATACACTTGTATAGTTTGTAAGTAGGTGATACAAGTGGAAATTCACAGGTAATATCCTCATTTTATTTCTCTACTTTATTTTATTTGTCCATATTTTGATTTGTGTATACATTGAGGACAATGTAAAATTTAGGTTTGGGGGTAAGGATAGTATTTTTGAAAAAAAAAAAAATCAAAAATCCAAAAATATTTTCAATATAAGTGAGTTTTGAAACAATTTCTTAATATAGAATTAATTCACAAATCTCTCAACTTTAAAAATTTTGACACTTAGCCATATAATATGATCGAAAATGGATATTGAGGCGAAAGTTAATATGCTTAAAGAATAAATGTGGAGATTTTAGCCCGGTGAGATATTGTACCATTCATCGTTTTCGAGAGATTTAAATCAATCCGAGTTAAAATAACTCAAACTTTCCTTCAGTGATAAATTTGTTGATGATCTCAAATTCATTGTTTTGTTCGATTACTGAAAACAAAAGGTCAAAATCAGAATCTTAAGCACTAGAAGTCTTAGTAAGTCGTCTTGAGACACAAATCAACTTAATGAAACTCGAGAAATGAGATTAGGCCCTCTTTGAAAGCCCAAAAATTAAACCCAAACTCCAACATTTTTTTACATTATTACATTGCATGCCCATTTGAGCCAAAAAGAAGATAAGCCTTTTGTGAAAACCCACTATCCTACCCAACTCCAACTAGGAGTTTAAAACCCATAAAAAGAAGCCATACCCTTTTCTGAGAATACTAGGGTAAACTTACGGTTTGAAAAACGCCAAATGAAAATGAGGTTACAAGAATGATGTGTGAAAAGAAAAGAATAAAAGAAAAAAAAAAGGAGAAGAAAGAAAGAAAAAAAATGTGAGTTTGAAAAGAAAAATGGAGGTGAGAAAAAGTACCTAAAAGTCAAAATACCGAAAACCTCTATATTCTCAGAAATTTTGAACTCCAAAAGCCATTCTTTCTAGCCAAAATTCGACCCTACAATAAAACCAAAGAAAGTCCTAATTGATCTCAAGTGAAGTTAATTAAAGTGTGGAGAGAAGATGAATTGGATCTATGGTGTGATTCAATGTTTTCAAAAAGTAATCGATTTTTCGTTCATGAGATCATATTCATCCATTATAAAAATTCGTTCTTGATCATGTATATGTGAAATTTGTTCATATAAATTTACTCTTTTATTCACATATACCGAGAGAAATTATCCAACTACGAGTGTTCATTTATGAGCGCATCCCGTGAGCATTTGAAATCAAAACAAACTTTCGAATAAGAAATGTAACGATCAAATCTTTTGAAATGGACGGTTATATTGGCCATGCACACACACACGATAAGTTGAGATTGAAAAATGAAGTTCTACTATATTTATGAAGTTTGCATTCAAACTTGATTATATTATTTTTGACTCTTTTGTAAATAGAGTCAAGTTTTTTGAATTTTGTGGGTATATTCACTGCAAACCCTCACGAGACAAAACTCGTCCACTAGGGAAACCTAGAGGTTTAACGGCTTGTTGCACATGCTAAGGGCAACCGTGATTCCTACGAAAGTGAGTTAGATTTTAGTTTTGCTCGAGGACTAGCAAAGTTTAGGTTTAGGGGTATTTGATGAGTGCATTATTTTGTATTATTTACACCCAAATCTAAGTGTTGTTATTCCCATTTTATCATAAATAAAGAGCTTTTATAGATATTTTTATTATTTTAGAGAAAAATATAAATTTAAGAATAAATGGGGTTAATAATGCAATTTTGGTAACTTGAAGCTCACATCTTATATTCATTGCTAATCTCTTGTTCAAGTTATTTTTGAGTATTGACAGGTTTAAAAAGAAAGCAGTGAAGTCCGGACGCAAATTGAGCATGAAAAGGTCACTTACGCACCTTCAGGGGCAAAATTGTAAATTTAAATGGCTGATTTCGGACTCCGACCAACCATGGAAATTGAAGGACTTGAATCAAGGGATGCCTGGGCTCAAACGGCGTATCAATCGGAGTTGAAACGAAGAAGTTATGGCCGTGCAAAGTTCGAATTCAAAAGAAAGTCAAAGTCAACGCCCCGGGTCAATGCCCAAAGTCAATCCCGAGACCTGGACACTACTGAAATATTGTTGGCACCGAAATGAGGGTCACGTCGGTTCAAACGGCATGTTAATCGGGCTCCGAATGAAGAAGTTATGGTGATTTGAGTTATTGTGCAAATTATGAAATTTGGGTTTTAATATGTTCTTAAATATAATTGGGTGTGTATTTTATTAGAAAGAGTTGTTAGGTGAGCTGGTTAGGAGAAGGCGTGTCCTGCGTGAGGTCAGGGGTTCGACCCCTGCCTGCCCTATTAATTTTTTGGCGAAAATCCCAAAAACCCAAGTCCACCACCCCACTACCCAAACCCTATTAATTTTTTGGCTAAAATCCCAAAAACCCAAGCCCACTTGCCCACTACCCAAGCCCACCACCCCACTACCCAAACCCATGTTTTTTTCCTTCCTTTTTCTTCCGCTGAAGCAGCACAAACCTCCCCACCAAACCATGTTTATTCCCATAATTCCACCCCATTTTCCCCACGTTATGTACCTAATTTTGTCCCATTTTTGGGTTATAAATTAGGTGCCAATTTCGTGACTTAAAGGAAGAAAAGGAGGGCTTTACTTTTGGAAAGAAAAAAAAAAGACACACTTTGAGAGAAAAAAAAAATTGTGTAGAGAGTATTTTGGAGGCACACTTTGGAGGAGCATATTGTGTATTGTAATTCAAGTCTTGGACCCGAAATTTTGTAAGTTGACATTTATTAATGAAAATTATTTTTTCAGCTTGCAATATTTGTGTGTCAATTATGTCGTGTGAGTAGTTTAATTACTAGGACTTAGGTGATGTTTGTCATGACTAATTAAACCACGCATGTTAATTTAATTTCGTACATATTCCGACGTGTTCTAATTTGAAATAAAAAAATTCGGTATTCGCTTAAAATTACACGAGTGTGTATTTTTAAACCTCAACGAATTAATTATAAATTCATGCTTTAAAAAATTTAAAGTTGTCATTTTTGATGGGTTATGCTTGCACTTAGATGTTTTGATACCTCATGCTTAAATACACGTTAAAAATTTTAAACATGATATTTTCGAGGGAATAGGGATTTATGGTGTCTAATTTAAGAGACGTTAAAATATTTTGAGCGCATGTATTGTTATATTCTCCGAAATATACGCGACGAGAGTCGGTATATTTTGTGTTATAAATTCGGAAGTACGAAATTAAATTGATGTGTTAATTTAATTAAAATTGACAAACGGAACCGACGTCCTAGATTCTTCCACATTTAATATTATCTCTTGTACTTGTTCGTTTATTCCGTCTTTATTTTTATTGTTACATAATTTGTGTCACGCATTTATTTATTTATTTATTTATTTTGTTCCATCACTCAATCACATTGACACACTCATATGTCTAGTTGGACAATCGATATTTTATAAAAGTTGACGAAATCTCTGTGGGTTCGACCCGTACTTACACCCGCTATATTTCAATAGCCCGTGCACTTGCGGTAGTTTTATAACAAATAAAACTTGACAACAGGAGTCGATAGGTAACAACATGGAGGTATATGTTGATGATATTCTCACTAAGATAAAAAAAATTATTGATCATATTACCGACCTCAGCCAGACATTTGATCACTTAGAAAAGCACCAGATGAAATCAAACCCCACCAAATGCGTCTTCGGAGTGCATGAGGGAATGCTCCTCTGGTATATAGTGAATCAAAGGGGCATTAAAGCTAATCCATATAAGATTAAAGCTCTGATCAAAATGAAGTCCTCAACCTATAAAAAGGATGTTCAAAGGCTAACAAGACGTGTATCGACACTCAACAGATTTATATCCCGAGCAACGGATAAATGCTTGTCATTCTTTAAGGTGCTCAGAAAAACCTTTGAATGGAACGATGAATGTGAAAAATCCTTCCCGAGATTGAAGAAGTGCCTAGTAATACCACCACTACTCTCCCAACCAGTGTTGGGAGAAAATCCATATCTATATTTTGTGGTTTCTGAGTCATCTGTTAGCTCTGCCTTGATCAGGGAGGAGAATGGTGTCCAAACACTAGTTTATTACACTAGCAAAGATTTTTTTGGAGCAGAAGTTAGATATCCCAGACGGGAGAAATTATCATTAGCCTCAATTGAGGCCTGTAGACGAATGAAGTTCTATTTTCAAACTCACACCATTATGGTATACACTGACATGCCACTGAGGTAAGATTTTCATAAGCTAGAGAAATCTAGGAGATTGATGTATTGGGCTGTGGAGTAAGGGGAATATGACCTTGTATATGAACCAAGGACTGCTTTAAAAGGCCAAGCTATGACTAATTTTATTAGAAAATTCACTTACTCAAAGGTCCCCGAGCAGCAAGGGACTCTAACCGAGCAACATACAGAAGTCAGCACCTACTGAAGATATGCTCGATCAACTCCAAGCAAGGGAAACTGTAGAAAAAGTTACCACTAACCAACCAGAATCCTCCCTTGAAATACAGGAGACAAAAAGAAATATGAGTAGGTAAAGGAAAAAATTTTCCATCACGAAATTTTGACAAACCAAGCGTTTTACGACGATATTCCTATATGGAGATTGTATATTGATGGGTGATCCTGTGCAACTGGATGTGGAGATGGAATCATTCTCAATACTCCAGACGAATTAGATATAGAGTATGCTCTAAGATTATAATTTCAAGCCTCCAATAATGAGGCAGAGTATAAAGATGTAATTGTTGGGTTAAATCTAGCCAAATCACTAAACACCAAGTAAGTTTTGGTGTATAGTGACTCACAGTTGGTGGTAAATCAAGTGTTAAACTTATATGCAGCTAAAGGAGAACTAATGACCTGACACTTAACCAAAGCGTTGGAGATAATTTCCACTCTGTTAGCTGTCCAGGTGATCATAATTCCAAGATTGGAAAATTCCCGAGCAGACGCACTTGCTTGACTAGCTTCAGCAACAAAAATTAACCTACGAAGAACTATTCCTATTGAGCTGCTTGCTAATAGGATCATAGACGAAGATCTCATGGTCAACTTTATTACAGTTGATATGGGGCCATCTTGGATGGACCCCATAAGAGCATATATTGAAGATGGGATTCTTCCTGCCGATCTACTTGAAGCTAAGAGGCTAAAATACAAAGCTGCAAGATATGTGTTAGATGGTGGTGTCTTATATAGAAGAGGATTAACTGATGGTCTACAACGGTGTGTGCATCCAACTGAAGTGAAGGGTTTTATTGAAGAAGTCCATGAAGGGTCCTGTGGATCCCATGTAGCAAGAAGAACGTTGTTATAGATAATCCATACACAAGGGTATTACTGGCCAACTATGCGAGCAGATTGTGCAGATTTTATCAAGAAGTGTGATAAGTGCGAGAGATTTTCTAGTATACGCAAGGATCCATAAGCTATCCTAACACCAATACCTTCACCTTGGCCCTTTTTTATGTGGGGGATTAACTTGGGTGGGCCTCTGCCGACCACCTGAGGAAGATTCAAGTACCTAGTTGTAGCTTTTGATTACTTTACTAAATGGGTGGAAGTTGAACCGTTGATTGATGTGTCCTATGAGAGGGTTTATCAGTTTATTTAGAAAAATATCATATGCATGTACGGTTTTCCCTACGCCTTTATCACTAATCATGGCACACAATTTGACAACAATGAATTCCCTGATTATTGCATTCAATCTAATGTCTAAAAAAATCCACTCTGCTCCTGGTCATTCTCAAAACAATGGCCAAACAGAGGTAACTAATAAAACTTTGTTAAATGGGTTGAAGAAAAGGCTGGAAAGTGCTAAAGGGAATTAGATCAATGAACTTCATTATGTCTTGTGGGCTTACCGAACAACTCCCCAAACAGCTACTGGAGAAACTCCCTACATGTTAGCATTTGGTACTGATGCGATAATTCCTACCGAGATAGGTTTACCTACGCACAGAGTTCTTAATTTCAATACCCCAGTTAGTGATTTGATGAGAATGTTGGATTTAGATACGCTAGAAGAAGTCCGTGAAGATACAACTTTAAGAAATGCAGCCTATCAACAATGGATTGCACGTTTCCACAACAAAAGGATCATGCCGAGAAACTTAAAAGAGGGAGCTTATATTTTGAAGAAAGTGATTCAAAAGATAGATAAGATGGAAGCCAGTTGGCATGGGCCTTATCATATTACTATAATCATCCGACCAGGCACATATTGGATTGAAACTTTGGAAGTGGAAGAATTCAAGAATATATGGAATGCAGAACACTTGAGGAAATACTATCAGTGATGTAATCGTTTTGTATTAAGTTCATTTCAATATTAATGAGAATACGATTTCCCCAAAATTGTTATTATTTTTTCGGATTACTAATGCTATGAACTACAATATGCACCAACAAAGTTGGTCGGCATCAATAAAGACCACCAACAATGTTGGTCGGCATCAAATAACAGTCATCTACTTAGGGTCTATAAATTCAAACTCTCAACTATAAATTAATGTTGGTGTTAAATTCACAACAATACGTCGATCTTATAGGCAATGCTGATAAGATTTAATTGTCCTTCCAGTGATACGTACAAACTATTTCTGGACACACAGATAAAAACGAAAGAATCGTGCATGGACCTACCACTGAGATGAATATTTTTCTCTTCAAAATTTGGGCAGATCCACATGGCGCAAGCAAGATACACTAGTATGGAATTTTAAAATCTAATATATATAGATGTGGCTTTTGGGAAACGTATGATCCAATTTAAAAGTGTGTTAAAATAAGATACATCATGTAATTTTATAAATTTAATTCATATACTAAAAAATCATAAAAAACACATCAAAGTTTTAAAAATACATAACTTTCAATTCTATAGCATTTGAAAGCTACCCCTCGAGATCTATCTAACAACACTCATATTCGATATTTTTTTGACAAAAAAATCGATTTTTTTTTACTATTTCACTAAAACTTCCATTTTTTCGGTGAAAACTTCATTTTTTCTAATGAAAAGCCCATTTTTTCCGGCGAAAACTTTATTTTTCCAGCCAATGCTCCAGCGCTGGCAATAGTATCGTTGGCTCGGACCAAAAAATGAAAAAAATAGATGAAGAAGGAGAGAAACAATCCGGTGAGAATTCTGACAGTCTCCGACGAGAATTTTGGTGTTCCGACGAAGATTTCGGTGGGTGGAGTGAGATGGAGGTAAAGTTATGTGTTTATTTTTAGAGTGAGTTTTAAATGAATATAAATAATGGTATAAAAATAAATATCTCTTTAACTAAAACAAATAAAATTACATATTTTGTGTACTGTTAACTTTAAAGGCAACACAAAAAATAAATGTTATTACCACTGGCTATATTTATAAACTTTAAAAGTAATACCCTATAAATTCAAATATAGAATGAAATATTGCTAAATTCACAGTATATTATATAAATATATGTACACACACTGTCATACCAATGAAGTCGATCATGAGGCGTCCATCAGAGTATCTACCAGGTGGTGTATGAAAGAAGGTTTCCCCATAAGGTGAGATTGACCAGTTGAAGGCTGCAGCTAATCCACCAGTGTCTGAATTTGAGTCCCCAAAGTTAAATATTGCTTGGAATTCACATTCCTTCAGACCAAAAACTGGGTTTAAACCAGTTACAAGGATGAAAAAATAGGAAACTAGAAAGGGAGACGTTTTCATCATCCTTAGGGTTATGAACTCTTCATGCTAGAACAATATATAAGACTCAGGTTATATACTTTAAACGAGAGAAACCAAAAGGGTGAAGACTATTTTATATGCAGTCAGACTTTTTAAGATATTTAATTGTTGTTCTCACGTTCACATATTTGTTTTCAAATGTGGTCCACTATAAGAGATTGTTTTAGAGTAATAATTCAAAAGACTCATAATTGATTTGGAGTGAGTTGTCAATACGGTTATATTCGAACCTCAAAAAGTTTTTTAAAACACTCTCTTCTCTAAAATATCACAAAAAACTCACTTTTATCTTCTTAACACCACACAAATTAACATTACACAAAAAGTAGTCGTGAAAATAGGTACTACGACCAGTGATGGAGCTAGGATTCGTGTGCCGGTGGGGCACACTCCATTGCCGGAGATTTGGGGGTGGTAGCCCCTGAAAAAAAAATTAGGCTTATTTTAACATTTTTTACAAATATTTAATCAATGATTTATACTTTTAGACAATTACAACTCAAATAAAACAACATCGAATATAATAACAATTCATTACTAAAAAAGAGATAAACATATCTTGAAATGCTCATACAAAAGTAGGAAGTGTTCAAAATACACGATACTAGATTTAAACATTCTATAATCTCCCTCTGCGACTTTTCATCTTCTGAAAGCGATCCACAATTGCATCATTAGAAATGCAATCGAAGACATCATTTTCAATATATGTCACACAACTATCACTTAACCAACCATCACCCATGCGGTTTCGGAGATCACTTTTCACTATATTCATAACGAAAAATGCCCTTTCAACAGTAGTGGAAACAGGAGGAATTAAAGACAATTTTAGAAGCTTATAGACTAAGCCATACACAATGTGTTTTCCTTTCGCTACCATCTTCTTAGCCAAACCATTAATCCCTTCCACTTCTAGAAAGTCCCCGTCTGATTTCATATCAAACTCATACAACTCAAGCTCATCCCGAAGTACAAAATGATCTTGTTTCGAGAAATCATCGTTATAAAATTCAGAGAGACGAACCAATTTATCTATTTCAAAAGCAGCAAATGAGTTAATTGGATCAAAGGAGGCCATACATATGAGAAATTCTGAATTCACCTCATCGAAACGGTTGTTAAGTTCAACAAGTTGCTTATCTACACAAAGATAGAACAACTCAACTTTATAATGATGTAAATTTGTTATATCCGGTCCTCACCTTGATCATCCCAAAAGACAAAAATTATCCTCCATATTAGGAATCGAGATATTATATTTCACACAAAAAGAAGAAACCCCCGCCAATAGGTTGTCTCACCCACAATCTCTCATTTTTTGCATACGATTGTTGGATAATCTCACTAAAGTCATAGCATTTACAATATTTTGATATTTTCATTGCAATGCTTTGGAAAGTTCATTAGTTATTGCATGTACATTTATCATCAAATGCAAGGTAAATAACCAAAAGATTGCATTGATTTAATCAAATTTAACGCTTCACCTTTTCTATCAGTAGCATGTTCCACCAAATCTGCAAGAACTTCAAGCACGGATCCAAACATAACAATCAAATTTATTAAAGTACCATAGTGTGAACCCCAACGTGTATCACCGGTCCGTTTTTGGTTAGACTCTTGATTTAACCCTCGACCGCTTCATATATCTCCACTTTCTAGTTGGCTAAAAATCCGCTCAGCTTCGTTCTCTTAAAGAATGTATTGACACTTGCATGATGCCCCCGCAATATTCACTAAATTATTAACTAAGAAGAAGAACTCATCAATGTACTTAAGATCTTTTGCGACATGGATAAGTGACAACTGAAATTGGTGTGCAAAACAATGCACATAGAATGCTGACTTGTTCTCCCTCAAAATAAGTGATTTAAGGCCATTATACTCACCTTGCATGTTACTTGCCCCATCATAACCTTGACCACACAAGTTTTTCACACTCAAGTTATGCTTATTGAAAAATTGATCTAGTGACGCTTTAAGTGAGTTAGATGTTGTGTCAGGAACGTGTACCATACCCACAAATCTTTCCATAACCAAACCCTTTTTGCCCACATAATGCACAATAATATCCATTTGCTCTTTAACTGATACATCACGAGCTTCATCAATTAATATTGAAAATGGTTCCCCCACTAGATTTTTTAATATTTCATTGGTAATCTCACTAGTAATGGCATTCACAATATCTTTCTGAATATCCGGTGATGTCAACTTATGATTTTCAGGAGCATTTTTAAGAGTAACATTATTAACGAATGCATCTCTTTTGGCTAGCTATTGTAAAAGTTCAAGAAAGTTAACTTTATTCATCGAGCCATCTGATTCGCCATGCGAATAGAAAGATAACCCTTGTTGTAAAAGAAATCGAATCACGTCAATGGATGCAACTAGCCGTAAATGATACTCATCCTGACACTCCTTTGATTGATTATCAATTAGTACCTCAATATGTTGGTTTTGATTCAACAAATCTCGAGACTTCGTATATGCTGCATTATGAGCATCACTATTAAGATGCTCTTGGAGTCTTCGTTTTTATTTCCAATTATTAAATTCATTTCTAACGAAAGCATAACTAAGATTTCTCTCCACGGACTCTGGACGAAACAAATAACAAGGCAAACAAAATGCAGCATCCGCACCAACACTATATTCCAACCAACTCCCAAATTGAGTGAACCATGCTACATATAAACGACGAGGCTTGATTCCAAACATTGTTTGAGGAAATAAATGCGTAAAGGGCTGACAAGGACCCATTTGCAAATATGCTCGTCTAATCTTGTCTTGATCATTTACATCATATTCTACAATCTATGGTCTTAAACTCAAATCAGAAAGAAGACTTAACAAGTCAACTTGAATGCGTCTCCAATTTATCTTTTTTATAGTAGGTTCCGTTTGGACATCGAGTTTTTCCATTAGAGGCACCACATTTTCACGAGTTCTTTTATAATATTTTTCCATAACTGAAATTGCAAGTTTTAGTATTAAATTATTTTATCTCACCAAGCATTAAAATATAAAAAAAATTGCAAGTTTAATCATAACAAATCATGAAATTAAACAAGTTTTAAGTCATAAAAAAAATGGGGCAACAAATCTTAAAAGCAAAAATTGAAAATTTAAATCATAAAAAAAAATGGGGCAACAAATCTTAACATCAAATGGAACCTGGGATGCTTACAGATTACATGTTTAAATCTTAAAAGAAAAAATTGCAAGTTTAAATCATAACAATGGTGGGATGGAGGGGATGCTTACAGAGGTGTTGAGTGCGCAGTGGAGGAAATGGCAGTGTCCAGGCCGAAGATGGAGGTGTTAAGCAGGGCAGCGGCAGAGAGCAGGCCGTGTTCGGAGTAGCGCCGGAGGTTGACACAGAGGGAAAATGGCAAGACGTTTTCTTTAAGCTTTTTATGTTTAAGCTTTAATTGAGCGGGCACCCTGTTTTCTTTTCTAACTGAGAGAGAGAGACAGTATTTAGGTTAAGCATTTTTTTAAATTTCAATTTTGACCCTTCTTTTACTATAAATAAATTATATCCCAAATTTAGTACTAATTTTTTTTTTCAAAATTGATGGGTGAGGCAAGTGACCTCCCACCTTACAAAGTGGCTTTGCCACAAACTACGACCAATATTAGCCAAGGTTACCCATGAAAATGAGTACTGCGGCCAAGCTTAGACGTAAACATCATATCACGGCCAAGGTTAGCCGTAAAATGGATACCACGGCCAAGGTTAATAGTGAAAATGAGTACAACGGCTACGGTTAACCGTGAGATTTTGTTGGGTAGAATAGTAAAAATAAATGACTTTTTTTTGCGGTGTTTTGAGGAAGTTTTTGGGGTGCCAATATCATCACCCTTGTCAAAATGGTATAAATTGTTATTGAAGGTGGGTTTGACAACCTCAATTCCAAGTTTTGGAATCAAAATTGGAATATTTTCAATTCAAATTTAAAAATATTTGAATTGGAAATTTTCTAAATTCAACTCTATATTATAGAATTGAGTTCCCAAGCACATCCTAAATGTTATATGTTATATTATTATGAGTGCAACTAAAATCATCGTCTAAGTTTTTTTATAAGCATTGTGTGTTCATGGTGATAACCATATATGTGTAATACCCTCACCACCATGGACAAAATATTTATTAAAATTACTTTTTTTAATATTCAATGGAATAAAAAGATTGGGTTGACATTTTTTAATGGCCAACTTCCTTTGATTTTACTAATTAGAGCACACACATATTTGCACGTGCAATTTATTGATAAAAAATAGAATATTTTTTTATAGTAGATTACCAAAAGCAAGGAGTAGTTATGCAGGTTTATATAACAAACTAGTGTGCAGTCCACGCGATGCGTGGCCAACAGTTTATAAATTCTTAGTTATTATTTTACTATGTTATTAGACAATATATTTGAGGAATGAAATGAGAAAGAATGTAGTCATTTAAAAATCATGCAATAGTGGAACACATGAAGTACAATTGATCTCATCAACACCAAATAAAGCTATAAAAAATGGAAAATATGCATGAAAAGGAAAGGATGATCATTGAAGTGTGCCCACCTAAAACAATTTACCATATGCCTTGAGTGGATGTTCTGGAAACATGACATCTTAAAAATCAGGCAACACCCCTATACTGAAACACATGGCATACAAAAATTAACAAATGAAAAGGCCATGTAATCAAATCAGTTTTATAGTTGTAATTCCATTAACTTGTTAACGACAATTAATTTTAATTTTTACTAACTGTAGTTGCACCCTATTTAGTAAAAACAAGTAAGAATAACTAATTGCAAATGAAAATGGAAACAAAAATATATAATCACATGAAGAAGTCAAAGAGCTCCAAGCATAAACATGGTTAAAGATTAGAAAATAAACAGATTAGAAAATGAAGAATGGCACTTGTTGATACAAAAATTAGTCAGCTGACGTGGACCAATTACCTGAAGACATGTGTCAACCTACGTGGAAAATACATACTTTCACCGAGCTACTCAAGTGTTCCAAGCTACTCAAGCGGTTCGAGCTACTCAAGCGTACCGAGCAACTCAGGCGGTCTGAGCTACTTAGCGTGCAGAGCATCTAACCAAGAAAACCAAAAGGCAACTACGCATTAAATGAACGTCACATTTAATGCGCATTCTTATTGTACAGATGTATATGTCTACTAAATGACAGAACATTGCCTTTTCATATGTATAGCCTCAAGCCTATAAATACATTGTAACCCAGTCATAAGGGGGGCACTTTTGGATCTCTTTGTAAACCCATCATCGAGATTTAAAGGCAAACAGTCAGCAATACAACAGCAGTGGACGTAGGCCATTTTCATAGCCGAACCACTTTGAAAACCCATCGTCTTATTTATCTATTCATTTTTATCTGTGATTAATTAATTAGATTGCATCTAGTTTTTAACATCAACAACACTTATGGTACATACAATATGAAGTATAAAAATATAGATTTATAAATAATAAATAATATAAATGATTAAACAAAAATGGTTTGGTTCCTGATTGCATGAGGTCGAATTAAATCGAATTTGTTGGCATATATGTGCATGTTCCAAAAATGAGAATATGTGATTTAAATAATTATTATGCCTAAATATAATTAAATAATTAGTATTCTGATTTAAATAATTATTATGCTTTAATATAATTAAACAAATAGTATAAACCTAATAATAATTTAATAAATCAAGTAGTTGGAATCACATATATCAAAGGCAGTGTTGATGTAAAAAACTAGATCGCTCTAATTTTTCAATCACAGATAAATAAATAAGACAATGATTTTTAAAGTGGTTCGGCTAGGAATAAAGCCTACGTCCACTGTTATGTTATTGCTGAGTGTTTGTAGAATTCTTGATTACAAGTTCTCTCAAGAAATTCCGGTCCCCTTTGAATGAGGATGATACAAGGTATTTATAGCCTTGAGGCTGTACATGAAAGGTTCGATACATTAAATGACATACATATGAAAGGGTAATACATTTAATGTAGAGTGCGTGCTAAGAATATAAGCATTCAATGAATATCTGAGCTATTGATTATCTGGCAATTAATGATACGACCGAGATGCAGCTCGGACCGCCATAGTTGTTCGCTGATCAGGAGTTCCTCGGAACATTAGAGTACCTCGGTGCGCTAGAGTTCCTCGATGCGATAGATATCCTCGGTGTGATAGAGTTCCTCGGTGTGATAGAGTTCCTCGGTGTATTCTCGTTGCTCGGAAAGAAGCATGGTTGGTCGGGAAATGATCTTCCTCGCTGCTATTGTGCCACGTAGATTGACACGTGTCTTCATCTTATTCGTCCACATCAGCATATTAATTTTGGTATCAACAGAAGCCCCCAATGTTTCATATTTTGAATTTTGAGGAGTATGGAACATTCTTTCTCGGTATATGGCAATATCAAATGTCCTTCCCGGGTTTCAGGAACATTGTATTCAAATTTCCTTCTTATTTCGCAGTTTCCGCCTTTTTTATAAGCGCTTTGATATTCGTGCAAATTTTGTCCTCTTAGCCGCCGGAAGTTTAGTAGTTTCTTTTTGGTAATCATTTCTTTCGCCGCTTCCCAATGCAAAGTATTTAAACTTCTTTGGTAACCATACCCTCGTCTACGTTTTTCATTCTCTGCATTCAAGCTTTCTATTCTCTTCTTCTCTTGTGCGTTCATCCTTGTTTCCGTTCGTTGTCAACACATCTCCTTTCTTTCTGTAAGATCTTCTTTCTTTCTTCTGTATCTCTTTTATTCAATATGGTTTATATTGTGGAGTCTATTGAGAAATTCCGTTCTGATTTTTCCATTCCTTCGTGGGTAACTCTAGAGGTTCTTTCTGAGCCTTTAGATTACTTTCGATTGGCTAAGGGACATTGGTTCCCCAGTCTTTTTGTTGCTGAATGCGGTTTTTCCTTTCCACCAAACCCATTATGTCTTGAGTTTTGTCAATATATTGATCTTGTTCCTGCAAAAATAGCCCCCAATTCGTGGAGAATAATTAACGGGGTGCATAAATTAAATCTAACTCATGGGACTCGTATTGGGATCCCTGAAATTATGTTTTGTTATAAATGGGCTGTTCTAGATAATATTTATTATTTAAAAACTAGGTATTTGAATAGGGCTCTTGTAGTTAATCTCCCTGACTCAAATAGGGATTATTTTGAGCATGGGTTGGTCATAAAAAATTGGCAACATGCGCCTTTATCTGGGAATGAAGTATACAACGGTCCCAGATGCCCCCCATACGGCAATGGGATAGGTTTATTTTTCATTTTATTTTACTTATGAAATTATGCTTTCATCATGTTTGACAAAATGTATGACTGATATTCCATTATGTATTTATTTGCAGTTGATGGCAAAAGAAAAACTCCAAAAGAGTCAGAAGTGAATATCAAGCATTTGAAACTTATCTGGAATTTGCATAAGACCATTGCTGACGAGCATATTAGATCTGCTTCATATTTACTACAGTATAAGAGTTACACAACCTCTTATACTGCTCGCCCTGTTGAACCAGCTTCAACACCAGAAAGTTCATCTTCAGATTCTCATATCCCCCTATCTCAGAGAATGGGCAAGAAAAGAGCTCCTCCTGCTCTATTTGGTGAAATTTCTTCTGCTGTTGGAGCCCAGAAAGGCAAAATTGATGTCCCAGAAGGGACTAAAAAAGTAGATGCTGGGTCCTCCAAAGCTGCCGAGAAGCCCCCATTGGCCCTGAGCAAGAAAAATGCTCCTGCTGATGCAATTACAATCTCTCCGACCAAGACTTCTTCCTTGGTCGATGCTGCTGACCCTCCTTTGAAGAGATTGAAGAAATCATCCTCAGTTAATCTTGCTGGAACTGCATCTTCTCTACCCGCTGGTGGTAGTAGTGTTTCAAACATCATTCTTCCGAGTTCTTCAATGAGCTCAGTTATACCCGAGGTTCTCGGGGTTGATGAAAAAATTCCTAGGGATACACTGACATCCCTAGCTGCTCGTCATCTTTCTTCAGTAAATTTCTCACTCCTTTGGTCTTTCTTTCTTTTTCTTGAATTCTTGTATTTGTGTTGACTTTATTGTTTTTCTTATCTTTCAGCTGGTGAACTGCTTCAATATCATCGTGAAGAAAGATCAAGTTATTAAAGCTTCCAGTTCCTCGTCCGATGTTGACGATGCTTTGTTGGGTTTAGCCCAATCTGTGAAGGAATCTCGCCAACAGTACATCGAGGAGAAAACTGTTTGGGAGAAAAAGTTGGCTATGGCTGAGGCTGATAAGATGAGGATGGCTGAGACCTCCAAGAATTTGGAGGAGAAAATTAAGGGTTTGGAGGTTAAACATCAGGAATCTGATGATAAGTTGAAGAAGGCAGAAGAAGAATTATCTACTCTGCGAGATATCAAGGTTAAGAAAGAGGAATTGGAGGTGAAGCTCTCCTCGGAGAAGTCGAGGAGAAAAGTTGCAATCAAGAAGCATTTCAGCGTTGGTTGGGAGAAAGGATGGGAGAGAGGGATAGCTGCAATGACATCCCAAGTCCAATATGGGGAGTTGAAATACTTCCATGATGGCTGGGTGGCTGCTCTGCAAGAGCTAAAGGTCCAAAACGATTCTGAACTATTCCAACGGCATCTCCCTGGTCCTCCTCCACCAATTGTGGAAGAAGAAGAAGATGAGCCTGCCTCAGATGAGTCTTCTATGGCTATGGGCGATCAAGTTTCTGCCTCTCAACCCTCTGCCACCGAGGACGTTTCTTCCATGCTTCCTCCTCCCGAGAAGATTCCTACCGATCAAGCTGTTGTTACCTCCGAGCAACCGAGCTCCTCGTCCCAGCCTCCCGAGAAAGTCTTGGGAGACAAGGAAAAGGTGTGAAGTTGTTCGGTAGCATTTCTGTATTTCCTTGTAATCGAACAATGTAACTTTTTGATGATCTAATAAAACATATCTTTGCTCATCTCTGTTGTTGATAACTTGTTTTTTTTGATTGTTGTCTTTTTATTCTCATTAGTTTGTTGCTAGAATGGAATTGATCTCTTCTCATGATACCGAGCTGATGCAGCAATGTCATCAATACTATAAGGCTGGTCATACAAACCTTACTACATCGGAAATTGCTGATATCCTTGGTCATGGTGCTTCAGAGCAGGCTATTGAGGCTTATTGGTACTTGAAAGATTTACTCGACCGAGCTGTGGCCAACAATGTCGCTTATTATGACCTGATCGAAGAACTGCATTGTTCCTTAGAGGATCTCCAAGGTCAGCACAATGAATCAATGGCTTTGTTACACAAAGATTATGAAAATAGATACCAACAACTTTCTTCTGAAACAGGCCATAAGAAGATCATCGCTGCATATGATATTAGGGAAAGAACCCTAAAAGGTGAAGTTGAAGCCTGCAGACAAATTGCCGAGATCCTGGAACAAGAAAATAATAATTTGCAGAAAAAATTGGCTCAATATGAATCTACTGCTTCATCTTCTACTGCATTAATACCAGTTACTGATGAAGGCTTCTCGTTCTTAGAGGTCGAAAATGCCAAACTAAGGCAAGAGCTGGAGGACTTAAGAAGATCTGCCATTTCTGGAACTGCTCGGGGACGAGGAAGAGGTTCTCGGGGGCGAGGAAGAGTCCTCATTCAAAATGTTGAAGAGGCTCGCACTCAGTCTACTCTGTAAACTCAAGCATTCCAGTTGAAAGTAAAAGACCGTGCTCTGACTGAAATGTCCAATAAAAATCTGTCTCTGGAAGATCAGCTGGCATCGACGAAATCTGCCTTGCATAACAAGGATCTCTTTGCCAAAAGCCTTCATGAACAATTGGATAGATTAACCTTCCAATTCCATAAACAGCCAAGGGAATTCTGGATGGCAGGATACAATGAAGCTCTCGTTCATCTGGATGCTCGCATTGAACATGCTAACAATGAAGGTTACAAGCAAGGATGGTTAAATGCATTGGGTGTGTTAAAGTTGGAGCAAGGGCATTTTTTATGGGACTATCATGCTCCATCATTATTAGACTTGCCTGTACCACCTTTCAAATTGGATATGGCATGGATCCCAGCTCGTTCCATTCCTCGCAGTCTAATTTCAAAATACCTTGGTGATTATAGCCTTCACTCCCAAGTTGAATTATCTCGTCCTGAGCATCTTTTGGATACACCTTCTGTTATGAACGTCAGAATGCTCAGAGATGTTAATTTCATCAATTCTCCCCTTTGCCTAGAAGACCCTCCTGCCGGCGAGGAACCTGTTTCTAAAGCACAGGGCAAAAAACCAATAGAATAGTAATATCCATGTAACAATTTAGTACATTCTTGTAACTTGTAATTTATTCTAGATTAATGAAAAGATTTTCATTTTCTGTTTGCCAATTTTGTTAGTCTTGTGTTTATCAAACACCTTTATATTTGTACATATGTATCTATGTATCTGTTAAAAAGATAACAATATTATTGTTCAATAAGCAACTTAATAAAAAGTTACAAGTATTAGTAATGTTTCTCGATCACTTAATAATAAAGTAATGAGTAAAAATGTTCAAACTGTTTCCAACCAACCAAGGTGGGTGAATAATGTTTGTCGACCAATTACAGCTGATGGGTTTTTTATCCCCGACCAGCTATACTTGGTTTAATTATAAAATTGTGTCCGACCAACTAAGATCAATAATTTGTCCTCGCCGACCAACTACAGTTATTGGGTTTTTATCCCCGACCAACTATACTTCATTGTAATAATATTACCTCCCGACCAACATAAGTTGTAATATGAGAGTATATTTTTATCTTACCAACCGTCGTTGATCATGCTGGTGTACAGTTTCTGGCTCCTTAAAGCTTTTGGCTCCTTAGAGCATTTTTTGGCTCCTTAGAGCATGTCCTCCTAACCAAAGGAGGTTGGCTACTTATAGCACTTTTGCTCCTTAGAGCATGTCCTCCTAACCAAAGGAGGCTGGCTACTTATAGCACTTTTGCTCCGTAGAGCTGTCCTCCTAACCAAAGGAGGTTGGCTACTTATAGCACTTTTGCTCCGTAGAGCCGAGGTTGGCTACTTATAGCACTTTTGCTCCGTAGAGCTATGGTTGGCTACTTATAGCACTTTTGCTCCGTAGAGCTGTGGTTGGCTACTTATAGCACTTTTGCTCCGTAGAGCTGTGGTTGGCTACTTATAGCACTTTTGTTGTGTAGTGTATTACACTAGTATTCCCCGAAAAATTTTCAACCAGAAAGAAAATGGCGAAACATCCTCGTTTTATTCATAATGAAAGAAATGCTTTACATTTGACATCATTGATAATACTTGCGCAGGTGTTCAGCATTCCATGCGTTCTTAAATTCCTCTTCTTCTAGAGTTGCTATTCTGTAAGTTCCTGGTCGAACAACCTCTGTAACTCGGTAAGGTCCATGCCAGTTTGCTTCCAGTTTATTCTGCTTCTGAATGACCTTCTTTAGCACATAATCCCCCTCTTTTAGATCACATTTCTTTACCCTTTTGTTGTAAAACAGAGCTGTTCGTTGTTGATAAGCAGCATTCCTAATGGCTGCCTCTTCTCTGACTTCCTCGAGCATATCCAAATCCATCCTTCTCATCAGATCACTGATCGGAGAATTGAAATTTAACACCCTGTGTGTTGGTAGGCCCAACTCGGCAGGTATCACAGCCTCACTTCCAAATGCTAGCATATATGGTGATTCTCCTGTTGCTGCTCGGGGAGTTGTTCGGTAAGCCCACAAAACTGACTGTAGCTCATTTATCTAATTTGCTTTAGCCTCACTTAACCTCTTCTTCAACCCATTTAGTAATGTTCTGTTCGTCACCTCAGTCTGTCCATTGCTTTGGGGATGGCCTGGTGCTGAATGAAACTTCAAGACGTTCGACTGATGACAATAGGCAGCAAATTCTTCATTATCAAATTGCGTTCCATGGTCTGTGATGAAAGCGTGGGGGAGACCATATCGACAAATGATATTCTTCCATATGAACTGATACACTTTCTCGTACGTCATATCAATTAGTGGTTCAGCTTCCACCCACTTAGTAAAATAGTCTACTGCCACGACGAGATACTTGAACCTTCCTCGGGTCGTCGGTAGTGGTCCAACCAGATCAATTCCCCACATGGCAAATGGACAAGGTGACGTTATGGGTGTCAACAATGCCTATGGAGTTCTTCGGATGGAGGAAAAACGTTGGCATTTGTCACACTTCTTAGCATAGGCTATACAATCAGCCCTCATCGTCGGCCAATAGTATCCCTGTGTCATTACCCTTTGCAAAAGTGTCCGACCTGCTACATGAGCTCCACAAGATCCTTCATGAATTTCTTCAATCAATTCTTTGACTTCTGATGGATGCACACATCTCTGCAAACCTGCCATAATTCCTCGTCTATACAAAACACCATTAGTTAACACATACCGAGCAACTTTATATTTCAATTTTTTGGCAGCTAGTTTGTCCTCCGGCACTTCTCCTTCTTCAATGTATGCTCTGATAGGATCCATCCAAGACGGTCCTAAATCAAGGGTAATAATCTTCACCGTCAGATCTTCTTCTATGCTCCGACTTTCTAATACTTCAATTGGTATTGTTCTTCGCAGCTCGGTGCGCGTAGCTGACGCTAGTCGGGCCAATGCGTCTGCTCTAGCATTCTCCATTCTCGGTATCCTTACCAATTGAATAGCATCAAATTCTGTTAATAACTCCATCACTTTTGCATGGTACTTCACCATTAACTCTCCCTTCACTGCATATATTCCCATCATTTGGTTCACAATTAATTGAGAATCACTGAAAACAATTACTTGTCGTGCCTCCATAACTTTCGCCAAATGAAAACCTGCTATCATAGCCTCATATTCAGCCTCATTGTTGGAGGCTTTGAATTGGAATCTCAAGGCATACTCCATGTCAATATCGTCTGGAGAGTTTAAAACAATCCCTGCTCCACAACCAGCCGTGCAAGATGATCCATCTACATATAATCTCCATGTATGTAACTCGTCTTCAAATTTCTTATCTGTTAGAGTTCCTCGGTGAAATATCATCTGCTTTCTTTCATCATCCCCGGGTATCCTTCGTTCCTCGTTGGTCATTTGTTCGCGCCCTTCATCCAACCGGAGTTGGTCGGGGTTTGAATATGCTGATTTTTCTACATCCACAAGTCCTTTTACCAACCTTGGTTGGTCTGGATCTGTGTCTGTTGATCCTGTATCGTCCACAGGTAAGTCAGCAAGCACCTTTTGCTCCTCGGGGGTATCAGGGTATGTGAACTCTGCTATAAAATCTGCCACGGCTTGCCCCTTCAACGATGATCTGGGTTCATACACAATATCATATTCACCGAGCTCTATTGCCCAGTACATCAATCTTCCTGATTTTTCTGTCTTGTGAAGGGCTTGTCTTAACGGCATGTCGGTATACACAATGATGGTATGGGCCTGGAAGTATGGCCTCATTCTTCTACTTGCTTCAATTAATGCCAGTGCCAATTTTTCCAGTTTTGGGTATCTGATTTCCACACCTCGAAAGGCCTTGCTTGTGTAATAAATTGGCTTCTGGATTCCATTCTCCAATCTGATCAATGCCGAGCTAACTGCATTTTCTGATACTGCCAAATACAAGTACAGCGTCTCTCCAGTTATTGGCCTAGACAATAATGGTGGGGCTCCCAAATACTTCTTCAAATCTTGAAAGGCTTCCTCACATTCATTAGTCCACTCAAAGCTTTTTCGCAGTGTTTTGAAGAATGGGAGGCATTTATCAGTTGCTCGGGATACAAATCTGTTGAGTGCTGCAACCCGTCCGGTAAGACTCTGCACTTCTTTCTTCGTCGTCGGAGATCGCAGCCCTAAAAGAGCCTTGATCTTTTCTGGATTTGCCTCAATACCTCGCTGGTTGACAATGTATCCGAGGAACATTCCTTCTCGTACTCCAAAGGTACACTTCGTCGGGTTGAGCTTCATCTGGTATTTATCCAGTTGATCAAAAGTTTGACTCAAGTCAACCAAATGATCTGCAACTTTCTTGCTTTTGGTGAGCATGTCGTCGACATAGACCTCCATATTGCGGCTGATTTGTTCGGTAAAAACCTTGTTCATCAACCGCTGATATGTTGCACCTGCATTTTTTAAACCAAAAGGCATAACATTATAACAATAAGTTCCCCTTGGGGTAATAAAAGAAGTACTTTCCCTGTCTTCAGGTTTCATTTTGATCTGGTTGTAGCCAGAATAAGCATCCATGAAGCTGAGTAGCTCGTGTCCCGAGGTAGCATCCACTAGTTGATCAATTCTGGGCAATGGAAAATGATCTTTTGGACATGCTTTGTTGAGATCAGTAAAATCAACACACATTCTCCATTTGTTGTTCTTCTTCTTTACCATCACTACATTTGCCAACCAATCTGGATATTTCACATCTTCAATGAAGTGGGCTTTCTGGAGTTTCTCGACCTCCTCTTGTATGGCCTGGTTCTTCTCGGGACTAAACACTCTTCTTCTTTGCTTCACAGGCTTGATCTCCTTATTCACGTTGAGCTCATGACATAAAAAGTTTGGATCTATACCTGGCATGTCTTCATGACTCCAAGCAAAAGTATTCTTCCTGCTTCTCAAGAAAGTTATCAACTCTTGTTTTATTGAAACATCCAACGACGATCCTATCTGAGTTACTCGTTCAAGATGCTCGTCGTCTAGGATAACAATTTCTGTAGATTCCACAACCTGCCCTTTTACGAGTTGAGTTTCATCCCTAGGGTCAAGAGTTTCAATTTCTGTGCCTTCCTCCACTTGGTAAGTAGTAGTCTTTTTCCTTGATTCTTCAAGTTCTTCTTGCTCGGCAGACGAATAATAGCATTCCCGAGCTACTTTTTGATCACCTTTCATAATTCCTACTCCAAAATTCGTTGGGAATTTCAAACATTGATGTACTGTAGATGGAACTGCTTCGAACTTCTTCAATCCAACTCTTCCCATGATGATGTTGTAGGCGGACTGCACATTCTTATCCATCACAAAGAAGCGTATTCTTTCTGTTCGACAAGCAGGCCAAGTTCCAATGAGTATATCCAACTTGATCGTCCCAAGTGGAAAAACTTTCTCGCCAGCAAAACCCAGAAGGGGTCTGTGATAAGGTTCCAATTGAGATAATTTTAAATTCAAGCTATCAAAGCATGAAAAGTACATGATGCCTGCCGAACTACCATTGTCTACTAACACCCTTGAAATGATCACATCCTTCATCCTCATTTTGATCACCAAAGGATCATCATGAGGGTAAAGAACACCTGCCAGGTCGTTTTTTGAAAAACCAATCACTAGTTTCTCTTTGTTTACCTTCCTCGGACGATCATCCTCGGCCAGGTTTATTCGCTGAATGTATGAACAAGCTTGAGCCTCTCCGAGGTAAGCTTTTCTTTCTGCAGTAAGGTCTCCTCCTCCTGCATCTCCTCCTGTAATAACATTACAATCAAGTGATCCAAAACGTATGGAAAATACCTCTCGTTCAGGTTTCCTCGGTTTCTTGGGAAGATCGGGGTCATCATCTGGATCCTCTTCATGGTCCCTCTTCTTTTTATCCTCTGCACGACGAGGAGATCTAGATCTCTCTCTAGTTCTATCATCATTCTTCCTTTCACCTCTGCGATCTACATACTTTGATAATTTTCCTTTTCGGATGAGTGTTTCAATCTCGTTCTGAAGGGATATACAATTTTTGGTCATATGGCCATGATCTTTGTGAAACTCGCAATATTTGTCTTTATTCCTCAGGTCGGGATTTGTCTTCAGTTTCTCTGGCCACTTGATTTCCTCGTTATTCCTGATTTCTTCCAAAACATGATTAATACCCATTTTCAATGGAGTATAATTATCATACTTCTTTAGGACTTCCAACTTCATCCTGTTATTCCTGGAATGTTTATCACCACCATTACCTTTCTGATCTTTCTTCTTAGAATTGTCGACCTCAACTTTAACTTCTTTGTCCATATTCTTCTTCGCAGCCATAGCCTCCTCGGCATTCATGATTTTGGCCGCCTTTGCCATCAACTCCGACATATTTTTAGGTGGATCTTTGGCCAAAGTGTAGTACAGCTTGTTAGGCAGAAAACCACTCATCAGAGCAGTGATTGCTGTCTTTTCTTCATAATCTATGACTTCCAACTTCTCGTTATTGAAACGAGTTATGTAATCCCTAGTACTTTCACCTGATTTTTGTCTAACACTTAGCAAGTGTGCTACTCGCTTTACCGGCTTTGCTCCAAAACAAAAATTGCCAATAAACAATTCGGCTAACTAAACAAAGGTTGAAATCTTACCCCGAGGAAGATTATTGTACCATATCTGTGCAGATCCGGTAAGAGTTCCTGAGAATGCTCTACACCTCATCTCGTCAGGGACAGCGTAGATATCTGCAGCAGCCTGGTATTGTTCTATATGAAGTACGGGATCTGTCTTTCCATCGTACTTGGGGGTCACTACGGGTGCTTTGAATTTTGACGGTGTAGGGAAATCCACAATGGCTTGCACAAAAGGTGTTCCTTGAACAAAAGTTCTCTGTAAGGGGTTCCTTGCCTTAGCCATTTCTCCCAATCTATCTTCCAACCGTTGAATGGAACCTTTCCATGCTTCATTCCCTTCCTCGGGCCGCTTAGTCCAAGCAACTGACTGCTCTGACGTAGCTTCCTGAGATTTATCTCGACGAGTAGTTGGTCGCGATTGTGCAGATCCTTCTCTCAAACCTGGTGGTGGTCGAAAACTTCTCGATGGAGCCCTAGGTGGACTCATGTTCCTCCTTGGTCCTAATCGACTGAAAGGAGACACCCTGCTTAATCTTTCCAAAGCGCTAGTTCTCTCCGGAGAAAGAGTGATACGTTGATCTGTATCCGTAGCCCGTATCGATGAAGTTCGCCCAGGTTGATAAGAAGAATCATTAGACTCCTCATTGCGATATGACCCGGTACGTCTAGATTGCGATTGCCTATGATCACTCCTTTGCCCTGAATAGGTAGGTGCACCGCCCTGAAGAGTTTGAATGAGTTGCCTCATAGATTCTTGCATGGCGGTTTGTCCTTGAGCCAGATTCGTCATAATTCCGGCCAGATCTGGGAATGCAGATGGATTTGGAAGATCTCCAGTATTTCCAACATTTCGATTACTGGATTCTGGATTATCTGCCATTGGTGATAAATGATTTTTATGAAAAACGATAATAACAGTCGTTTCCCACAGACGGCGCCAATCTGTTGATGTAAAAAACTAGATCGCTCTAATTTTTCAATCACAGATAAATAAATAAGACAATGATTTTTAAAGTGGTTCGGCTAGGAATAAAGCCTACGTCCACTGTTATGTTATTGCTGAGTGTTTGTAGAATTCTTGATTACAAGTTCTCTCAAGAAATTCCGGTCCCCTTTGAATGAGGATGATACAAGGTATTTATAGCCTTGAGGCTGTACATGAAAGGTTCGATACATTAAATGACATACATATGAAAGGGTAATACATTTAATGCAGAGTGCGTGCTAAGAATATAAGCATTCAATGAATATCTGAGCTGTTGATTATCTGGCAATTAATGATACGACCGAGATGCAGCTCGGACCGCCATAGCTGTTCGCTGATCAGGAGTTCCTCGGAACATTAGAGTACCTCGGTGCGCTAGAGTTCCTCGATGCGATAGATATCCTCGGTGTGATAGAGTTCCTCGGTGTATTCTCGTTGCTCGGAAAGAAGCATGGTTGGTCGGGAAATGATCTTCCTCGCTGCTATTGTGCCACGTAGATTGACACGTGTCTTCATCTTATTCGTCCACATCAGCATATTAATTTTGGTATCAACAGGCAGTAAAGGAGACAACATAAAAAACTTAAAAAGAACTTAAAAAGAATGGCGACACTCGTTTGAGGTTTTGATAGCAAAAACATAAACCAAAATGTATGAAGGTTGAAGCTAAGAAATTACCTCAGGCGACGCCGCAACAGGCAAGAACGATTGGTAGTCTGGTAGAGGCAAGCGGTGGTAGAGACAGAAATGATCGGGCTTGGGCCTTGAAAGGAATCGCTGAAACAAAACGCTCAAACGCAAAAATATAGGGTAAAAGAGAGGCAGAAATGATCGGGATAATTGTAGGTTTAAGTTGAATACAAATTAAGGTATTTAACGTTTTCACCCAGATGGTGCCTCTTCATTTTTTGAGAGAAAGAGCATGAAAGATTTAAAAAAAAATCTTTGAATTGCTTTAAGATAGAAACCCAGAATTTGAGAGCGAATGGGAAGGGAAAAATGTTTTGGGGTAGCAGATAAAGCGACATGGCATGGGTTTCAAAAGATTATTAACTGAGGGGGTGATTAATTGAGGATGACACGTGTCATTCTCTACTTTAGTATTCTTAGTTAAGCTATAATATTATATATATTTATAGATATTATGAGTAAACTATACATATATATAAAGTTATCATCACAATACAACGTTGATATTTGTCGCGTCCATACAACGACACATGTATATTTTATAAATGTATTAGTCATTTATTAATTTTGTATTAACTAGATTAATATATACACATATGTATTTGGTCAATACATGCATTTAGTTGGTTCATGCTTGTAGACACATATGTATTTGGTCAATGCACGCATTTAGTCGGTTTATGTATTGTATTAAGAGTTTCATATATAGAAATCTAAATGGGATATATCTATACCATCATTTCAATATTTTTCTGGCATATATATATAACAATTTCACTCTCTACTTTTATTTATAAGATGTTTTCAACTTAACATCGTATGAAAGACATCGATATGAATTTACCAGCGGCACAAATGAGGGATTATGAGGAAAATAATAGCAATTTATCCAGTGCATGCGAGGGAAAATATTTCGTTCATCTAAGGAATAGTTGGGGGTTCTCCACAGTCTCACTCCGATAAGTGACATTCTTTATATATAAATATCACCTTAAATAGGGGTGTTCGTTCTACTATGTTAAATATGTCTTCAAGATGCATTAACTATGTTCTCTTTCACAATTTGAGTCTTCAAATTGTAACATTTTAAATCCGCACAACTTGTGGCCTACAAGCTAGTTATAGTATATATCTTATGTTGTCATCACCACACAGCGTCGAAATTTGTCCCACCCACACGATGCAATGCGTACACTTTATTAAGTCGTTTATTAATTTTTCATTATCTAGATTCATGTAGATGTGACACGTCGTCTAATTAAATATCGAGTGATCAGTTCTTTATTAAATTAAAAGAGGTTTCTCATCTAGTTCATTCGTAGCATCACTGTGGAAAAATTTTCAAAACTTACCAACCACCTAGTATTCAAAAAGCCGATGTCAATTTTTTATCTTTTTATTAAACCATAACAACATACAACAAAATAAAATTTAAATCATTCACACAATCACTTAGTCTAAATCACAAATGAATAAATAAATAAAAGACTGGCCGAATAAACCATCAGCTAAAAATTCCAAATACAAAATAATAAAAATTTGAATACAAAATTTGACCGAAATCAAAATAGCTAGGGCAACATGCCCAAATGAAATAACTGAGCTGCAACCTACTCTAGGAATGAAATAATCGAAGCGACAAAATCCGATTCCTGCAACATCAACACCAGTTACAGTTACGCATCCCTGGAATAGATCGTCAAGTTTGGCGTCCCTGTGTCTGGACACCTAAAAGGTTTAAAAAATATTTTGTAAGTACGGATCAAAGCCCAAATCCTTTTGAAAATATTTTGCAAGTGAATTAAAATGCAACAATTAAAATGCATGAATGCTCTTCATATTTAAATTAGTGTCACACTCACTTGAGATATTACTCACCCTTCATCTAAAATGCACACCTAACGCTTCTTCCTAACCCTTTTATACACTACCCCATCTAACTAGCCTTGTCCTAAACTCCTTGACACTCCACTCTAGCCCGAGTAATTTGTAATTTCACTTTATAATTTATTTGTCATACTAACTTAATTTATCCTCTTTAAATGCACTATATACCACTCTCACTAGTTATATACAAGTAATCCCTTTTAACTTTATGTAATTCACCCGTATATGAATATCAACTCTCTTATATACGTATATACTCAATACAATTGCACTACTTGTATTCCACCCATATATAATTATCTACACCGTTATATATGTATCATATATTACAACATTCACACGCATGTAGTATATATACCCATCCTTCCGAGTAGGCACTCAACGAATGTTCTCTAAATGATATCATCCGAGGTATACTTATCCACCAGGACACCCCGTCTCGGTTAGCTCCCCGACTCAATGAAAAATAAACATAGTGGAGGCGGCCATAGTTCCCCGGCTGTGAGACCGAATCATACCCAAAGCGTCTCACCGTGAAAATAAATCACACAATAAAATCCTAGATGACTATGACCTGGGGACTATACTCACCCTCTATTCACTAGCAAGAAAATTCACCTACATCATGCAACCTCCAGTGATAGCACTAGAGGGGTATATATTCCTTTAAATAGTATTCACACTAATATTTACATAGCACACACACACACACACACACTACACATATATGTATTTAACTTAAACCTCTAATCCGTGCCCAAATCCCGTTGCACTAGCCTAAAATATCTGAGTCGATTTCCCGACTCTAAACTCTAACAAATATTAACTTACATTCATATATATATATTTTTTTCAAGATACTAAGCACATCTCAATCCAGTTCGTATCCTAATTTCATCCGAAATTTCCATTAGAATTCGTTCATATATTTTTTAGTGTTGTTTATCCTAAACACTCCTAAATCCATACCTCGAATCCATTCCCATCCAATTCCAAGGTAAAACTAATGTTCCTTAATATTTTTCTGAGTCCTATACTCATCTACAGATATCCCTAAATAATCCAGATTTGATCTCTCCCAAATAATTTTTGGTTTCAGACCCCCTTCCGAAATAAAATCATAACTAATTAAAAAAAATCAGAAAAATACGAAACTAATGGCGACGCATTCGTAAAGAAAACAGTTATCTCCATGTCCAAAACCTAGGATTATTTTAATGAGATATCAATCTGGTTCAAATCAGATACTAAACTTATTTGAAGGACTTACGCGATGTTTTTCGAATGACTCTCCAGGTCGTTCGAACGACCTGTCTGGATTTCTCCCCCTTCGTCATCCTCTTTGTTCCAACCATAACCAAAAATCCTTCAACCCATTTTACCCGAAATCCCTTCTATAAATCCTTATCATACTAACACGATTTCTCCCAGATTGTTACATCCCAATTCTAAATTTGACTAATAACCCAAATTGATAGTTTCCAATAAATATTTCTCCCTTTACAGATATCAAATTACTCTCCAAAAATTTATATCTCTCGATACACAAGATTTACAAAGCCTCTACCTCAATTCAATTTAACTACTCACCAATACCTTTCGGGATTCAATTAACAAATCTTAATCCCCCAACAATATTCTTTGAGATATCCATCTTTCCTAAAAATTTACACGTAATGATCCATAATATGAAAACCCAATTTGTATGTCAACCCAACCCCAAAACAATAAATTTTATAACACCTACTATGATATGACTCGGTCATCAAAAATTTACATAGAAGTAAATTAACCACTTGCATGTATATGATGTGTAGAGTCCAATTCCTTTGATGAAGATGATGGATTTGTCTCCAAAAAGCTCCCAAAGTTAGCCCTCTTTTCTTCTCTACAGAACTAGGTTTTCTTTTTGAGTTGTGACTACCCCAACCTCTCTAATTTAGGTTTTATAATATTTTGCTTTAGAATTGTGTCCACTTCAAACTCTTAAATTTAGATTTTCTAATGCTAATCCCGAAACGAGACTTGTGGGCTAAATTAAAATGGCATAAACACCCCCGTGTGATCTCGGTTATGCCTAAAAATGCGCCACGACCAAATTATTACCCTCGGGTACTTTTTTCGACTTTTTCGACCTATCTGGATTCAACCGTGCACTCAGAATTATCATCTGAATAAATTTATAATATTCTCCAATTTTAACGTCAAAATGTGACACATGCGACATCTAAAATGATCTTAATTAATTAAATCTCAATTCACCAAATTAAGTAAATCCTCCAATTTAAATATTTCTCCAAATCATAAATTTAAATTTCTCCAAATAAAATAAGTAATATTTCTCCAAAAAATAATTAAATTCAATGTCCTCAAAATTACGGGGTGTCACATAGTTCTCCCCTTACAAAGGAATTTCGTCCTCGAAATTAAGATAATCCTAGTAATCCAAGCCTCGACTAGCTCCCTAATCACCTACCCTTAAGATCGCTACACCTATTTCTCCAACATCTAATCACGAATTATTTTAAAAATTGAATTAGGTAACCAGGGGACCCATATACCCTATACCCATACTTTTGCACAAATGTTACCCGACTTTACTAGCCTTAAAATGTAATACAACTTCCAACTCACAGTTATAACTACACACATTTATAATAACCGAGGTACCCAACCTATTTAATAATGACCAAACATCTCCCCACTTCCAATGTTGCGCTAAGTTTCATGCGTGGGACATGTCGCAAAGAAAAATCCAAACAAAGAACCCCCTCGAACACTACTACCTAACATTGTTGATAATGCTATAAATAGCCCCACCAGATCAAGGTGTAGTTGAGTTCAAATAGACGTAACAATGGCAATAACTAAGAAATGTAAATGTAGAAAGAGATTAGAGAAAAGGAGTTGAGAAAATAATTGAAGTGGTTTAGCCTATCTAGGCCTACGTCCACTGTGCAGGTGAGTGATCTTTACTATAAAAGAAGGGTTCTAATGGACTTATGATACAATACACTCACTTTCTCTCTCTATTATGTCTTTTGATAGAGCTTCAGCTAGGGTTTGTAATTGAGAACCCTTTACAAGGTAGGAGAATACAAGTATATATAGTGCCTGGGGGTTTTAATGTACCCCCCAGGCATGTAATGAGCATGTGTAGAATGATCTAGCCAATCTAGTGAAGCCACATGTCACCATCACATGTAGAGGATGATGATGAAATATTCCCTCACGTGCCAGGAAGATTTGATCATAACAGTTTTTCCACATGGGATATGCCATATTGGGATCTTGTACTGCTCGCACGGTAGATGTCATCTGGGGGTCTCACCCTGGCCGAGTATGTGACCCCTTGTAGTTCTGCTTGATGTTCCCGTGAAAGTGTGGTATTCGTTGGGTATATTCGGCCTAGAGTCTATCATCTTGGTCTCGATTGAGGCTGAAAGGACCTTGATGCTGGAGAGGGCCGAGGCTGAGATGATGAGTCAGTCCCCTGATGGAAGTCCTCTTTGGTCTCTGTCATCCTGGTCCCGGCTGAGGCCGAGATAACCTTGATGCTGGAGAGGGTTGAGGTTGAGTTGATGAATCAGTCCCCTGATGGGAGTCCTCCTTGGTCTCTATCTTCCTCATCTCGACTGAGATCTAGATGATGTTGATGCTGGAGAAGGTCGAGGCTGAGTTGATGAGTCAGTCCCTGATGGGAGTCCTCCTTGGTCTCTGATGTAGTCACTGTATGATGAAACTTTAGAGTTACGAGTCAACATATATGCCGGGGCTGACGTCTTCTGTGTCGACCCCTAGGCCGAGGTACGAGGTTTGTTACTTGATGATCAAGGTAGTTTCCATGATGTCTGAGGTTTCCAATAACAGACTGATGATCTTGATCTGATAGGTACAAATGTAGTCTTGACTGAAGTGATCTGGATGACCCCACTAATGATTAATCTCGCCAATAACTAAGCCTTAGCCGACCCTACTGAGGCCGACCCTTATTTTGACGAACCCTCTAATGATTAATCCATGGACAACCCTACTCAGACCGACCCTTATTTGGATGATCTCGACAATGATTAGGCCGTAGCTGACCCTACTGATGCCGACCCTTATCTGGACAATCCCGCCGATGATTAAGTCATGGCTGACCCTTCAGAGGGTGACCCTTATCTAGATGGCCCTGCTAATGATTAAGCCATGGCTGACCCAACTAAGGTTGACACTTATCTGGACGACCTCGCCAATGATTTAGCCATGGATGACCTTACCGAGGCTGACCCTTACCGGGATGACCCCGCCAATGATATGTAAGGCTCTTGTGATGACTCGGTTGTGAGATATGATGCTTATCTTCCTAAGAGACGAGGGTACATTTTGGTTATATCAATTACGCCCTGGCCCTTAGCCTTTAATGTAGTTAGAAGTTTGAGGGATAAAGTGTCTTTACGCCTAGAAGTTGAATCATTCCTCTGGAAGGATAATTTTTAGATCTGTGTAAGATCTTCTAATTGTGACTGCCATACTGAGCTACCTTCAGTCGGCGTTCATCCTCCAGGTAGTGGATGAGGCCGAGGGTACTTAAGTCCTAAGACCTTTGATGCTAGAATCTATAGTTGTACTCTGAGATGAGGAGGAGACCTTTTGAGGATGTTGCAAGGCCGAGGAAGAAGCCTTATGAGGATGGTTACATGGAAAAATCCTTGTTTGCACAAACTAATGGTGTTATTGGACGTCCTTCGCCGAGGGGGTCTATTACAAGACGAGGCTGAGATTATGAGCGAGTCCTCTTGTAGGACGGTTGTTGGTACTGAGGTCATTTGACGTGTTGTTATTGATGAGGTTGAGGAAACCTAAGGATATTGATGTTGTCACTACATGATAAAGCCGAGGTCGAGGCCTCCTGTATCGACCCCCAAGCCGAGGTTAAGGTTGTCCTTGCCCGAGTGCTGTCTGATGAACCATCTCTGTAGGACCATTGATTATGACCAATATCTATCTTCTTGTAATTCCTTTGTGTCTTGTTAAGTGTGCATGCTTTTGTCTAGTGATTGTAGTATCTTCTCATTTTAAGTATGAGATCACCAAGTTAATGATGTTTCAAACGTAAGGCCACCAAGTTAATTATGTTTGTCTCAGTTCACCAAGTTAATGATATTTTAAGATATGATGCCACCAAGTAAATGATGTTTGTCTCAGTTCACCAAGTTAATGATGTTTCGAGATATGAGGCCACCAAGTTAATGATGTTAACTCTCATGTCACCAAGTTAATGATATTTGTCTCGGTTCAATAAGTTAATGATGGTTCAAGATATAAGGCCACCAAGTTAATGATGTTAACTCTCATGTCACCAAGTTAATGATGTTTTAAGATATGAGGCCACCAAGTTAATGATGTTAACTCTCATGTCAACAAGTTAATGATGTTAACTCTCATGTCACCAAGTTAATGAAGTTTCACATATGAGATCACCAAGTTAATAATGTTTGTCTCAGTTCACCAAGTTAATGATGTTTCAAGATATGAGGCCACCAAGTTAATAATTTTAACTCTCATGTCACCAAGTTAATGATATTTCAAGATATGAGGCCACCAAGTTAATGATGTTAACTCTCATGCCACCAAGTTAATGATGTTTCACATATGAGATAACCAAGTTAGTGATGTTTGTCTTTTTAACCAACCCAATGGTTTTTTTAGGTATGAGATCACCAAGTGGATGATGTTTATCTTTCTAATCAACCCAATGGTTTTTTAAGTATGGGATCACCAAGTTATTGATTTTTGTCGTTACTCTTCTCATACTTGACCGAGATGAGCATAACTAAATAAATAATTTTTCAAATTTGAAATTCACCAAATTATGTTGTTAGACCACTTCCCCTCTCGTCATTTTGAGAGTGTATAAATGAGGGTCATCTCATCCATATACTTTCTTTTCGCTGAGAGGAGCATAAAAAGATTTTGAATTGGAATTCACCAAATGATGATGTTCTTCCACTTCCCCTCTCGGCGTCTTGAGAGCATATGGATGAGGGTCATTTTGTCCATATACTATCTTTTCACCGAGAGGGTTTCTCACCAAAATGATGATGTTTTATTGTTTAAGACAACTTGAACCATGCAGCTAAAAACTTCGTATGAAAAGAATATGATAGAACACATACCATTTTTCATTGACTTGTGTTGTGATGCAAATAGTTGTGATATTAAAGATCACTTAATAGGGGTTACATTTGTACAACTGAAAGACAATTGATGACTATCTGCGACTATCAGCTTCATACATAAAGATCTAGATGAGGCACATCAGCTTGTGCCCAACAGCTGAACTGTCGATGGTCATATACATCAAAGGAGATTATTTCAATCGACCTTTTAGGGCAACATCCTTTGGTGGGAGATCGGGGCCGGCTTCATTATCATCAAATTACTCATCTTCTTTATCGATATGTCGTCTCGTCCTCTCATCTCTTGGGCCACCTTGCCTCTTCTGGCCATCCTCCTTGGGACCATTTCGGGCAACGTACTTCCGAAACTTCCCTTGTTTGAGCATCTTCTCAATCTCATCTTTCAATGCAAAGCATTTGTCGGTGGTATGTCCGTGATCTTGGTGAAAGTCGCACCATTTACTTTTGTCCCTCATATGGGGAGGGACCTTGGGCTTTTCGGGCCAACTCAGAGATCTATCATCTTTGATTTCATTCAGTATCATATTCGAGTTGACTATGAATGGAGTATATTCAGTGAACTTGTCATCCCCCGACCTCTTCTTATCATCATTGTTCTTTTTATGGAACTTGCCTTCAGAGCATGTTCCCTTATCATCCTCATACTTAGCAATCATTGCCTCTTCAACATTCATGACCTTTCCAACTATTGCAATCAACTCGGACATTGACTTAGGACGATCTTCAGCTAGCTTCCACAATAACTTTCCCTTCTAGAGGCCTCCTATGAGGGATGCCATAGCTATGCTTTCCTCATAGTCTTCCACTTCCATCTTCTTTTTGTTGAACCTCGCGATGTAATCTCTCAGACTCTCATCTCATTTGAGATGGAATAAATATAGGTTGCTGATTGATAAATTTTAATATGGTGGACAGGATTATTGCTTCCATCATACCTGGGAGTTACCACAGGCGTCTTGAACTTAGTCGGGGTTGGAAAGTTGACTATCTTCGTAATGAATGGTGAGCCCTCTGAGGACCCCCTCTGCAGAGGGTATCGTCTCTTCAAAATATCCCTTATATTGTCCTCAAGCCTTTTAATTGAATCATTCCAGGGTTTTGTAACATCGGCCTGGCCGAGGTTGTCCCCTGCCACCTCTAAGGGTTGTACCAAAGGTTCCCCTACTCCCGAGTGATGTCGGCTATTAACTTCCCTCGACCTCCATCTCGGCCATGTTGGGGTCGGCCATGTTGGGGTCGGTAGTCGAACCCTCCTCTCCTGGACCCAACAAAGTTTCTTGACCTGTTTGGGTTGGTCATGTTGGGGTTGACAATCAGTTCATGACTAGGTAGAGCCTTTCAAAGTCCGACCCTTATCTTAGTCGTTCAAATGCCAAACCTCTTGGGAGAACATCAGGATTTTGTCTCCTACACCATCCTCGACTCTCTTAGAGGGGTCGTACAGTATTGTTGGAAATATCATATGGCTCCCAACATTCTAGTGGAGCATTATTAGCCTCCACATCATCATACTGGTCCTCAGGGAAAGGATGACCTTACCTCCCCAGAAGTAAACGCCTAGGGTCAGCAACATCCCTCTGCTTCTAGAAAGGAGGAATATCCATACATGTTACCCCGGGTGGTCCCCTGACTTCTTGTTGTCCTTGTGAAGCTGTCGGAGTAATCATCTCTGGTGAGATTCCTGGTGGTCTTATCATCATGTTTTGGCTAAGTGCAGCGAACTTCTCTTGCATCAATTATTGGTTGGCCACCAAGGATTTTAAGGAAGATGTCACCTCAGCCATCTCAGAGAGAGGTGGTGCTTAACTGGAACTAGGTCCTCCACCACCAGCTAGTGGAGGAGGTGGTGGTAATTCAGGTGCCATGTGTTGTCCTGAAGTTTGAGCTATGATTAAAAGACTGGTGAGCTTGAGAACCTTATTGGATCTATTTCAATGGTGAAATAACTCCTTGAAAAGGGGAGTACTGGTTCCCCACCAGAGTCTCCAGTGAGGCCAAGATACAAAAAGGAAGAGATGAAGCTTCTCGTTCCTACAAACGGCGCCAAACTGATGATGCTATAAATAGCACCACCAGATCAAGGTGTAGTTGAGCTCAAATAGACGTAACAATGGAAATAAGTAAGTAATGTAAATGTTGAAAAAGATGAGGAGAAGAGGAGTTGAGACAGCAATTTAAGTGGTTCAGTCTATCTAGGCCTACGTCCACTGTGCAGGTGAGTGATCTTCATTATAAAAGAAGGGATGTAATGGCCTTGTGATACAATACACTAACTTTCTCTCTCTATTGTGTATTTTGATAGAGCTTTAGATAGGGTTTGCAATTGTGGACCCTTTACAAGGGAGGAGGATATAAGTATATATAGTTCTTGGGGGTTGTAGTGTACCCCCCAGGCATACAATGAGCATGTGTAGAATGATCTAGCTAATCTAGTGAAGCCACATGTCACTATCACATGTCGAGGATGATGATGATGAAATATCCCCCCACGTGCCAAGAAGATTTGGTCGTAGCGGTTTGTCCACATGGGATATGATATGTTGGGATCTTGTATTGCTCGTACGGTAGATCTCATTTGGGGGTCTCGGCATAGCCGAGTATGTGACCCCTTATAGTTCTGTTTGATGTTCTCATTGAAATGTTATCTTAGTTGGGTATGTTCGGCTTAGAGTCTATCATCCTGGTCCCGATTAAGGCTGAGATAACCTTGATGCTGGAGAGGGCCGAGGCTGAGTTGATGAGTTAGTCCCATGATAGGAGTCCTCCTTGGTCTCTGTCATCCTGGTCCTGGCTGAGGCTGAGATGACCATAATGCTGGAGAGGTCTGAGGCTGAGCTGATGAATCCATCCCCTGATGGGAGTCCTCCTTGGTCTCTGTCTTCCTCGTCTCTGCTGAGGATGAGATGACGTTGAATATGGAGAGGGCTGGGGCAGAGTTAATGAGTTAGTCCCCTGATAAGAGTCCTCCTTAGTCTCTGATGTAGTCACTTTATGATGAGACTTTGGAGTTATGAGTCAACATATAGGTTGGGGCCGATGTCTTCTGTGCCAACCCTTAGGCTGAGGTACTAAGTTCACTGCTTGATGATCAAGCTAGGTACCATGATGTCTGAGGTTGCTAATAATTCTCTAATGATCTTGCATTGATAGGTATAAATATAGTCTCGGCTGAAGTGATCTGGATGACCCCGCCAATGATTAAGCCGTGGCTAACCCTACTAAGGTTGGCCCTTATCTGGACGACCCCGCCAATGACTAAGCCGTGGTCGACCCTACTGAGGCCGACCCTTATCTGGACAACCCCGCCAATGATTAAGCCATGGCCGACCCTACTGATGCCGACCCTTATCTGGATGACCCCACTAATGATTAAGCCGTGGTTGATCCTACTGAGTCCGACCCTTATCTAGACGACCCCGCCCATGATTAATCCACGGCCGACCCTTCTGAGGCCGACCCTTGTATGGATGACCCTGCTAATGATTAAGCCATAGTCGACCCTACTGAGGTCGACCCTTATCTGGACGACCCCACCAATGATTAAGCAGTGGCCAACCCTATTGAGGCTGACCCTTATCTTGAAAACCCCGCTAATGATATGTGAAGCTCTTGTGATGACTCGACCATGAGATGTGATGCTCTTCGTCCTAAGAGACAAGGGTATATTTTGGTCATATCAATTGTCGATCGTTGAGATTCGTTAGGCCCTCAGTCCATGGTACGTACCACCAAATACCCATCTCTTGACACAAAAGTATATACGCCCACTCTTATTCTCCAAAGGACAACATACAATATTGCTCCCTTATTATCCCTAGTTTTCTAGGGCAAAAAAATCCCGAGCTATATCTCCCCACTCGACAATAAGCTTATCTACCCTGAACCATATCAGTAAACATCCCTAGTCCTAGGGATCAAAATTAAAAATATAAACATATTATTATACATCGATTATGCAACACATTTTATCATATATCACTACTAGCAAAATGATAATTAAGGACACCTATTAGGGACAACTTTTAAGTTGTCCTTTAAAAAAAATATAAGGGACAGCTAATTTTTTAAGCGTCTTTTATAAAAAGTTTAGGGGCATAAAAAATTTGTTGTCCTTTATAAGAGGTCTAATAGGACAGTAAATAGTTGTCCTTTAAAATTTTCGATTCCCTATTTTTTCCCTCCATTCATTAATTTATTTTTCATTCCCTCTTCGACCAAATAACGTACTCCGACTAATACTATGCTCTCTTCACCCACTTCTCTCTCCTCTCCTCACCCGATCAATGACAAACCCTATACCCAATACTCAAATCGTACACCATTGTGAAACCTATGTTCGCTCGCTCTCTCTCTTGAAACTGTCGGACTGTGAAACCCTACACCCAAAACGTTGGCCTTATCTTTCTGTGAACCCATAGGATAACTCTCTCTCTCTCTCGTGAGACTCATGAAATATTCCTTATCCTAAACTCCTTGACACTCCACTCTACCCCGAGTAATTTGTACTTTAACTTTATAAGTTATTTGTCATACTAACTTAATTTATCCTCTTTAAATGCACTATATAACACTCTCACTAGTTATATACAAGTAATCCCTTTTAACTTTATGTAATTCACCCGTATATGAATACCAACTCTCTTATATACGTATATACTCAATACAATTGCACTACTTGTATTCCACCTATATATAATTATCTACACCGTTATATATGTATCAGATATTACAACATTCACACGCATGTAGTATATATACCCATCCTTCTGAGTAGGCACTCAACGAATGTTCTCTAAATGATATCATCCCAGGTATACTTATCCACCAGGACACCCCGTCTCCGTTATCTCCCCGACTCAATGAAAAATAAATATAGTGGAGGCGGCCATAGTTCCCCGGCTGTGAAACCGAATCGTACCCAAAGCGTCTCACCGTGAAAATAAATCACACAATAAAATCCTAGATGACTATGACCTGGGGACTATACTCACCCTTTATTCACTAGCCATAAAATTCACTTACATCGCGCAACCTCCAGTGATAGCACTAGAGGGGTATGTATTACTTTAAATAGTATTCACACTAATATTTACATAGCACAAACACACACACACACACTACACATATATGTATTTAACTTAAACCTCTAATCCGTGCCCAAATCTCGTAGCACTAGCCTGAAATATCTTAGTCGATTTCCCAACTCTTAACTCTAACAAATATTAACTTACATTCATATATATTTTTTTCAAGATACTAAGCACATCTCAATCCAGTTCATATCCTAATTTCATCCGAAATTTCCATTTGAATTCGTTCATATATTTTTGAGTGTTGTTTATCCTAAACACTCCTAAATCCATACCTCGAATCCATTCCCATCCAATTCCAAGGTAAAAATAATGTTCCTTAATATTTTTTGGAGTCCTATACTCATCTACGGATATCCCTAAATAATCCAGATTTGATCTCTCCCAAATAATTTTTGGTTTCAGACCCCCCTCCGAAATAAAATCATAACTAATTAAAAAAAATCAGAAAAATACGAAACTAACGGCCACGCATTCGTAACGAAAACAGTTATCTCCATGTCCAAAACCTAGGGTTATTTTAATGAGATATCAATCTTGTTCAAACGAGATACTAAACTCATTTGAAGGACTTACGCGATGTTTTTCGAACGACTCTCTAGGTCGTTCGAACGACCTGTCCGGATTTCTCCCCCTTCGCCATCCTCTTTGTTCCAGCCATAACCAAAAATCCTTCAACCCGTTTTACCCGAAATCCCTTCTATAAATCCTTATCATATTAACACGATTTCTCCCAGATTATTACATCCCAATTCTAAATTTGACTAATAACCCAAATTGATAGTTTCCAATAAATATTTCTCCCTTTACAGATTTCAAATTACTCTCCAAAAATTTATATCTCTCGATACACGAGATTTACAAAGCCTCTACCTCAATTCAATTTAACTACTCACCAATACCTTTCTGGATTCAATTAACAAATCTTAATCCCCCAACAATATTCTTTGAGATATCCATCTTTCCTAAAAATTTACACGTAATGATCCATAATATGAAAACCCAATTTGTATGTAAACCCAACCCCAAAACAATAAATTTTATAACACCCACTATGATATGACTCAGTCATCAAAAATTTACATATAAGTAAATTAACCACTTGCCTGTATATGATGTGTAGAGTCTGATTCCTTTGATGAAGATGATGGATTTGTCTCGAAAAAGCTCCCAAAGTTAGCCCTCTTTTCTTCTCTACAGAACTAGGTTTTCTTTTTGAGTTGTGACTACCCCAACCTCTCTAATTTAGGTTTTATAATATTTTTCTTTAGAGTTTTGTCCACTTCAAACTCTTAAATTTAGATTTTCTAATTCTAATCCCAAAATTAGACTTGTGGGCTAAATTAAAATGGCATAAACACCCCCGTGTGAGCTCGGTTATGCCTAAAAATGCCCCAAGACCCAATTATTACCCACGGGTACTTTTTTCGACTTTCTCTACCTATCTGGATTCAACCGTGCACTCAGAATTATCATCTGAATAGCTTTATAACATTCTCCAATTTTGACCTCAAAATATGACACATGCGACATCTAAAATGATCTTAATTAATTAAATCTCAATTCACCAAATTAAGTAAATCCTCCAATTTAAATATTTCTCCAAATCATAAATTTAAATTTCTCCAAATAAAATAAGTTATATTTCTCAAAAAAATAATTAAATTCAATGTCCTCAAAATTACGGGGTGTCACATAGTTCTCCCCTTACAAAGGAATTTCGTCCTCTAAATTAAGATAATCCTAGTAATCCAAGCCTCGACTAGCTCCCTAATCACCTACCCTTAAGATTGCTACACCTATTTCTCCAACTTCTAATCACGAATTTTTTTAAAAATTGAATTAGGTGACCAGGGGACCCATATACTCTATACCAATACTTTTGCACAAATGTTACCTAACTTTACTAGCCTTAAAATGTAATACAACTTCCAACTCATAGTTATAACTACATACATTTATAATAACCGAGGTACCCAACCTATTTACTAATGACCAAACATCTCCCCACTTCCAATATTGCACTAAGTTTAATGCGTGGGACGTGTCGCAAAGCAAAATCCAAACAAGGAACCCCCTTGATACACTACTACCTAACATTGTTGATAATGCGATAAATAGCAGCACCAGATCAAGGTGTAGTTGAGTTCAAATAGACGTAACAATGGAAATAATTAAGCAATGTAAATGTAGAAAGAGATGAGGAAAAAAGGAGTTGAGAAAAAAATTTAAGTGGTTCAGCCTATCTAGGCCTACGTCCACTGTGAAAGTGAGTGATCTTTACTATAAAAGAATGGTTCTAATGGCCTTGTGATACAATACACTCACTTTCTTTCTCTACTATGTCTTTTGATAGAGCTTCAGCTATGGTTTGTAATTGAGAACCCTTTACAAGGTAGGAGAATACAAGTATATATAGTGCCTAGGGGTTGTAATGTACCCCCCAGGCATGAAAAGAGCATGTGTAGAATGATCTAGCCAATCTAGTGAAGCCACATGTCACTATCACATGTAGAGGATGATGATGAAATATTCCCTCACGTGCTAAGAAGATTTGATCATAATGGTTTTTCCACGTGAGATATGCCATGTTGGGATCTTGTACTGCTCGCACGGTAGATGTCATCTGGGGGGTCTCACCCTGGCCGAGTATGTGACCCCTTGTAGTTCTACTTGATGTTCTCGTGGAAGTGTGGTATTCATTAGGTATGTTCGTCCTAGAGTCTATCATCTTGGTCTCGATTGAGGTTGAGAGGACCTTGATACTGGAGAGGGTCGAGGCTGAGATGATGAGTCAGTACCCTGATGGGAGTCCTCTTTGGTCTCTATCATCCTGGTCCCGACTGAGGCCGAGATAATCTTGATGCTAGAGAGGGTTGAGGTTGAATTGATGAATCAGTCTCCTGATGGGAGTCCTCCTTGGTCTCTATCTTCCTCGTCTCGGCTGAGATCGAGATGATGTTGATGCTAGAGAGGGCCGAGGCTGAGTTGATGAGTCAGGCCATGATTGGAGTCCTCCTTGGTCTCTGATGTAGTCACTGTATGATGAGACTTTAGAGTTATGAGTCAACATATATGTCGGGGCCGACGTCTTCTGTGTCGACCCCTAGGTCGAGGAACCAAGTTCGTTACCTGATGATCAAGGTAGCTTCCGTGATGTCTGAGGTTGCCAATAACAAACTGATTATCTTGTGCTGATAGGTACAAATATAGTCTTGACTGAAGTGATATGGATGACCCCGCTAATGATTAAGCTCACCAATAACTAGGCCTTAGCCGACCCTACTGAGGCTGACCCTTATTTGGATGAACCCTCCAATGATTAATCCATGGCCAACCCTACTCAGACCGACCCTTATTTGGACAATCTCGACAATGATTAGGCCGTGGCTGACCCTACTGATGCCGACCCTTATCTGGACAATCCCTCTAATGATTAATTCATAACTGACCCTTCTGAGGGCGACCCTTATCTGGATGGCCCTGCTAATGATTAAGCCATGGCTAACCCAACTAAGGTCGACCCTTATCTGGACGACCTCGCCAATAATTTAGCCATGCACGATCTTACTGAGGCTGATCCTTACCGGGATGACCCCGCCAATAATATGTAAGGATCTTGTGATGACTCGGTTGTGAGATATGATGCTCATCGTCCTAAGAGACGAGGGTACATTTTGGTCATATCAATTACGCCCTAGCCCTTAGCCTTTAATGTAGTTGGAAGTTTGAGGGATAAAGTGTCTTTACGCTTAGAAGTTGAATCATTCCTTTGGCAGGATAATTTTTAGATCTGTGTAGGATCTTCTAATTGTGACTGCCATACTGAGCTACCTTCAGTCGGCGTTCATCTTCCCGGTAGTGGATGAGGTCGAGGGTACTTGAGTCCTAAGACCTTTGATGCTGGAATTTATAGTTGTACTCTAAGAAGAGGAGGAGACCTTTTGAGGATGGTGCAAGGCCGGGGAAGAAGCCTTATGAGGATGGTTACATGGACAAATCCTTATTCGCACAAACTGATGGTGTTATTGGACGTCCTTTCACCGAGGGGGTCTATTACAAGACGAGGCTAAGATGATGAGCGAGCCCTCTGGTAGGACGGTTGCTGGTACTGAGGTCATTAGACGTGATGTTATTGATGAGGCTGAGGTGACCTAAGGACATTGATGTCGTCACTACATGATAAAGCCGAGGTCGAGGCCTCCTGTACTGACCCCCAAGCCGTGGTTAAGGTCGGCCTTGTCCGAGTGCTGTCTGATGAACCATCTCTTTAGGACCATTGATTATGACCAATATCTATCTTCTTATAATTCCTTTTTGTTTTGTTATGTGTGCTTGCTTTTGTCTAGTGATTGTAGTATCTTCTCATTTTAAGTATGAGATCACCAAGTTAATGATGTTTCAAACGTAAGGCCACCAAGTTAATTATGTTTGTCTCAGTTCACCAAGTTAATGATATTTTAAGATATGATGCCACCAAGTTAATGATGTTTGTCTCAGTTCACCAATTTAATGATGTTTCGAGATATGAGGCCACCAAGTTAATGATGTTAACTCTCATTTCACCAAGTTAATGATATTTATCTCAGTTCAAAAAGTTAATGATGTTTCAAGATATGAGGCCACCAAGTTAATGATCTTAACTCTCATGTCACCAAGTTAATGATGTTTTAAGATATGAGGCCTCTAAGTTAATGATGTTAACTCTCATGTCACCAAATTAATGATGTTAACTCTCATGTCACCAAGTTAATGATGTTTCACATATGAGATCACCAAGTTAATAATGTTTGTCTCAGTTGACCAAGTTAATGATGTTTCAAGATATGAGGCCACCAAGTTAATAATGTTAACTCTCATGTCACCAAGTTAAGGATGTTTCAAGATATGAGGCCACCAAGTAAATGATGTTAACTCTCATGTCACCAAGTTAATGATGTTTCACGTATGAGATCACCAAGTTAGTGATGTTTGTCTTTTTAACCAACCCAATGGTTTTTTTAAGTATGAGATCACCAAGTTAATGATGTTTATCTTTCTAACAAACCCAATGGTTTTTTAAGTATGAGATCACCAAGTTAATGATTTTTGTCGTTACTCTTCTCGTACTTGGCTGAGATGAGCATAACTAAATAAATAATTTTTCAAATTTGAAATTCACTAAATTATGGTGTTAGAGCACTTCACCTCTCGTCATTTTGAGAGTGTATAGATGAGGGTCATCTCATCCATATACTGTGTTTTCGCTGAGAGGAGCATAAAATGATTTTGAATTTGAATTCACCAAATTATGATATTCTTCCACGTCCCCTCTCGGTGTCTTGAGAGCGTATGGATGAGGGTCATTTTGTCCATATACTATCTTTTCACCGAGAGGGTTTCTCACCCAAATGATGATGTTTTATAGTTTAAGACAACTTGAACCATGCAGTTGAAAACTTCGTATGAAAAGAATATGATAGAACACAAACCATTTTTCATTGACTTGTGTTGTGATGCAAATAGTTGTGATATTAAAGCTCACTTAATAGGGGTTACATTTGTACAACTGAAAGACAATTGATGACTATCTGCTGCTATCAGCTTCATACAAAAAGATCTGGATGAGGCACATCAGCTTGTGCCCAACAGCTGAACTGTCGATGGTCATATACATCAAAGGAGATTATTTCAATCGACCTTTTAGGGCAACATCCTTTGGTGGGAGATCGGGGCCGGCTTCATTATCATCAAATTACTCATCTTCTTTATCGATATGTCGTCTCGTCCTCTCATCTCTTGGGCCACCTTGCCTCTTCTGGCCATCCTCCTTGGGACCATTTCGGGCAACGTACTTCTGAAACTTCCCTTGTTTGAGCATCTTCTCAATCTCATCTTTCAATGCAAAGCATTTGTCGGTGGTATGTCCGTGATCTTGGTGAAAGTCGCACCATTTACTTTTGTCCCTCATATGGGGAGGGACCTTAGGCTTTTCGGGCCAACTCAGAGATCTATCATCTTTGAATTCATTCAGTATCATATCCGAGTTGACTATGAATGGAGTATAATCATTGAACTATTCATCCCCCGACCTCTTCTTATCATCCTTATTCTTTTTCTGGAACTTGCCTTCAGAGCATGTTCCCTTCTCATCCTCATACTTAGCAGTCATTGCCTCTTCAACATTCATGACCTTTCCAACTATTGCAATCAACTCGAACATTGACTTAGGAGGATCTTCAACTAGCTTCCACAATAACTTTCCCTTCTGGAGGCCTCTTATGAGGTATGCCATAGCTATGCTTTCCTCATAGTCTTCCACTTTCAGCTTCTTTTTATTGAACCTCGTGATGTAATCTCTCAGACTCTCATTCTTCCCCTGGTTGATAGAAAGAAGACGAGTCGTATTTTTCTGAGGTCCGACCCCAAAGCAAAAGTTATGGATAAATCTCTTGGCTAACTGCTTGAATCTCTCGATAGAGTTCTTTGGAATTGAGGTAAACCAAACTTTAACAGCCCCCGTCAAAGTGCTTGAAAAATCACAGCATCTCATCTCGTTTGAGATGGAATAAATATAGGTTACTGATCGATACATTTTAATATGGTGGAAAGGATTAGCGCTTCCATCATACTTGGGAGTTACCACAGGCGATTTGAACTTAATCGGGATTGGGAAGTTGATTATCTTTGTAACGAATGGTGAGCCCTCTGAGGACCCCCTTTGCAGAGGGTATCATCTCTTCGGAATATCCCTGATCTTATCCTTAAGCCTTTGAATTGAATCATTAACGTCGTCCTGGCCGAGGTTGTCCCATGCCACCTCCAAGGGCTGTACCAAAGGTTCCCATACTGCCGAGCGATGTCGGCTATTAACTTCCCCCAACCTCCATCTCGTCCATGTTGGGGTCGGCCATGTTGGGGTCGGTAGTCGAACCCTCCTCTCCTGGACCCAACAAAGCTTCTTGACCAGTTTGGGGCGGTTATGTTGGGGTTGACAATCAGTTCATGACTGGGTAGAGCCTTTCGAAGTCCGACTCTTATCTTAGTCATTTAAATGCCAAACCTCTTGGGAGAACATCAGGATCCTACCTCCTAAACCTTCCTCAGCTCTCTTGGAGGGGTCGTATAGTATTGTTGGAAATCTATTATGGCTCCCAACATTCTAGTGGAGAATTATTATCCTCCACATCGTCATACTAGTCCTCAGGGAAAGGATGACCTTACCTCCCTAGACGTAAACGCCTAGGGTCAGTAATGTCCCTCCACTTCTAGAGAGGGGGAAGATCCTTACATGGTGCCTCGGGTGGTCCCCTGGCTTCTTGTTATCCTTGTGCAGCAGTCGGAGTAATCATCTCTGGTGAGATTCCTAGTGGTCTTATCATCATGTTTTGTCTAAGTGCAGCGAACTGCTCTTGCATCACTTGTTGGCTGGCCACCAAGGATTTTAAGGAAGATGTCACCTCAGCCATCTCGGAGAGAGGTGGTGCTTAACTGGAACTAGGTCCTCCACCACCAGCTATTGGAGGAGGTGGTGGTAATTCAGGTGCCATGTGTTGTCCTGAAGTTTGGGCTATGATTAAAAGACTAGTGAGCTTGAGAACCTTATTGGATCTATTTCAATGCTGAAATAACTCCTTGCAAGGGGGAGTACTGGTTTCCCACCAGAGTCTCCGGTGAGGCCAAGCTACAAAAAGGAAGAGATGAAGTTTCTCGTTCCCACAGACGGCGCCAAACTGATGATGCTATAAATAGCACCACCAGATCAAGGTGTAGTTGAGCTCAAATAGACGTAACAATGGAAATAAGTAAATAATGTAAATGTAGAAACAGATGAGGAGAAGAGGAGTTGAGACAGCAATTTAAGTGGTTCAGTCTATCTAGGCCTACGTCCACTGTGCAGGTGAGTGATCTTAACTATAAAAGAAGGGATGTAATGGCCTTGTGATACAATACACTAACTTTCTCTCTCTATTGTGTATTTTGATAGAGCTTCAGATAGGGTTTGTAATTGAGGACCCTTTACAAGGTAGGAGGAGATAAGTATATATAGTTCTTGGGCGTTGTAGTGTACCCCCAGGAATAAAATAAGCATGTGTAGAATGATCTAGCCAATCTAGTGAAGCCACATGTCACTATCACATGTCCAGGATGATGATGAAATATTCCCTCACGTGCCAAGAAGATTTGGTCATAACGGTTTATCCACATGGGATATGACATGTTGGGATCTTGTACTGTTCGTACGGTAGATCTCATCTGGGGGTCTCGACATAGCTGAGTATGTGAGCCCTTGTAGTTCTGTTTGATGTTCTTGTTGAAGTGTTGTCTTAGTTGGGTATGTTTATCTTAGAGTCTATCATCCTGGTCCCGATTAAGGCTGAGATAACCTTGATGCTGGAGAGGGCCGAGGATGAGTTGATGAGTTAGTCCCATGATGGGAGTTCTCCTTGGTCTCTGTCATCCTGGTCCTGGCTGAGGCTGAGATGACCTTAATGCTGGAGAGGTCTGAGGCTGAGTTGATGAATCCGTCCCCTGATGGGAGTCCTCCTTGGTCTCTGTCTTCCTCGTCTCTGCTGAGGATGAGATGACGTTGAATATGGAGAGGGCCGGGGCAGAGTTAATGAGTTAGTCCCCTGATAAGAGTCCTCCTTAGTCTCTGATGTAGTCACTTTATGTTGAGACTTTGGAGTTATGAGTGAACATATAGGTTGAGGCCGATGTCTTCTGTGCTAACCCTTAGGCTGAGGTACTAAGTTCACTGCTTGATGATCAAGCTAGGTACCATGATGTCTGAGGTTGCCAATAATTCTCTAATGATCTTGCATTGATAGGTATAAATATAGTCTCGGCTGAAGTGATCTGGATAACCCCGTCAATGATTAAGCCGTGGCTGACCCTACTAAGGTTGACCCTTATCTGGACGACCCCGCCAATGACTAAGCCGTGGTCGACCCTACTGAGGCCGACCCTTATTTGGATAACCCCACCAATTATTAAGCCATGGCCGACCCTTATCTGGACGACCCCACTAATGATTAAGCCGTGGTTGACCCTACTCAGTCCGACCCTTATCTAGACGACCCCGCCCATGATTAAGCCATGGCCGACCCTTTTGAGGATGACCCTTATCTTGATGACCCCGTTAATGATATGTGAAGCTCTTGTGATGACTCGACCATGAGATGTGATGCTCGTTGTCCTAAGAGACAAGGGTATATTATGGTCATATCAATTGTTGATCGTTGAGATTCGTTAGGCCCTCAGTCCATGGTACGTACCACCAAATACCCATCTCTTGACACAAAGTATATACGCCCACTCTTATTCTCCAAAAGACAACATACAATATTGCTCCCTTATTATCCCTAGTTTTCTAGCGCAAAAAAATCCCGATCTATATCTCCCCACTCGACAATAAGCTTATCCACCCCGAACCATATCAGTAAACATCCCTACTCCTCGGGATAAAAATTAAAAATATAAACATATTATTATACATCGATTATGCAACACATTTTATCATATATCACTACTAGCAAAATGATAATTAAGGACCCCTATTAGGGACAGCTTTTAAGTTGTCCTTTAAAAAAACATATAAGGGACAGCTAATTTTTTAAGCATATTTTATAAAAAGTTTAGGGACATCAAAAATTTTTTATCCTTTATAAGAGGTCTAATAGGACAGTAAATAGTTGTCCTTTAAAATTTTCGATTCCCTATTTTCTCCCTCTATTCCTTAATTTATTTTTGCATTCCCTCTTCGACCAAATAACGTACTTCGACTAATACTTTTCTCTCCTCACCCACTTCTCTCTCCTCTCCTCACCCGATCAATGCCAAACCGTATACCCTATACTCAAATCGTACACCATGGTGAAACCTATGTTCGCTCGCTCAATCTCGTGAAACCTTCGGACTGTGAAACCCTACACCCAAAACGTTGGCCTTTTCTCTCTGTGAACCCATAGGATAACTCTCTCTCTCTCTCTCTCTCTCTCTCTCTCTCTCTCTCTCTCTCTCTCTCTCTCTCTCTCTCTCTCTCGTGAGACTCATGAAATATTCAGGTTCTCTTACCCTCTGGCCTAGAAAAACTCGTGAAGAATAAAGGTACATTTGATTATAGAACTGCAAAAATTGTAGGACTGATATAGTGTAAAAGCCATTTGATTTTTCAATTAGATCTGATTTTTCAGTGAAGAATAAAGGTATGTTTGAATGTCAAGATTCTCATATAGAACTAATTTTTCATTTGGTATGTTTGATTATAGAACTGGAAAAACAAGAAGAACTGTTGGACTGATACAGTGCAAAGTCATTTGATTTTTCAATTAGAACTGATTTTTCAGTGAAGAATAAAGGTATGTTTGAATGTCGAGATTCTCATATAGAACTAATTTTTCATTTGGTATGTTTGATTATAGAATTGGAAAAACTAGAAGAACCATTGGACTGATATAGTGCAAAGTCATTTGATTTTTCATTTAGAACTGATTTTTCATTTGATTTTTCAGTGAAGAATAAAGGTATGTTTGAATGTAGAGATGCTCATATAGAACTGATTTTTCATTTGATTTTGTTTTTTATTATTGAAATGATTTTGTGTTTGATTATAGAAATAATTTTTTGTTTGATTACAGTGCAAAGTCATTCAAGTTCATAACTTATGAACTACATTAAAAATCAGTTATGAATCATAATTAAAAATTAGATGACTATGTACCAAAGAAGTTTTTGATAAGTTTTTTACAGTAGTGTTACGTCCTATTGAGATTATTCAGAGAAATTAGCGGATGCACATGTAGTGAATCTCACCATGAAGTCACAATTTAGTAAAAAAAGAACGCTTACATAAATAGTGCGGAAAATTTTATTATAGTGAATTCAGAATGGTTTATATTGACATCACTGATTTGATTATTTATATTGACATCATCAAAACACAAATATATATTTTAAACACATCATAACATAAGTTAATGGAATTTTTTATAAGTACAAAAATCATATGCACAAATAATGTCTATACTTTGATTTCATGAATTAAGCATCTCGACATTCAAAACTCCTTATCTCGATACCCAACGTGTGTAAGCGTATCCCCGACGTGTCTGAACATGTCCAAAATAATAAAATGTTACACTTTTTTAACAAGTCAACATGTGTTTGGGCATGTTTAGAACACGATGTCTTACAATGATGCGTAAAACACTACCTGCTGAGTGTACGTGTTTCTTAGTTGAAACCACTATCAAGGAGGCTCATCACTATAATATATAAAAGCCTTACACATTTCTCAAATTATGTTTCCTTTAATATTATGTCACACTAACTCTCTATAACTTGTATATGTATATGCATGCACACTTGTCATGTTTAAATTGTATGTCTTGTATATGTATGCTAATATATTGTTGTTATTTATCGAATTACATCTTAGGAGCTGATATGGATAAAAGTTGGATCGAATCACGTGATTGGAATTTAGAAGAATACATAGATGGGGTTGAAAGGTTTATTATCTTTGCATATAGGAATAAAAATATGCAATCTTCATGCATCAAATGCCCATGTAGTAAATGTGCAAACCGAGTCTACCACAACCTACACACTATGAAGGGTCACATAGAGATGCATAGTTTTGACATGAGTTATAAGAATTGGATTTATCATGGGGAGTTGGTCGATGCATTGGAGGACAAGATATATAATTTTGGTAATGATGTGTCACTTGATGATATATCCTATGAATCGAGCTTGGGGGAAAATATGATTGCAATGGTTTTAGAGGGAAGGGGAGTTCCACAAACACATGAAAATTCATGTAGTGATGAACATGGAGTAGAAGATGTGGTGCCTGATGTTGACTTGCCAAAATATTTCAAACTCCGAAAAGATGCGAAAAGAAAGTTATATAAAAATTATCCAGAGGGTATTACTGAACTCTCATTTGTAGTTGAACTCTTACACTTAAAGCAACTTAATGGATGGATGAATAGTTCTTTCACAATGTTGCTAAAACTATTGAAGAAGACATTCCCTAATTCCAAAATCCTTTTATCGGTCTAACAACCTCACTTCTGATTTGGGATTCAAGTATGAAACGTGGGGTGCGTGCCCTAAAAGTTGTATGTTATTTCGAAATGAAAATGCGACTTTAGAGAATTGTGTTATTTATGGGGCTTCCAGATATAAACCAAATGTCGGAAGTGATGTTGATCAAGCGCAACAGAGTAATCAAAGCACAAAAGTAGCTGTTAAAAAGGTAAGGTATTTTCCTTTAAAACCAAGATTGTAAAGATTGTTTTGGTCATTACATACTTCTTCGCTAATGAAATGGCACATCGAGGATCGTATTAATGATGGAGTTCAAAGGCATCCGGATGATTCTCATGCTTGGAAATCATTTGATGAACGTAATCCATCTTTTGCGAGTGATAGTCGTAATGTAGACTTGGACTAGCAACTAATGGATTCAATCCTTTTGGTAATATGAGCATTGCTCACAGTGCTTGGCCGGTGGTACTCATGCCCTTGAATGTGAGCCCATTGTTGTGTATGAAGCAACAAAACCTAATTTTATCGATTCTTATTGATGGGCCAAAAGGGCCTAGTGATAAGATTGATGTATTTTTACAACCACTGATTTATGAGCTAAAAGGGTGATGGAGTGACACTTATGATGTATCGAGTAAACAATTTTTTTAGTTGCATGCAGCATTGTTGTGGACAATTAATGATTTCTTGGCATATGCCATGCTATCGAGATGGAGCACGAAAGGTGAATCTCCTTATCCTTGTTGTAACAAAGATCATCAAGAGACTTGATTAAAGAATGGTAAAAAGTATTTTTATTAGGGTCATCTTCGATTCTTACCTCTACGCCATAGGTTTCGAAAAGAGAAAACAACTTTTAATGGCAATGTTGATTTCAGACCACCTCCGTTGAAATTATCACGATCACAAGTTTTGTAATAATTAAATGAGCTCGATATTGAAACTAAATGCAAGAAGTAAGATATTTTTAGAAAGAGGAAAAGAGAACAATTATAAAAAGAGCTTGCCAAGACAACAAAAGATGTGGTGCCGAAGATGAGATTAAATTGGAAAAAGAAAAGTATCTTTTTTGAATTGCCATATTGGGAGCATAATTTGATCCGCCACAATCTTGATGTTATGCATATTAAAAAAAATGTGTGTGACAATATCTTATTTACATTGTTGGGAATTAAAGATAAAACCAAAAACAATTTGAAGGCCTGAAAAGACATGCAAGAGATGCGCATCAGATGACCACTACATCCCCAATCACACGGGAAAAATTTGGAGCACATAGCGCTAGCGGAGTTTACAATGAGAAACAAAGATAAGGTATTTTTCTAAAAGTGTTGCAGGATGTTAAAGTACCATATGGCTATTCATCGAATATTTCGAGATGTGTTCACCCTCAAGAGCGAAGTATATGGGGACTAAAGAGCCATGACAATCACATTTTAACGCAACAATTACTTTCAATGGCACTATGGAGGGTACTGCCAAAACATATTGTCAGAGCATTAATTGAACTAAGCAATTGTTTTTTAGTGTTGTGCTCAAGTACAAATACTTTAGCTGATATAGAAAAATTGGAAGATCGTATGGCTCTCACATACGATGTTGATGATGGAGCGACTGGTAGAGAGGTATAAATATGTTGATAATTGCAATCCAAACGACTTAGTTACATTATGAATTTTATTTTAGTGTATCTTTGCAAGTTTCATTCACGAAAAGAGTTTGATTGTGCTATATATTTTTTCTCAATTTGTAGGATATGATTAAAACATAATTAGATGTTCTGCCATTTGATCAACAAAATCGGATTGAAGTGAAGGATGCTAAAAACTAACTTCTTCATGTTCAACCACGTCATCTAATTATTATCATAGTGAGATTGCTCGATTAGAGAAAGAGGCCAATGAGCCAGATACTCATTATCGGGAAGAGGTTGAGGCACGAGAGAATCATCATCAAGAAGAAATTGATATGGCGCGTGCCGATTTAGAAAATGAAATACAAGAAAGAGTTGTGAGGGCCAAGAGAGAAACTCTAGCAGAAGCTGCGTTTGAAATCGCTCGTATAATACGAGAAGCGGGCATCCTACTACCACCACCAGCAGCAGTCGCAGTTGATACTATCGATAACCACGCTTGATTATGTATTAATGTAACTAAGTTAGAAGTGGAAATGACAATTTGAAAGTATGTGGTGGTGTTTATTTTTTGAAGTGTGATAAGATACTATTTGGTTTTGTTATTATATTTAAGGTTAAATTTTGGTATAATATGTCTTTGCATTTTTGTTTTTTAATTTAATGTTATTATATTAGAGATTGAATTTAGGCTAATTACAATATAAGTATATATAGAGAGAGAGAGAGAAAGCCTCATGTAAGGACTCTTTATGGTGCAGATTCCGGTACATACCACTTTTTTTAAAATAGTAAAAAAATGAATTTTTTGATCAAACTTCATGGATATGATTTCCACAGTTAGAAGATCATCTCCCATTTTTTTCATCAAAAAATTCAATAAAAAAACCGTTGAGATGAGGTGATATGTAAAAAAATGGTATAAATATTCATTTTCAACCGTTGAAATGTTAGGTCAGCGCCAACCACTTTATTGACTGAATTTTTTGATGAAACTTCATGAATATGATCTTCTCACTGTCGAGATCATATCCATGAAGCTTCGTCAAAAAATTCAATCAAAAAGTGGGTGAAACGATCGTCAACATTTCAATGGTCGAAAATACATATTTATAATTTTTTTCATATATCCCCTCATCTCAAAGGTTTTTTATTGAATTTTTTGATGAAAAAAATTGGAGATGATCTTCTCACCGTGGAGATCATATCCATGAAGTTTCATAAAAAATTTATTTTTTTACTATTTTAAAAAAATGGTATGTATCGGGGTCTGCACCATATATATATATATATATATATATATATATATATCTTTTAGGACAGCTACAACTGCCTTTTAAAATATTCATTTGGCGCCATTTATTGCGCCAAAATATATTTGGGACAACTACTTATGTCCTTAATACTTTGTTTTAAAGGACAGCAACATCTGTCCTTATAAATATGTAATAACATTTGGATTTAAAAGGACGGAACAAAAAGGATGGCAATTATTGTCCTAAATACTCAAAAAGGACAGCATTTACTGTCCTTTTAGCCTTTTATGACACCCATCTATTAGAACAGTTCTTGATGTCCTTATGACTGTCCTAAATACTATTGGGGATAGCAAATGAGCTTTTAGGATAGCAAATTAGTTGTCCTTAATTGTTATTTTTCTAGTAGTGTATATTTGTATATATTAGCTATACCTTATCTCAGGTGATACCTAGCAGAAAATAATCCATACCCTGGTACAACGAACACTAAGTCTTATTATAACTATTCATTATAGTTCCAAACCATTGCTAACCAGCCGAAACTAAGAAAAAATCATTTACCCTACTCCCATAACCCTCGAAAGTAGTAACCTCTCGTGTAATGCAACATCCTCTTAATGTACACCCCCACTCTCTCGTGGTTAACACTAAAGAACCCCTCTACCCCCACGATAATTATATATATGATATGGGTATTACGTCTAATGCAACCACTAAATCCAACTCACTCGGAAATCCTAGTGATAAGAATCTTATATTGTGATGCCCCCAATGCCACTCAAACATACCTCATGCTTATAGGATAATAAAGACAATTTACCTCCATACTTTAGCTTCTTTGCCTGGTCCTTGGGTTCCTGGTCAAAATTCTCTCGTCCGAACTGACCTATGAACTGCTCTAGTGGCTGTACATCCAAGACCTTGTCCTGTACTTGCCCCTTGCCTCACTCAGGGTAATCTCTCTTCATGTAACCTGCCTCTCTACAAAAGAAACACTTCCTCAAAAATCCTACCTGCTACTGATCATGTCCCTACTGGCCTCCCCCGCTATTCCTTTAACCTTGGCGGCCCTAAGGAACAAAGTGTTGTTGCTGATTGGGACCCTGTGGGCCCTGTCTACGTTATACCAATGTTGGGTTGTAAATCAAAATCTGCCAAATCCTACAGGCTAATCCATCTATAAACCTCGCTTTCTTTCGCTCCTCGTTACTCACCTCGTCTGGAACAAAATTGGCTAAACGGGTGAACTCATCCTCATAAATTGCTATAGAGCGATCACCCTGGTTCACCTCACTGAACTTCTTTCGCATCTTGGTCTCCACTGCTGGAGAAAAATACTTGCGATCAAACTTCACTAGAACTCATTAATCATCATCATATCTCTCTCCTCGATGATGCCCACCATTGTAGTGTTGCACCAGTAAGTTTGAAAGTAGCCAACATTTTCTTTTGCATCTCGCTACACTCCATAATGAAACAACATTAGAGATACCCTGAAACTTGGGAGGGTTCCCCTTTTGAAACTACTATCTAACTCTCGGTTAAGTAGATGGACCTGGCTGGGACTGGATCTCCAGTGCCACTAGCGACTGCGACTGGGGTTGTGGGAAATGAACGGCCATGGCTGTCACTGCTGTATTAACTGGCTGGGATACTATCTCGACTACTCGTGCAGTCATCATCCTCCCTGGTGGTGGTTGTAGCTACGGAACTACTAGCTCCTGACGAGCCTCCCTCTCCTCATCCATTTCTATTGCTCTAGCCGATCGACCTCTCCTCGACGGCATTTGAAATTTTAAACGAGTTGAATGAGTTCACCATTCATACATCTATAATGGCAGAAGAAGATAAATGTGCATACGTAAACAAATACAACAATCCTATCATAAGGCTCTACATCAAAGAATGCTAAGATGAAACATAAAAAAGTCGAACAGATCCTAAGGACTCTATAACCTGATGCTCTGAGACTATCTGTGACACCCTGCCTAATTAAATACCAAGTGATAAATCCTTTATTAAATTAAAATAGGTTTCTCATCTGGTTCATTCTTAGAATCACCGTCGAATTTTTTTAAAAACTTACTAACCACTTAGTATTCAAAAAGTCGATGATAATTTTTTATCTTACTGTTAGACCATAACAACATGCAACAAAATATAATTTAAATCATTCACACAATCACTGAGTCTAAATTACTACTAAATAAATAAATAAAAGACTGTCCCAATAAACCATCAGCTAAAAATCCCAAATCCAAAATAATAATCCAACAAAATAATAATAATCTGAATACAAAGTCTGACTAAAATAAAAATAGTTGGACCCACATGCCCAAATGAAATAATTGAGAAGCAACCTACTCTAGGAATGAAATAATCAAAGAGACTAAGTCCAAATCCTGCAACATCCAACCCAATTGCGGCTACGCATCCCTGGAATAGATCGCCAAGTTTGGCATCCCTGTGTCTGGACACCTAAAAGGTTTTAAAAATATTTTGCAAGTATGGGTCAAAGCCCAAATCCTTTTGAAAATATTTTGCAAGTTAATTAAAATGCAACAATTAAAATGCATGAATGCTCTTCATATTTAAATTAGTGTCACACTCACTTGAGATATTACTCACCCCTCATTTAAAGTGCACACCTAACGCTTCTTCCTAACCCTCCTAGTTACACTACCCCATCTAACTAGCCTTGTCCTAAAACTCCTTGACACTCTAGTGTAGCCCGAGTAATTTGTACTTTCACGTTATAAGTTATTTATCATACTAACTTAATTTATCCTCTTTAACTGAACCACATAATAGTCTCACTAGTTATATACAAGCAATCCCTTTTTACTTTATGTAATTCACCCGTATATGAATATCAACTCTCTTATATACGTATATACTCAATACAATTTCACTACATGTATTCCACCTGTATATAATTATCTACACCGTTATATACGTATCATATATTACAACATTCACACGCATGTCGTATATATATCCATCCTCCCGACTATGCACTCACTGGATGTTCTCTAAAATGATATCACCCAGGTATACTCACCCACCCGTACACCCCGACTCGGTTAGCAACCTGACTCGGTGAAAAATAAACGTAGCGAAGGCGGACATAGTTCCCCGGCTATGAGACCGAATAATACCTAAAGCGTCTCACCTCGAAAATAAATTACACAATAAAATCTTGGACGACTATGACCTGGGGACTATACTTACCCTGTATTCACTAATCAGGGGACTCACTCACATTGGGCAGCCTCCTGTGATAGCACTAGAGGTGTATGTATTCCTATAAATATTATTCACACTAATATTTATAAACCACACAATATATATATATATATATATATATATATATATATATATATATTACAGATACTATGAACATCTCAATCCAGTCTGTATCCTAATTTCCATTCGAATTCGTTCATATATTTTCGAGTGTTTTTTATCCTAAACACTCCTAAATCCATACCTCGAATTCATTCCCATCCAATTCCAAGGTAAAAATAATGTTCCTTAATATTTTTCAGAGTCCTACACTCATCTACGGATATCCCTAAATAATCCAGATTTGATTTCTCCTAAATAATTTTGATTTCAGATACCCTTCCATAATAAAATTATAACTAATTAAAAAAATCAGAAAAATAAGAAACTAACGACTACGCATTCGTAATGAAAAGAGCTATCTCCATGTCCAAAACCTAGGGTCCTTTGAACGAGATATCAATCTCGTTCGAACGAGATACTAAACTCATTTGAATGACTTACACAGTCGTTCGAACGAATCTCCAGGTCGTTTGAACGACCTGCCTGGATTTCTCCCCCTTCGTTATCCTCTCTGTTCCAGCCATAACCAAAAATCCTTTAACCTTTTTACCCGAAATCCCTTCTATAAATCCTTCTCATACTAACACAATTGCTCCCAGATTATGACATCCCAATTCTAAATTTGACTAATAACCCAAATTAATAATTTCCAATAAATGTTTCTCCCTTTACAGATTTCAAATTACTCTCCAAAAATTTATAACTCTCGATACACGAGATTTAAAAAGCCTCTACCTCAATTAAATTTAACTACTCACCAATAAATTTCTGGATTCAATTCACAAATCTTAATCCCCCAACAATATTCTTCGAGATATTTGTCTTTCTTAAAAATTTACACGTAATGATCCATAACATGAAAACCCAATTTGTATGTCAACCCAACCCCAAAACAATAAATTTTATCACACCCACTATGATATGAATCGGTCATCACAAATTCACATTGAATCAAATTAACCATTTAACTGTATATGATGTGTAGAGTCTGATTCCTTTTATGAAGATGATGGATTTGTCTCCCAAAAGCTCCCAAAGTTAGTCCTATTTTCTTCTCTGCAGAATTAGGTTTTCTTTTTGAGTTGTGACTATCCCAACCTCTCTAATTTGGGTTTTATAATATTTTTCTTTAGAGTTGTGTCCACTTCAAACTCTTATATTTAGATTTTCTAATGGTAATCCCGAAATTATACTTGTGGGCTAAATTAAAATGGCCCAAACACCCTGTGTGAACCCGATTATGCCGAAAAATACCCGAAGACACAATTATTACCCCCGGCTACTTTTTTCGACTATCTCGGCCTATTTGGAATAAACCGTGCACTCAGAATTATCATAAAAATAACTTTATAACATTCTCCAGTTTTGACCTCAAAATGCGACACATGCGAAATCTAAAATGCTCTGAATTAATTAAATCACAATTCATCAAATTAAATAAATCCTCCAGTTTAAATATTTCTCCAATCATAAATTTAAATTTCTCCAAATAAAATAATTTCTATTTGCCCCAAAAATAATTAAATTCAATGTCCTCAAAATTACGGGGTGTTACAGTAGACACATAAGTAGTTAGTCAATATATACATTTAGTTGGTTCATGCATTATGAGGTTCATGTATAGAAGTATAAATGGGGAATGTTTACATAAATGTAATAAATACATGTAACTGGGTAGTTACATTCTAGAAATCTTATAAATACCCAAGCATTTGAAATGAAGTAATAAAAAGTCAAAAATATTGTGTAAGTAACTAGAAAAATTCCCTCCTCGTATTGAGTATTATTTCTTGAATATTGAGTGTGTTAGTGTAATTTATTATCTCTCAAATATTTTTTATTTTTGGTAGTTATGTATTTAGATGAAGGGGTTTACGGAGATGTTCTTAAGTTGAATGAATAATGTAGCTATTTGAATGAAGGATCTAATGAAAATTATTTTTCTATCTGAATTTTGAGGTTATAAAGGTTTTAAATTCTTTACTGGGTTTCTTAATTTGTATGTTTGTTTTACGCATTAGTAGTGCACTATATTTATACTTACAATTTCCAAGCTACAGATACTAATATGTTGTGCTTATTGAGTTTGTTAAAGTATGTTTTCTATAAATTTATTACCTGACATAATGTCTAATGTTACATATTAAGTTTCTTTAAACTATTTAATGAGTTCATTTTGAATGTTTTAGGGTTATTTTACATTTTTTTCAATGTACTTTTAGACATAACAGTCTCTTTCATAACAGTTTTTATATATCGGCTTAATATTAATTTTTATTTATTTAAAATAATATTAAAATATTCAAGCACATTATCCACCATAAAAATATCGTTCTACTATGTTAAATATGCTTTCAACATGCCTTAACTATATTGTCTTTCACAACATGAATCTCCAAAAAGTGTAATTTTATGGGCAAGTAATGCGTGGCCTGCAAGCTAGTCTAATAATTAAAATATTCTAGGAAGACTATCAAAGAGTTCGGTAACATATATTAAATTTTCTTTCCACGTACCTCCAATTAAAACTAATTCTGTCGAGAATCCTAGTTCCCTTGTGAAGTGAGATTTTTCTTTTGGGAGCTTAAATCCCTATGCCTTAAACTAGATTTCATCTTTCAATTAGCGCTATTAAGATAGTTCAAAAAAATTTGTCCAATATAATTGAATATCCAACGTCTTCTGATCAAACAATTAATGAGAATGACTCCGTTGGGGGATGATATAGTTAATTATGTTTAAGTATATACTATTGATTCATTGTTGTAATTTGAATTTGCTCATGTAAACTTCTCCATCGAGCATCACTCACTCGTATTCGAATTTGAATTCCTGATGCCATATTAATTTCATCAGTTGGGGGAGGACAAACAAAGTTGGCATAAGGAATTAATCACGTTACATTCTTATAATAACGATGGATATCAAGAGGTTTATGTTGAAACCCCTCTCCCACTTAATATTTTGAACTTTAGGGTAAGCTAAAAAATATTTATTCAATTCTAAAAACCCAAATCAAATCGTCGATAACTTTGTAAGTACTTGTAAAAATTAATTATTAGTATTTTAACTTCACCACCTATTTAGTTTTAATAATTAGTCTTTACCCACCATTTCATTTTTTATATTTTACCACTCTTTTTTTATGATCGTTCGACTTATCGTAAAAAAAGACCGATCAAAATCTGAAAGACAACAAATATATGTTAAATTATAAATATATGTATTTATAAATATACAACTGTTGACGAGTCTTTCTACGTCGACTCCCAAATATATGTATTTAAAAATATTGTGTAATGCTTAGAGCTAGTTTTCTGTCGGATTGGTGGGTAAATAGAACATATCAATACCATACCAACTTTGAAATCATCAAACCAAAATTACCAATTTTACCATCCGGTACACCATCCCATGAACCAAAACCAATATCGTGCAGCACATCCGTAAAATCGATTTTTCAAACAATACGATAAATTTTGATAAATTTCTCTTTATGGTAATTTAGTACGACTAAATATATAATGTTAATTTTTTGTACCACTTACCTAAACCTTGTTATATGCATAATAAAAAAAAAATAAAAAATAACTTACATAATTCGGGCTTAGGGTTGTAACCTATAGAAAATACCTTATATAATCCAAGAGCTGTTAAATCTTGTATTGATCCAAGGGTCACTAAAAATTTGACGACTTAAAGAAAAATAAAGAACCTATCAAATAAACGTGGTTGTATTTGGCTTTAACCATCGAGTATTCTTGTTTGATTTAATTTGGTATGTTCAACTTGATAAGTTCGTTAATACTATTTTGGTATTTTGGGTAAATTAATTTTGGTATTCCATTCTGGTACAGTACAATCGGTAAATCAATTTTTTAAGGATCAAATACCAAAAAGTCCATTAAATATTTTTTAATACACATTTAGTCCAAGCCTTTTATTTTGTACCAAAAAGTCCCCCAAACACCCATTTAACTAGTATTCTCTTATTTTTAAAGGTCCGTGCCAGCGGCATGGTGAAGGACTTTTTGGAGAAAAATAAAAAGGTTTGAACTAAATGTGTATTAAAAAATATTCGAGGGACTATTTGGTATATGCCCCATTTTTTAAATGTTTAAACCTAAATCAACCACAAAAAATTTGGTATATTTTGTAGTTTCAGTTTCAGTAAGACAAAAATGTAAACTATTACCACTAATTTTCGGTACAAAATGGCAAGGTACAGATTTTTACCATATCTCGAATACCCCTACTAATGCTATACAATTGTTTTTACAAAATTGGGTTTGATAGCAGTGAAGATGCCCTAGCCTTGTATAATCGCATGGCCAAAATAAGACCTTTGCCATCAACTGTGTATTTCACTCAGTTGCTAGGGCCCATTATCAGAATGAAACATTTTACCACTGCTATTTCTATTCTTAAACAAAAGGAACCACTAGGAGTACTTGGATTAACGGGTTGATTAGTGAGGACATAACGGGAGAGCTTGTAGAGTTGTTTAATGGCATGGCAGGAAAAGGGCTCCAACCTGATGTCATAACTTGTGGAATTATAATAAAAGGGTTATGCAAAATGGGTACTACTAGCATTGCTATTGAATTGCTTAACCAGATGGAAGAGAGAAATATAAATACTAATGTTGTGGTATATATCATGATTATTGATTGTTTTTGTAGTGACTGAGGCTTTAAACCTCTTTTCGAAAGTGAGGAGTAAAGCTATTATACCAGATGTCATCACTTATAACTCCTTGATGTGCAGATGTATTATACTCTTTTAGATGGTTTATGTAAAAACCAATGTCTTTCCTGGTCAATGGACTTATTTCAAGAGATGGAAACTAGTGGGCTGCATCTTGACATTGTAGTTCACCTTTTGAAAGAAATTATGTTTCAATGAGATATCAATTGAGAAATAATCTTCTATGGGTGGCATTGGTGACCAAAAGGCATCCAACTGTGTTGGCAACTTCTTGAGAAGATGGAACACAGAGATATAAAAAACACATGTGGAATTTTTCTCCAAATACACCAAAGTTGTAGGGGATGAACGTATGAGATCAAAAGAGTCTTCAGGAACATAGTTTCAACATTACAGGTAGTATACTTCATGTTAATTTGAGCGTTTTACATTATTCCACTCACTTTACAAAAAGTATTATGAGCAAGAGTATTCTGAAAAATATGTTAATACAGACAGCAAATGGAAATTCAAGAAAATGTTGGAAGAATAATCTAATTGCATGAGGCCGTATAATGATTTTAACGGTATTTCAATAGGGTGGATGCCAATATAATCGGCTTTTGTTTTGCAGTTTTTAAAATGTTATTGTTCTTTACAATTATTTGTTATTATAGATTTTAAATGTACGTTAACCCCACCCCCTTCCATGTTGTGACATGTTGGAAATTAATTTTAAGTGTCGAAATTAATTATTTAATTTCAATTGTATTAAATTCTGAATTTTCCATTTATGTGGTCTTGATAAATGTCAGATAATTAATTAGGAATGTGATAAATAAAGATATTAAAAGATTGGGTAAATCTTATTTGTTAGTCACATGATGGTTAGTGGCATTAGTGGGAGACTTGAAAAGAATCCCACCTCCACTAGGACTCCGTCCCTCTTTCCCTTATAAATAGAGACTTTTACGCCATCTAGAGTCATCTCATAACACACTGTTTCTAAGGAGGGAGATAAAATTTGAAATTCTCATTATTCGTATTTTCTCACAAATATTCTGGGCACATAAGAAACCAATTTTGGGTTGTTCAAGAAGGGATTCAAAGGAAGCTTTGATAGGAGAATTTAAGTTACCTTATTCCAATCAATTGCAATGTACAAAGGCTAGTTTTGATCATACCTATAAAGAACTTATGATTTTGTGATTTCATGAAGATTAAACATCCTGGATTCATGACAAAACTATTTTTAACACGGTGTAACATTATGGTATATATCCAGTTATATGATTGACAAAACAGTATTGATTAACATGTGGTATCAGTGCTTTCGGTTTATAATCTCATGTTTTCCTTTAATGATAATTTCTTTATAACAATTCTGATATTTGATCTTTTGCATTAGGAAATCTGGAATTTTTTCTTTTCTGATAAATCTGGAAATCTGGAATTTTGAGCAATCTGGTAATCATACACTAATCTAGAATCGGTAATTTTAATTTTTGTTATGTATCATATTAAGAACGAAATTGCTGCATACAATCCTTAATCTTAAGATAATTGTCCCATTATTGTTCAACACATTTTCGTGTTATTAGAACCCTAATATGCCGTTAGCATGATTTTATTATTTCAAGTTGTGTAAGAGTTATAGAAAACACTTTTATTAATCATGATAAGAAAACGAATCTATTTTTAATATTAATTAAGTGCAAACTGTGATTTGACACAAAACAGATTTCGAGAGAAATGTTTTTTTGGGTGCAATGAATAGTATTTTTCAAAATTTTTGGTGTCCGATTGACTTGAAACTTGGTAGGTTGACTGGAAACGGGCCAACGATCGAATTTCACAGTCATCGGCCATGATGTAATGTGTTTTTCAACAATCCAAGTCCGTCAAGGCCCTCAAAACCCCATTTTTGCCATTTTAGAAAATAATCTTGGGGCTTATAACTCTTTACAGAAAATTGATATTAACGTTCCGTAAAAAGTTTAGGTTTTCTGGCATGTTTTACTTCAATTCTATGGTGAAAAATCATTTTTGCCATTTTTGGCAAAATTCATGTATTATGTGTTTTTACTATACCTGGGCAATTCTGTTTTTGAGGCATTTAAGTTGCTATTGGTATCTTTGTAATTACTTATAGATTACATATCATAGTTAATGTTTAATGCATGATTAACTATATTTAAGTTGGGACATGTAAGCAATTTTTCATTTGAGTTAAGTCAAAGGCCAAACACAGGCTTATACTGTATGTACGAATAATACACTTACATTCATTAAAGGTTTATTCTAATGTTAGTTATAAAGTTGGATTGAGGCGCAACACATGCTAATATCTGAATTGAACAACATTAGAACTGGTTTTGTGAAAATAGAATAGTTGATATTGAGTCCATTAATCATGGTATTAAATGTTTAGGCAACAAACACATATGCCAAAATTATGGGACCATGATAAATGAATTATAGGGTAGTATATCTTTACAATTAGAACATTATGTGATGATTAACACAGATTCCGTGATATTCAGATTGTAAATGAAATATGCCAAAAAAATTTAGTCAACAATTCAATATTCGAGCCTTACAATTTTTGTTGTGTGTGAAAATTTAATTTGTGAACATTGTTATTAATTACAGTTCCCCTTAACCTGTATTCGTAAGCTCAGTCCTATTCCAAATTTGATGGAACTAATTTTTCAGAATGGAATGAGAAAATTGAGTTCAGCCTTGGGGTTCTTAACCTGGACATGGCAATTATGTGTGATGAACCCGCTGCTATTACTGATGCCAACAATGAGGATGAAATTTTTGTCCATGAAGCATGGCCTCGATCCAATAGGTTGGCCCTTATGTTTATGAGAATGTGTATTGCTGCTAATATTAAGACCTCCCTACCTGAACTACGAAAGCCAAAGAGTATTTGAACAACATTAAGGAACTCTTTTGCACTGCTGATAAATCCCTTACTGGGAAAACTGATGGCTGACTTGACCAATATGAGGTTCGATGGTACTCGAACCATGAATGAGCACATTATAGAGATAACCAATCTGACTGCTAGACTTAGAGTTTTGGGCATAACAGTAGATGAGTCTTTTCTCATCCAATTCGTCCTAAACTCCCTACCTCCTGAGTATGGGCCTTTCCAAATCAATTAAAACACTATAAAAGATAAGTGGAATGTAAATAATTTGCAAAGCATGTTGGTACAGGAGGAAGGAAGGCTTAAGCAACAGAATGGCCATGTGACTAAGGGACAGGTGGCAAATCTTACAGTCAAAGGAGTTGGTTTTAAGAAGAAGTTCAGCAAGGGAATTAAGAAAGGTCATAGGTCGTCTCATCAAGTTGAACCATCAACTGCTACTGTGAAGAAGGAAAAGAATGACAAGTGTCACTTCTATAAAAAGAAGGGTCATTTCCATAGGGATTGTCATAAACAAAAGGTCTGGTTCGAGAAAAAAGGTAAGCCCTTTATTTATGTTTGTTTCAAATCAAACTTTATTAACGCTCCTTCTAACACTTGGTGGATTGATTCTGGTTCTATGTTTCATGTTTCTAATTCGATGCAAGGCTTCACTTCGATCCGCAAAACAAATCCAAATGTGCATTTTCTCTACATGGGCAATAAAGTGAAGGCTAAAATAGAAGCTATTAGAGTCTCTCGCCTGATTTTAAGCACTCGATTTATTTTAGATTTGTAAGAAACTTTTTATGTTCCCACAGTTTCTAGGAATTTAATTTATGTTTCCAAACTTGCTTTAGGCGGTTTTGTGATTGAATTTAAGTACAATGATTTTGGTTTGATTAAAAATTCTAATAATGTTGATTCTGGATTTTTATTAGATGGTTTATATCAATTGAATCTTGAAAAAAAAAATTATGAAACCCTTGTGACCCTGCATCCTAATGTTGGTACGAAACGTACACTTAATGTTGAAAATTATGCTTATTTGGGGCATAAAATATTAGGGCACATATCCAGGTCGAGAATTGAAAGGCTCATTAAAGATGGAATACTCCATAACCTGGATTGGGCCAATTATGATGTATGTGTGGACTGTATTAAAGGAAAACAGACCAAACATACAAAGAAAGGAGCCACAAGAAGCACCCACCTACTTAAAATAATACATACAAACATATGTGGACCTTTTGATATTTCTTCCATTGGTGGAGAGAAATACTTCATCACCTTTATAGATGATTTTTCATGTTATTGCATTTTGTACATGTTGCATGATAAATCTCACTCTGTAAACGTCGTTGAAATATACATTAATGAGGTTGAGAGGAAACTAGGGAAAAAGGTGGAAATTATTAGGTCTGATAGAGGTGGTGAATATTATTGTAGATATGATGACTCAGGGCAACACCCTGGCCCATTTTCTAAACTCTTTGAAAAATTAGGTATTTGCGCCCAATACAAAATGCCAGGATCACCTTGGTAGAATGGTGTAGCAAAAAGGCGTAATCGTACCCTTAAAAAATGGTTAGAAGTATGATAAGTAGGACCCAATTGCCTACATTTTTGTGGGCACGTGCATTAAAGACCGTTGTACACAACTTAAATAGGGTTCCTAGTAAGTCAGTTTCAAAACCCCCTTTTGAACTTTGGAAAGGATGGAAACCCGATTTAAGGTATTTACGTGTGTGGGGCTGACCAGCGGAAGCTAGAATCTGTAACCCTCATGAAATGAAATTGGATCCTAGGACATTATCTTGTCATTTCATCGGGTATCCAAAAACGTCGAAGGGATATAGATTCTACTGTCCAAATCATACAACTAGAATCATAGAAACTGAAAATGCTAAATTCATTGAAGAAGGTGAAGTAAATGGGAGTATAAAAGAAAGGGGGGTAATCATTCGACAAATCAAGGTACAAATTCCTATACCTAGAGTTCATAACATACATGTTTTTCCTAATGTAGTTGTTGAACCGGTCATTGAACCAATCAATAACAATAAACAACAAGTGAATGATCAACCAACTGAACAATCACATAATGAGACTATAACCAATGAAACTTTTGAAGCACCACAGGAAGTGCCATTAAGAAGATCTCCAAGAGAAAGGAGATCGGAAATTCCTAATGATTATGTGGTATACCTTTAAGAGACCGAATTTAACATAAGTAATATTAATGATCTAATTTCTTATGAAAAGGCTCTAAATAGTGATGATTCGGATAAATGGGTTACTTCCATGAATGAAGAAATAAAATCTATGAATGACAACAAAGTTTGGGAGTTGATCGAATTTCCAGAAAGACAAAAACGAGTTGGGTGCAAGTTGATCTTTAAGACCAAACTTGACTCAAAAGGCAATATGGAACAACATAAAGCTAGACTTGTTGCAAAGGTTTTAATTAGGTAGAAGGCATTGATTATAATGAGACCTTCTGTGACACCCCGCCTAACTAAATACCGGGCGATCACTCCTTTATTAAATTAAATCAAGGTGAACAGTTTGGTTCATTCTTAGCATCACTGTCGTAAAAATAAACTTTTCAATTTAACACCCTAAATAATTAAGCTAAGTGTCAAAAACCATATTTAAACATTACTTTCCAAATTTTAATTAAAGAAAAAGATTTATTTATTTTATTAACAAAATTCCAATAAATAAGATTCACACCAACCTGGAACATAATCCAAATTAATTTAAAACATTCATCAACGAATGTCAACATGCGAGAAATAAAGCATCACATCCATCCTGAACAAAATCCCATAATAACAGTACTAGAAATAACTGAAATACAAATGTCCCAAAATAAAGAAATAATGGAAAGAGCTACACATGCTCAACTAGTGAAAGTACTAAGAGTGGATCCGAATGAATGGGGTCGTCTAATCAAGAGACCTGCAACTCCCACCTAAGCTGCAGCGCGTTCCTTCCAAGAGATCCTAAGCAAGACGCCCCTGTGGCTGGGCACCTGTAATACATACATATATATACAAGAGAGAGAGAGAGAGAGAGAGAAAGAAATGGGTCAGATCCCGAAAGTGTGTTTGATTTAAAATACGTTTAGCAAGTATTTAAATTTATACAGGCCAATGCAACAACATATTAGTGCGACGCTCTCTTGAGAAAATCTCACCTCTCTTCTAATGTGCACGCCTATCGCACTAACCTTCCCAACGGTTTGTTTTATTATGTGTCGCACTAGTCTTTCCAAATGATTTAACTTATCTTAGATTACTCGTAAGATTTACAATACACGATTCCATTTTAAAAAAAAAAGTTCCAATCAGTAACCAAAGTTCTCCATTTTAACTTTATAGAATCAATCAAGTTTTCCAGTGACATATTATACTTTCTCAAAACAAGTATTCATAATTTATAGTCCAGAATTATTTCTCACTCACTACGTTACAGCAACAGTTTAAATTTCCCAATTCAGATATATATATTAAGCACTCGTATAATATATATATATCTTAACAGCACGAACATATAAACTATGGTGCAGGCATACTCTGCTATCCAATCCCCGTATCGCTCACACTAAGGGGTATACAATTTCGGAATCACTCTCGAACTGTAATAACATATATATACACAAAACAAGATTGAGGCAAAGCATAGATTCCAAGTCTCTAAGAGGTCAGTACATACCCTCACGTCTCTTAAGACCGTCTGAACTATCGGTCCGATAGCCTGTACCAAGGATATATATCTTCTAGGGTACAAGTCAATATCCCCCATAAAGGTCCCATCGAGATAAGACTGTCCCATCGTGGTAACCTCAGGGATAACAAGTAGCGCGGGTACGTTTTTCACACGTATATAATATATGCATACACAACCATATAAATATACCACATATCCTTTATCTCAATATAGGTTTCTCTCATCACCCATAATTACGATATTTATCCTTAATATTCACATTAAGTATTTTGTATAAGTTTCCGCCACTAACCTTGACTTGAAGGGTTCTCTCACTTATTACATGACACTGGTGGACTCTATCCTCACAAATCTGAAATTCAGTAAGTGACTTTATTAGGTTCCAACGTAACTCTCTTACGCACCTCACCCTTTTTGAATTCATAAATTTACCAACCTAAAGTAAATATCCCATAAATACCAATCTCGTTGAAGATTAAAGGTCCCAACATTTATTCATATGCCCTACTGGTCCTCAATGTCTCCCAAATCATTTTATCAAGAATGCCCAAGAATTATATCACGATAATTTGAATTTAACTCATTTAAAGAGAAAATTAGGAGTCTGCCAGGAGGGGTCGATCGATCAAAGCTTGAGGCTCGATCGATCGAACCTTCGATTGATCGAAGCTCTAGGCTCGATCGATCGATCAAGCAGGTCTGCGAAATTTCTGCAGAAATGCAGTTTCGGGTTCTACCAAATTTCTTCATCCAAAACCATGTTTTCCAACTCTAATCGTCCCAAAAATTCTACTACTAACATTATAACATAATACCAGATGCTTTTAACGTTAAGCATGTGTATATTCATCATTAAACATGGCTAAACAACCCAAATTCTCATCTAATCATCAAGAACCCTAAAGTTTTCTTAATCAAGGTTCTAATCAGTTTTTACCAGAATTTCCTTCTAACATATCATCAAAATTTCGTGGGTTATACATCTACATCCCCAAAGATTTCCAGAATAAGGTTTAAATCTTTACTACATGCAAATTCCTATCAAAATTTGGGGTTTTCTTTCATGGATTACATTCCTAATCATTCCTAAACTAATATGGAAATTGCACCAACGAAATAAGCAAGTTAAACACTTGCCTGGGATTTTCAGAGGTCTGATTTCCAACTGATTTTGGTGTGTTTGCGTTCTCTTTCTCGCGATCTACGCGTTGGTGGTGACGGCGGTGCAAACGGGTGGTGCTTTGGCCTTGAATTGCCTTGAGAGCTCTCTCCTTTTTTCTCCAATGGCCGTTCTAGGGTTCTGAATGTTCTAACCCTAAATGGCTAACCTAAATAACTGATAAAGGTTGCTGAAATTTGTGGGTTTAATTACCCAATTATGTAAAATGACCAAAATGCCCTCCCGGTTCACTAATTAGGCCTAAAAGCACCCCGAGACCCAAACTAAACCCCCGGGTACACTTTTCTGACTATCTCGACCCTTTCGGACGCGTTGGCGCACTCAAAACGACCATATGAACAACTTATAAAATATTCACTTTTATTTATCAATAATTAGTCCCGACGCGACACGGGCGCGTCCCGACTAAAAGTCCCAAAATTGTCATTTCATTCACTCGTGACATTTAATATAACCAATATCATATATTACTTTACACATTAGTAATATTCAACAATTTTATATAATTACTAACTCTCATCACGTTAATAATTATAACATAATTAATTTCCGGATTTTTATTAAATAATTCACTCTCATTAAATTTAATAAATCCCCAAATTAATATAGCATAAAAAAATATGGGGTATTACACCTTCTCTCCAGTTTCAAAGAAGGACACATTAAGATTCATATTAGCATTGGCGGCTCACTATGATTTGGAGTTGCACCAAATGGATGTAAAAATAGCTTTTCTAAATGGGAGTTTATAAGAAGAAGTATACATGGCACAACCACAAGGATTCATAAAGGAAGGAAAGGAAAACATGATCTGTATGTTAAAGAAGTTAATATATGGTATAAATCAAGCTTATCGTCAATGTTACATTAAGTTCCACGATACCATTACATCCTTTGGGTTTAAGGAAAACACTGTTGATCGGTATATATACCTGAAGATCAGTGGGAGTAAGTTTCTATTTTTAGTACTGTATGTTAATGACTTACTTATCGCTAGCAGTGATCTTGGTTTATTAAGTGAAACCAAGAAGTACCTTTCTAAAAACTTTCAATTGAAAGATTTAGGTGAGGCATCCTTCGTGATCGGGATAGACCATGAGGAACGTTGGGATTGTCTCAGAAAGCTTACATTAACAAATTTTTAGAAAGATTTAGCATGCAAAGTTGCAATCCCATTAATGTTCCACTTCAAAAAGGGGATAAGTTAGGCTTAAGTCAATGACCTAGAAGTGATTTAGAAAGGGAGCACATAAAAGGCATGCCTTATGCTTCTCTCGTAAGGAGCTCGTTGTATGCACAAGTCTGCACTAGGCCAGATATCGGTTTTGTTGTTGGGATGCTAGGCAGATATCAAAGCAATCCGGGGATTTACCATTGGAAAGTTGCAAAGAAAGTGGTGAGGTACCTGCAAGGGACCAAGGATTACATGCTCGCATATCGAAAGACTTATCACCTTGAGGTGATTGGTTATTTAGACTCAAATTTTGGGGGATGCATTGACAGTAAGAAGAGCACTTCGGGTTATGTCTTCCTTATGGCTGGAGGAGCCATTTTATGAAAAAGTGTTAAGCAAAGCGTCATTGTGTCATCTACTATGGAGGCTGAATATGCAGCTTTCTTCGAAGCTACAAATCATGGATTATGGCTGCGAAACTTTATTTCAGGAATTAGAGTTATGGGTTCAATATCTAAGCCGCTAAAAATTTATTGTGATAATGTCGCAGCAGTCTACTTCTCGAAGAACGATAGATATATTAAGGCTGCTAAGCATATTGAGATGAAGTACCTATCTGTAAAAGAAGAAGTTTAGAAACAAAGAGTGTCAATTGATCACATTAGTAAGAGTGATAACATAGTAGATCCTCTTACGAAAGGACTATCTCCGAAGACCTTTATGGAACATGTCAAAGAGATGGGTCTCGATTAGTTAGATTATGATTACTATTTTGGCTTAGTTATTTGATACTATTACTTGAATTCAATAAAAGTGTTTCTGATTTATATTATTTCTGTCTTTTGTGAATGCATGCATATAATTATGAATTATTGTTGACAGAAACAGTCCTTATTCAAAAGGACATTATGAGTCTATTATGATACTCAATATTAAAGGCTTAGTTGAATGAAACATTGGTGTTGTGGTACATGGAAGGAACCATGCTCTTGAATAGCGTGGAACCGCCATGACTCACATCCGTGAATCATTTGATTTAGCAAACTAAATTTATCAATGATTGTGCACCCTATCATACCTAATCTAATTATACAAATTATTAAGACCAAGTGGGAGACTGTTGGAAATTAATGTTAAGTGTCGAAATTAATTATTTGATTTCAATTGTATTAAATTACGAATTTTCTATTTATGTAGTCTTGATAAATGTCAGATAATTAATTAGGAATGTGATAAATAAAGATATTAAAAGATTGGGTAAATCTTATCTGTTAGTCACATGATGGTTAGTGGCATTAGTGGGAGACTTGAAAAGAGTCCCACCTCCACTAGGATTCCTACCCTCTTCCCCTTATAAATAGAGACATCTACACCATCTAGAGTCATCTCATAACACACTGTTTCTAAGGAGGGATATAAAATTCGAAATTCTCATTATTCGTATTTTCTCACAAATATTGTGGGCACATAAGAAAGTAATTCTGGGATGTTCAAGAAGGGATTCAAAGGAATATTTGATAGGAGCATTTAAGTCACCTTATCTAATCAATTGCAATGGACAAAGGTTAGTTTTGATCATAGCTATAAAGAAGTTACGATTTTTTAATTGCATGGAGATTAAACATCCTGGATTCATGACAAAACTGTTTTTAACACGATGTAACATTATGGTATATATCCAATTTTATGATTGACAAAACAGTATTGATTAACATGACAAACTAGTATATGTAATGTATATATACTAGTTTTAACTACAGTTATAATTTCCAATTCTGATAAAAACTAGAAGATCAATTCTGAAATGAATCCAATTTGTAATAATACTTGTCCTAATCAATCCCCCTCCCCCCCTCCCCCCCCCCCCCCCCCCCCCCCCCCAAAAAAAAAATTCTTGGATCGTGGATGGAAGCCCCATCTCAGGCTCTTTGGATCCCATGTTGGAAGTTGGTAGTCTTGCAAGGAACCCCCTAAACTATGTATAATTTCATAAAACCCTGGTTTTGCAAATAACCCCTATATTATGAACAGGTTTCAAATACCCCCTTGTGTGTCTTTACTGAAACGTATCGATAATCCTATTTAGCTACAAATACGAAATTGCAAACAATTTGAACCAGGTTAAGGAGTTTTTAAAAAATTATTAGTTGGGTAACCTATTCACAACTAGTGTGATAATTGAGGGAGTTTGTAACTATTTAACCAAAATATAACAAAAGCAATACTCCTAAGTTTACTTCGTAAAGTTTAAGCTTCCTTTCTAACATGACACATATGTCTCAGTCCACTTAATGAGTTTTTGTGGATGGGTTTATATCTCTTGTTAACCAGCTATAAGTAATTTATTTTCCCTTTATGTTTTAGAATACGTTCAACATTGTGTTCAAGTTTGTACTTCACATCAAAGGATTATGCAAATAAATTATTTTATTGAAGTTATTATATAGTTGTATAATTGTATTTCATTTAGAGTTTATTATTATTATTATTATTATTATTATTATTATTATTATTATTATTATTATTATTATTATTATTATTATTATTAGATAATATAATTATAGTATATTGTTGATTCAAAAAAGGAGTACTGTCCTTTTTTATTCTCCTTTTGTTTCAGGCCACATGTATCATTATTTCTAATTGAACTAGATCAAATGCTGAAAAGGTATTAAGAAACTCACCCGGTTGTATGTTTCTACCACCCATCGCATAGGCCCAATACTATATTGTTTATTTGACTGAGCCTTTTAAAGACTCAAAGATTAAATTGATGAGTTTCGGTCTAAGTTAATGCATTATAGAGGTAAAAGAATTGGAGAGGTTTGGACTATTTGTTAGTTCTTTTTGAATTTCTTATATGCCTTGGATAGTGACCTCGGTAGTACGACTCTAGGGCTTCCTTTGAATACTGATATTATTGAGTCTTCATCTTCTGAAGAAGGCAATAAAAGTCAAGAGCCTCTAGAGAACATTGTCACGGGGGGCGAGAATCCTAGTAGGGTTCAAATTCATGATAATCGAGGCATTGATTTATATGTGGAAATCCTCAATATTGACTCAAACGGCGTAAACTCTACTTCGAATCATAACAAGTGGAATGTCGTCCGCAGAAAAATGTGTCCAAGATATCTTAGGTCCTAATTTTTTTTCAAGGTTTCATTTACTTTTATGCACGCTTCGTGTTATTATGTTTTAATATGTTCCATTTTCGTCTGTGTAAGCCACCGATGAAGGGAATTTCTTCATCTCTATCCTAATAAAGTTCTTGCATTAGACAAGAAAAAAAAGAAAATAAGAAAAAAAAACTAATCTTTTGATCAATAACCACGACGATTGTTTTAACTCATTTACAGAATAGGTTATGGATGGTCCAATAACTTCAATGATGGAAACAATAAGAAAGTTGTTGCTGCCTTTGATTTGCAAAAAAAGGGATAAAATTAAGGAGACATCCTTGGACAAACCCAAAATATAAAAGAATTTGGACATGGTAAAGTATTCACCAATCACCCCTCATATTCAAGTAAACTGGTTTAATAGATCTTAGTACAGTTTGGTAAATAAATGAATAATGTATGTCTTTGTATCTCGATTACAATTAGATTTAATGTTATATATAATATATTGTTCCATGATTGAACTTTGTTATGAAGATATGTCATTAATTTTTCTCCTTTATGTTGAACTGTCTCAATCAATTCATGCATTTGATTATACGGAGACACGACAGGAAATAGAATGTGCTTTTGTTCTGTTATGCCATATATCATATACATATGTATTGCCTTTTAAGATATTTCAAAGAATTTAATACAGAACCTTTGCTTTGTGGATATCCGTCGTGCTTACGTTTGTTGTCACGTATTAAAATTTGAATCTTCCGAGCATATTCTTCTTTGTATGAATTTTTACTTTCTTATTATTTATATTGTGCACGAACGATGTTGATTCAAAGGTGGTTGAAGCAACTTCTTGTCGGAAAATTCACAATCATTTGGTGTTGAACAAGATCGCAACTTCATTTTTTACCCTTTGAAAGAATAGGACTGGCATCTGAATTCTCCTGTCAATGTACATTTGCCTCTTGCTTCTTTAATTTTGATTGTCAACTACTTGTTTTGTATCAACCAGTAAATGCTTTAGCTACCTTGCTTCAGACAACTTTACGTGGTCTACTGGTTATGAATGTAGTCTTCCATCACCACATGCTCTGAGAGAAGCTAATTTCTTGATTTAGCATTCTTTGTTACTTTATAGAAGTCTTCTACCTACTCATCTTCCTAAGAAACTTGCGTTTTGCAATATGAGAAAACATACTATTACGGACCGTGAGCATGTCAATCAAATTTTCTTCAAATATTCTATCAGTATGAATCTTTCTAAATGGGGAATAGCTTGAGATTGCCTCTTATTTTTGTATAGAATGAATGAGTAATCGCTAGAGAATTTGAGACAGTTTAAATTATGTTTATGTTACCTAAGCTATTGTAGTTACGGTTTCCTGTTGTTCAGAAAATCGTTTCCATACATTATTGTATGGAAAGTAGCTGATTAGGAAATATTTATCACTGTATCTATCTAAAAGTGGCAGTTTTTTTAATGTAACGTTCTTTCTTTTGTTTTTCTATGCACATTTTCTTTATAAAATGTTCATTTTTCAAGTTAACCTTGAAAAGTTGAGGTGTGGTTTGATTTATTTGTGTTAGCTCTGCAAAGAACCGAACTGGAGTTCTTCAACATTTGTTATGTTTTTAACTGAACATGGGTGAACTGTTCTATGGGCTATACTTTCTTCCTGTTAGCTTCGGAAAGTACTGAACTTGAGTCATTCAGGATACATTTTCATTCAGCATACGTTGATGCGTCGTACAAAGTACCTTCTATAGTTTTAAGGATAGTAGTCGGCAGTTTGAGTAGTTGCTTTTCTTAATCCGTTCTTTATAAACTGTTCATTGATGTTGTCAAACAAGTTTTTCGGGGAAATGAAAAGTCTTTTTACATCTTTATAGTTTTTTTTCATTTGAGGGAATCTTAGTTGTTCTGATAATCCCTGTATCATTTTTGTGTTACAATGTATGATAATTACCAAGAGCTTCTTCAGAACTTGTTGGTCTGGCAACTGCTTCATTAAATTGGTGTGCATATGAATTGGTTGGTTTTTGCTCACGATGAAGAAATTAAACTCTTCTAGGCTTGCGTTCTAAATATTGTACTTTTTGAAAAAATTAAAATTCTGTGAGGCTGAGCTTACTAACCTAGTCGTATATGTTTAGATTTGAGTAGTTGTCTTACCCATCCCTTTTGTCATGTGTTAACACATTGTGGTTGTTCTTAGTTGCTGTTTCTTTTTCAAGCAAAGCTCATCTCATCATTTTCTTTCACAAACCCTTTGAATTTAAAATGGTGAACAATGTTGCTATCGTAATTGTCAGGTATACCATGGATGTATATAATATAACTAGATATTTTTATTAATACTTACACATTAACTTGTTTGGAATTTCATAAACTTTTGGTAGGTGGAGTTGTTGGGTGTCCCCAACTTGTTAATAATTGCATTGGATAATAGGGAAGTTGTGGTTCAGTTGTTAATTGTATGAAGCTAATGATGAGATGAGCCGGAAGGGGATGCGTCTTCGTTAGTTTTTGCGTGGGAGGTCTATTATAGACTGTCCATTTATGTCCTTTTTTTAAAGGGAGACATTGTAGAGCTTGAGGGCTAAGAGCATCATATCTCTGAAATGAAGGCTTATTTGCAATATACTGTCTTTTCTGTTTTGATCAGTATATTATATTCCCTCAAGACTCCCTAATGTTTTTTTCTGCTTTTTGTCTATAGCTTTTGATAAGTATATATATGGGTGGCTAATGGTGGGTTGGTCAGGTCGGGTCAAGGCTCAACGGGTGGGTGGGGTTAGGTTATGGTCAGTTCGGGTCCTAGTCGAACCATGTGACCCTTTATTTTACCATAAAAGAGAAACTCTAGCTCTCTAACAAAAAGGGAAATACCTTTCACAAATCCTAACCTCTTTCTCTATCTAAATTGTTTTCTCAACATTCGCATCAAATGTCTCTACATTTTTCTTTTTAAGAGAATTCATAACAGTTGCTACACTTATTGACATGATTATGTGGAATTTGGCTCTAATTCTTGCTTCAATTGAGCTTTGAAGCAAGAATACTCATTTTGTTTTAACACTAGTAGGGTTTCCAGATTTGGTTCTTTGGTTATTAATGTTGGATATTTCTATAACTTCTATATGTTTTTATCTTGCTTTATTTGGTTCTTGAATGAGTATTCTATGCCTATGTTCAACAATCAATCAATCATACAATAAACCAACTACAATCATACAACATCATGAATTACAACTACAATCAATCATACAATAAACTAACTCCTAACATCAACTCCTAATAAAGCATCATCCTCGTTGTTGGGTATCTCCATATTTTCTAACGCCTCGTCAAATAATACGGAGTTGAAATCCAAGAAGGCATCATGCATAAGTAAAAATATTATGCACATATATATAATCAATAGGTTCATTTTTGTCCAGTTATAATGGTCGTGCGCGTGATTAAAAATGAATAGTGGGCACAAACTTCACAGAAGTAGGAAAACTGATTTTTTTTATATAAAATCTCATTTTGGATAGTGTGCACAATATTTGAATATCTATTGAATTACTTGAATGTTTTGATTTAATTACTTAACTGTGTTTTAATTCCATTCGGCATGTGTCGAAAATATTACAGTATTTCGGGGTAACTACCCCGAGTCAAAGGCAGTTTATTCGGGGTAACTATCACTTCGGCAAATTTATGTTGAATAATATAAGGAGAATCGGGGTGATTACACCGAATGGACCTAGTTCGAAAAAATATATATATAAGTTTTGTTCGGGATGCTTACCCCGAAATTTGAACCTCATTTCGGGGCCCCGATCCCGAATCACTGACATGTATTTGCACGATTTTTGAATTTTTTTTATTTATTCAATCCCTTAGAATATACAAATATTTATATAACGGGACCCAAAGTTTACCTCATAAATGTCATTTGTGGAGTTTTCATTTGCTTTAAATGTGTTGTTATTGTCTTTGGTTGGATTATCCATTGGTATGTGTGTATTTACCAATAAAACCCTAGTTTAATAATGTAGTTAAAAATGATTGTGGTGTGTTGGGGGATAAGAAATTTAATAATGTTGTGGGGACCAATGGAAGAAAACTTTAATAATGTTGAAGATGGTTGGTTGAAGAAGACAATGTTGAAGATGGTTGGATTAATGAAGACTAAGTTGTCTTGAATTTTGTGAAGAAGACAAAGGTAGGGTTTGGAGTGTAGTGGATAGAGAGAGGTAATGTGTGGGGGTTTTTGTTGAAATAATTGTGAAAAAAATATATATACAATGTGGTGGTCCTTAGCAAAAACTCTTTTTTTTTATTTTGTGGTATTTTGTAGCAATAAGTGTGGCGCCCTTAGAAACACCATTTGAAAACTTTGTGCTTTTAATTGAAAAGATGGACAGATATTGGAAATGCTAAAGTTTACTGAATTCTTGCATAGAATTTTAATATGTACCTATCTCAAACTATCTCATTTGAATTATTTTTGTTTTCCCAACTAAATAGAATTTCATAAAAAGAAAAGAAGATAAAATGTTCTTAAATTTGCTACTCCAAAAGCAACAAAACTGAGGCTCCAAACATTTTTTTTTTTATCTTTTAGCGTTTTTCGGCATTTTCATAATTTTATTTAATTTTAATTATTCGCCCGTGACAGTCGAAATGCATTGTGAGAGTTTAAATTATATTCATTTTCCTTAATGCTATATGGCGTAGCACTGCTATCATGTATTTGCCGAAGAAAAATTCTCTAATGATTTGGAGATGATATGCCTTTGTTTTTTTGTTAAAGGTGAAAGAGTAATGCCAAATGAGTCAAATTAGCCAAATACTTGTTAAATGTGATCTTTATTTACTTGTCTAACGAATGAAAAATGGGGCATTTATGTGACTTTTTGAATGTTTCAATTTGTAGAATTTGTATTTGAAGTGTGAAATTGAGAAGCTTGGATACAATCTAAAACCATTCCGCATTGAATAAAGAACAGGATCGGACTCTTTTTTAAGAGGAAATGAGCTAGATCGAGAAAGGAGATGTCACAAGCTAGTTCAATTCCCATAATTAGTGTCGTGTATTCTGACATGTTGTTGGAACATGACTCCGACAAAGTGAAGGAATGCGGGATCGTGTTACTGAGAGTGAAAAATTAACTAAAACTAAAAGGATTTAGGGGGAAAATATTGAATTTAGATGTTGGTAAAATATTGAAAGTAAATAAAATAAATTAAATACGGTATGATTGAAGTAAATTGAAATGAATGAAATAAACATTGCAACAAATAAACTTAACCTCCCAGCTTTGAAGATTGTGGAAGTGTCTAATAAATATTCCCTTTTAAGGTTTGAAATATCTTCATTATATTGTGAAATTTTCAATTAATCGAGGTCGTGGATAATCACTTGTAAACTAATTCAATTTCACAACTGCTTTATATTACTCTCGTTGTACCATGTGTATGCATCTGTCTCCTTACATTTAAAACCAATAAGATGAAACACAACACGAATCGACACAAAGTTATTTATTAAAGGTGGAACTTTAATGGTTTCAGATCATTTCAGTGTCAACCCGATAAGACCCGATATTTAACGGATCGAGTTAGTACCACCTTCACCCGCTAATACCAGTTAAGACCAGTTAAAACCCGTTAATTTAATTAAAAAATAAATTGTATTGGATCTTCTACATAGTTTATGTACCTTGGTGGTTAACTCAATCATAGTGGATTTTAGTAAAAGGGAGATCTTAATGAATTAATGGACCTAATTGTTTCTAATATTGGGCAAATGTGTTAACTTGTATATAATTTAAATTATTTATTATTTTAATGAGTAATAAGAGACGAAAACAACACGACATATTAAGGTAACTGGTCGCGTTTTAATATTATTTATTCACACGATAAAAAAGTCATGGACACAAACTCGATCAAACCAGAACACGACCAACTTGACGCGGCCGTTGCAATATCTAGTTACATTAAGTGTTTATTGCAAGGGACCAGCCTTAGCAATGACTTTTATTTCATTTTTAAAAAAGCAATTGGTCTATTACCAACATTTAATGAGCAAAAAAAATGCGCTTAATTTAAATTGTAATAGTATTAGGGAATAATTGGAATTATATTATAATGTAGAAAATTACTATTATTTAACTTCTTTGTATATCATTTTTTTTTTTAAAAAAAGGATCGTATTCAAGAGCGCTGAATTAGTTAAGAGAAATCAACAAATTTTTATTTATCAATTATTATGCATATGATTATGAAATTGAATAAATCTTATGATTTACCTCGGCCTAAATATGGAATTTGAATTATTAGGCCCGTAATTTTGATATTATATGAATCATATGATTAAACTGGTACGAAGTTATATCATGTGAGTTTTTGCTTTGGATATTGGTACAAAATGACCATTGTTGACCTCATACATATTTTATGCTTGAGCTACAAACAATTACTAACACATCCAAAAACCCGATTGCAAGAACGATTTTTTATCATATTTAGCCTATTTATACTCCTTATGTCCTAATTTAAGAGCTCCACTGTTCTCTTTTTATACATTCCATATATTGCCAATGACACGTGAACACGTGTCCAGATCATCAAATTATGTTCGAGAATCGGGTCGATATCGCAAGACTCATTGACAAATGCTTACACTAAAACCCCTTTTTTTTTCCTTCTCATATAGTAACTCCAATATTGAAATGGCATAATTGCCCTTGTTCATATCATCGTAGAGTACTTGTATTTGGTGAATTTGTTCCCTGATAGTACTTCTGCTATATTTTAAGAACAATATAATCACATAGAAGTTAAAATATTGTTTAAGGCATGCACTATTTTTTTTATCCAAAAACAATGTCTTCCATTAAGAATTTCCATTTACCCATCATTAATTCAGCAATAACTCGACAAAAATGTATAGGAGTATATCCTTAACATGGTGGTGTATCCGTGACGTATCGTAGAGTATCCGAAAATTGTTAACAAATATCAACATACTTAATGTTGTGTATCCAATACGTATCAGACGTGTATTCATATTGTATATGAATCCGTAGCCTTTGCATTAGATTGCCTTCGGAGCGTAGTAAAATCTTCAACCATGATCCGATAGGGATGAGTCCTCTTTCCTCATTTTAACTTGTTATTTTTGGGAAAGCATCCCTAATGTTAGTAGCAAATTCAAGGATGAGGAATAAAATTTCCTCTATTAAATCTAAATTTGTTCCATGCTTTCCATATCCACCAAAGAAGCGAGATACAAAAAAACATACTAGTCGCAATCCCTCGGTATTGAATTATACGGTCCCCAAATATTTCCATGCCACCAATCATATAGCACATTCAGTACTTAGTAGGTATATGTATTTGGCATGCATACGATAGGCAATGAAAAGAATATTTATTGTAAGAATAATTCTAGAGCGACACAGGATCTGGACACAATTTGATAGAAACACTGATGTGTCGCACCCGCATTGACTCGTGACTGGGCTCCACAAAAGCCCCACAACAGTGGAGCCCAGACACAAACAAATGCGCATACGACACATCAGTGTGTCTACCAAATTGTATGTGAATCTTGTGACTTTAATTGTAAAGAAGATAGTTACTGGCCCATCTCACAAAACAAGTTTCCTTCCAAATTTCAACTGTTGTTTTCATTAATTTGAAGTGGCTCTTTGGCAAAATGGGCCTCTGAGATATTTGATTTCAATTCTTGTACTAATCAAGCACATAATAACCACAAGCTTTTATGATCTCACGGATGTTCTAACATAACTAATGCTATACGTTAAAAATAAAAATTGAAACCTATGAAATGTGGTCTGAAACTATTTTCTTTAAGTATAGTTATCTATTATATGGAAGGTATAATTTAGTATCTCTATTAGGTTCCTTAACAATTAACGTAGGATCCAAGTTCTCTTTTAAAAAACACAAGTTTTTTTTATGTTTTCACAGAAACATACTACATTTACAACCACAACCAAATCAAATATGTTGTTTATCTTTTATAATTAACAGTGATAAAAAAAATCAAATTTCAGTATTCTAAGTAAATGAAATACTATAAATTATGTTATTAACAGAAGTTTTTAATGTCAACTGTTTCATATATTGTGAAAATATTTTTCGAAAAATGGCAACTCAACAAATAAGCTGAGCTTATAAAAAAATCAGTTGTCCGTGTTAGAAAAAACACTATGTAGACTTTGCAAGAAATCCCCTGAACTATTTTTAATGCAAGAAACCCATGTATTATGCATCTTTTTTCGCAAAAACACCCCTTTGTTTCCCCAAAAAGTACCCCGGAGGGGCTTTGCAATAAACTTCATAGTTTGGGGGTTATTTGAACATACAGAGGATGAAATGTAAAAACTTGCAAGTTTTTTTTTCTTATTGCGCACTATCCGATTTAATAATAACATTTATGAATATTTGGGACCTCAATCACAATAATATGCAAACTAATTTATTATGTAGATGAATATCTGATTATAGATATTTAGTTGTAGACCTTAAACCTTGGCCAACTTCAAGATAATCTGTCACTCGCATATTTGGACCTTCCCTCCTTAGAGCACCTGCTCAACACCTCCAAAGGGAGCCACCTATATGGAAGCCAACACAAGCAATAAGACACAATTTACAGCCATTTCATTCCCTTGTATGATGTTGAATGTTTGGTGAGAAATATTAGTAGCTAGCCCTGCATCATGTACCTTGTTAAAGTTTGATGTCTAGATCTCTATTTAGCAAGGTGAAATTGGGGGATATTTTCAAATTCTGTATTTATGGAGAGTGCAAATGATATGTATACAGGGCCTAAGCATAGTTGTCAAATCGCGAATCGTATCGTGAATTGTTTACCCCCCGAATCGAATCGTGAATTGAATCGGTAGAATCGGAACCAAATGATAAAAATGTAGTAAAACATACGTAAATGGGATTTAACACTATAGAATTTGTAATTCAGCATAATATGACAAAAAACTAATCGTAGCACGTGATAATATACCAAAATATATCAAAAAAATTAACCGTAACACATGTTCTCATTCATTTAAAGCTTTAAAATGTAAAAATATATCATAAAACAATAAAACAAATACTAAGATTAATTTAAATCAGTAAACAAATATTTTCAAAGACTTAAAACAGCCTACAAAATTAAAACAATATTAATTTAAAACAGTAAAAACATATTAATTTAAAACAATAAAACAAATACTAAGACAATTGTTACTAACAAAAACAGCAACAATAAAACAAATACTAAGACAATTGTTACCAATAAAACAGGAGCAATAAAACAGGGGTTTAAAAAACAGGGGATTTTATAACAAATACTAAGATTTTTTAACAAGAAAAAACAGCAAATAAAGCATCAAAAACAAAATAAAATGTACCGTTTTAAAACAAACAGAAACAATAAACTTCGGTTCGTGGTCTGCAGTTGGATTAAGGTTGGATTTTGGGTTGGTTTTTCTGTTTTTGGTTGAATTTTGGGTCGGTTTGCTGTTTGCGGCTGTATAAGGGTTCGATTTGTTGTTTTCGGCTGGATTATGGGTTCGATTTGTTGTTTCCGGTTGGATTAGGGGTCGGTTTTGAGAGAAGCTTGTTGTGTAAGGGTTTCAGTTTGCTGTTCGTGGTTATGCATTAAGGCTCATAAGGGTTTTGTTTTCAGTACAATACGACTTGAACAAAACATGTGTGCCAAACAGGGGGTTTAGAAAACCCATTTTACTGAATTGTTTTGAGATGCGATTCACAATTCCAACTCGAATCGTACGATTCCAACCCGAATCGTCCGATTAATTAGCTATTTGCAATTCACCTCCTGATTCGAATCGTTCCACCCTTGAAATCAAATCGTCCGATTCGAATTGCGAATCGGACGATTTGGACAACTATGGGCCTAAGCGATTAAGATAAAGTACATAACAACATTAATATGAAGAAACTCTCTCTCTCTCTCTCTCTCTCTCTCTCTCTCTCTCTAGTTATCATTCATTCTCAATAATGAGTACAACGGATTCATGTTCAATTAGTAGTAATGATTACAAAATGTGCAGAAAATGAGTGTGGCGGAGATGTGAATGCTAAGATGGATTTGTAGTAAAACTCGAAAGGATAAAATTAGAAATGAACAACTTCGTGAAATGGTAAAAGTAGCTCCTATAGAAGATAAATTAAGAGAAAATCAACTTAGATGGTTTGGACAAGTTAAGCGTAGACCAATGGATGTTCCCTTAAGAAAGAGTGATTTAGTTAGTATTGATAGTAACACAAGGGGCAGAGGTGGGCTTAAATTGACTTGGTGGGATATTATAAAAAATGACATGATATCATGTGGTTTAACCGAAAATATTGCGCCGGACAGAATGGAATGGAAAAATAGGATTCATGTAGCCGACCCAAAATAATTGGGAAAAGGCTTTGTTGAGTTGAGTTGAGTACAACAGATAATCTCTTTTATAAGTGAAAGGGAATGTTCTAGGGCATGTGATGTCATGGATGAGCGTGACATCACTGGAAGGTCTAGAATAAAAATAACATGAAAATGAATACAAAAGATAAAAATAGCCATTGATGCTCATGCTCATGCATCAACACCCCACGCCATAAATGAGAGTTATTATATTGTCCCAATACTGGTGATGGCAATCAGAGTCGTTGTGCTGAAGGGGGGCTTAGTGATCCTCGGCTTTCAATCGACTGTGATACCGAATGAGGAAGAGAGTGTGTAATTGCCAGATGGGGAAGTGATGAACTCAGTGTCAAGGATGCCCTTGACACGGTCCATGTGGGAGCGAATGGGATGGCCCTCTGTCGCTGGTAGGGAAATCAAGGGAACATACAAACGCACCGAAAAGGGGTGAGGTTATCGACATTGAAGGTACGGTGCATGCAAAACTCGACAGGAAAATCAACCTCGTAGGCATTATCCCCACAACATTGAACTACAAGAATGCTGTAGTGTCAGATATAAAGTCAATGGACCTTACCTTGGCTACGGACCTTCTACAAATACACCATGAATAAGTCACCGAGTTGGAATATGAGATTGGAACAATGGGTGTTAGCCTAATCCTTGTGATGTAGCACAACTTACAGTTCCTGCTTTAGATTCATAGAGTTCACAGTTGTTCTGTTGATATTCATTAGTTAGATTCATGCATTTGGGTCCTACAGCCATTATTATGTATTCGAGGACCTTGGGCAGTACATGCATTAACCTAAATACATTACAGTCATCTTGGAATATACATTAAGGTATGTACTTGGTTCGATGTTTTAGTGGAAGCATAAGGCTATAAATAAGACTATTTGTGGTGAAAAGTATATTCAGATTGTAATCTTTCTCATCAAAAATTCAGACAGAGTACTTTCAATCCCTTGAAGATTCAAGGTCCTTCTAGAGAGGATTTCTCTACGATCCTTAGTTTTCTATGGAGTTTGCCTTTTTCCAGTGCTTCAGCTACATTAGTTGGTACCATAGCCTCGTCTTTCTTGGCTTGATGGCGCTTAATGAAGCTGATGGCACACACTTTGCATACGCAACTCCGGGAGTAAACGAAGTTCAAATAATGAAGAGATTTATTTTGCTTGAAGAGAGAGTTGGAGGAATTGAAAGACGGCATGGAATTATTTAAGAATTAGTCAATCAACTTGTGCATGACATGAACCTAATAAGAATTCAAAATCAACAGGGTCCAAAAATTTGAGTGACCAATGACATGCTTCCTGGTAGTGGAGAATTTGAGAGGTTAGAAGATGATATTAGTGAGGGGGGTATTCATTTGGTGAAGGGGGGAGAGTTTAGGCCATCCACGTGGATTAGACAGAAATAGAGGCATCCATGGGGGCACGAGGAAATTTTTTTGACCAACTGGAGTTCCGGGTTAATAAGCTAATAGAAACTGTGTCGACAGATTCCCTGAATGTGGGCAGAAAAGCTCATGATAAATTCCTTCAAATCTGGGAAACTTTTCTGGTGACAGATTCCCTAAAATTTGGACAGCAGTTTGCTGAAAATCTGGGCAATAGTTTTTGCTTTTTATTTTGTATTTTTCTGTACCAAAGTCATTCTATCTATAAATTGTAAACACGTTTTAGAGAAATACAAGTCATAATTCAATTCATATTTTCTATATGGTATCAGAGGTTAGGAATCTCTCCTAGGATCATCTCATCACTTTCAATGCCAATTGTTTCCAGCATTAATTGCCTTCACCCAGAAAAACCATAATGTCTACTATTTCTGAAACCTCAAAAACAACCCAAATCAAGATCAATCAGTCTGAGATAAGTACACTAAACAGAGAGGAGATTGAAAATCTCCGGAGCCATCTTACTTCAATGGAAAAGTGAGTTAGCTCGTATTCATTAGCACACTCAGGAAATGAAACTTGGGTTGTTGATTCGAGTGCTACTGATCACATGACCAACTCATCACATCACTTCACTACATACACCTCATATCCCAAAAACCAAAAAACATAAGTTGACGATGGTACTTTGGCATCCATTGAAGCAAAATGAACCATTTCCCTTACTTCTTCTCTTTCATTAAAATATGTACTTCACTTTCCTATGCTTTCTATTAACTTGTTATCCATTCATAAACTGACGAAAGATCTAAACTGCAAAGTTATATTCTCCTCTTATCATTGTGTCTTTCAGAACCAGTTTTGGGGAAGACGATTGGGCTTGCTAAGGAGAAGGGCTCTGCTTTTTGGATACTTGTGATGGCAAGGATGGATATCTACTACCTCTATCTCATTACTCCGAAACATTTTCACCAAATAAATCTCATAGTTGGCTTCATCACTTTCGGTTAGGACATCCGTCTTTTCTAGTTTTCAAAACTATGTTTCCTGCCTTGTTTAAGGGTGCGGATGATAAATCTTTTAATTGCGAAATATGTCAATTTGCCAAACATAATTGCTTTCCATTCCTTTTGAGTGATAATAAATTTTTATATCCGTTTTCATTGATTCATACTAATTTATCGGGACCTTCTAGGATTCCAAATATTATTGGAGCTTGTCGATTTATTTCTTTTATTGACGATTGCACTCGTGTTACTTGGTTATTTCTCATGAATAATAAATCTAAGGTTAGTACAATTTTTTCCAATTTTTTGAAAGTGATTCAAAATCAATATGGTGCTCATATTGAAAATGTTAGATCACACAATGGAAGGGAATATTTTAGTCAGTTTTTATCACCGTTTTTCCTAAAAAAGGGATCATACATCAGTCATCATGTACAAATACACCTCAATAAAACGGGGTTGCGGACAGAAAAAATCGTCTCCATCTTGAAATAACCCGATCCCTAATATTTGAAAAACAAGTTCCTAAGCACGATTGGGGGGAATTCGTGTTAGCTGAAATTCATCTTATAAACCGACTACCTTCAAGAGTGTTGGAAAATAAAACTCCATTAAATGTTCTTTCACATTTTTACACTAAATTCAATATGTCTAGTTACTTACTACCCAAAATATTTTATTATGTCTCCTATGTTCACATTCATTTACAAAATCGTAGAAAACTAAATCCAAGAGCTCTTAAATGTGTCTTTCTTGGGTATTCTTCAACACATAAAAGGTATAAGTGCTATCATCCAAATTCTAAGAAATTATTTATTACGAAAGATGTTAACTTCGTTGAATACAATCCTTCTTTGGGGAATCTTATCGTCAGGGGGAGAGTTCATTGGAAAATAAATCTTACACCCCCTAAAATCACAAAAAAAAAACTAAAATAAACCTTACACCCCCTAAAATAAACCTTACACCCCCTGAAATCACAAAAAAGCTCCTGAAATTACACAAACAGCCCCTTAAATTCTAGAATCAATCCCTGAAACAGTCACTACTCTATCATACCTTGAGCATCTTTAATCTCTTCCATCTCTAAAAAATATCAATAATGAGAAAATGGGGAAAGATGATCCTACTTTGCCACTACAGGTCTATTCAAGTAGGAAAGTTGACCCCGAACCGACGCAAGCTCCAGACTGTGATCTTATAATAGGTAACGAAAGTCTTTTAAATTCTTGTTCACCATAAAAACTCTCTTGATAATGATATTGATATTTCAATAGCCATTAGAAAGGGTACACAAAAATGCACACAACACCCCATAGCCAAATTTATCTCCTTTAATAGACTTTCGTCTTCACAAAAAGTGATTCTCACAAAGCTACACACCATTAAAATTCCACAAACAGTCCAAGAGGCAATTAAGAGTGAGGAATGGAAAAAGTCATGAGCGAAGAAATGAAGGCCCTAAAAAGGAATGAGATGTGGGATGTAGTTGAGTTACCAAAAAGAAAAGAACCAGTGGGATGCAAAATGGGTGTAACTATTAAATATAATGCTAATGGGACTTTGGAGAGATATAAGGCAAGGTTTGTAGAAAAGGGGTACACTTAAACGCATGGTGTAGACTATCAAGAAACGTTCACCCCATTTGCAAACATGAATATTGTTAGGATTTTGTTGACCTTAGCAGTTAATCTTCAATGGTCCTTGCAGCAATTGGATATAAAAAATTCATTCTTACATGGTGACTTGAAGTCTATATGGAGGCACCTCTAGGTTTTACCTCAGATTTTGGGAGTAATAGTGTGTGCAGGTTGAAGAAAGCTATATACGAATGGTTTGGAATGTTTATCGATGCAATGAAACAGATGGAGATCAAACAATCACAAGATGATCATACACTCGTCATCAAGATATCAAGAATCGATAAAATCACTGTTTTAATTGTCTATGTTAATGATATTATCATAAGTGGGAATGCTTTTGAAGAAATTAAGAAGTTTAAGAAATAGTTGGCCGAAGAATTTGAGATAAAAGAACTGGGGAAGCTAAGTTGTAAGCCCTCTGAAACTCCTATCGAACAAAATCACAAGATAGGAGACGCTACAGAAGATATAATCATAAAGAGGGGGAGATACCAAAGGTTGATAGAGAAACTCATTTATTTTGTCTCATACACGGACATATATTGTATACGCTGTGAGTGTAGTAAGTCGGTTCATGCAATCTCTAAGGAAGTGTCATTGGAAGTTGTTCACCGAATCTTACAATATTTGAAGCTAACTCCAGGAAAAGGTGTTCTCTATAAAAATAACAAAAGGTGTTCTCTATAAAAATATAAAAATAACAGAGAACTCAATATGAAAGCCTACACAGACGCAGATTGGGCAGACTCAGTGGTGGATAGTAGATGAATATCCGGGTATCATACTTTCTTAGGAGGGAACCTGGAGAATTGTAGGAGTAAAAAACAAGTTGTGGTACCCAGATCAAGCGCCAAGGCAGAGTTCAGAGCTATAGCACATGGAATTTTGGAGTTTTTGTGGCTCGAAATTCTTATGGAAGGCTTGGGTATCAAGTGGGAAGGGAGTATGAAGCTATATTGCGATAACACGTCCGTTATTAATAAAGTTCACAATCCGATACAACATGATAGCACTAAACACGTAGAATGGATTGACACTTTATCAAAGAAAAACTAGATTGTGGTCTAATTTGCACTCCTTACATCTCAACCACTGGGCAACTTGCGAACATCCTCACCAAAGGATTATTGAGTCATTCATTCCAACGAATCACAAGCAAAGCTAGGAATGGACAACATTTGAACACCAACTTAAGGGTGAGTGTTTGGCAAAAAGTTAGTGGCATATTCCCTTTTTTATTTTTATTTTTTTCTGTAACTAAGTCATTGTGTCTATAAATTGTAAACAAATCTTAGAGAAATATAAGTTATAATTCAATTTATAGTCTAAACTGTAATTTTTAGCAACCTTTTGTGCAAAATCAGAACACTAACTGGATTTTTCCAAGTTGCTTTGATGGTGAGAAGGTTATCAACACGCTCAAGGGTTTTAGGATATTGAAGATGTGGATGGAATTGGTAATGTTGATGGAAATTTTTCTCATCAAAGAGGTGTTGGACAACAAGGTTTGGGCAGACCTGTTAAGTGTCAACAAAGGCGAGCATTTGGGTTTCAAAGACATGATGTTGGAGATTATTCGAGTTTCTAAATGAAGATAGATCTTCCTACTTATGATGGGAGGTTGAATATTGAAGGATTCTTGGATTGGATTTCACAAGTTGAAGACTTCTTTGATTACATGAATACTTCCGAGGAACGGAAGGTTAAATATGTTGCTTATAAATTGAAGGGAGGAGCATCAGCTTGGTGGAAACATGTACAAGGCAACAGGAGGATAGGGAGGCCACTCATCCGAACATGGCATAGGATGAAACAATATCTTCGAGCTAGATTTTTGCCAAAAGATATTGAGTTGAATTTATATAGACAATGCATCCAGTGTAAGTAAAATCAGAGGATGGTTAATGAGCAAAATCAGAGGATGGTTAATGAGTACACAAAATAGTTCAACAGGAAGGGGCCCGTATTAATATTAGTGAAGCTAAAGATCAAAGGATTGTTCAATATCTTGAAGGTTTGAAGCCTATTATTCGCGATGACCTTTGTATACGTGTTATTTCCACCGTTTCTAAAGCTATAAACATGGCAAACAAAGTGGAGCAACAACTTAATGCAGGGTACAAATATCAAACAGGAGCTACGGCTCAATCTTTTTGTTCTAATCATGCTTTAAGTTGTGAGAAAGGAAAGTCACCTACTTTTGGCTCTCAACAATCAAACTCAAACCACCATCCGGGAAAGAACCCTACTAACAACCCTTATTAATAAACAAAGGGTGATAAGTCTTACCAATGTGGACAGCCTCTGCACCAGTCAAATAACTGGCCAAATAGAGCTCGAGTTGCTACGGTGGATGAGGATGGCAATGAGATGCATAACTATGAAGTTCTCGAAGATGATGAAGAGGTTGAAATCACAACTGGAGATGAAGGGGAGTCTCTGGATTTGGTTTGTTAAAAAGTCCTATTGGCTCCTAAAGAAGGAATTGACAGTCAAAGGCATAACCTTTTTCCGAATTTGTTGCACAATTCAGCAAAATGTTCATTATGTTATCATCGATAGTGGTAGTGTGAAAAATCTGGTAGCTAAGTCATTGGTAAAGAAATTACAGCTGAAAATCGAAAAGCATCCTCTCCTTACAAAATCAGCTGGATAAAGAAAGGAGCAGAGGATAGAGTTATGCAAAGCCCTCTATCCAGTGGTAAATTATAAAGATGTTGTTACGTGTGATATCATAGAAATGGATGCTCGTAACATTTTTTGGGGTTGCTTGTGTCAATTTGATGTTCACGCCAAACATGATAAGAAGGAAAATACATACGAATTTTCTTGGGACAATAAGAAGATTATCTTGTTACCTTAGAAAAAGGGGTATCAAATTCTCGAATCTTCTGAAGAAGATGGAAAGTTATTCTTTACAGTTGAGAAGAAATAATTTGCAAAAGACTTAGCCGATGTTTAAAGAGGATTGGCAATAATATCTAGAGAAGAGGTGGTTGAACCTACTGGAGTGCCTAATTCACTACAACCATTATTATCTTAATTTCAAGATTTGGTACCCAAAGAACTTCCCAATGGCTTGCCTCCCATGAGAGATATTCGGCATCAAATTGGCCTTATTCCTGCAGCTAGTTTGCCTAATTTTCCACACTACCGAATGAGTCCCCAAGAGCATGAGATCCTACAAGTGCGAGTTGAAGATTTAGTTAGAAAAGGGGTGATTCAAGTAAGCAAGAGCCCATGTGCAGTCCCTTCTTTACTAGTACCCAAGAAGGATGGAAGCTGGAGAATATGCATTGATAATCGTGCTATTAACAAAATTACCGTGAAGTACAGCTTTCCTATTCCTAGATTGGAAGATATTCTTAATCAATTGAGTGGAACACGAATATTTTCCAAGATCGATTTACAAAGTGGTTATCATCAAATCCTCATTAGGCTTGGTGATAAATGGAGAATAACTTTTGAAACAAAGGACGGAGTCTACGAAAATCTTGTCATGCCTTTCGAGTTGTCTAATTCTCCTAGCACTTTGAGATTTATAAACCAGATATTGAAACCATTCTTAAATAAATTTGTAGTGGTTTATTTTGATGATATCTTGGTTAATAGTCGCGGTGAAGAAGAACATGTAGGTCATTTGAGGCTTGCCATGAATGTTTTGCGGGAAAATCAGCTTTATATAAACACGTGTCAGTTTACGTGGCACCTATAGACATTTCTGCAATCACTTTGGCGATAAGGAACTCTGCTTTCCCGAATAACTTAGACATTCTGAGAAACAGGTGTACTCCGAGGAACTCCATTACTTCGAGGAACACCACTGCACCAAGATACTCAGGCGATCCGAGCTGCACCTCGTACAAATCATTAATAGCGGGAAAACCAATAGATAGACTACGCATTAAATACATACAAATGTACATGCCTAAGGGACAACTGTGTATTACCCTTTCACATGTACAGCCTAAGGGCTATAAATACATTGTATCATCCTCATTGTGAGGGGACCGGAATTTCTTGACTAAACTTGTAATCGAGAATTCCCAAACACTCAGCAATAACAGAAACAGTGGACGTAGGCCATTCTTATAAGGCTGAACCACTTTGAAATTTCTTTGTCTCATTTAAATTTATCTGTGATTAAAAAAATTAGACACAATCTAATTTTTTACATCAACAAGAACCTTAAAAGTGAGAAGATTTCATGTCCGTGCAGCCATTGTATAAGCAAAAAATATGAATCTTTAGAAGATGTTGAGTTATATTTATTAATGTGGGGAATTTGTCAAGATTATAACAAGTGGACATACCGTGGTGAAAAACATGTACCTTATGTTCCCGAAGAATTATCGGTAACTGAACAAGTAACATAACACCGACGAGTAGAAGTGGTAAATGATTCACCAACACATCATCCATTGACCGACCTAATTGACGATGCTTACAGAGTCCACCATGACCAAAACCACCAACCTATGGAGATAGATAATGCGCACAATGAACAATTTGATACTGAATTTGCAAGGGACCGAGAATATATACGGTTGAAAACCTATGCGGCTAGACCGTTGTACAAAGATTGCGATGAAGATCATTTGGTATTATATGCAACGACTGGTTTACATAACTTGAAGAGTCAGTTTGGCTTGTCTGGAAACAGCTTAACCAAAATTCTTAAGTGGGTTAAAGAAATTCTCATAAAAGAGAATACGTTACCAGAAAATTATCCTACCATGAAGAAGAGCTTGAAGGGTTTAGGATTGAAATACAAATCTATTCATGCATGCAAGTATGATTGCATATTGTACTGCAACGAACACGGAGAGAAGGTTGAATGTACAGTATGCAGTGAGCCTAAATATGTCATTTCTGAGAAGGTAAATGACAAACCTGCAAAATATCAAAAAAGCTCGCAAGTCCCACAAAAGTTTTTGAAGTATTTTACACTTGGGTCATGGTTAAAATTATTTTTTAGCGTGCCGTGGATAGCAAAGGCCATGACTTGGCATGCTCGATGCGAGCTGGGTGGGAATTTGATGCATCATTCGGTTGATTCACTCGTCTGGAAAATCAAATGTACGACACCATGAATTTTCAAAAGAACAACGCAACGTTCATCTTGAAATCTCAACTGATGGGTTTAACCCTTTCGATCATTTAAGTACTAGTCAAAGTTATTGGCTAGTTCTAATGGCGCCTTTAAGTCTCCCTCCGATCTGTACATGATAAAGGAGTTCACATTATTATCTTTATTGATACCCGTGACGAAGGCTCCGAGTGATGATATTGATATATTCTTATCCCTATTAATCGAAGAACTTAAAGAGTTATGGGTTAAAGGAGTGGTGAAGTTCGACTCTCAAAAAGGTGAAGAGTTCACACTTAAACCAATGGTGATGTGGGCGATCACCGACCTTCTTGCTTATGGGACCTTATTCGATTGTAATGTTCATGGTTATTATGGATGTCCCATACGTGGGGAGGAAACTGAATCCATTTGGATACAACATAGTAATAAGATGAGTTACACGGGTCATCGTATATTTCTACCAACCAGTCACCCTTTCAAAAATGATAACTCTAATTTTTATCCTATTGGTCACGAGCGCCGAATGCAACCTGCTCAGCTTTCTGGTCAGCAAATCGAGGAGAAGGCGACGGTTGGGACTGTGGGGAATAAGTATGTAGGCAAACACCCCAAGTTTGTAAACCTGAAGTGTAAAGCAAGGGGAGATCCTAACGACCCTACTAAAGCAAAACTATGGTCCAAGCGATAAATATTTTTTGATTTGCCATATTGGAAAGATCATCGTGTAAGGCATGTAATTGATGTGATACACACAGAGAAGAATGTTACAGAAAATATGATAGGAACATGTCTGGGTGGATCTCATTCCAAAGATGGAGAGTGAGCCCGTCGAGATCTACAGGATATGAAGCTAAAGAAGAAACTCTGGTTAAAAAACGATTCTACAATAGGAAGAATTTCTATCCCTCTGGGTGCTTTCAGTTCGACTACTAGTGAGAAGAAGATCCTCTTAGACACGTTCTTCAACTTGAAGACTCCAACTGGTTATTTTGGTAATTTACGTAGGGTCGTAAACTACCAAGCAAATTACTTAAAATAGTGCAAGTCTCACGACTGTAATGTAATCATCAAATTAATCCCTCTGTTATTTTGGCGTTGCTTCTCTGAACATAAAGATCTCCGTCGGTCAATTATGAAAATAAGTTTGTGTTTTACCCTAGTTTGCATAAAAGTGGTAAACAGAAGGCACATTAGAGCTGTAAAATCAACTTTAGCCGAGGCAATTTGTGTATTAGAGAAATATTTTCCTATGTCATTCTTCGATATCAGCATCCACTTACTTGTGCATTTATGCAAGGATGCTTTATTATGTGGTCCCGTTAGGTATCGTTGGATGTACCTTTTTGAGCGCTTGATGAAAACCTTTAAAGATTACGTAAAGAATACATGGTATATTGGAGGGTCAATTGCTGAAGAATACGTAACTGTGGAATCATCGTTATACGCTGGGGAATATATGCTAGAACAAGAGGTGAGGAGGTTCAATCCTCGTAGAGGAGGAGTGATCGAGGAACCTGACGAGTTTGAGGATGAATTACCGTTTGGGAACCTTAAAGAGGTGAAACTCACAAATATACAATATAAGCAAGCAGCTCGTTATATCTTCGAATCGCAAGATGAAGTCGAAGAATGGAGAGAGTGAGTATCTATTGAATTCTTCTTCTTTGATTATATGTATTTTATATTTTACGATCTAAACTCTACAATTTACCTGTAGGAAGTACGAGAATGAAATTGCTCCAAATCAAAGGAGAAATTACACGACAACTGATTTTAGGGCATGGGTATCAAAAGAGGTAAACTTCACATCTTACGTGTGTGGTTATTTTTTCGTGTGTGACAAAAACAAGCCTTAATACAAATTCATTAATAAATGCAGCTTCAAAAAAGAGGTGATGTCTTTTTCAGGCTTGAACGCCTAACAAAAGACCCTAATTTTCGTGCGAAAGAGTTTAAGAAATTCCGCACCATCGATTTTGATTTAATTTCATATCCATATGAGGAAAAACTTTTGACACAAAATAATGGAATATCAATTTCCGCCTTGACCACCTGTATCACTAGCAAAATCTATTATGGGATAGTCCAAAAAATCCTAGAACTGGATTACTTAGATTTCATAGAAACCGTATTCTATTGTGATTGGGTAAAGGTGGAGGATACTACGAATGCTTGCAAAGTTGATCCTCACTCCAAACTTATTATGGTAGATTTATCAAAGCTGAAGAGTAAAGATCGCATAGTCGACGAGCCAATGTTCCTTTCAGAACGTAAAGAAGGTATTGTACTCGAAGTGCATAAACGATGGCAATTGGTCTATTGTTGTGCATGTACCAAAGGGTATGACTACTGAAGTGGATGTATTGAAGGCACCAAAAGAGTTCAAGTCAGCTCTTGATGACAACCCTAATTTAAAGGATCTTTTAGTTGATTTAGAGGAAGATTGAGCATCAAAATATTGTGTTAACCTTGTCAATCTTATTTGTATCCTATTTTGATATTGACATTGTATTAGTGCTTTACTTTGATATATGAATGTTTAGTTACTTTTACGAATGTTTAATATGATTTATGTAAGTTAACCTTCGATAATATGTTATGCTGAGTCAAATATTTAGTTACTTTCATAATATGTTTGGTTTGAGAATAGATTCATTTGATTTTATGATTGGATCAAATTAACCAAGCTAAATTTACACATGTTCATATACATATACATTTGTTGATCAGTTTCATTGATGCAATATTCATAAATGAAGTTAAATTAGCTTGATTTTATGAAGATTGTATTAAAGAAACTAGTCAACAAATGTACATGTAAAAGAATATGTTGGGGGCTCCAGGATCAATTTGGTCCAATCACATATTCAGAAGACTCTATTTAATGGCCTATTTGGATCGCAAGAATCAGGTACTCTTTACTTTAACTGAAGTAGTTATATAATTGATATGCATTATCTTTTAAATATTTTAAATGTATAGGATAATTATTGGTTTTGTTTGGTTTGGCTATTGAATAATTATTGGTTTTTGGATAGTATGTTAGAAGGAGTACAGGATAATTAGTGGTTTTGTATGGTTTGATTGTTGGATAATTATTGGTTGTTGGCTTGTTGTTGGATAGTATGTTAGAAGGAGTATGGGATAATGCTTTGGGTTTACGCCCTATAATGACATGTTTTTAAACCTAATTCTAGATATTTTCAAATTATAGTCATATCCTTGAAAAACTGTTACTAAAGCCGTTTAATACAAGATTAAACTATTTAAGTAACTCCGAACTATTTTTTGAAGAAACTCTTTTCTATAAAATTAAATCAGTTTAATCACAAGATGTGTTTAACAAAACATGCACGAGATCAGTTCAAGATTTGTTAACAAGTTTTAAAAACAAAACTGTAAAGATTAAATCAGCACACCAGCAAGAATGAGATGAGGAAATGTAGAAAGATTAATGACAAGAGATTTTTAACGTGGTAAAACCTCACCCAACTGAGGAAACATATACGGTGACTTCTAAGTCACAAACCAAAAATCCACTAAAACAAAATATATCAGTTACAAACTATATAACACACATGCACATAAATCAGACATATACAAGTTTAGGAATGTACCCACTGATTTCCTTCTCACTTTTCTGCAGCTCTGATGTTGATGTAGCTCTCCCAGTTTGCTAACTTCCACTTTGTTCCAGTCTTTACGTCGACTCTTATTTCAAGATCTTATTACCAACACTTTCAGTGTTGTAGTGTGCAAGTGTTTGTGATGGTGCTCTAAGACATGCATGCACACACTCACGTTTATTTATACAAATAGTCCTATCAAATTACAGATTAGATCTATATGCTGTGATTTTTGATTTCTCTCTTCTTAGGACACAAAAATCATATTTGACCTTTAAAATGATCCAAGAATCCACGGTTATCTTGCTTGGAAGACGGTTTAAGATCATAATCAATTTCAGGGTTTTGAAAATATTTTTGAAATTGAAAACCACCAAGTGTGATTCTTAACTAGGTCAAAAGTCTTGTTTCAAAAGAACTAGAAACAGAAAATGAGTTTGTTGATTTTGAAGTTAATAAAAACATTTACAAAAAATAATCAACAAAATATTTCTCAAGACGAGAAACTAAGAATGCAGATCTACGTGTAACGTAATATAAAATGACCAGATCTATGATTTCTATAAAACAGAAATAAAAATCTAACCTAATGTTTAAGTTGGACACAAGATCTTAAAACCAAGAGGTTAAACCACGAAGCATCTTTCAAACCAACATAGAAATAACTCTGAAACACTCAGGGTTGGTGTTTAGTATAAATGGTTTTAGAAAAATGAATTAGGGTTTGAAACTGTGTTTGGACGAATTAGGGTTTCTAATTCTCTCTCTGGTTTCTCTCTCTTCTCTCTTCTCACTCTAACTAAACGAAGTGGCAAAAGTCTCTCAAAGGCTGAGGGTAAGCCTCATTATATAGTGGGCTGAGAAGGATCGAGAAGACTATTAAAAATCAAGGGCTGGGATTTGGTCTTCCCAAATGACTTTGATCCAACGGAGAGATAAAAGTGGTGGGTTAAACGGCTTCTGATTGGTTGAGAAGGGTTTCACTGGGATTAGCTTCAAACGCATGCAGAGCGTTGATAACAACGATCCAAGGGCTGATAATGGACAAAGGTTTAGTCTCTTAATAGAAACACAAATCAAGCTGGTAGTGTAGCGACAGGTGTAGGGCTGAGATCAAACCTCACACGCGTATTTGAAAATAATTACACATGCACCCTATAGTCTCTAGCACTTTTGGATCCTACCCAAATGAACTTATAGGAATAAAACCATAAAGTCAGTATTTACAGAATGACCCCAAAAGCTTTTTAATCCAATTTTAATTATGGAAAATTTATTTTAAAAAACATTAAAAATTATTAAAACCAATTTTAAATGGGATTAAACACACACAACTCTCACACAATAAATTTATGCAATATATGACCAATGTATGCAGTCCTAATGTGTGTGAGTGTTTGTGAATATACCCTTAATCAAACAAACAAGAGGAATGAAGTGTTGGATAGGGTCTGAGGCTTTTTGGATTCTAAGGGAAGGACTCAATTTTGTCACTATTTCCAAACTAGATGAGCAGTTATACAATGTAGACTCAAGTGAGTCAAGAGTATAAGGTGCTTCAATCTCCCCCTTTGGGAATATGAGACAAAATATCCTTTGAGTCATCTAGGACTTGTAGGGCTACAAAAAAAATAAGGAACAAAAAACTTATTCCTATACAAAAATCACTACACCAAAAACTGGAATCTGGCACGGTTTAAAACTATGCCAGATCAAATCTGGCACGGTTTTGAACTGTGCCGGAATTAGGTGTTCCAAAATGGCAATTTTTTCTGGCACGGCTCAAAAGTGTGCAAGATTTGGTCAAACAGGCACACTTCTGGCACACTTTTAAACCGTGCCAGAATTTGATATTTCTGGCACACTTTTGGCACAGTTTTTAATTGTGCCAGATTTGGCCAAACAGGAACACTTTTGGCACACTTTTAAATCGTTCCAGATGTTTATATTTCTGGCACACTTTTGGCACAGTTTTTATTTGTGCTAGATTCAGCAAAGTTTAAAAAACTTTAGCACAGTTCAAAACCATGCCAAAATATGATACACTTTTGCCACGGTTTTGAATTGTGCCAAATTTTTTATATAAAAAAAATAATTATTATTTGAAAGCACAAAATTCACAAATTAATAATATTGCACATTGTTAATAAACTAATGTACATACAAACTTCAAAATATTACAAGTCTTTAACAATTCACATGCCCAAAAACAATTGGGCAGAGTTTCCTCTATTTTCTTGACATTCCAAAACCTATTAATACAAAATCTACCTAACATAAAGCCCGCACGACCACAAAATATAACAATTAATTTACAAAAGCTTGCACGGCCATAAAAGTCAATAATAAAACAACAAAAGATCGCACGGCCATGACACAAAAAAATGAAATCATAAATAAACCCCATGTTGTAAACCATTGATTTCTCTGTGTGTTCCATGTGAATCAATGCCAACGATAAACTGTAATCCTACAAAAAAAAATAGGATACAAAAAAGATACGATATTAGTAACTCAATAATTTACAAAAAAAAAATTTACTCAAACTAAAAAATTACATATATGAGTGGAAATTATCGTCAAATTCTCAAACCGGGAGACCCGGGACTACGCGATCAGTTCCTACAAGTTACATTGGTCCCGTGCGAGGTGTTTGTGCCTCCTACGGGGTTGTTTGGGGGCTGGTTTGGGTTTTCACCCTTAACGGCTTGTTTTTAAGTCTAAGTGTGATTTTTGCAAATTATCGTCATACTCTCAAACCAGGAGATCGGGGACTACGCGGTCAGTTCCTACAAGTTACATTGGTCCCGTGCGAGGTGTCTGTGCCTCCTACGGGGTCGTTTGGGGGTTGGTTTGGGTTTTCACCCTTTAACGACTTGTTTTTAAGTCTAAGTGTCATTTTTGCAAATTATCGTCATACTCCCAAACCGGGAGACCCGGGACTACGCGGTCAGTTACTAAAAGTTATATTGGTCCCATGCGAGGTGTTTGTGCCTCCTACGGGGTCGTTGGGGGGCATGTTTGGGTTTTCACGCTTTAACAGCTTGTTTTTAAGTCTAAGTGTGATTTTTACAAATTATCGTCATACTCTCAAACCGTGAGACCCAGGACTACGCGGTCAGTTCCTTCAAGTTACATTGGTCCCGTGCGAGGTGTTCATGCCTCCTACGGGGTCCTTGGGGGGCTGGTTTGGGTTTTCACCCTTTAACGGCTTGTTTTTAAGTCTAAGTGTGATTTTTTACAAATTATCGTCATACTCTCAAATCGTGAGACCCGGGACTACGCGGTCAGTTCCTACAAGTTACATTGGTCCCGTGTGAGGTGTTCGTGCCTCCTACGGGGTCGTTTAGGGGCTGGTTTGGGTTTTCACCCTTTAACGGTTTGTTTTTAAGTCTAAGTGTGATTTTTGCAAATTATCGCCATACTCTCATACCGAGAGACCCGGGACAACGCGGTCAGTTCCTACAAGTTACATTGGTCCCGTGTGAGGTGTTCGTGCCTCCTACGGGATCGTTGGGGGGCTGGTTTGGGTTTTCACGCTTTAACGGCTTGTTTTTAAGTCTAAGTGTGATTTTTGCAAATTATCGTCATACTCTAAAATCGTGAGACCCAGGACTACGCGATATGTTCCTACAAGTTACATTGGTCCCGTGCGAGGTGTTCGTGCCTCCTACGGGGTCGTTGGGGGGCTGGTTTGGGTTTTCACCCTTTAATGGCTTGTTTTTAAGTCTAAGTGTATTTTTTGCAAATTATCATCATACTCTCAAACCGTGAGACCCGGGACTACGCGGTCAGTTCCTACAAGTTACATTGGTCTTATGCGAGGTGTTCATGCCTCCTACGGGGTCGTTTAGGGGCTGGTTTGGTTTTCACCCTTTAACGGCTTATTTTTAAGTCTAAGTATAATCAGATGTGAATCAATATAATAGATAATCTCATTATTATTGAACAATCAGATACTAAAGCTCCTGAAATAATTATATGTGAATCCGATGTAAACCCGTTAGATCGATGGAACCTTTATAAACAGTTCTAGTACAACCAATACAATAGATAATCATTAGCTTTTCTTGAGAATTTAGAAATTTGATGAAGGCTGCAGCATCAAAACAGCTAATGACATGACAGAGTTAGTGAGTACACATTGACACTAACAATAAACTTCTTTTGTTTCATGTTATTTAGTTTACTTGTTTATATATAGATAATATATCGATCAATTATATGTTACTTCTGGAAATTAGAATCTTTATGTAATTAGGACTCTCTTAGAGAGTATTACAGATAAGGCCTATGGCCTTCCTTTATAATCAGTTTTAAAAGAATATTTTCAATTGTGAGAAAGTCCCCCAGGTTTGTAGGTGTATGTGTATTCGCTTCCATAGGCCAATCAAAAGTGGTATCAGACTAACAGAGCATGGAAAATGTAAAGTAGGGGAGTCGTCACTAATAGACCAACATATAAATGTCACCGTCGAGTTGCTCTAATCTGTCTATATTTTTTACAACTAACAATGTTTTAGTCCTTGAAGACTACGTAATAGAATTCATGACTTGCTATCTATAGCCCAAGTGTGCCATTCTCAACCCAATTAATGTGTTGAGGAAGAAGCCATCAAAATTGTGAATCTAATTTGGTACAATTTTGAGGCATGTTATGCTCTCATGGTCCAGCTTTTGCAGGTAATATATACTGTCCTTCCATGTTAAAGTTAGCTAATAGCTCAGCCAATGTGGAGAAATGGCTGCTTTAGCCTTATTCTTATACAAAAAAACATCCATGGACACTTCCTTTATCACCAGACGAGTAGACCAGATTCCAGAGATCCCCATTCTCAATGAAGAGGAAAAGTATTCATCTGTGATAACTTTGGGCTTGTATAAGTTTGTGGAAGTCACATCCATTCTTACCATTTTTACAACTCTTATTCGGATATATGTGTCTTTGAATATTTTATATGCCAACTTTTTCCTCGGCACTTTAAATTGAAATTTCTTATGGACTTTGTTGACCTTCTTATGGAATATTGCATATATGCCAATTTTATATGCCCAGGTCAAGGTGAATGTTTGACCTTTACCATGCTTTGACTGAGGCCCAAAAGGATTTGGAAGCTTCCTAACAAAAGGTGAAAAACTTTAACACTAACATAAGGGTGAAATACCTAGATCTTCCCACTAAAAAGTCCAAAGTTAATAAGCTGGAAAAGGTTGTCGAGGAGTATACTCAATTGTAGCTCGTTACCTTGGGGATCAAGGACAGGGCATATGAATAAGGCAGAGATAAGGCCTTTTGTCTGAATAAGACAGAGATATGTGTCTGAATAAGGCAGAGATAAAGCAGAGATAAGGCATATGGTTCCTGCTGAGTTCCTGATGAGTTCAAGGCTACGGTTCCTGCTGAGTTCAAGGCTACGGTTCCTGCTGGTCAAGGCTACGATTCCTGCTGAATTCAAGCTCTTCGATGAGGATGATCCAAGTTTTTCTACAAACCTTAAAATTGAATCAATAGATAAGAGGCTATTGAAAATGTGGATAAACTAAGAGGCTGAAGCAGCCATTTCTCAAACTAAGAGGCTGAAGCAGCTACAAGTCTGCAAATATTGAATCAAGAGATAATCTTTTTGGTTCCATCAGTCATAAACAAGTTCAGCCCAAGGCAGTTAGATTGGTTCCATCAGTCATAATCTTATTAGTCGCTATATTAATTTTCAGCATACAGTAGCATATATGCATACAGTAGCATATATGCAATAACTGTATGCATATATGCAGCATATATGCAACTGTGTGCATATATGTTGCATATATGCAGTATTTGTATGCATATATGCACGCAGCAGCATATATGCAACATATATGCAATAATTGTATGCATATATGTTGCATATATGCAGTAACTGTATGCATATATGCAGTAACTATATGCATATATGCAGTAGCATATATGCACGCATCAGTATATATGTTGCCTATATGCTCACAATAACATATTTGTTACATATAAAGAAGAACCGACATAAAGATATATACATACACACAAATATTAATGGATGAATATTAATTAGTAAAGCGAAAATTGAAAGAGAGTCTAATCAGTGTGTTTATACCTGTGTTCATTCGTCGGTGTCACCAATGGGAGGACAAAGGTCGTCGAGCCAATACATAATTCCATTTTTACCAACATCTTCCAGGTTCTCGCAATGAGCTTGTTTTCCACCCCAAACTGGATACTCGGGCACTTTGATGTCATCGAGTAAAACTCGCACTTCATTCTTTCTCAACGCATGGAAGTGAACGGTCGAGAGGCTCCTGGTTGCGTTTTCCTCCCATAACTAACAAGTTCACGTGTATGGGATAGTATTTTGCATTCAATTAGAGAGGTGAAATTTGGAACCTTGAATGTAGGGGAGGAAAGAGAACATGAAGGAGCCACGGTGCCTAAAGTAGGTAACTCCTGAACATTGTGTCCCGCACATGAAAATTTCCCGGTTTTGAAGTCAGTAATGAATTTTGATAATGAGGACTTTATCCCCTCTATGTCACTCCTTAGGTGATCAACATGATCCTTCCAATTTTTGGTGTCCTCTTTCACCTCTTCAAGCATTTCTCTAGCAAATGCCGACCCTAATATAGTTGTTCTCTAAATTGTGGACCCAACACAACGAACACGTCCTCGCGTATCTTTTCCAAAAACCTCAAAAATAGGCCCGGCATCCAAGGTCTCCTCCTGACCACTCGCTTTGTATACATCCAAAAGCAATTGAATTTGGTCCTCTACAAAAATATATTAACATTAGGTTTGATGATACGATACTTTTTTTTGACAAAACGAACATTAAAAATTTTAAATTACCGCAAATATTTTATCACGAGGGGCATAACCACCTCCTTTGACTATATGAGTTGCCAACCACAATTCAGCACGAGTGGGTTCACGCCCATGCTTATTTCTCCAATTCTCTGAAGCTCGAGCATAACCATGACGACCTGTGTTATGAGTTGTCTTTCTCACACAATTTTGTTTAGTCTCTTTGTTCTTTCGTCGCAAAGTTTTTTGAACCTCTAAAGCTTCATTATTGCAAAACACCTCCCAGTCCTCAGATTTGACATTTCGTGGAACTTTCTCCTTCCACTTTCCAACATCACCATCCTTCAAATTAACCCTTAGCTTTGACTTGAACTTTTTCCAAGCATCGTTCGCTTTTTTCATAAAAATTTGCTTCTGACTTTCTCGCACATCTGGGAACTCTTTCTACAATATATGAAGAAATAAAATTAAAACATCACATAATTGAATTTACTAACTATTACATTATTTGGAATAGAAAGGAATAGTATACCATTAATGATGACCAAAGTGAGTTCTTATATCGCACATCCACTTGTTTCCAACTTGTATAAGAAATGGGAACATGTGTCCTTGCTAAGTCTCCCAACCTGGTTGAGAGTGTATATGAATCTTCACCAACTGGAAGGTCGTGCTCATTAAATTTTAATTTCTTGGCGGAAGAGCCATCACTTAGTCTTGAAACACCCGAATCAACCTTAGAACTAGAGGTTGATATAGGTGTCACCCCATTTATTGACGGTTGCGAAGTATCACCAATATGAGACATTTATCTGGAAAAAAGTGACTATTGGACACCAAAATAATCAGAATAAACATTACAAGAATATATGTTCAAATAGACACCAGTATATTACATGTTCAAACATCAGTAAACATAGAATTACAAGTTCAAACAGCCATACATGTATTAAATGTTCAAACAACAATAAAGTATTAAATGTTTACAACAACAACAAACGGAATAAATAGAATATTACCCGTTCAAAATAACAAAAAATATAATATTGCATATTCAAAAACAAATTCATAACTAAATCATTGCACTAGAAATTCGTGTCCAAAAGCTCCAGCAATTTATCATTTTCCTCGAGAATAGAGTCATACATCGTACGGTCAATATCAATCGCATCTATTTCTTTTGTCAGTCTCTTGGGAGAGTGTAAAACAACTGACCACCCCTTCAGCTTTACATCTTGACAATAAAATACTTGACTGGCTTGAGATGCAAGGATGAACGGATCATCGTGAATGGTATTTTTACTCCCGAGCTTACTAAGATTCACCATCACCAATTTTTAGGTGGGTTCAACTTTGCAAGCATTCTTATCATCAACATCCACCCAATCACAATAAAAGACAGTATGTGTGAACTCAATGTAATTGAGGTCGAGTATTTGTTTAATAACTCCATAAAAGGTTGTCATAATCCCCTTATTATTAAAGGCCTTAGTGGATACACCACTACTCTGAAAGTTATGATTCTCTTCATGTACAGAAGTACAAAATGTGTACCCATTGCATTGAAATTTCTCATAACTAGTAACCCTATGGAGCGGACCATCAGCATATGGCAAAATTCCCGTATCATTAAATCTTGAGGCCTGTAAGGAATTGATAATTTTTTAAAATTTCATTAAAACTAATTACGGTTGATAAAAAAGTACATGTATAAATAAAGACTTGCCTCGTTCCTTAGCCAAGGGATGAAATCATCAATTCTATGCCTCGATTGAGTCTCAGTTACCACAAATTTTCTACAAGAAATTAGTTTCAAAATTAAGAAATATCACATTACAATCAATTAATATGAATTAACATAGAACTAAGTGTGTACCTTCTCCATTCATCAACACCATCGCATTGAGATAAAACCCATCTTCGCACTTGCTCATATTGTACATTATTTAAGATCAATTCTTTACTTTTACCCAATGGTCGTTGGCATTCCGAGTCATCAAACTCATTATCAAGTAAATCCTCAAGATTCCTCTTATGAGTTCCTTCACCTCTTTTCGATATGTACTCCATGGCATACAAAGAAGCTTCATGTAACAAATATGCATTAGCAATGCTCCCTTCAATGTACCTCTTGTTTCGTGACCACTTTTTATATCTTCCCATTTCTCTCTCAAACAACCACATCGCTCGATATCTTGGTGGCCCAGCTGTCAAAGCTTCATCGGCTAAATGGTGCATGAGGTGGATCATCACCATAAATAAGGCATGTGGAAAATAAATTTTAAAGACACAAAGTGCCTCTACCAAAGCGTTTTTAGCCTTCAAAAGATGTTCCCTAAATATCACTTTGGCACACAACACATTAAAGAATATGCTTATCCACTGTATAGCTTTAAATAAAGGCTTATCATCCGGAAATGACTGCATAAGCAACGCAGGAAGCAACCGTTGCATAATGACGTGATAATCGTGGGACTTGAGATTGGTAAATCCAGGTGGATCGAGGTTAACATTGTTGCTGAAATTTGATGAAAATCCAATCGGTACCTTTAATGTTTTTAGTGTACGAAAAAAGGCTTCTTTCTCTTCCTTTCCTAATGCGAAAGGTGCCTTTGGCATAAGCCTTTTGTTACTGCCTTCAACATCTTTCATCCATAATTTCCTTTTAAGTTTCAAATGAACTTTCAAGTCTTCACGGGCTTTGACCGTATCTTTATTTGATGAACCTTTCACCAAGAGTATTGTACCTAAAAGAGTCTTTGTGACATTCTTTTCAACATGAATAACATCTAAATTATGTCTAATATCATGATCCTTCCAGTACTCTAAGTCAAAGAAAATTGACCCCCTTGAAAAAACCTCGGTACCCGTTAGATTCTCATCGTCACCCTCACTTGGATAATCATCGTCTTCCATTACGACATCCTCCTTCCCCTTCCCCTTTCCCTTTGCTTTCCCTTTTTATCTCCCTCTCCCTCTCTTTGAACACCTTCTCGAGTTATAAGTGACACTATCTGCTCAACTTCTACACTTGTTAACTTTCTTGGAGCCATAACATCCTCTATTTTACCATTAAATGTTTGCTTTGATGTGTTAAACCTGTAAGGATGTTCTTTAGGAAGGAACATACGAGATCGTTGGTAACAACATTTCGTTGACTTAGAAAGATATTGAGAAGGTTTATTTATAAAACAAACAGGACACCCATTGTAACCTTGAGTTGAACAACCTGATAACATCCCATAAGCTGGAAAATCATGTATACCCAACATCAATATGGCTTTTAACTAAAATTTCTCATTTTTGTACGCATCCCAAGCCTCAACTCCAGACCATAAGATATTTAACTCATCAACCAACGGTTGGAGGAAGACATCAATATTACTTGATGGTGACTTTGGTCTGGGAATCAATACAGACAACATTGAAAACTCACTTTTCATACACATTGATGGAGGAGGGTTGAGAAGTTGAATTATCACTGGCCAACAACTATACTTATGACCAAACATGTTATTCGGGCTGAAACCATCAGTTGCTATTGCAAGTCGAATATTCTGTGGATCTTTTGTAAAATCTCTCCACAAAATGTTTGAATTTACCCATTCTGCTGAATCTCGGGGATGAAGCAAGAATTCCATACAAGTGCTTGCACGAGTGTGCCAAGTCATTTTCTCTACTATCCATTTTATGGTATACAACCGTTTTAGACTAGGGATTAGAGGAAAATGTCGCATTACCTTCTTAGGAACCCTAGAGTACTTTTTTTTCCATTAGTATTCCGAATTTCTAAACCGTCCTCATCTAGACAAGTAAACTTGTAGCGTAAAGAACCACATTTTATACATCTAGTAGATTTTTCATGCTCTTTCCAAAATAGCATACAGTTGTTAATGCATACGTCATACTTAACATAATCCATACCGAGATCTCTAACAGTGTTTTTCATTTCTGTATAACTAGTTGTCAGGTTGTTCTCTTCAAGAAGTAGTTCATTTAACAATCTAAGAATTCCACCTGTAACACCATCCGATAAATTGAATTGTGTTTTCAAATCATTCAACTTTATAAGAGCATACATTGTGGTATGCGCGAAGAACCGGTAGATGGGTGCAATGGTTCCTATGCGAGTTGATGTAAACGATCATACTTCTTGCCTTTGTATTTATGTGTGTACGAATCATTGGGAACCTCAAAAGTTGCGGGGGCTTCATCACTGCCTACACAATTAGGTTCACTAGGTTCCACTTCACCCATAAACATCTCACAAGCATCATTCATAAGATCATTCAAAATTGGAATATTGTGCACATCAGCGTGTTTTGTCGGTGTCACAGATTGCGGTGGTGGTTGGACTTGATCAACAACTAATGTCTCACCATGAAAATGCCATAAGGTATAGTTCATGTCCATACCATATGTCATTAAATGAACGAATATGTCATCTATAACAACATGTCCTTTCCCATTTCGAAAACGTCTACAGGGACATGAATGTTTAGCATTCGAACTATTACTACGCACATAATGTAGAAACTGTAACACCCCATCTCTATATGTATCGGTCTCGATATTTTTCTCATTTATCCACTCTTTGTTTATTCCCGACGACATCCTAATAAGTTTAAAGAACACATATTATAATATAAACGCTTACTATAAATATATTGAAGTTTATTTAAGTGTAAATATGTATATATTTGAGCTCCTATATTTCCTCCATCTCCACTACATGGTAAGGGTCCTATCCCATTCGAAAATGCATATTTTGTATTGGTCATAATGTCTCATGCCATGTCCTAATCTAGAAAATTTCGCCAGCATCTCCCTACAGTTCTTCAAGTACACAACTTAAATTGGGAGTGTTCATGTGTTACTTAAGTTTTTCAACCTAGAAAACACAAAACACTACATCAATCTAGTATGCACCCAAAGAACATAAAGAGATGCCACCGAATTTTTCAAAATAGGACATGCATAATCATTATGTACATACAAACTTTTGCATTTCCAAACTGTCCAAAAATGGGACAATTCAAGAGTTCTCACCACAGTCATAGTAAGACCTCTTGAACGGGTCTAAGGTTTTTCTACATGTGTAACATCATTATTGAATGTTTAGTATTAATGTCTACTTACTATTTAAATTGTTTTTTTTTGTTTTTTCTTAAATTTTTAACACATAATCTCATTTATCCATTTAATTAATGGGGTGTCTACTTTTCAATTTGTTATTTTTACATTATTATTGAATATTTAGCACTTAAATTTTCTTAAAACTCCGTAACATGTACAAATCAGATCAAATGTGCATTTTAATTAAAGGGGTAAGAACATAAAAACCCATGATTTATTTTTTTTCATTATCAACATTCAATTTGCACCAAAAACTCACACATTAAAAAAACAATAAATATTTAAATATGTATATATAAAACCCTAAAAACAAAATACGAATCAAATCAGGCATATCATAAACTCTAGGATCAAATCTGAAACCTAACTTAGGTTAAAAAAAATACAATGCTTTAAACAATTACCTCATTGGGATGAGTGCAGTGAGAGAACAGGGCAGTGACCAGAGAAAGAGAGAATGGGCTGGAGAGAGAGTGTCGGCAGTAGAGATTCCGACCAGCGACCTAGAAAGAGAATGGATGCCGACCTAGGGAGAGAATAAATCGCCTGCAGCTACTGAGAGAGAGAGACCGAGCGAAGAGGCGAGAGAGAGACCGAGTGAATGGATGCTGACCGCCGAGAGAGAGAGACTGGGCGAAGAGGGGAGAGAGAGAGAGAGAGAGAGAGAGAGAGAGAGAGAGAGAGAACGAGCGGGGCGGGAACCGTGAGCGTGAACAAGAGAAAGAGAGGAGTCTAATGTTTTTTTGGGTATATATATTTTAGTAAGTGTACTCAATTTTGGCACACTTTAAAACAGTGCCAAAATTTGGCACTGTTTTAAAGTGTGCCAAATCTCTATAAAACCGTGCCAAAATCTGGCACAGTTTTAAAGTGTGCCAAATCTCTATAAAACCGTGCCAAAATCTGGCACAGTTTTAAACTGTGCCATATTTTTAATATCAGGGTGTGCCAAAATGCTATTTTTTGTGTAGTGAATTTTATCTACCCATTTCCTAGAAAAGAAAAGTACATAACTCAACTAATTACAAATCAATACCCTATTACATCTGTTGAGAATAACTGTATATAATCCTACAAATAATCAATAAGATCAAGCTTATTAGAAATATGTACAAAAAAATGAACTCTGAACTCATAAGACTCAAATTTCTCCCCCATTTTGTCTCAAATAGACAAAGGGAAAAAATATGCAAGTCAAAGAGTTTATTCAACACAAGCCATACCTATCGATTTATGCAAAGCAATAAATCTATTATAATCCAAAGGTTTGGTAAACATGTCTGCGAGTTGAAAATCAGTAGGAAGATAATTTATTTCTAATTCCTTAGTCTCAACTAATTCGTGCATGAAGTGATGTCTAATTTTTATGTGTTTTGTTCGCGAGTGTTGAATAGGATTTTTAGAGATATTGATCACACTTTGGTTATCACAATAGAGATGTAATTGTTCTTCTTGAATACCATAATCACTTAGCATTTGCTTAAGCCAAAGTAATTGAGTACAATAACTTTCAGCAGTTATGTATTCAGATTCAGCGTTGATAAAGAAGTGCAGTTTTTTTCCTTACTACTCCATCCTACAAGATTATTACATATATAGTAACATGCTCCTGATGTGCTGTTACTATCATTAATACACCCAGCCCAATCGGCATCATTATAACCTATTATAGTGCTAGGTGTATCATTGGTGTACCAAAGTCCTAAATTCAGAGTGACTTTTATGTATTTAATGATTCTTTTGACACAAGTTAGATGGCTCTCTTTAGGATTGTTTTGATAACGAGCACATACACAAACATCGTACATAATATCAGGATGCGAGGCAGTAAGGTATAGCAAGGTTCCTATCATACTACGATATAGGGTTGGATCTATGGATTTACCAGTTTCATCTTTAGAAAGTTTGACCGTAGTACTCATGGGAGTTTTAGCATCTTTTGCACTCTCAAGGCCGAATTTTTTTACAATCTCTAAAGCATATTTTGATTGCGACACAAATAAACCTTCTTAATTCTATTTGACTTGAAGACCCAAGAAAAATTGCAACTCCCCCATAAGAGACATTTGAAATTCTTTATGCATAATTTCAGAAAAGGATTTAACTTCTGAGGGGGAAGTTGATCCAAAAATGATATCGCCAACATAAACTTGAGCTATAATGATATGTTTGTCAAAATGTTTGACAAAAAGGGTTTGATCATTTCCACCTCTCTTAAAACCTTTTTCTAAGAGAAAATTGGAAAGACGCTCATACCAGGCTCTTGGCGCTTATTTTAAGCCATACAAAGTCTTTTTAAGACGAAAAACATAATTTGTATATTGAGGGCCAATGAACCCTTTTGGTTGTTCTACATAGGTCTCCTTAGTCAATAATCCATTAAGGAAGGCATATTTGACATCCATTTGGTAAAGCGTAAAGTGTAAGTAACAGGCTATGGCAAAGAGAAGACGAGCATATTCTAAGTGAGTAACAGGTGCAAAATTATCGTTAAAATATATTCCTTCAATTTGAGAGTATCCTTGAGCAACTAATCTGGCTTTATTTCTAATGATTATCCCACTTTCATGAGATTTATTTTTAAATAACCAACGTGTGCCAATTACCTTTTTGTGATCAGGCCTAGGTACAAGATACCAAACATCATGAATGACAAATTAAAGTAATTCTTCCTGCATGGCAGAAATCCAATGAGGGTCATTCAATGCTTCATTTACATTTTTTTGGTTCTATAAGGGAAACAAAACATGCATAATGAGCATAGTTTCTTAATTGAGATCTTATACGCACAGGATCACTAGGGTTACCAACAACGTTATCTATGGGATGATCTTTAGAAACCCAGTTAGGTACTTCGGGTGTCTCAATTGGTAAAGAATCATGTATTTCTAGAGAGTCATTTTCTAAAACATTTTCAGACTCTTCCACAATAGTTGGTTCTCCAGTCTTACTCTCAATAGTATTATCACTTACAATTACGTTTATGGATTCCATTATGGTCTTAGTGCGAAGGTTATAGACACGGTATACTCTACTGTTAGGAGAATATCCTAAAAGGACAGTTTTATCTCCACGAGTCTCAAATTTGGATAAGTGTTCTCTGTCTTTGCAGACATAACACGTACTACCAAAGGTTCTAAGGTACTTAAGATTAGGTTTCTTCCCGTACCATAGTTTATAAGGAGTTTGTTTATAATTCTTTCTAAGATAGACCCTATTGATAATGTACACGCAGTACGAATAGATTCTACCCAAAAGTACTTAGGTAAACACTTGGCATGAATCATAACACGTGCCATCTCTTGAAGGGTACGATTATTTCTCTCAGTAATTCCATTTTGTTGAGGAGTCTTAGGGGCACTAAACTCATGTTTGTAACCATTATAGTCACAATACTCTATAATACTAGTATCTATAAATTCTCCACCTCTATCACTATAAATTCTATTTACTTAAGTGTCCTTCTCATTTTCAATCCAAAGAAGTATTTTCAAAAAAGTTTGGAAAGTGTCAGACTTTTGTTTCAAGAAGTTCCCAAGTAAATTTGGTGAAGTCATCAACCGTAACAAGAATGTAACTGTGTCCACAGAGACTCATAGTTCGATAGGGACCCATTAGGTCCATATGGATGAGCTCCAAGGGTATAGAGGTAAGGATATCTTTGACTTTCTTATGAGGTGCCTTAACAATTTTTCCTTCTTAACATGGCCCACAGACAATATTAGAAATAGGTTTGATCTTTGGTATACCTCTAACTATTTCTTGTGAAGTCAATATACTAAGGTTTTCGTAATTTATGTGACCCATCCTGTTATGCCATATTTCATTGTCATCCACTCTGGCAACATTACAGATTTCAGTACTGTTCATAACAGTATAACAGTTGTCAGGAGTCCTGAATCCTGTAATTATGCATTCACCCTATTCATTTAAAATTTTGCAATTGGTCTTTGAAAAGGGGACAGTATGATTTGAATCACAAAATTGCGAGATGCTAAGTAGATTGGCCTTAAGACCTATTACTAGAAGAACATTTTCAAGCACATGTAATCCATTTTTTCGGAGTGTTCCTTTACCAATGATTTGAGATGATACACTATCACCAAAAATAACTTTTCCTCCAACAAAGTTGGTTTTTGTTTAAAAGTTTGGTATCATCCCCAGTCATATGTTTTGAACATCCAGAATCTAAATACCAACCAGAAGATGTGTGTTCATCTTTTAAAGCAGTAATCACAATGTTACACTTCATCTGGGGTAATAGATCATCTTTTCTAACCCAAATAGCTCTTGTTTTCATTTTGCGCTTATTTACTCTCATTTGAAAAAATTTGCGAGCATTCGATTTTTGTTTGAAAATATTTTGCGCATGAGTTTGAATTTTATGGAAAGTATAAGCTTTTGGTTTAGAAAAGTGTTTATGAATCCTTTTTGGAAATGATCTTTTAGGTTTTGTCTTTCTTTTTCTATAGTTAGAGTTTTTATCTGGTTGTCTAGGCAGAACATAATTGTTACGACTACTCCTAGAGTAGTTAAAGTTTTGGTACACAGGAGTATTATAGACAGGGTTGACCAAACGTCTAGGGTAGCAACCTTAAAAGGAATGACCATATAAGTCACAGTATGAGCAATATAGATTACTCGAAGACGGTATCTCCTTAGGAAAGTCTCTATACATTGGTTTCACTGGATTTTGATTTTGAACCTTATTCCTAGGAGGTACAGTTTGAAAGGTAGAATCACTTTTCCTAATCGGGGGCAGACATATTTAGCCTTAGGTGGACTTTCACACTTAGATTAACTTGATTCCCCAATATCAAACTTTGATTGTTTTCCATTAAACTCTTGTTTTAAAGACTGAAAATCTAGGCAAGTTTCTATACGCCTTTTGCCTCCTGACATAAACTTGATGGATTCAAAATTTTTAGTTTGTGTCTTTAAATTGGGGAAAATCCTATTCGAGTTTGATCATCAGAATTAGTTTTTGAATCAGCAACAAAACCATCAAAACAGTTTGAATTATTTTCAAATCTTGCAAAAAAATTTAAAACTGTTGTTATCTTCTCTTTGGATTGTTCCAATTCTAATAATGTCCCTTTATATTTTTTCTCCAGAGTTTCATTTTCTTCAATCAAATTCTTCAATTTTTGATCAAAAATTTTAACTTCATTTTCATGAGTTAGACATTGGATAGTATACTCTTCAGCGTTAAGTTTAACCATCAGACTTAGGTCTTCTAGTTTCTTAATGAGATCTTTCACTATCTTCTCTAGTCTAGTGTTTTTCTTGAGAGTTTTCGCATAAAGTGTGTGAATATCAGGGAGTTCTTCAGTGTCCAAATCACTAAGTGTTGTGTGTGAAGTGACCCCTAAGGATTCAATTCTTGAACTCACACACTCATTGACATCGTCATTATCGCTTTCCCTTTGACTCACACACTCCACGGTAGAACAAGCAATATTCTCAGAAATTAAAGCATCTAAACCAGTAGCAACATGATTCATAACAATAGAAGTAGAGTTAATAACATCATTCTCATACACATGCATAGGCATTATCATCATTATAGATTATCTTGGCAAAAAAAGACATGCAAGGATCAAAAACATCAGATGATTCAAGTTCCTCATTTTCAGAATCACTTGAATTATCCCATGTTTTGCAAATGTTGGCCCTAGTATGTTTATCGGTAGTGTTCAGTTTAACTCTACAGTCTTATGCCATATGTCCCAATTTTCCACATCTAAAGCATTCAATGTTCTTGAAGTCTTTGTTAGGTCTAGTATAAATGTCCTTGTGACGTTTCTCTTGACCTCTCTCATGAGGTCTGTGATTAGACTGAGTTGGATAATTTGACTTTCCTTATTTGGTTTCTATTTTATTTCTAAATTTCACAATTTTCTTAAACTGTTTTGACATCAAGGCAATCTGATTGTCCAAACTATCTATGTCACATTCCTCATTAGAGTCATCAGTGGGATTATTGAGCTCAGGTTTCATCAGTGTAGAAGTAAAACTCAAGTTTGAAATTGTTTGTTTCCTATGGGACTGAGTCATTTGTTTCTTAAATTCTAACATAGTTGAGCTTATTGAGCTCAGGTTTCATCAGTGGGATTATTCAGCTCAGGTTTCATCAGGAGTGTATTTCCTCAATAACATAGTTGTTAAATTTATGTGGTAATGATCTTAGAATTTTAGATACAATTTCATGTCTGTCATATGTTATCCCATTAACATGCAATTTGGTCACAATGTTAGTCAATTTCATGTAAAAATCATCAAAGGATTCAGAGTCTGACATAATTAGAGAGTTATACTGCTGGACAAGCATTTGAGTTTTAGCAGCCTTAACTCTAGTGTCACCTTCATGTGCAGTAATCAGTGTGTCACATGCTTCCTTAAAAGTGGCACAAGATGATATCCTTTGATCTCATGTTCATTTATAGACATAAAAATGGCATTCTTGCCTTTGTTATTGTTTTGAGAAGTTTTCTTCTCTTCTTGAGTGAATTCACTTAATGCTTTCTTAATCCTCTCATTACTTCCTTCAGTGGATGATTTTGTAGGATAAGTGTATCCATTTTCAACAATATCCCAGACATCATCTCCTAAGGTTCCTTGTATGAAGGCAACCATTCTTACTTTCCAGTAAGCAAAGTTGTTTCCATCAAAGAGAGGGGGTCTGGTAAAGTTGCCAAATTTTTCATTTTTCTCGTCCATTGTTTGATTTTCAGAAAAAAAATTCAGAAACACAAGATCTTTTTAAAAAGAAAATTCCAAAGCTCTGATACTAATTGAAAAACTGTTACTAAATCCATTTAATACAAGATTAAACTATTTAAGTAACTCTGAACTATTTTTTGAAGAAACTCTTTTCTATAAAATCAAATCAGTTTAATCACAAGATGTGTTTAACAAAACATGCATGAGATCAGTTCAAGATTTGTTAACAAGTTTTAAAAACAAAACTGTAAAGATTAAATCAGCACACCAGCAAGAATGAGATGAGGAGATGCAGAGAGATTAATGATAAGATATTTTTAACGTGGTAAAACCTCATCCAACTGAGGAAACATCCACGGTGACTTCTAAGTCACCAACAAAAAATCCACTAAAACAAAATATATCAGTTACAAACTATATAACACACATGCACACAAATCAGACCTATACAAGTTTAGGAATGTACCCACTGGTTTCCTTCTAACTTTTCTGCAGTTCTGATGTTGATGTGGCTCTCTCAGTTTGCTAACTTCCACTTTGGTCCAGTCTTTTCATCGACTCTTGTTTCATGATCTTATTACCAACACTTTCAGTGTTGTAGTGTGTAAGTGTTTGTGATGGTGCTCTAACACATGCATGCACACACTCACACTTATTTATACAAACAGTCCTATCAAATTACAGATTAGATCTATATGCTGTGATTTTTAATTTCTCTCTTCTTATGACATAAAAACCTTATTTGACCTTTAAAATGATCCAAGAATCCACGGTTATCTTACTCGGAAGACGGTTCAAGATCAAAATCAATTTCAGGGTTTTGAAAATATTTTTGAAATTGAAAACCACCAAGTGTGATTCTTAACTAGGTCAAAGGTCTTGTTTCAAAAGAACTAGAAACAGAAAAATGAGTTTGTTGATTTGGAAGTTAATAAAAACATTTACAGAAAATAATCAATAAAGTATCTCACAAGACGAGAAACTAAGAATTCATATCTACGTGTAATGTAAGATAAAATGACCAGATCTATGATTTCTATAAAACAGAAATGCAGATCTAACATAATCTTTAAGTTGGACACAAGATCTTAAAACCAAGAGGTTAAACCACGAAACATCTTTCAAACCAACACAGAAATAACTCTCATACACTCAGGGTTGGTGTTTGGTATAAATGGTATTAGAAAAATGAATTAGGGTTTGAAACTGTGTTTGGACGAATTAGGGTTTCTAATTATCTCTTTGGTTTCTCTCTCTTATCTCTTCTCACTCTAACTAAACGAAGTGGCAAAAGTCTCTCAACGGCTGAGGGTAAGCCTCCTTATATAGTGGGCTGAGAAGGATCGAGAAGCCTATTCAAAATCAAGGGATGGGATTTGGTCTTCCCAAATGACTTTGATCCAACGGAGAGATAAAAGCGGTGGGTTAAATGGCTTTTGATTAGTTAAAAAGGGTTTCACTGGGATTGGCTTCAAACGCATGCAGAGCATTGATAACAACGATCCAATGGCTGATAATGGACAAAGGTTTAGTCTCTTAAAAGAAACACAAATCAAGTCGGTAGTGTAGGGACAGGTGTAGGGCTGAGATCAAACCTCACACGCGTGTTTGAAAATAATTACACACACACCCTATAGTCTCTAGCACTTTTGGATCCTACCCAAATGAACTTATTGGAATAAAACCATAAAATCAATATTTACATAATGACCCCAAAAGTTTTTTAATCCAATTTTAATTATGGAAAAATTATTTTAAAAAACATTAAAAATTCCCAAAAAATTATTAAAACCAATTTTAAATGGGATTAAACACACAATTTATGCAATATATGACCAATGTATGCAGTCCTAATGTGTGTGAGTGTTTGTGAAAATACCTTTAATCAAACAAACAAGAGGAATGAAGTGTAGGGTAGTGTCTGAGGCTTTTTGGATTCTAGGGGAAGGACTCAATTTTGTCACCATTTCCAAACTAGATGGGCACTTATACAATATAGACTCAAGTGAGTCAAGAGTATAAGGTGCTTCAATCCTCAAATTGGGGGTCCCTTGACCACGTGGTTAGTTCTTGGGAGTTACGTTGGTGTCGTGCGAGGTGTTCAAACTTCTTTATTGGCTTTTGGGTGGCGTTAAAAGGGTTTCCCCTCTAACGGCACGTTGTCAAGCCTAAGTCTGTATTTTCTCAAATTATCGTCATAGTCTCAAACCGAGGGTACCGTGACCACGCGATCGATTCCCACGAGTTACATTGGTCCCGTTGGGCAGTGATCGATCCCCTAAAGGGGATACTTGGGGGGCGCTAAGGGGTTTCTCCATCTAACGGCACGTTTTCAAGCATTATGTGTGGAGTTTCTCAAATTATCGTCATTTTCTGAAACCAGGGGTCCCGTGACCATGTGGTCAGTTCCTGCGAGTTAAATTGATCCCGTAAGAGGTGTTTGCACCTCTCGCGGGGCCGGTTGGGAAGTGCTTTTGGTTTTTGCCCTCAAAAGGCATGTTGGTAAGAAAATTTGAACAGTCATGGCATGGGAACACAAGAACTGTTCTCTAGACGATTTTTGGAGTTTTGTCTGGACAGTCTTTGGACCAGCAAAGCCACGTAGTCTCCCACGACTGAATACCTGGCTTTTTACAACTATAAAGTGTTCCCATTATTGATTTCAAATGGTGGAGTTCGATTTTGTTGAGTAGAGTGAGAAAAAATGAAAGTCGACGGTCAACTGGTTTTTTTAGTTAGAAATGTCACCCAAAGAACTACTGTACCACAAACTCAAAATGACATTAAAATTTTTAGTTTACCGTTAATGACATTTTATTTAAATTTTAATTTTATGGAAAGCTCTCCACGTGATACAAGTAAAGAAAAAACAAACAGAAGATAAAGTAATACCACCTCCACTTCCACCTCCACCACCTAGATATATAATCCAAGAAAATATTAAAAGTAAAAGGCCAAAGGTGGGGAGGACCTCTTAACCAGACCCAACTTGCATGCAACACAACTAAAGAATAAAAATGTGACAGATGGGCTTAATTTCCTAACTTACCATTAAAAATGTGACAAGTTTAAAACTGATCCCATTGCCAAATAAAATACAATGGCTTTATAAAAGAAGCATTTTACATATCATGACTTAACACACACACAACATATTCTCTTTGGATATCATCAATCTTGGCATCTCTAAAACATTACGCAATTGTTAAGCATCTACAACAAGAAACAATGTCCCACTTATCTTTTTGATTGATAGCCTTTTTTGAAATTTGGTCAAAGAAATATCATAAAAAAATTTCTAATATACGCAATCGCTTTTTTATTAATGATATCAATACTTAACTCAAAATCATTGGATGAAAGATCTTCATTTGAGGGACAATATATCTGATTCTGATTCGAATTTAGTGTACATAATCAAATATGAATTGATGTTATAAACTGATCAATAATGATATGAGAATGAGGTCTCTAGAGATGATATGCTTTGTTATATTAAATAAATAAGTAATTAAATGTCATATATGTCGAAAATAATATATGCAGAATAAACAAAAAAAACAAATTTGAAATAGATAAAATTGGAAGAACTTATCGATTGAGGTTTGTGTTTGATACAAAGTCCTAAAGGTGAAATTACCCGCTGATATTGATGTTGTCAGCCTCTTGAACAAACACCTCCCAGGATTTAATGGTCAGATTTTCTCATTAACAACTATGAAGAATCTTGAACTCCCAGGATACCCCAGCACCACAAATACAATTATATAAAAATATTATAACTGAGAATTATTTTTCTGTAAATGGAGATTGAGAGAGATATGGTTTTTAGATTTTTTTTTGCAGAGAATAAGGTTTTGATTTATAGGAATAATATCAAAAATGATTTTAACTCACTAACCCATTGTTATCTCCACTAACGGGTAGTGGAGTTAGACTAAAAGACCTAGTCAAATTATTAAAACGGATTTAAAATTAGTTAAAAACGAAATATTAAATGGGTAAAAAATATTGGCACTCAAGAGAAGTCCAGAGTTCCAAAGGCTCAAGGCTCAATCCAAGACTACTAATGTTTAATTTGTCTCCTAGGGATTGATCCCATGATCGCAATCATAGAATCGCATAAACTTACCACTTGGCCACTTACCCCAAATCATTTATTTCATTCAATATATATATATATATATATATATATATATATATATATATATAAACTATTAAACCCAACAATCCCCCACATGAATGAAATAAAGAAATAAATAAATATAAAGGATGCTCTGGAGTATCATAAGGAGTGACGTAAAGGCGAAGGTGTCATTCGACTTGAACCTTTGCTTTATTTTGATCTATTGAGTTTATCGGTTGATAATGAACTAATATCTTGAACTATTTTACCGTTGTTGTAAACTTAAGTCAATAGAACACACACGTGACTCCCAAAAATCATCATCGAGTTCCCACGATTGTTCTCGTTTCGGCCTTGAGCATGCCCAGATTTCTTGAGTGCTCTAGAGAATCAGCCTCAACTCTCATAGAAAGCAGCCCCACTACCACACTCATATAGGTGCTTCTATCAAGAGTGTATTGTATCTCACACCCAACTAAATAACAGCTATAAAAAGCATTAAGTGATTGAATCTCATCCTCCATCGTTACAGTGGTACTACATCATAGGAATGGATTTTTAAGTAAAACTTAAGTTAGTAACCCCACAAATCACTCGTATAACTTTGTTATCCCATTGAACCCAGATCTTGGGATCTCCATCCATATGGGTTAGGTTTCCATTATAAGTGATTAGAAATTAATAGGCTTTAGGCCCACTCCCCTCTATGTTTGATAAACCAGCTCTCTAGCTAGCTCTTTAGTCAATGGATCTGTCAGATTTTCCTTTGACTTCACATAGTCGATTACTATAACTCCATCCTTTAATAGTTGTCTCACTTTGTTTTGTCTAGACATGGAGTTTAGAATTAGTAAGCTTGATGTGGGGATCCTTAAAATGGATTTTGGAGACGATAATTATTTTGGAGATTTTAGTACAGATGTTAGGTATCGTATGTATCGATTTTTGATGTTGAGATTTAATTTGAGGAAGTTAGAATTTTAATGACTTTCGGGTATAGGATCGAGTGGGGGATTTTGAGAGCATGTGGTACGCCATTATTTTCATAGTTATGTGTATGTATATAGGCAATATATATTATTTTGTTGCTCGTGGGGTAGGTGCGCATAGAATTGGGTGTATGGGCGCCCATTTATGGCATTCTACGGGTAGGCATATGTGAGCCTTATTTTCTTTTTGCGAGATTTAAGTGTTTATGTGTATGCTTCGTTTAATTTCGAGGACGAAATTCTTTGCTAGTGGGGAAGTATGTAACAACCCGAATTTTTTAAATGGGAATTTTTAAATTAATTTTGGAAATCGAAGAAAAATGAAATTTTGTATTTTATAAATTTTATAATTTAAAGTGTTGGTTTTTATATTTGAAAAATGAATTTTCAAACGGAATTGGAATCGGAATTAAAATGGAGTTTTAATTGAATTTTTATTATTTAGAAGAGTCCTCAAAATATAAAACTCTCTCAGAGTCCTCGAAGCATAAAACTCTCTAGTAAAAATAATATTTTTAGAAATCCGACCGTCCGATCAAGCTGAATTTTTGTTAGAAGTCCTGTCTCGCCGTTCGCTACAACATACTAAAATTTCAAGCGATTCCAACGGTCCGATCGTCCGAAATAAAATTTTTAGTGTTTGTATCTGATTAGAACTCTTTTCTTAATCAAACACTTAATCCTTTATATATCAACAAATTCGTGGATGGAATTTTCAAATCACTTTTTCTCAAACTTTTCAACCAGAAGACCTCTCCAAAATTACTCCCTTTCATCTACAAACCATAGCCCAAAACTTATTCTAGATTTCAACCTTAGATTAGAAGGCTTATTTGGTGTTTTCTCGAGTTTGTGCTAGAACGAGATTTGATTATTTTCGCGAGAAGAACGTGATGATGTGATTAGATTTTGAGGCTGAATTATGCGATGATTCATTTGATGATTTTGAGGTATGGGGTTTTACACAATATGCTCCTTAATCTCGCGAGTATTATTCTCGTTGTTTTCTTGTGATTATTGACTCATATTTGAATTGATAAATTCATTTGGAAATCTGGAAATATTTATTGGAATCTAATTTCGATCCATGTGGTATTATATTTGGTGTTGAGCATGTTGTCATGAGATTTTAATATGGCACTGATGTTGGGCACCCGCCAAGACTCCTTTTCCGGCTACTTGATAAAGTATGGCGCGGTATGGTGAGGCCTGGTGACTCCGGTTAATGTGTTGTTGAGAAATTTATTGATAAAATGCTATTGAGATTTGTATTATTTGATTTGAGTATTCGTAGTCGTATTGTTGCGCTTTGTTCTTCGCTAACATCTTTGTTGAGCATATTCCTGTCGTATTGTGTACTTCCCCATCCTTTTCTTAGTTGGCAGGTGAGCACGGATTTGAGTGCTATGGACCAATTGGGATGATTTTAGCGAGGATTATTTGGGAAGAATTTTTAATACAAGAGATGAGAAGACTTGTATTTATTTTGATGTATAGAGCATTTGGAGATTTATTTTAGTTATTGTACTTTATTCGAGAGACTTGGTATTTATTTTAAGAGAATTGAGATTAGTGGTTTCTTGTTTTATTGTGGGATTTAGATACTCTATACCTTGTTATTTGTGGATTAGTTTAGTTTTATCGATGAGTCGCGCTCCGTTCGCTCTCCCCGGGCGGGCGGGGTGTTACAGAATGTTATTATGTGCCCTTGTGATCGCTGCTTGACTTTCACAATGAATGGACAAGGCTGGAACTAGTTTAGGCCACAAATGAATATTTTTTAACGATTGGGTTAAAACAATTCCTTCAGAATTTTTAACGTTTTTAATTCCAAGTATAACATCAGCGACACCCAAATCTTTCGTATTAAATTGCTTATTAAGGAAACTTTTAGTTTTATTAACTACATCCATATCGGTTCCAAAAATAATCATATCATCCACATATAAGCAAATAATCACGCCAGAATTATCTTTGAATTTGCTATAAATACATTTATCTGCTTCATTAATGTTAAAATCATTAGAGATCTTTATATGATCAAATTTTTCATGCCATTGTTTAGGAACTTGTTTTAGTCCATATAATAATTTTTTAAGTCTACACACTTTATTATCTAGGCCTTGGACTACAAACCCGTCGGGTTGATCCATATAAATTTCTTCTTCAAGATCTCCATTCAAAAAAGCAGTTTTAACATCCATTTGATGAATTATCAGATTATGTAATGAAGAATTAGTGATTAAAACCCTAATATGTGTAATTCTAGTAACATGAGAGTAAGTGTCAAAGAAATTAATTCCTTCCCTTTTGCCTATAGCCTTTAGCTACCACAATAATTCTCATTCTAATAACAGGAGAGTAAGTGATTTAGACCAAATTTTATCTTTTCACCTAAGCATGCATCTAAGGTGAATTATGCGAAAGATAAAATAAACAATAAATCACTACGCTGCGATGTATGAGGAAAAACCCACAACGGGAAAAAACCTCGGACGACCTTTCTAATGAAGTTCCAGTGTATTAAAATATGAACTCGTTAGAAATCTCGTTGGAATTCTCATTCGAACAGTATTCTCGTTCGAACGACAATTCGAACGATATTCCAATGGACAATAGGGAACTCGTTGGCAAAACCTCGTTCGAACGAAAAAACTCGTTCGAATGACAATATCGAACGAACTTCCTGAATGCTTAAATTTCAATTTTTAGCCCAGAAACTTTATACACTTTATTTTAAAGTTTTAATAAAATCTTTTTGAAAATAAACAACAGTTAAAAATAAAAGTTCACCCAATACAAATATTGTTCCAAGCTCCCATATATATATTAGAGTGCATTCATACCTTAGGAGAAATAGAACCATGTTGATGACGTAGAAACGAGGCACAATACACACGGCATTTGATGAAGCTTTAATACCTTGGCCGCTACATCTTCAACTATCTCGTCATAGGCTTGAATGGATACAATTAAAACTATCCTATGACTTAAACTTTTTTGTCTGTAATTGAGCCAAAATAACATTAAAACTCAATCGGATAATTGTGTCCTTACAAGTTACTTGTATTTTAAGTCACTATGCATGCACCCTTATATCATTAACCAATCCCAGATTAAATATGTATATAAGTCCACAATAATATCTCCAATATGTTTTAACAATCATCGCCCCTTACTTGGATCAATGGCCAAAGCATAAATCATCAAAATCAACCCAAACTCGATTCCTTCTCAAAACCGAATTGATTTTCCCTTCGGCCGAATCGATTCTACGAAATTCAATACGAGTTTTTTTCTCCTCAAAACGTCCTTCATCAGATATCATTATAATGATTTAACTACTTAAACAATGGTATGGATATAGTCTCTAAAAAATCATAGGATCATTGTACATATGATTAAACCTTCCACCCTAGATTTGTCATCAAATTATCAAGATTTTGTCAAGAACTTATAAACATGAAATTTTTAGATTTCATCTTACACTACCCCAATGATTTCCAGATTAGTTTAGAGGGTTCTACCACATGTTTTTTACGATGAATCTTCAATTTAAACATCATGAAAACAGATTTAATACAAGGGGTTACGAATATAAACATGGATCATACAATTATCATCAATTTATGCACTAATCAAAAGGTCTATAAATATGCAGTCTCAAAATATGATTCAATCTCAGTCTAAGTATGGAATCAACATTAATACGAGAATAGTCCAATTTGAATAAGAATGGCAAGAGAATCCATGCCTAAAAATAGTACATGAGACTCTCTTCTTCCTCCTAGGGTGGTTATTCCTCTTCCTCTTGGGTGGGTGTGTCTAGAGTTCTTGGAGGTAACTCTCAAAAAGTGGGTTAACTCTTAATAAATAATATTAATCTTCAATTCCCGAGTTGGGCCTTATGCCACAACTTTGGACCCAAAAATGAGCCCAAAAACATTATTTAATTAGCCTGATAATTATCAAACTCTTATATATATATATATACCTCGGGACCATTCCTAAGGGTCTAAATCTCCCTAACAAGCCCGTAATGCCTCTCAAAGTGTGTCCCTAATATTTTTATATAAAAATATATTTTAATTATGATGTGACACACGTAAATACTTTGTATTCAAAATAAAAATCCCTTTTAGATTTATTCCAAATCATTAAAGTTCAAATCTAAAACTTATAAAAAAATAACTGGTTCAATTATTCACAACCTCCATTAATTGATTTCACAGAATTAAATTAATTCCTACTAAATTTATTTTATTCCAAAAATACAGGGTATTACATTCCGCCCATTGAATTTGTTGTTAGAGCAACAGTTTAAGATGTCCTCTTTTCTGGTTTTGTTCTCGGTGAACCTTCCTTTTATTTAGAAATCCTTTATGTCGCCACTGTCTTACTCATTGGATTTGCAGAAGGTTAATCATGATTCGGGCATGCAGATTTCGCGACATTAATGGTGGAGTTGCCAAAGGGAAGAGGAAAAAAATTATCATCGACTACATCACAAAGTATGTGTCTCACGAAAGTCAACGGGGCAGTCATCAGTCAATTTATAGGGATGAGTGAGCCGGGTGTTGGGGTTTTAGATAGGAGAGAGAACGGGTGTACAGAAGAATGAGAATGGGCAGATTGAGAAATCCCTTGCATAAATGAAAAGAATTTAAAGGGTTTTGAATGAGACACAAAGAAAACCCTTATTATTCCCAAAATGATAGCTACAACGAAGGGGATGGAACTTTGTATCATTAACGGGAATTTATATTTTAATACTATCGTCTTAAAGGTATAATATAGATTAGCTAAGTCATTTTGAATATCTGTCATACAACCCCAATCCAATTTGGTATGATTCTTTTCTTAATAAACAAATATGGATAAGCCTTAATATGTTTCAAATCCAATTCATAGACATGCCTCTACACTCTCTCATCCTAGTGGGTTGTGAAGGGACATGGCGTAGACTCCCTAAATATCTCCTTGAGATTAGATGACCACCGATCCAACGTCACTTACTAGAACTAGATCATCTTAAATCCAAGTGATATAGATGGATATCTTCTCAAGACGCAATGTCTTATAATAATTCAACTACAACACGAACGATATACACCAAAAGGCGTAGAGAATGAAGGGATTATATAATAAAACAATTATAATTAGTGAGGACTTTGAATTTGTATATATAATGTTAGGATTGACGTTTTTTCCCAAGGATCTTAAATTCGTCGATTTTTAAAAACAAAAGAACAAATTATAGATCTAGAGAATTAGATTTAAGGTTTCATCATCATAACTTACGGATCTCATAAGTGATCCAATATAGGAGACATTGTGAACAAACATCGATAATCTTCTAGTATGTGATCTTAAAAATTAAACAAGGCGTGTGAACACTCAATCAAGAGTTGGATCTTGAAGACCTTGAGAGCGTCCACAACACCAAATACTGCGCATGGTCACGACCCAAATCCGTGACCAATGGTGGTGGGTCGCAAATTTGGTCCTTGTCCAATTCGGGCATGACCATATTTGGTGGTCACAACCCCAATCCCTGACCATTACCATTGGAAACGGACCAGGATGGTCACGGACTAGGTTATGGCATAAATTCGTGAACTACTATTTTGTGCCCACGAACCATGGTCACGGCCCAAATTCGTGACCAATTTTATTTTAAAAATAAAATTGTTATGGCTTTGGGTCGTGACCATGTTTTATTCTAAAAATAAAATTGTCATGGCTTTGGGTCGTGACCAAATATTATTTTAAAAATAAAATGGTCACAATCCAAATACGTGACCTATTTTATTTTAAATTAGAAACTAGTCACTGTTCAAATCCGTGACTACTTTTAATAACAAAAAAACTCCTCGAATCGAGAGTCTAATCGAATAGTTCCTGTGAGTTCCCCTTTGGGACTACGCGGTCGGTTCCTACGGGTTACATTTATCCCGTAAAAGTCTAATAATTTGTAAATTTTGGTCGCGCTCTCAAACCGGAGGTCTCGTGACTACGCGGTCAGTTTGTGCGGGTTATATTGGACCCTTGCGAGGAGTTTGGGCCTCTTACAGGGCCGTTTGGGGGTGTTTTACGTTTTCACCCTTTAACGACATGTTTTTAAGCCTGAGTCTAACGGTTTGCAAATTTTGGTCATAATCTCAAATCAGGGATCCCGTGACAATACGGGAGGTTCGTACAGGTTATATTGGTCCCATGTGAGATGTCCGTGCCTCTTATGGGATCGTTTTGTGGTTGTTTTATATTTTCACCCTTTGACGACATATTTTTAAGCCTCAGTCAGACAGTTTACAAATTTTGATCGTGCACTCAAACCGAGGGCCCTGTGACTATGCGGTCGGATTTTGTGGATTACATTAGTCCCGTGCGAGGTGTTCCTACCTCTTACGGGGCAGTTTTGTGATTGTTTTACGTTATCACCCTTTGACGGTATGTTTTTAAGGCTAACTCTAACAGTTTGCAAATTTTGGTCATGCTCTCAACCGGGGGTTCCGTGACTACGTGGTCGGTTTGTGCGAGTTACATTGGTCCCATGCAAGGTGTTCGTGCCTCTTACGGGACCATTTCGTGGCTATTTTATGTTTTCACCCTTTGATGACATGCTTTTAAGCCTAAGTCTAACATTTTGCAAATTTTGGTCATCTTATTAAACCGTGGGTCCCGTGACTATGCGGTAAGTTTGTGCGGGTTATATTGGTCCCGTACGACGTGTTCGTGTCTCTTACGGGGACATTTTTATGATTGTTTTACGTTTTCACCCTTTAACAACATATTTTTAAGCCTAAGTCTAACAATTTATAAATTTTGGTTGCTCTCTCAAACTAGAGGTCCCGTAACTACGCAGTCGGTTCATGAGGGTTATATTGGTCCTGTGTGAGGTGCTGGTGCCTCTTACAGGTCCGTTTGGGGGTGTTTTACATTTTCACCCTTTAACAACATGTTTTTAAACCTAAGTCAAAAAGTTTGCAAATTTTGGTCGTGCTCACAAAGCGAGGGACCCGTGATAATTCGATCGATTCGTGAAGGTTATATTGGTCCCGTGCGAGGTGTTCGTGCCTCTTACGGGGCTGTTTTGTGGTTGTTTTATGTTTTCACCCTTTGACGACATATTTTTAAGCCCAAGTCTACCAGTTTAGAAATTTTGATTATGATCTAAATTTGGGGGTCCCGTGACTACGCGGTCGGTTCATGTGGGTTACATTGGTCCCGTGCGAGGTGTTCGTGCCTCTTACGAGACCGTTTTGTGGTTGTTTTACATTTTTACCCTTTGACGGCATATTTTTAAGGCTAGGTCTAACAGTTTGCAAATTTTAGGCGTGCTCTCAAACTGGGGGTCCCGTGACTATGCGGTTAGTTCGTGCGAGTTACATTTGTCCCAAACGAGGTGTTCGTGCCTCTTACAGGGTCATTTTTGTGGTTGTTTTATGTTTTCACCCTTTCACGGCATGTTTTTAAGCCTAAGTCTAACAGTTTACAAATTTTCGTCGTGCCCTCAAACTGGGGGTTCTGTGACTACGCAGTCGGTTCATGCGAGCTACATTTGTACCATGCGAGATGATAGTGTCTCTTACGGGGCCATTTTGTGGTTTTTTTACGTTTTTACCCTTTGACGATATATTTTTAAGCCTCGGTCTAACAGTTTGAAAATTTTGGTTGTGCTCTCAAATCGGGGGTCTTGTGCGAGTTACAATTGTCCCGTGCGACGTGTTCGTGCCTCTTACGAGGCCATATTGGGGGTGTTTTATGTTTTCACGCTTTGACGGCATATTTTTAAGCCTAAGTCTAATAGTTTGTAATTTTTGGTCGTGCTCTTAAATCGAGGGTACCGTAACTACGCGGTCGGTTCGTTCGAATTACATTGGTCCCATGCGAGTTGTACGTGCCACTTTAGGGGACGTTTTGGTGCAATTTTACGTTTTCACCCTTAGACGACATATTTTTAAGCCTAAGTTTAATAATTTGTTAATTTTGGTCTTGCTCTCAAATCGGGGTTCCTGTGACTATGCGGTCAGTTCGCCCGGGCTACATTGGTCCCGTACGTGGTGTTTGTGCCTCTTACAGGGCCATTTGGGGGGTGTTTTATGTTTCACCTTTTAACGAGATGTTTTTGATCCTATGTCTAACAGTTTACAAATTTTGGTCGTGCTCTATAACCGAGGGTCCCATGACTACACTGTTGATTCATGAGGGTTATATGAGTCCCACACGAGGTGTTTGTGCCTCTTACATGGCCGTTTTGTGTGTATTTTACATTTTCACCCTTTGACGGCATGTTTTTAAGCCTAAGTCTAACAGTTTATAAATTTTGGTCGTGTTATCAAGCCAGGTGTACCGTGACTACATAGTCGATTCGTTCGAGTTACATTCATCCCGTATGAGGTGTTCATGCCTCTTTAGAGGCCACTTTAGGGGTGTTTTACGTTTTCACCCCTTGACGGCAAGTTTTTAAGCCTAAGTCTAACAGTTTATAAATTTTGATCGTGCTCTCAAATCGGGGGTCCTGTGATAACACGATTGGTTTGTTTGGGTTACATTGGTCTCGTGCGTGGTGTTCGTGCCTCTTATGGGGCCATTTGGGGGGTATTTTATGTTTTCACCTTTTGACGACATGTTTTTAAGCCTAAGTCTAACAGTTTACAAATTTTGGTCGTGCTCTCAAATGGGGGTTCCCGTGACTATGATATCGGTTCGTGCGGGTTACATTGGTCCCGTGGGTGGTTTTCGTTCCATTTACGGGGCCATTTTGTGGTTGTTTTACATTTTCACGCTTTGACGACATGTTTTTAAGCCTAAGTCTAACAGTTTACCAATTTTAATCGTGCTCTCAAATCGGGGATCCTGTGACTACGCGGTTGGTTTGTGTGGGTTACATTGGTCCCTTGCGAGGTTTTTTGCCTCTTACGGGGCCGTTTTGTGACTGTTTTATATTTTCACCCTTTGAAGGGATGTTTTTAATCCTAAGTCTATCAGTTTTCAAATTTTGGCTATGCTTTCAAACCGGGGGTTTCGTGACTATACGGTCAGTTCGTGTGAGTTACATTGGTCCTTTGTGAGGTGTTCGTGACTCTTACGGGGCCATTTTGTGGCTGTTTTAATTTTTCACCCTTTGACGACAAGTTTTTAAGCCTAAGTCTAATAGTTTGCAAATTTTGGTCATGCTCTCAAACCGTGGGTCCCGTGACTATACAGTTAGTTCGTGCGGGTTACACTGGTCCCATGCTAGGTGTTCGTATCTCTTACGGGGCCACTTTTATGGTTATTTTATATTTTCACCCATTAACGTCATGTTTTTAAGACCAAGTCGAACAAATTACTAATTTTGGTCGCGCTCTCAAAGCGGAGGTCCCGTGACTATGTGGTCGATTTGTGCTGATTATATTGGTCTTTGCGAGGTGTTGGTACCTCCTACAGGGCTGTTTGGGTATTTTTTTACATTTTCTCCCATTAACGTCATGTTTTTAAGCCGAAGTCTAAAAGTTTGCAAATTTTGGTCGTGCTCTCAAACCAGGTGTCCCGTGACGATGCGATTGGTTCATGCAGGTTATATTGGTCCCGTGCGAGGTGTTCGTGTCTCTTATGGAGCCATTTTCTGGTTCTTTTACATTTTCGCCCTTTGAAGACATGTTTTTAAGCATAAGTCTAAAAATTTACAAATTTTGATAGTACTCTCAAGCCAGGGGTCTCGTGACTATGAGATCAGTTCTTTTGGGTACATTGGTCCCATGTGAGATGTTCGTGCCTCTTACGAGGCCGCTTTGTGGCTGTTTTATATTTTCACCCTTTGACGACATGTTTTTAGGCCTAAGTCTAAATGTTTGCAAATTTTGGTCGTGCTCTCAAATCGGGGGTCCCGTGACTACGCGGCATGTTTGTACGAGTTACATTGGTCCCATGTGAGGTGTCCGTGCCTCTTACGGGGCCATTTTGTGGATGTTTTATGTTTTCAAGTCTAAGAGTTTGCAAATTTTGATCATGCTCTAAAATTGTGGGTCCCGTGACTATGCGTCAGTTCGTGCCAGTTACATTGGTCCCATTCGAGGTGTTCGTGTCTCTTACGGGGCCATTTTTGTGGTTATTTTATATTTTCACCCTTTGACGGTATGTTTTTCAACCTCAGTCTGACAGTTTGCAAATTTTAATCGTGCTCTCAAGCCGTGGGTCCTCTAACTATACAATCGGTTCGTGCGGGTTACAATGGTCCCGTGTGAGGTGTTTGTGTCTCTTACGGGACCCTTTTTGTGGTTTTGTATATTTTCACCATTTAACAACATGTTTTTAAGCCTAAGTCTAACAATTTGCAAATTTTGGTTGTGCCCCAAAACCGGGGGTCCCGTGACTACGCGGTTGGTTCGTGTGGGTTATATTGGTCCCGTGCAAGGTGTTCTTGCCTCTTACGGGGCCATTTTTTGGCTATGTGACGTTTTCACCTTTTGACGGCATGTTTTTAAGCCTAATCTAACAGTTTTTAAATTTTGATCGTGCTCTTAAACTGGAGGTTCTGTGACTGTACAGTTGGTTCGTGAAGGTTATATTTGTCACATGCGAGGTGTTCGTGCCTCTTACGAGGCCATTTTGAGACTGCTTTACGTTTTCACCATTTGACGACATGTTTTTAAGCTAAGTCTAACAGTTTGCCAATGTTGGTCGTACTCTAAAATCGGGGGTCCTGTGACTATTCGATCAATTCGTGCGGGTTATAATGGTTTCGTGTGAGGTGTTCGTCCTCTTACGGGGCCGTTTGGGGGATGTTTTACATTTTCACCATTTGACGACCTGTTTTTAAGCCAAAGTCTAATAGTTTTCAAATTTTGGTCGTGCTCTCAAACTGGGAGTTCCGTGACTATGATGTCAGTTCGTACGGGTTACATTCATCCAGTGTGAGGTGTTCGTTCTTCTTACGTGGTAATTTGGTGGGTGCTTTACGTTTTCACCCTTTGACCGCATGTTTTTAATCTTAAGTCTTACATTTTTTTCATGCTCTCTAACCGGGGGTCCCGTGACTACACGATCAGTTCATGCGGGTTACAATGGTCCTATGCGAGGTATTTGTGCCTCTTACGGGGAGGTTTTGTGTCTACTTTACGTTTTAATCCTTTGACGGCATGTTTTAAAGCCTATGTCTAACAGTTTGTCAATTTTTATCGTGCTCTCAAACCAGTAATCTCGTGACTACGCGATCAGTTCGTATGGGTTTCATTGGTCCCGTGTGAGGTGTTCGTGCCTCTTACAAGGCCGTTTTGTGGTTGTTTTACGTTTTTACCCTGTTTTTAAGTCTAAGTCTAACAGTTTGTAAATTGTGGTCATGCTCTCAAACTAGGGGAACCCTCACTACGCAATCGATTCATAAGGGTTACATTGGTGGTGTGTGAGGTGTTCATACCTCTAACGGAGCTGTTTTGTGGTTGTTTAAATTTTCACCCTTTGACGGCCTTTTTTTAAGCCTAAGTTTAACAGTTTACAAATTTTGGTCGTGCTCTGAAACTGGGGGCCTCGTGACTATATGGTAGGTGTATGCTGGTTACAGTGATCCCATGCGAGGTGTTCGTGTCTCTTATGAGGCCGTTTGGGGGGGAGGGGGGGGATTATGTGTTCACCCTTTGGCATAATGTTTTTAAGCCTAAGTCTAATAGTTTATAAATCTAGGTCGCGCTCTCTAACCGGGGGTCCCATGACTATACGGTCGGTTCATGCAGGTTACATTAATCCCTTGCGAGGTTTTTATGCCTCTTACGGGGCCTTTTGAGAGGTGTTTTATATTTTCACCAATTGACGGCATGTTTTTAAGCCTAAGTCTAATAGTTTTCAAATTTTGGTCATGCTCTCAAATCGGGCGTTTCATGACCACACGATCATTCGTACGGGTTATATTGGTCCCTTGCGAGGTGTTCGTGCCTCTTACAGGGCCGTTTTGTGGTCGTTTTATGTTTTCACCCTTTGACGGCATTTTTAAGCCTAAGTTCAACAGTTTGAAAATTTTGGCCATGCTCTCAAACTGGGGGTTCTGTGACCACACGATCGGTTTGTACGGGTTATATTGGTCCCGTGCGAGGTGTTTGTGCCTCTTACGGGGACATTTTGTGGCTGTTTTACGTTTTCACCCTTTGACGGAATTTTGTAAGCCTAACTCTAACAATTTTGTAACTTTTGGTTGTGCTTTGAAATCAGGGGTACCGTGACTACGCGGTCTGTTCGTCTGAGTTACATTGGTCCCGTGCGAGGTGTTCTTGCCTCTTTAGGGGCCGTTTTGGTGATATTTTACCTTTTCACCCTTAAACAACATATTTTTAACCCTTAGTCTAACAGTTTGTTAATTTTGGGCGTGCCCTCAAATGGGGGTCCCGTGACTATGCCATTGGTTTGTCCGGGTTACATTCGTCCCGTACGTGGTGTTCGTGACTCTTTCGGGGCCGTTTGAGGGGTGTTTTACGTTTTCACCTTTTGACGATATGTTTTCAATCCCAAGTCTAACAATTTGTAAATTTTGGTCGCGCTCTCAAACCGGAGGTCCCGTGACTACGTGGTCAGTTCGTGCGGGTTATATTGGTCCGGTATGAGGTATTCGTGCCTCTTACAAGGCCGTTTGGGGTGTGTTTTATGTTTTCACCCTTTAACGACATGTTTTTAAGCCAAAGTCTAACAGTTTGTAAATTTTGGTCTTGCTTTCAAACCGGGGGTCCCGTTATAATGCGGGCTATTCGTACATGCTATATTGGTCCCGCACAAGGTGTTCATGCCTTTTACGAGGTTGTTTTATGGTTATTTTACATTTTCACCGTTTGACGACATGTTTTTAAGCCTATTTCTAACAACTTACTAATTTTGATCGTGCTCTCAAACAGGGCGGTCGGTTTGTGTGGGTTACATCAGTCCCTTACGAGGTTTTCGTACCTCTTACGGGACAGTTTTGTGATTGTTTTACGTTTTCACTATTTAACGGCATGTTTTTAAACCTAAGTCTAACAGTTTGTAAATTTTCGTCATGCTCTCAAACCGGGAGTTCCGTGACTACGCGGTCGGTTCGTGCGAGTTACATTGGTCCCATGCGAGGTGTTCGTGCCTCTTATGGGGCCATTTTATGGTTGTTTTATGTTTTCACCATTTGACGACATGTTTTTAAGCCTAAATATAAGAGTTTGCAAATTTGGTTCATGCTCTCAAACTGTGGGTCCCGTGACTATGCGGTCAGTTCGTGCGGGTTACATTGGTCCCGTGAGAGGTGTTCGTATCTCTTACGGGGACATTTTTATGGTTGTTTTTACGTTTTCACCCTTGAATGGCATTGTAAAAATTTGTAAAGTTTGGTCGCGCTATCAAATTGGAGGTCCCGTGACTACGCGATCAGGTCATGCGAGTTATATTGGTCCCATGCGAGGTGTTGGTGCCTCTTACAGGGCTGTTTGGAGGTGTTTTACATTTTCACCCTTTAACGACATGTTTTTAATTATAACTCTAACAGTTTGCAAATTTTGGCCTTGCTCTCAAATCGGGGGACCCATGACAATGACAACGGTTCGTGAAACTTATATTGGTCCCGTTCGAGGTGTTCGTGCCTCTTATGGGGTCGTTTTGTGGCTATTTTATGTTTTCACCTTTTGATGATATGTTTTTAAGCCTAAGTCTACCAGTTTAGAAATTTTGATCGTGCTCTCAATTCGGGGGTCCCGTGACTTAGCGGTGGCTTCGTGTGGGTTACATTGGTCCCATGCAAGGTGTTCGTGCCTCTTACGAGGTTTTTTTCTGGTCGTTTTATATTTTCACCCTTTGTCGGCGTGTTTTTAAGCCTAAGTCTAACAGTTTGCAAATTTTGGTCGTGCTCTATAACCGAGGGTTTCATGACTACACCGTTGACTCGTACGGGTTATATTGGTCCTACAGGGATGATTTGTGTCTATTTTACATTCTTACCCTTTGACGGCATTTTTTAAGCCTAAGTCTAAAAGTTTGTAATTTTTTGTCGTGCTCTTAAGCCGGGGGTCCCGTGACTACGCAGTCAGTTCGTTCGAGTTACATTTGTCCCGTATGAGGTGTTTATGCGTCTTTAGAGGCCGTTTTGCGGTGTTTTACATTTTCACCATTTGACGACATGTTTTTAAGCCTAAGTCTAACAGTTTGTAATTTTTTGTCGTGCTCTTAAATCGGGGGTCCCGTGACTATGCGATCGGTTTTTATGGGTTACATTGGTCTCGTGCGAGGTGTTCGTGCCTCTTACGAGGCCGTTTTTGGGGGGTGTTTTACATTTTTGACTTTTGACGACATGTTTTTAAGCGTAAGTCTAACAATCTACAAATTTTGATAGTGCTCTCAAACGGGGGGTCCCGTGAGTACGCGGTCGCTTCGTGCGAGTCACATTGGTCCTGTGCAAGGTGTTAATGCCTCTTATGGGGCCATTTTGTGGTTATTTTAGATTTTCAGCTTTTAATAACATGTTTTTACACCTAAGTCTAACAGTTTACAAATTTTAATCGGGCTCTCAAATTGAGGGTCCCGTGACCATGTGGTCGGTTCGTGTGGGTTACATTGGTCCCGTGTGAGGTGTTCGTGCCTCTTATGGGGTAGTTTTGTGACTATATTACATTTTCACCCTTTGAAGGCATGTTTTTAATCCTAAGTCTAATAATTTGCAAATTTTGGTCATGCTCTTAAACCGGGGGTTCCGTGACTACGCGGTCGGTTTGCGCGGTTACAATGGTCCCGTGTGAGGTGTTTGTGACCCTTACGAGGCCGTTTGGGGGTTGTTTTACGTTTTCACCCTTTGACAGCCTATTTTTAAGCCTAAGTCTAACAGTTTGCAAATTTTGGCCTTGCTCTCAAACTAGGAGTTCCGTGACTAAGATGTAGATTGAAGTGGGTTACAATGGTCCATGCAAGGTGTTTGTGCCTCTTACGAGGAGGTTTTGTGGCTACTTTACCTTTTAACCCTTTGACGACATGTTTGTAAGCCTATGTCTAACAGTTTTCCAATTTTTATCGTGCTCTCAAACTAGGGGTCTCGTGACTATGCGGTCAGTTCATGTGGGGTACATTGGTCCCTTTTGACAACATGTTTTTAATCCTAAGTCTAATAGTTTACAAATTTTGGTCGTGCTCTATAACCGTGGGTTCTGTGACTACGGGATTGATTTGTGTTGGTTATATTGGTCCCGCACTAGGTGTACGTGCCTCTTTCAGGTCCATTTTGTGTCTGTTTTACAATTCCACCCTTTGACGGCATGTTTTTAAACCTAAGTCTAACATTTGGTAAATTTTCGTCTTGCACTCAAGTCGGGGATATCGTGACTACGCAGTTGGTTCGTTCGAGTAACAGTCTTCCCGTACGAGGTGTTTGTTCTTCTATAGAGGCCGTTTTGGGGGTGTTTTACGTTTTCACCCTTTGAAGACATGTTTTAAAGCCTAAGTCTAACAGTTTGTAAATTTTTGTCGTGCGCTTAAATCGGGAGTCTCGTGACTACGCGGTCGGTTCGTCTGGGTTACATTGGTCCCGTGCAAGGTGTTTGTGCCTCTTACAGGGCCGTTTGGGGCGTGTTTTACGTTTTCACCTTTTAACGACATGTTTTTAAGCTTAAGTCAAACAGTTTACAAATTTTGGTCGTGCTCTCAAACGGGGGGTCCCATGACTACGCGATCAATTAATGCGGGTTACATTGGTCCCGTGCGAGGTGTTCGTGCCTCTTACGGGGCCATTTTGTGGTTGTTTTACATTTTCACGCTTTGACGACATGTTTTTACGCCTAAGTCTAACAATTTACAAATTTTAATCTGGCTCTCAAACCGGGGTTTCTGTGTCTACACGGTCAGTTCGTGTGGGTTACAATGGTGTTGTGTGAGGTGTTTGTGCCTCTTTCGGGGCAATTTTGTGACTGTTTTACGTTTTTAGCCTTTGAAGGCATGTTTTTAAGCCTAAGTCTAACAGTTTGAAAATTTTGGTAATGCTCGCAAATTGGGAGTTCCGTGACTACGCGGTCGGTTTGTAAGGGTTACAATGGTCCCGTGCGAGGTGTTCGTGTCACGACCCCATCAAAAGTTAGTAGGTAACGAGCATATTGACTTGCCACCAAGGCAATAAATATTCTGACTTAAATGGTTTCCTTAATTAAATGCAACGGAATACATTCACATGGCATCATCAAAGCTTTTAAAATATAACTTCTTCTTCTCATAGATAAATAAATTCTATTACAAGTCATTCCATAATCACTTAAAGATAAATAAATTCTCAAACATCTTATTCTACACTAGAAACTAGCTACACAACAAATCTCAAAATATAATCTTCAATTCAATCTTCACATATCCATCCTCATCTCTAACTATAACCTGAAAAAGGGTTATTTATACAACATTAGCTAAAAGCTGAATGAGATTTAATCTCGTGTCATTCCAAGGTTTTAAAAAATAGATACCTATTCAAGTAAAAAGATAAGGCATATACATATATGGATAGGAACTTGCAGTAAATAGATATATATTTTGAAATGATAGTATATATATCACAATTTGATAGCTTAAAATAAGAAGAATGCAACAAATCAAATGTGATATCTTTTTCTTTCAATCATATCATTTTAATGGCCAAGTACACTCTAATACCGTGTTCTTCTACCGTATTATAACCCGGTAGTTGAGGTTCAATCGAACTAGTTCGTCACAACGCCTTATTTAGGGCACACCAACGATAACCCAGCTGGGAAGGTCAATCAGTAAATAGGTCCCTTAGACCGAATCTTATTTCCAATATTCAATATCATTTTCAATACTCATTTTAATCGGTATGTCTATATCGACAATTATAAACATATCACAATGAATCAATCATCGGTATGAGATGCATTTTGAGAATAAAATCGGTTCATAAAATAAATAGTTTGCATAATATCATATAATTGAAATGTGCAAGAAATGATATAGAGTGCTCACCTAAAAAAGAGGCTCGAAAATACATATATTGAGTCTTGGATCACACGTGAATCTAATAAATGCAATAAATGTTTAATTACTTATTCTAAATAAAGTCCAATTCTAAATATTGTGTTTTAATCCTAAAATAACTTGGTGTAAAAGGTTACTAAAACCATTTTCTCAATTTTTAATATTCATTCATCGTATTTAAAGAATTCAATTCATAGTTCTTCCTAATCAGTTGGTTCCCAGTAGAGATGGAGGGTCACAGGGGCACCACTTAAATACCACCTCATCTAGACAGAACATTTCCGAATTTATTCCCAGTAGTGATGGAGGGTCACAGGGGAACCACTTAAATACCGTTTTAACTAGACAAAATTTCACTGGGCCTGACATTGGAATTACTTAATTGGATTCCATAATAACATAAATCATTTCAAAAACCCATATACAACTTTAAATATGTTTGAGTTCGAAACATAATTAAATTCAATCATAACAGTAATTTATCTATTATGCATTTAGAAATAATAAGAAATATTAATTTTCATCGCCAAAACTATAATTTCATTAGTGAAATTCCCTTTTTGAAACTTAATAGTTCATTATGAAAAGAGTTATATGTTTCATTTTCATAAAATAATTCAATTTAGAAAACTCTACAATTTTATTTTCACTAAAATGGATTTTTTGTGTTTTTTATAAACATTTCTACTTAGTATAGTTATAAAATAATAAATAAAAACAGTAAAGAGGAATTAAAACATTAAAGAAGATTACCTTAAGATGAATATCCCTAAGAACCTTTAGAACTTCTTCTTAAACTTTCCAACAATTTCTCTTACTATTTCCTTCTGTAATTCTCAAGGAATTGGTGTGAGTTTCAAATGATACTAAAGGCCCTATTTATAGTTTTCCAAAGATACCACGGTGTTGACACGTGTCTAGCTGACCAAGCCTTTACAACGACGAGTCAACGTTGAAGTGTCGCATAACGAAGGCGTCTTGCAAATTTAATTCACCAAACGACGACACGTGTTTTAGCTTTGTCTCTAAGGACGACACGTGTTTTATGCTATAGCTAGATGGATGACATGTGTAAGCACGAGGTGGAAAGGTATTAAGGGAATAAGAGTCATTTTACACATGAAGGGCATTTTGGTAATTTCACATTATATATTTTCAATATTTCTTTGAGGTCCTTAAACATATTTTATTTACGAAAAGGCCCCTTTTTATTTTTCATTTTGGTCCCTTAAACTTTCTTTATTAGAATCAAGTCCCTAAAGTTTCATGAAATTACATTTTCTACACCGAAACTTAGCATTTAGCTTAGTATGTGTCATAAAACTTTAATTTGATCAAATTTACAGTTGATTCTTCATATTTAAAAAATGGGATTTGTTATATTAAGAACTCAAAATACCACATATGTAATAATATAATGGTTTTAAGATAATAAGTCACACAAAATTGTAAAAACAAACTATATGAGCATATAAAATTTGGGTCATTACATCCTACCCTCCTTATAAGAAGTTTGGTCCCCGAACTTGACCTATGCTCATTTTTTAATTTTCACTAACATCTTTCTTTCATCTAATCTGTAAAAAAACATTAATCTGTATTACACGATTTTTATAAAATAGTTATCCGTATATACTTAGAATTTAACTTTCAAATTTATTCCATGGGTTGTAGAAAACTTTTCTTAGAATCTAAACAAACATCATCACAGTTATAATTAATTGATCTTGAAGTTTTGTGAAGTCAAATAATCCTACGAATATACTATTTTGCTCGATTGTCTAAAGGACTAGAAGTCTTTACGAGAAGGAAATGATATAAATGAATTAAAAAATATGATATAACTTAAATGGAATCCTAAATACATCTAATACTATTTATACCTCTAAGGTATTATGATAATACAATTCTATTAGTATACACTAATAATAGTATCAACAAAAAAAATCATTTTCAATTTCAGAATTCTATCCATTGATCATATTTTCAAAAGAATGTGTAAAACCTTATCCTTGTAATTCTTAGAATTCCACAAAATGAGTAATTCATATAATTACATCCTAAATCTCACATCAAATATCGATGAAAAATCAAAGATTACCTTAGAATCTACCTCTACTAATCTTATCGTTGTCACTATCTAATGCATCACCAAATTGAATACGAACAAAATCCTCTTATATCTTCAAACAAAATATCAATCACTAAGTAATCCTCTAGCACAAGAACTTCTCACAGGATCTAGTCTAATAATTATCGGTTAGGAACAATCTAACCTATTTCATCTTCATCTAATCTATAAGTTCATAACCTATGCTCTGATACCACCTCTGTCATGAACCCGTCCCAAAGTTAGTAGGGAACGAGCATCTTGACATGCCACCAAGGCAACAAATATTCACATTTAAATTGTTTCCTTAATTAAATGCAACGGAATACATTCACATGGTTATGAGTTGTAACCAGCAGAAAACGTAACACATCATCAGATCTTCTAAAATATAACTTCTTCTTCTCATAGATAAATAAATTCTATTACAAGTCGTGCCAGAATCACTTAAAGATAAATAAATCCTCAAACATCTTATTCTACACTAGCATCTGGCTACACAACAAATCTCAAAATATAATCTTCAATTCCATCTTCACACATCCATCCTCATCTCTAACTATAACCTGAAAAAGGGATATTTATACAACCTCAGCTAAAAGTTGAATGAGATTTAATCTCCCGTCATTCTAAGGTTTTCAGAAAATATATACCTATTCAAGTAAAAAGAGAAGGCATATACATATATGGATAGGAACTTGTAGTAAATAGATATATATTTTGAAATGATAGTATATATATCACAATTTGATATCTCAAAATAAGAAGAATGCAACAAATCAAATGTGATATCTTTTTCTTTCAATCATATCATTTTAATGGCCAAGTACACTCTAATACCGTGTTCTTCTACCCTATTATACCCCGATAGTTGAGGGTCAATCGAACTAGTTCATCACAACGCCTTATTTAGGGCGCACCAGCGATAACCCAGCTGGGAAGGTCAATCAGTAAAGAGGTCCCTTAGGCCGAATCTTATTTCCAATATTCAATATCATTTTCAATACTCATTTTAATCGTTATGTCTATATGAACAATGATAAACATATCACAATTAATCAATCATCGGTATCATATGCATTTTGAGAATAAAATCGGTTCACAAAATAAATATTTTGCATAATATCATATAATTGAAATGTGGAAGAAATGACATAGAGTACTCACCTAAAATAGAGGCTCGAAAATACATATATTGAGTCTTGGATCACACGTGAATCTAATAAATACAATAAATGTTTAATTACGTATTCTAAATAAAGTCCAATTCTAAATATTGTGTTTTAATCCTAAAATAACTTGGTGTAAAAGGTTGCTAAAACCATTTTCTCAATTTTTAATATTCATTCATCGTATTTAAAGAATTCAATTCATAGTTCTTCCTAATCAGTCGGTTCCCAGTAGGGATGGAGGGTCACAGGGGCACCACTTAAATACCATCTCATATAGACAGAACATTTCTGGATTTATTCCCAGTAGAGATGGAGGGTCACAGGGGCACCACTTAAATATTGTCTTAACTAGACAGAATTTCACCGGGCCTGACTTGGGAATTACTTAATTGGATTCCACAATAACAAAAATTATTTCAAAAGCCCATATACAATTTTAAATATGTTTGAGTTTGAAAAATAAGTAAATTCAATCATAACAGTAATTTATCTATTATGCGTTTTGAAATAATAAGAAATATTAATTTTCATAACCAAAACTATAATTTCATTAGTGAAATTCCCTTTTTGAAACTTAATAGTTCATTATGAAAAGAGTTATATGTTTCATTTTCATAAAATAATTCAATTTAGAAAACTCTGCAACTTTATTTTCATTAAAATGGATCTTTTGTGTTTTTATAAAAATTTCTACTTAGAATAGTTATAAAATAATAAATTAAAACTATAAAGGGGCATTAAAACATTAAAGAAGACTACCTTAAGAAGAATATCCCTAAGAACTTTAAGAACTTCTTCTTAAACTTTTCCACAATTTCTCTTACTATTTCTTTCTATAATTCTCAAGGAATTGGTGTGAGTTTCAAATGATACCAAAGGCCCTATTTATTGTTTTCCAAAGATACCACGGCTTTAACACGTGTCTAGCTGACCAAGCCTTTACAACGGCGAGTCAGCATTAAAGTGTCGCATAACGAAGGTGTCTTGTAGCCTTAATTCACGAAACGACGACACGTGTTTTAGCTTTGTCTCTAAGGACGACATGTGTTTTATGCTATAGCTAGATGGATGACATGTGTAAGCATGAGGTGGAAAGGTATTAAGGGTGTAAGGGTCATTTTACATATGAAGGGCATTTTAGTAATTTCACATTATATATTTTCAATACTTCTTAGAGGTCATTCAAAATATTTTATTTATTAAATGGCCCCTTTTTATTTTTCATTTTGGTCCCTAAAACTTTTTTTATTAAAATCAAGTCCCTAAAGTTTCATGAAATTACATTTTCTACCCCGAAACTTATCATTTAGCTTAGTATGTGTCATAAACCTTTAATTTGATCCAATTTACAGTTGATTCTTCATATTTTAAAAATGGGATTTGTTATATTAAGAACCCAAAATACTACATATGTAATAGTATAACGGTTATAAGATAATACATAACACAAAATTGTAAAAACAAACTGTATGAGCATAGAAAAGTTGGGTCATTACAGTTCGTGCCTCTTACGGGGTCATTTGGGAGTTATTTTACGTTTTCACCCTTTGACGACCCATTTTTAAGCCTAAGTCTAATAGTTTGCAAATTTTGGGCGTGCTCTCAAACTCGGAGTCCCGTGACTACGATATCGGTTCGTGTAGGTTACAATGGTCCCATGCGAGGTGTTTGTGCCTTTTACGAGGAGGTTTTGTGGCTATTGTACGTTTTAACTATTTGGCGACATGTTTTTATGCATATATCTAACAGTTTGCCAATTTTTATCATGCTCTCAAGCCAGGGGTCTCGTGACTACGCGGTCAGTTCGTTCGGGTTACATTGGTCCCGTACGAGGTGTTCGTGCCTCTTACAGGTTCGTCTTGTGGTTGTTTTAGATTTTCACCCTTTAACGACATGTTTTTAAGCCTAAGTCTAACAGTTTGTAAATTGTGGTCATGCTCTCAAACTGGGGGAACCGTGACTATGCAGTCGATTCGAATGGGTTACATTGGTCACGTGCGAGGTGTTATGCCTCTTAAGGGTCCGCTTTGTGGTTGTTTATATTTTCACCCTCGGGCGGCTTATTTTTAAGCTTAAGTATAACAGTTTGTAAATTTTGGTCATGCTCTCAAACTAGGGGTCTCGTGACTATGCGGTAGAATTGTGCTGGTTACATTGGTCCCATGCGAGGTGTTCATGTCTCTTATGAGGCCATTTAGGGGGTGTTTTACGTGTTCACCCTTTGGCATAATGTTTTTAAGCCTAAGTCTAACAGTTTATAAATCTTGGCTGTGCTCTCTAACCAAGGGTCCCATGACTACACGATCGATTCATGCAGGTTACATTAGTCACATGCGAGGTTTTTGTGCCTCTTATGGAGCTGTTTGGGAGGTATTTTACATTTTCACCCTTTGACGACATATTTTTAAGCCTAAGTCTTAAAATTTTGAAATTTTGGTCATGCTCTCAAATCGGGGGGTTTTTGACCACACGGTCGGTTGATGCGGGTTATATTGGTACCGTACGAGGTGTTCGTACCTCTTACGAGGCCATTTTGTGTCTATTTTATGTTTTCACCATTTGACAGCTCATTTTTAAGCCTAAGTCTAACATTTTGAACATTTTGTCCATGCTCTCAAACCGGGGGTTCCGTGACTATGCAGTCATTTTATTTAAGTTACAATTGTCCCGTGCGAGGTGTTCTTGCCTCTTTAGGGGCCGTTTTGGTGGTGTTTTATGTTTTCACCCTTAAACGGCATATTTTTAACCTTAAGTCTAACAGTTTGTTAACTTTGGTCGTGCTCTCAAATTGGGTGTCCCATGACAACGCGATCGGTTCGTTCGGGTTACATTAGTCCAGTATGTGGCGTCCGTGCCTCTTTCGGGGCCGTTTGGGGGGGTGCCTTACGTTTTCACCTTTTGATGACTTGTTTTCAATCCTAAGTCTAACAATTTGCAAATTTTGGTCACGCTGTCAGACAGGAGGTCCCGTAACTACGCGGTTGGTTCGTGGGGGTTATATTGGTCCCATGCGAGGTGTTCGCGCCTCTTAGAGGGTCGTTTGGGGGGTGTGGCAAAGTCTGACAGTTTGCAAATTTTAGTCGTGCTCACAAATCGGGGGTCCCATGGCAATACGGGAGGTTTGTACAGGTTATATTGGTCCCATGCGAGGTGTTCGTGCCTCTTACAGGGTCGTTTTGTGGTTGTTTTACATTTTCACCCTTTGACGACATGTTTTTAAGCCTAAGTCTAACAGTTTACCAATTTTGGTCATGCTCTCAAATCGTGGGTCCCGTGACTGGGCGGTTAGTTTTTACGGCTTACATTGGTCTCGTGCGAGGTGTTCGTGTCTCTTACGGGAACATTTTTGTGGTTGTTTTACGTTTTCACCCTTTAACGACATGTTTTTAAGCCTAAGTCTAACAATTTATAAATTTGGGTCGCGCTCACAAACTGGAGGTCTCGTGACTACGCGGTCAGTTCGTGCAGGTTATATTGGTCCCATGCGAGGAGTTGGTACCTCTTACGGGTCCTTTTGGGGGTGTTTTACATTTTCACCCTTTAACGACATATTTTTAATTATAAGTCTAACAGTTTGCAAATTTTGGTCATGCTCTTAAATCGAGGGACCCATTACATTGAGAACGGTTCGTTCAGTTATATTGGTCCCGTGTGAGGTGTTCGTGCCTCTTACGGTGCTTTTTTATGTTTGTTTTACTTTTTCACCCTTTGACGACATATTTTTAAGCCTAAGTCAACCAGTTTATAAATTTTGATCGTGCTCTCATTTTAGGGGTCTGTGACTATCTAGCCGATTTGTGCAGGTTACATTGGTCCCGTGCGAGGTGTTCTTGCCTCTTACGAGGCCATTTTGTGTTTGTTTTACGTTTTCACCCTTTGACGATATGTTTTTAAGCCTAAATATGAGAGTTTGAAAATTTTGGTGGTGCTCTCAAACCGGGGGTCCTGTGACTTCGCGGTCAGTTCCTATGGGTTACATTGGTCCCGTGTGAGGTGTTCGGGCCTCTTACGGGGTCATTTGGGGGTGTTTTATATTTTCACCATTTGACAACCTATTTTTAAGCCTAAGTCTAACAATTGGCAAATTTTGTTCATGCTCTCAAACTGGGAGTCCCGTGACTACGATGTCGGTTCGTGCACGTTACATTCGTCCAGTGCGAGGTGCTCGCTCTTCTTACGGGTCCATTTTGTGGGTGTTTTATGTTTTCACCCTTTGACGGCATGTTTTTATTTCTAAGTCTAACAATTTGTTAATTTTTGTCGTGTTCTCTAACTAGGGGTCCCGTGACTACACAGTCGGTTCATGTTGGTTACATTGGTCCCCTTCGAGGTGTTCATGGCTCTTACGGGGCCATTTTGTTGTTGTTTTATGTTTTCACCCTTTGATGACATGTTTTTAAGCCTAAGTCTAATAATTTGCAAATTTTGGTTGTGCTCTAAAACCGTGGGTCCCGTGACTATGTGGTCGATTCGTGCGGATTGCATTGGTCTCGTGCGAGGTGTACATTCTCGTACGGGGACATTTTGTGGTTATTTTATGTTTTCACCATTTAACAACATGTTTTTAAGCCTAAGTCTAACAATTTGCAAATTTTGGTTGTGACCTCAAATCGGGGGTCCCATGACTACGCAGTCGGTTCGTGCTGGTTACATTGGTCTGGTGCGAGGTGTTCGTGCTTCTTTTGGGGACATTTTGTGGCTTTTTGATGTTTTCACCCATTTACGGCATATTTTAAGACTAAGTCAAACAGTTTGTAAATTTTGGTTCTCAAACTGAGGGTTCCGTGACTATGCAGTCGGTTTGTACGGGTTACATTGGTCCCGTGCGAGGTGTTCGATCCTCTTAGGAGGCCGTTTTGTGGCTATTTTATATTTTCATCCTTTGATGACATATTTTTAAGCCTAAGTCTAATAGTTTGTAAATTTTGGTTGTGCTCTCAAATCGGGGGTTCCATGACTACGCGATCAGTTTGTGCGGGTTACAATGGTCCCGTAAGAGGTGTTCGTTTTCACCCTTTGACGACCTCTTTTTAAACCTAAGTCTAACTGTTTGCAAATTTTGGCCGTGCTCTCAAACTTGGAGTCCCGTGACTATGATGTCGGTTCGTGCCAGTTACACTCGTCCAGTGCGAGGTGTTCGTTTGTGCCACGGGGCCATTTGGTGGGTGTTTTACGTTTTCACCCTTTGACGGCATGTTTTTAATCATAAGTCTAACATTTTGCAAATTTTTATCGTGCTCTCTAACCAAGGGTCCCGTGAGTAGACGGTCGGTTCGTGTGGGTTACAATGGTCCCATGCGAGGTGTTTGGGGCTTTTAAGGGGAGGTTTTATGGCTATTTTATGTTTTAACCCTTTGACGGCATGTTTTTAAGCCTATGTCTAATACTTTGAAATTTTTTACCGTTCTCTCAAACTAGGGGTCTCGTGACTATGCGGTTAGTTTGTATGGGTTACATTGGTCTAGTACGAGGTGTTCGTACCTCTTACGGGGCCATTTTGTGGTTATTTTACGTTTCACCCTTTGATGGCATATTTTTAAGCCTATCTCTAACAGTTTGCAAATTTTGGTCGTGCTCTCAAACTGGGGTCTCGTGACTATGCGGTAGGTTTGTGCTGGTTAGATTGGTCCCTTTTGAGGTGTTCATGTCTCTTACGAGGCCGTTTGGGGGGTGTTTTACGTGTTCACCCTTTGGCAAAATATTTTTAAGGCTAAGTCTAACAGTTTATAAATAATTATCGTCCTCTCTAACCGGGGGTCCCGTGACTACGCGGTCAGTTCATGCAGGTTACATTAGTCCCATGCGAGGATTTTGTGCCTCTTAAGGGGCCGTTTGGGAGGTGTTTTACGTTTTCACCCTTTGACGGCATGTTTTTAAGACTAAGTTTAATAGTTTTCAAATTTTGGTCATGCTCTCAAATCGGGGGTTCCGTGACCACACGGTCGGTTTGTGTGGGTTATATTTGTTCCGTATGAGGTGTTCGTGCCTCTTACGGGGCCATTTTATGGTTTTTTTACGTTTTCATCATTTGACGACATGTTTTTAAGCCTAAGTCTAACAGTTTGAAAATTTTGGTCGTGCTCTCAAATCGGGGGTCCCGTGACTACACAGTCATTTTGTGTGAGTTACAATTGTCCCGTGCGAGGTGTTCGTGCCTCTTACGGGGTCGTTTGGGGTGTGTTTTACATTTTCACCCTTTAACAATTGGTTATTTTTTTTCGTGCTCTCAAACTAGGGGTACCATGACTACGCGATCGGTTTGTCTGAGTTACATTGGTCCCGTGTGAGGTGTTTTATGTTTTCACCCTTAGACAGAATATTTTTAAGCCTAAGTCTAATAATTTCTTAATTTTGGTCGTGATGTCAAATCGGGGGTCGTGTGACTACGCGATCAGTTCGTCCGGGTTACATTCATCCCGTACGTGGTGTTCGTGCCTCTTACGAGGTCGTTTGGGGGGGGAGGGGGCTACGTTTTCACCTTAACAGTTTACAAATTTGGGTCATGCTTTCTAATCGGGGGCCTCGTGACTATGTGGTTAGTTTGTTCGGGTTATATTGGTCCCGCGTGAGGTGTTCGTGCCTCTTACAGGGTTATTTTGTGTATGTTTTACATTTTCACACTTTGACGGCATGTTTTTATGCCTAAGTCTAATAGTTTATAAATTTTGATCGTGCTCTCAAATTGGGGGTCCCGTGACTATGCGGCCAGTTCGTGTGGGTTACATTGGTCCCGTGCGAGGTGTTCGTGCCTCTTACGAGACCGTTTTGTGACTGCTTTATGTTTTCACCCTCTAACGGCCCATTTTAAAGCAAAAGTCTAACCATTTGCAAATTTTGATCGTGCTCTCAAACCGGGGGTCCCGTGATTATGCAATCAGTTCGTAAGAGTTACAATGGTCCCGTGTGAGGTGTTCGTCACTCTTATAGGGTCGTTTTGTGGTTGTTTTACGTTTTCACCCTATGACGACATGTTTTTAAGCCTAAGTGTAACAATTTACAAATTTTGATCATTCTCTCTAATCGGGTGTCCCGTGACTACGTGGTCGGTTCTTGTAGGTTACATTAGTCTCGTGCGAGGTGTTCGTGCCTCTTACGGGGCAGTTTTCTGATTGTTTTACATTTTCACCCGTTAATGATATGTTTTTAAGCCTAAGTCTAACAATTTTCAAATTTTGGTTGTGCTCTCAAACCGGGGGTACAATGACTAGGCAGTCGGTTCGTGCGAGTTACATTGGTCCCGTGTGAGGTGTTCGTGCCTCTTACGGGTCATTTTGTGGTTTTTTATTTTTTCACCCTTTGACGGCAAGTTTTTAAGCCTAACTCTAGCAGCTTTCAAATTTTGGTCATGCTCTCAATCCGTGCATCCCTTGACTATGCTATCATTTCGTGCGGGTTACACTGGTCCCGTACGAGGTGTTCGTGTCTCTACGGGGCCATTTGTGTGTTTATTTTACGTGTTCACCCTTTAACGTCATGTTTTAAGCCTAAGTTTAACAATTTGCAAATTTTGGTCGCGCTCTCAAACTGGAGGTCCCGTGACTACGCGATCGGTTCGTGCGGGTTATATTGGTCTCGTGCGACGTGTTGGTGCGTCTTACAGGGCTGTTTGGGCATGTTTTACATTTTCACCCTTTAACGGATTATTTTTAAGACTAAGTCTAATAGTTAGCAAAGTTCGGCTGTGCTCTCAAACCGGGGGTCCAGTGACAATGCAGTGGGTTCGTCCAGGTTATATTGGTCCCGTCCGAGGTGTTCGTGCCTCTTACAGGGCCGTTTTGTGGTTGTTTTACAATTTCATCCTTTGACGACATGATTTTAAATTTAAGTCTAATAGTTTACAAATTTTGATCGTGTTCTCAAGTCGGGAGGCCGTGACTACGCAGTCGGTTTGTGTGGGTTACATTGGTTCCATACGAGGTGTTCATGCCTCTTACGAGGCCGTTTTATGGTTGTTTTACATTTTCACCCTTTGACGACATATTTTTAATGCTAAGTCTAATAGTTTGCAATTTTTGGTCGTGCTCTCAAATCGGGGGTCCCATTACTATGCGATTGGTGCGTACGAGTTACATTGGTCCCATGCAAGGTGATCGTGCCTCTTGCGGGTCCATTTTGTGGCTCTTTTATGTTTTCACCCTTTGACGACATGTTTTTAAGCCTAAATCTAACAATTTTCAAATTTTGATCATGCTCTCAAGCTGGGGGGCCCGTGACTAAATGGTCGATTCGTGTGGGTTACATTGGTCCTATGCGAGGTGTTCATGCCTCTTACGAGGCTGTTTTGTAGTTGTTTTATGATTTAACCCTCTGATGAAAGTTTTATAGCCTAAGTCTAACAGTTTGCAAATTTTAGTTGTGCTCTCAAACAGGGGGTCCCGTGACTATGCGGTCAGTTCGTGCGAGGTGTTGGTGCCTCTTACGGGGCCGTTAGAGGGGTGTTTTACATTTTCACCCTTTGACGACCTATTTTTAAGCCTAAGTCTAACAATGTGTGAATCTTGGTCGTGCTATCAGACTAGGAGTCCCGTGGCTACGATGTCAGTTCGTGCGGGTTACATTCGTCCAGTGCGAGGTGTTCGTTCTTCTTAGGGGACCATTGAGTGGGTGTTTTACATTTTCACCGTTTGACGGCATATTTTTAATCCTCAGTCTAATAGTGTGCGAATTTTTTTCATGCTCTCTAACTGGGGGTCGCGTGACAACACGGTCGGTTCGTGAGGGTTAGAATGGTCCCATGCGAGGTTTTTGTGCCTCTTATGGGGAGGTTTTGTGGCTATTTTACGTTTTAACCCTTTGACGGTATGTTTTTAAGCCTATGTCTAACAGTTTGCAAATTTTTGCTGTGCTCTTAAACTAGGGGTCTCGTGACTACACGGTCAGTTCGTGCGAGTTACATTGGTCCCGTGCGAGGTGTTTGTGGCTCTTACGGGGTCATTTTGTGGCTGTTTTACGTATTCACCCTTTGACGGTATGTTTTTAAGCCTAAGTCTAACAGTTTGTAAATTGTGGTCATGCTCTCAAACCGAGGGAACCGTGAGTACACAATCAGTTCGTACGAGTTATATTGGTCACGTGTGTGGTGTTCATGCCTCTTACGGGTCCGTTTTGTGGTTATTTATATTTTCACCCTTTGACGGCTTGTTCTTTTGCCTAAGCCTAACAGTTTGAAAATTTTGGTCGTGCTCTCAAACTGGGGGTCTTGTGACTATGCGGTTGGTTTGTGCTGGTTACATGGGTCCCGTGCGAGGTGTTCGTGTCTCTTACAGGGCCGTTTGGGGGGGTGCTTTCGTGTTCACCCTTTAGCAAAATATTTTTAACCCTAAGTCTAATAGTTTATAAATCTTAGTCGTTCTCTCTAATCAGGGATCCCGTGACTACGCAGTCGATTCATGCAGGTTACATTAGTTCCATGCGAGGTTTTTATGCCTCTTACAGGGCCGTTTGGAGGTTTTTTACGTTTTCACCCTTTCACAACATGTTTTTAAGCATGTTTAACAGTTTTCAAATTTTGGTCATGCTCTCAAATCGGGGTTTCGTGAACACGCGGTCGGTTCGTTCGGGTTATATTGGTTCCGTGCGAGGAGTTCATGCCTCTCACGAGGTCATTTTGGGATTGTTTTACGTTTTCACCTTTTGACGGCATGTTTTTAAACATAAGTCTAACCATTTTAAAATTTTGGCTGTGCTCTCAAATTGGGGGTCCCGTGACTACGCAGTCATTTTGTACGAGTTAGAATTGTCCCGTGCAAGGTGTTCGTGCCTCTTACGGGGTCATTTTGGGGGTGTTTTATGTTTTCACCCTTTGACGGCATGCTTTTAGGCCTAAGTCTCACAATTTTCAAATTTTGGTCATGCTCTCAAATCGGGGGTTCTGTGACCACACGATCAGTTCGTGCTGGTTATATTGGTTCGTACGGGGTGTCCGTACCTCTTACGGGACCGTTTTATGGCTGTTTTATGTTTTAACCCTTTGACGACATCTTGTTAAGCTTAAGTCTAACAGTTTGTAAATTTTCGTCGTGCTCTCAAATCGGGGGTCTCGTCACTATGGGATCGGTTCGTCTGGGTTACATTTATCCCGAGCGAGGTGTTCATGCCTCTTACGGGGCCGTTTGGAGGGTGTTTCATGTTTTCACCATTGGACGATAAGTTTTTAAGCCCAAGTCTAACAGTTTACAAATTTTGGTCGTGCTCTCAAACTGGGGGTCCCGCGACTACACGGTTGGTTCGTGCGATTTATTTGGTCCTATGCAAGGTGTTCATGCGTCTTACATGTCCGTTTTATGGTTGTTTTACGTTTTCACTCTTTTACGACATGTTTTTAAGCCTAGGTTTAAAAGTTTACAAATTTTGAATGTGGTTTAAAATTGAGGGTCCCGTGACTACACGATCGGTTCGTGTGGGTTACATTGATCCCGTGCGAGGTGTTCGTGCCTCTTACAGGACTGTTTTGTGACTATTTTATGTTTTCACCCTTTGACGGCATATTTTTAAGCCTAAGTCTAACAGTTTGCAAATTTTGGTCATGCTCTCAAATCGGGGGTTTTGAGACTATGCAATCGGTTCGTGCGAGTTACATCGGTCCCCTATGAGGTGTTCGTGCCTCTTACGGGGCTATTTTGTGGTTGTTTTATGATTTCACCCTTCGACGGCATGTTTTTAAGCCTAAGTCTAACAGTTTGCAAATTTTGGTCATGCTCCCAAATTGTGGGTCCCGTGACTATACGATCAGTTCATACGGGTTACACTGGTCCCGTGCGAGGTCTTCGTGTCTCTTACGGGGCCATTTTAGTGGTTGTTTTACGTTTTCACCCTTTAACTTCATTTTTTAAGCCTAAGTCTAACAATTTACAAATTTTGGTTGCACTCCCAAATCGGAGGTCCCGTGACTACGCGATCAGTTCGTACAAGTTATATTGGTCCCGTGCGAGGTGTTGGTGCCTCTTACAGGTCCATTTGGGGATGTTTTACATTTTCACACTTTAACGGCATGTTTTTAAGCCTAAGTCTAATAGTTTGCAAATTTTGGTCGTGCTCTCAAATCGGCGGTCCCATGATGATGTGATCGATTCGTGCCGGTTCTATTGGTCCCGTGCGAGGTGTTTATGCCTCTTACGGAGCCATTTTGTGGCTGTTTTACATTTTTACCCTTCGACGACATGTTTTTAAGCCTAAGTCTAATAGTGTACAAATTTTATCGTGCTCTCAAGCCGAGGGTCCCGTGGCTATGCGATCGGTTCGTGTAGGTTACATTGGTCCCATGCGAGGTGATCATGCCTCTTACGAGGCCGTTTTGTAGCTATTTTACATTTGCACCCTTTGACGACAAGTTTTTATGCCTAAGTCTAATAGTTTACAAATTTCGTTGTGCACTTAAATCGGGGGTCCCGTGACTATACGGTCAGTTCGTGCGAGTTACATTGGTCCAATGCGAAGTGTCCGTGCCTCTTATGGGACAATTTTGTGGATGTTTTATGTCTTCACCCTTTGACGACATGTTTTTAAGCCTAAGTCTAACTGTTTGCAAAATTTGGTCATGCTCTCAAACCGTGAGTCTCGTGATTATGCGGTCGGTTTGTGCGGGTTACATTGGTCCCGTTCGAGGTGTTCGTGTCACATACGGGGCCATTTTTGTGGTTGTTTTACATTTTCCCTATTTAACGGTATGTTTTTATGCCTACGTCTAACAATTTATAAATTTTGGTCATGCTCTCAAATCGGGGGTCCCGTGATTACGCGGTCAGTTCGTGCGAGTTATAATTGTCCCGTGCAAGGTGTTTGTGCCTCTTACGGGGCCATTTGGGGGTGTTTTACGTTTTCACCCTTTGACGATATGCTTTTAGGCCTAAGTCTCACAATTTTCAAATTTTAGTCATGCTCTCAAATCGGGGGTTCTGTGACCACATGATCGGTTCGTGCGGGTTGTATTTGTCCGTGCGAGGTATCCGTACCTCTTACGGGGACGTTTTGTGGTTGTTTTATGTTTTCACCCTTTGACGACGTCTTTTTAAGCCTAGGTCTAACAGTTTGTAAATTTTCATCGTGCTCTCAAATTGTGGGTCTCGTGACTACGCGACCGGTTCGTCTGGGTTACATTGGTCCCGTGCGAGGTGTTCATGCCTCTTACGGGGCCGTTTGGGGGGTGTTTTACATTTTCACCATTTGACGATAAGTTTTTAAGCCTAAGTCAAACAGTTTAAAAATTTTGGTCGTGGTCTCAAACTGGGGGTCCCGTGACTATGCGGTTGGTTCGTGCGATTTATATTGGTCCCGTGCGAGGTGTTCGTGCCTCTTACAGGTCCGTTTTATGGTTGTTTTACGTTTTTATCCTTTTACCACATGTTTTTAAGCCTAAGTTTAAAAGTTTACAAATTTTGATTGTGCTCCAAAATCGGGGGTCCCATGACTACACGATCGGTTCGTGTGGGTTACATTGATCCCGTGCGAGCTATTCGTGCCTCTTATGGGACTGTTTTGTGACTGTTTTATCTTTTCACCCTTTGACGACATATTTTTAAGCCTAAGTCTAACAGCTTGCAAATTTTGGTCATGCTCTCAAATCGGGGGTTTCGAAACTATGCAATCGGTTCGTACGAGTTACATTGGTCCCCTACGAGGTGTTCATCCCTCTTACGGGGCAATTTTGTGGTTGTTTTATGATTTCGCCCTTTGGCAGCATGTTTTTTAGCCTAAGTCTAACAATTTGCAAATTTTGGTCATGCTCCCAAACCGTGGATCCCGTGACTATGCGATCAGTTGGTACGCGTTACACTGGTCCCGTGTGAGGTCTTCATGTCTCTTACGGGGCCATTTTAGTGGTTGTTTTACGTTTTCACCCATTAACGTCATTTTTAAAGCCTAAGTCTAACAATTTACAAATTTTGGTTGCACTCCGAAATCGGAGGTCCCATGACTACGCGGTTAGTTTGTGCGAGTTATATTGGTCCCGTGCAAGGTGTTGGTGCCTCATACAGGGCTGTTTGGGGATGTTTTAAATTTTCACCCTTTAACGGCATGTTTTAAGCCTAAGTCTAATAGTTTTCAAATTTTGGTCGTGCTCTTAAACCAGCGGTCCCGTGACGATGCGATCAGTTCGTGCCAGTTCTATTGGTTCCGTGCGAGGTGTTTGTGCCTCTTACTGAGCCGTTTTATGACTGTTTTACATTTTTACCATTCGACGACATGTTTTTAAGCCTAAGTCTAATAGTGTACAAATTTTAATCGTGCTCTCAAGCTGGAGGTCCCGTGACTATGCGGTCGGTTCGTGTAGGTTATATTGGTTCCATGCGAGGTGTTCGTACCTTTTATGAGGCCTTTTTGTGGTTCTCTTATGTTTGCACCCTTTGACGATAAGTTTTATGCCTAAGTCTAACAGATTGCAAGTTTTCGTCATGCCCTTAAATCGGGAGTCCCGTGACTACGCGATCGGTTCGTGCGAGTTACACATGTCCCATGCGAGGTGTTCTGCCTCATACGGGGCCATTTTGTGGATGTTTTATGTTTTCACCCTTTGACGGCATGTTTTTAAGCCTAATTATAACAATTTACAAAATTTGGTCATGCTCTCAAATCGTGAGTCCCGTGACCATGTGGTCAGTTCATGCGGGTTACATTGGTCCCATTCGAGGTGTTCGTGTCACATACGGGGCCATTTTGTGGTTGTTTTATATTTTTACTATTTAATGGCATGTTTTTAAGCCTACGTCTAACAATTTACAAATTTTGGTCGTGTTCTCAAATTGGGCGTCCCGTGACTACGCGGTCAGTTCGTGCGAGTTATAATGGTCTCGTGCGAGGTGTTCGTGCCTCTTACGAGCCATTTGTCGGTGTTTTATATTTTCACCCTTTGACGGCCTATTTTTAAGCCTAAGTCTAACAGTTTGTAAATTTTGGCCGTGCTCTCAAACTGGGATTCTCTTGACTATGATGTCGGTTCGTGCGGGTAACATTCATCCAGTGCGAGGTGTTCGTTCTTCTTACGGAACCATTTGGTGGGTGTTTTATGTTTCACCCTTTGACGACATGTTTTTAATCCTAAGTCTAACAGTTTGCGAATTTTTGCCGTGCTTTCTAACCGGGGGTCCCGTGACTACACGATCGGTTCGTTAGGTTACAATGGTCCCATGCGAGGTGTTTGTGCCTTTTACGGGGAGGTTTTGTGGCTATTTTTTGTTTTAACCCTCTAACGGCATGTTTTTAAGCCTATGCCTAACAGTTTGCAATTTGTTATCGTTCTCTCAAACCAGGGGTCTCGTGACTACATGGTCAGTTCATGCGGGCTACATTGGTCACGTGCGAGGTGTTCATGCCTCTTACGGTGCCATTTTGTGGTTATTTTACGTTTTCACCCTTTGACGACATGTTTTTAAGCCTAAGTCTAACAGTTTGCAAAATTTGGTCATGCTCTCAAACTGGGGGAACCGTGACTACTCAATCGGTTCGTACGGGTTACATTGGTCGCGTGAGAGGCGTTCATGCCTCTTATGGTGCCGTTTTGTGGTTGCTTATATTTTCACCCTTTGACGGCTTATTTTTAAGCCTAAGTCTAACAATTTGCAAATTTTGGCCGTGCTCTCAAACTGGGGGTCTCTTGACTATGTGGTAGGTTTGTTCTGGTTACATTGGTCTTGTGAGGGGTGTTCGTGTGTCTTACGGGGCCGTTTGGGGGGTATTATACGTGTTCACCCTTTAGCAAAATGTGTTTAAGCCTAAGGCTAATAGTTTATAAATCTTGGACGTGCTCTCCAACCGGGGGTCTCGTGGCTACGCGATCGGTTCATGCAGGTTACATTAGTCCCATGCGAGGTTTTTGTGCCTCTTATGGGGCCATTTGGGAGGTCTTTTACATTTTTACCCTTTGACGGCATATTTTTAAGCCTAAGTCTAATAGTTTTCAAATTTTGGTCATGCTCTCAAATCGAGGGTTCCGTGACCACATGGTCGATTTGTGTGGGTTATATTGGTCATGTGCGAGGTGTTCGTACCTCTTACGGGGCCATTTTGTTATTGTTTTACGTTTCACCCTTTGACGGCATGTTTTTAAGCCTAAGTCTAACCATTTTCAAATTTTCGTAATGCTCTCAAATCGGGGGTTTCGTGATGACACGATCGGTTCGTGTGGGTTATATTGGTCCCGTGTGAGGTGTTCGTGCCTCTTACGAGGCCATTTTGTGGATGTTTTATGTTTCACCCTTTGACGGCATGTTTTTAAGCCTAAGACTAACAGTTTGTAAATTTCGGTCGTGATCTCAAACTGGGGGTACCGTGACTACGCGATCGGTTCGTCTGAGTTACATTGGTCTCGTGCGAGGTATTCTTGCCTCTTTAAGGGCCATTTTGGTGGTGTTTTACGTTTTCACCCTTAGAAGACATATTTTTAAGCCTAAGTCTAACAGTTTGTTAATTTTAGTCGTGCTCTCAAAATGGGGGTCCCGTGAGTATGCGGTTGGTTCGTTCGGGTTACATTGGTCCCGTACGTGGTGTTCGTGCCTCTTACAGTGCCGTTTAGGGGGTGTTTTATGATTTCACCTTTTCACGACATATTTTTAATCCTAAGTCTAACAGTTTACAAATTTTGGTCGTTCTCTCTTACCGGGGGTCTCGTGACTATGAGGTTGATTCGTGCAGGTTATATTGGTCTCGCGCGAGGTGTTCATGCCTCTTATAGTCCGTTTTGTGTATGTTTTACATTTTCACCCTTTGACGGCATGTTTTTAAGCCTAAGCCTAACAGTTTGTAAATTTTGGTCGTGCTCTCAAATCGAGGGTCCCGTGACTACGCGATCGGTTCGTCCGAGTTAATTGGTGTCGTGCGAGGTGTTTGTGCCTCTTTAGAGGCCGTTTTGGGGGTGTTTAATGTTTTTACCCTTTAACTGCATGTTTTTAAGCCTATGTCTAATAGTTTGTAAATTTTTGTCATGCTCTCAAATAAGGGGTCCCGTGACTATGTGATCTGTTCGTCTGGGTTACATTAGTCCCGTGCAAGGTGTTTGTGCCTCTTACGGAGCCGTTTGGGGAGTGTAATACGTTTTCACCTTTTCACGACATCTTTTTAAGCCTATGTCTAACAGTATACAAATTTTGGTCGTGCTCTCAAACTAGAGGTCCCTTGACTACGTGATTGGTTCATGCGGGTGACATTACTCTCGTGCGAGGTGTTCGTGCCTCTTATGGGTCCGTTTGGGGGGTGTTTACGTTTTCACCCTTTGACGGCATATTTTTAACCCTAAGTCTAATAATTTGCAAATTATGGTCGTGCTTTCAAACTAGGGGTCCCATGACTACGTGTTCAGTTCATGCCTATTATCTGGCTGTTTGGGGGATGTTTTACATTTTCACCCTTTGACGGCATGTTTTTAAACCTCAAAATAATTGTTTAAAAATTTTGGTCGTGCTCTCAAAAAGTGAGTCCCGAGACTACGCGGTCGGTTCGTACGAGTTACATTAGTCTCGTTCGAGGTGTTTGTGCCTCTTACGGGCCGTTTTGTGGCTGTTTTATATTTTCACCCTTTGACTGCATGTTTTTAAGCCTGAGTCTAAGAATTTGCAAATTTTGGTCGTGCTCTCAAATCAGGAGTCCCGTGACTCTGCGGTCGGTTTGTGATGTTTACTTTGATCCCGTGCGAGGTGTTGGAGCCTCTTACGGAGCATCGTCAATTAGGTCGATCAATGGACGATGTGTTGGGGAATTATTTACCACTTCCACTCGTTGGTGTTCTATTACGCGGTCGGTTATCGATAATTCTTCGGGAACATAAGGTACATATTTTTCTCCATGGTATGTCCATTTGTTATAATCTTGATAAATTCTCCACTTTATTAAATGTAACTCAACATCTTCTAAAGATTTGTATTTTCCGTTCATACAATGGGTGCACGGACACAGACACAGAATCTTCTCACTTTTAAGGTTTTTAAAAGCGTAGCTAATAAATTCTTGAACGCCTTTAACATAACTATTAGTTATTAGATAATTCTCCCCCATCCACTCTTTGTATTGTGGAAAATCCATTTGATAATCTTCAAATTGCAGTCCTGTGTTAACATGATAAAATAAATATCATGTTGCATAAATATCATTTTTCATAAATGTGTTAATAGGATAATCTTCAAATGGAGGGAATATTATTTGTAAATCAAAGTAAAGCACTAATATAGTGTCAACAATGCACCAATCAATCAAATTATGCAATAACTTAAATACATGGACACACCAATCAATAATACTACACAACCACTTAAACTTAAATTAAATAAAGTTGTCTAGTGATATTATTACAACATAATAAAAATATTACTACATCGTCATCAAACGATAAAGTGGCCAAATGATAAAAGAGTTTAAATAATTTTTTAACCCATTCTCTTCTCCACTGTCGATGTGCACAGGCACATCTTTGAAACCGCTATATATTTTATCAACCATGATCTAACACTCACCCTCCTGCAAAGGCCGACTAAGTACTAAAGTTTCTACTTGAGTGGAGATGAGCCCGCACACCCCAACAATATTTTTACCGCTCGGGTCCTTCATACAATATTTATCACCACAGTCACCATGGGATGTTGACAATGATCCAAGACCTGTGACATGCTGAGGCGTTGAGACGGGGAATGTTAAAGGAGGAACCGACATTTGTGAGGGGAATGGAGAAGGAGGAAAATTTTGAGGAGGTAAAGGGAAATCGGGATACATTGGGGCTTCAGGGGCATACGACCGATTAAAAGGGATACAATTTGTGCTAGTTTCTCATTCACACCTCCCAATTCATTTTGAAGTCCTGTTACACACCCTTCGGTCCTAGAATGACATTCATTGTTGGATGAGAAATGCTTATTAACAGAATAAATCTCGTCCACGAGATGTGTGGTGTGTTTGAATTTTGTTATTGAAATATGCTACCCCAAACCTCTTGTCCTCCCGCTATGGTCCTACCCCAAGGTCTGTGCAAGGGAATCATTGTCAAGGTCGTTGAACGGGCTTGAAGCTGACTGACTACTCATACACTTTATTGATTCTAGAGTCTTAGCCAAGTGAGGAGGGAATTTATTATCTTTATCTCATCTTTCATAAATGTACAAGTTTGCCCGATTCGGTATCTTTCCTCCATCTGGGTTGCCTTTTGTCTTACTCGACCACTCGTTCTTCAAATCTCCATAAGATTTCAAGACAAGTTGGTGGACATCAGTTTTTTTGGCCCTATTCTGCTTATTTTTCTCCCTTTGTAGGATTTGCGAGTCCTTCGCTTCATTTTCTAGAAAATCATTCCATTGATTGACTAGCATCTCAACGTTCGAAGGGACTTTGTCTTTGAATGATAAAATGTCGGAGCTCGATGCTTCCTTAGGGAAATTCTTCTGCCTAAGGTTTCTTCAATATGTTCGGAGTTGCTCAGCAACCCGAGAAAGAACCTTATTTTTTGAGTTTGCGAAAAATGAAAATCGTTTGTTGACTTGCTAGTAGAAGTCATCTTTAATAGTTTTATCGATGACGTTCCAATTGTCAGCTCCTCCCACTCCCACTTTCATTTTTGCCAAGGATAAACACTGGGCTTTAAACTATTGAACATGATTCGTATCCCTTGTTGGGTTATTTCCAAATACAGAGAACCCAGTGGGCTTCTTCTTAACTGACCCGACGATTTTAGGAGCGTTGGGCGTGTCTGTTGTATTAATGGGAGTACCTTGCCGACTGCAACTCGGAGTAGTGGAGTGAATCATTGGTGGAGTTGAGTATTTCTCAGCAATTGGTGATGAGAATTATCCTTGGGGTGGTGTCATCTCGTCGGTTGGAGCGTTGTGTCCATTACCGCCCAACATTATCTATAAAAATAATAAAAGTTCAATGTGTATCTATAATAGATGCATAATTTCAATGTTCAATATGAAATTATAACTAACAAAATAATTTTTTTGACCATATATTATAATCTACCTTTTCATGGTAAGACTTTAATAAAAGTTCAATATGTCTGATTTCCATCCAGTTGGGATTTGTTTTTAAAAACCTATGTCTTTTTACACGTGGCCAATTAGGAGGAAGCGTATCTACAATGGATGCGTAGATGTCAGCGACATGAACTCAAAATCTCATCATCTTCAGCCTATTGACAAGATTGAGTTTAACGTGTATATGTCGCAAGACATCACGGTCTTTGTTAATGCTCTTTATACATAATTCTATCCATAATGGGTGAATTTTTTTCTGCCTTCTCTAATAGCGAAAGCAAGGTCAGTGCACTCTTGAGATTATGTATGTGAAATATATATTGTACAGCTTCATCTCAGCATTCTAGCAGGGAAAACAAAATATGATTGAACAAGTACTCTTGCTGAAGATGAACTCCACGGTTTACAAGGTAGTTAAATTGTTCAATCTTCCTATTCTTATACCAATAAACCGGAGTACCCTCTGAATGAGGTTCATTAATGAAAGAGGTACGAGTGCGGTCCAATTGCAACCTTTCACACTCTTGTTTCCATTTATTATCATCGTGACTCATTTTTCCTGAGAAAAATGAACGAGGGTGTGAATATAATTCCTATAAATAATGGCTCTAATGAATCATTAACTAGTTAGTTTAGTTTTGATTTAGGTTTTTTATAATCACTACATTTCTCTTCAACCAGTGCAATTTTAATTTAGGAAAATTTACGATTAGGTCCCTTGTTGACAATTTTTAAACATTTAAGGACAATTTACTATTAGGTCCACTTGTTATGCCACCAGCGTGGACTTATAAAAGAAGAGAATTAGTGGACCTAAGTGTTTAAAATTGTCAAAATTCCTTTAGAGTTAAAAAAAAATTCGAGGGACCTAAGACTACTTTGCTATTTAACTTATTAGTTATTATGTACAAAGGCGTGAATCCAGTGCATGTTCGATCTCACCGATGTGAAATCCAAATAAAAACTCGTCGTATAATACACAAAATTAAACCGTGTGATTTGTTCCATGCTTATGTGGATAGATTGAAGACGATTACGGTTACTCTATTTCCATGCTAAGATTTCAAAATTACAACACTCAGTATACACACACAGTACGTACAAGTATTATGTTAATGATTATCCCCAAAAAATAATATCATATCAAACCATACACATATAAAATCCTAATAAACCAAATAGTCATATATACCTAATTTTATATTTTTTTTTAAAAGAATTATCCCATACACACAATACACACACACGCGCAATATATTCAATGTGTGTGCATACCTACTTTTGTATTTATTTTAATTTTTACCCAAATAATTATGTATACCTACTTTTCTAATTTTTTTTAAATTGTATCTTACACACATACAGTACACAATACACACATATACACAGTATACACACATACATACACAATACACATGCATATACAGTATACACACATACATACACAATACGCACACACATACGCGTATACACACATACATACACACACAACACATAGAAATACACACATATATACAAATGCACAAATACCCGAATACAAAAAATTAGGGTTTAAGTGCTACCTTTGAGATTGAGATTGAAAAACTTGAGATTGAAATATTAGGGTTTGGAAATCGTAGAAATCACCAGACTCGAAGAAAATATGAAAACTAGTTTGGGTTTTTAGTATAAAGACACTGGTTATGGCCCTAAGCCATGACCACATGCCATGACCCCTTTAAAATTTAACACGTTAGCCTAGAAACAAGAACATCATCAAGGCCCAAAGCCATGACTCCTAAATTGGGATAGTCACGGCCATAGCCAGGACTAGACCGGTGTGTATTTTGTTTTATGGTCACAGACTTGCACCGTGACCAGATCCGTGACCATCTTGGAGGGAGCTTTGGCACGAACTTGGCACCATAATGGTCATGCACGTGTCACGGCTATGGTCCATGACCCATAGTGGTCATGGACTTGGGCCGTGACTACCTTCAAGAGGGTCCATGACCACACTGGTTCATGGACTTGGTTACGGATCTGGGCCGTGACCATTCACAGGATTTGGTGTAATGGCCATTCCTTTTCTTCTATCCCTTTTAAACTTGATCTCTCTCTCTCTCTCTCTCTCTCTCTCTCTCTTTCTCTCTCCTGTATGTGTGTGTGATGTATGTGTGGGAATCACCTTCTCATGCTACTTTATATAAGAGCATGAGGTTAGCTATGGGCCTTTTCTAAAATTGAGAAAAACGAGTTGATTTTTTAGTAAGGGTTATACCGGGGCCCCGGTAAAAATAATTAAACTGGATTCCAAATAGGAATTTGGATATTCCAATTAACTTTTATAATTGATGGTTACGCTTTGTAGTCAATCTATTGATTTTGTTTTTCAAGGCGAAGACGCCTAGGATCAGCAACGTCTCTTCGTCACTGGTGGCAGTGAGCCTCTTTTTGTGGGGCTGGGGGTGTCCCTCTGTCATCGGATCCACTATTTCCCCGACGGACGGAGTAATAATCATGGCAAGTTCACCTAGGTCTCTTCCCAATACAATTTTGTAATACATTTGTCACGATTAATGTTGAAAATATGTTGTGTGTGGGAATAATAAAACATGAAGAACGATGGCACAATCAAATAGCGAATTTAGGTTGTGGGTGTCACACGAGGTAATTACAATGTGAATGTCTCATTTTGGGGTTGGAAATGTATTTGATTGAATGAGGGTTGAGTACACACCTTTACTACATAGAGGAGAGTTTTTCAAAGGGTGTCACCATATCATTAGTTTCCATTATAGTTGTTCAGGAGTTTCCTAATGTTTCCCAGGATATCCCATGGTTATCATCAAGTAGAGAAATAAACTTCGTGATTGATTTGGCTTTGGCAACAATGTCGATAACCCAAGCACCGTATCATATGGCTCCATTTGAGATGAGATAACTCAGAGAGAAGATTCGGCAGTTGCTTGAACAAGGGTTCATTTAGAGGAGTACATCACTATGGGGAGCTACGGTCCTCTTCGTGAATAAGAATGGTGGATCGTTGTAAGGATTTGAATAAGGTCACCAAACATAACAAGTATTTGTTTCCCCGTATGGATGACCTGTTTGACTAGTTAAAAGATGCATCGTACCTGTCAAAGATAGATTTGAGATCGGAATATCACAAATTATGGATTTGAGAACAAGATGTACTGAAGACAATATTTTATACGCAACGAGTTTCATGAGTTCATGGCCAAGTCATTCATCTTGATTAATGCTCTGGAATTGTTCATGCATTTGATGAACTGAGTGTTTAGGGAGTTTTTCAATTAGTTTTTCATCATTTTCATTGATCACATTATAATATATTCTCGAACGGAAAACGAGGACTCCTGACACTTTAGGGTATTCTTACAAACCTTACGAGTCCACCAACTCTATGCCAACAAGAAATCAAGACAAAAACTTCAGATAAGAAACTACTAGCTTTCTTGCATATTAGTTGTAACTTATTTATGATCTAATGCTAATGATACATGTTGAAACATATATTAGCGATGAAATTATAAACCATGAACAACTAGATTTATTCATTGATTAATGTATATATCTGTTTATATTCATTGGAGGAATTCTATAGTATGATGATTCACATGCTTAGGTTGAAGATTATGATATAAATCCATAATTTAATAATTAAATTCAAAATATATTAACCCTTTTGTGAAGAACATGATGATATTAAAGAATATACTTTAAATATGAGATTTTACATTATTAATTGTCCTATAATGTTTGATACATGACTAGGATCCCTTATAAATCATATTAGGATGTCTTTAGGACTGATCATGGATTAGGAAAATCATCCATTACAGTTTAAGATGTAGGAAAATCGAGAAAACTAGGTTATGAGCTAAATTTTGTATTATGACGTTGTTTTGGGTTCGCAGGACAATGTTGATTGATCACTTCCCAGGGCTAACACTTAAGGCAACTTTATTCTCATCTACGAAGATTTGTTAGGCTCCACTCCCACGTGTTTTAAAAATTGTAAAAATTCCCATAACCACCTAGAACAGCTTATAACTTCTCTGTAACCACCCATTTTTCTTTTTGCAGAGAATGACACTTATCCCATATTTGTTATAATACTACCAACAACCAAAAATATAAAATAATGGGAGTGGCCACCTATAAATCTTTATAAATGGGACTAATTATTTAAGATCCCAAATAAAAACTCATCATTATTTGGTAGTTTCATAGTTTCTTATGTTACCGTCAGATGGATTTCAGTTATATGTCGTACTAATTTTTCCATTATCCAACTCCACTAGGCTCGCTAGTTGTTAACGGCAGCCGATATATGGAAAATTTTAGGGACACATTTCACTTTGGTGCCCAACCTTTCTACAATAAAATCAAATATAGTGTAAAAATTGTTGGAAAATATTATGTTTTTTGACAAATTAATATTATGGCCAAATTAAAATATTGGTAGTTTCATAGTTTCTTATGTTATCTCCAGATGTATTTCAGTTAGATATTGTACTGCTTTTTCCATAGTCCAACTCCACCAGGCTCGCTAGTTGTTAACGGCTGCCGATATATGGAGTTTGCAAAATTTTAGGCACACACTTCACTTCGGTGCCAAACCTTTTCACGATGAAATCAAACATAGTGTACAAATTGTTGGGAAATAATGTGTTTTTTCACAAATTAATATTATGGCCAAATTAATATATTGGTTAACTTTTAGTCATTATAAAAGCAGGACCCGTACTTTAAACATGGTGGGACCAAGTACGTACGCGTTTCTCGTAGCAAGACGTGTCACATGATATACTCATTTGTTAAAAACGGACAAATGATGAATAAGAAATTTGGTTTCAAAGTGTCCCATTTACGTACGAAAATTATTGGGAATTTCATTTGATTTTCTGGTGAATTTTTTGAACTGTCGTTAAAGGTTGTGATTGTCCGCTATATAGTGACTGTTTTTTAGAACCATCACTAAAGATCGTGACTGCTCACCATTAGTTGTGATTGTTCGCGAAAAAGGTCCATATAGTGTTTGCTAAGAAAAAGACACAGGTTTTCATGAAAGAACACTTTATTTCCTATAAATATCATATTTATCACCATTTTTTTAAGAGAAAAAGAGAGAAAAACTCTTTTTAATGCTTTCCATTCATATTCAAGTCTAAGAGAATATCAAACGTAATTGGTTCGTGGGACACACACATTAAAGTGATTCTTGCTCGTGTCGAGACCATTTCATCCTAGGAGGCAAATGCTTATTGTTTATTTTCATAAGCACCGTAGCTGGAGGGCATTTTGTCTGAAGGAGAGAGTGTCAAACACTCGACTTGGTCATCTTCTTCGTTTGTAAATTTTCTAGTGATCTTATTTTTTATTGCATAAATTAAATGAGATTATCCATAGTGGCTAACTTTATATATTTAATTGCATGAATGATGACTTTATATATTTAATTACATGAACGACATCGCATTCCATGTGTAATTACAATCTTTAATTATTGTGATAATTCATGTAATCTCGACATTACATTTAAATTGGTTTTAATCTCATATGCCGAGGAAAAGTAAAATGCATTGTTCAATAATGTTGGTGCGCATGTTAAACATTACAATGTATGCATTCTTTTGACCTCTGCATTTAACAATTATGTAATGTTAAACCTATTTAGGCATCGTATTTAAAGGTTTTATAATATCATGAGTATCAATGATATAATCATAAAATGTGTATGAATTTTGTAAGTGTCCGATGAAAACTACAAAAGATATGAGAGTATTTAATAGATATAAGGTGAAATATGCATTTTCGAAAGTAATAAATTCATTTTGAAGAATTTTATACTTCGAATTAATGTGTTTGAAAATGCGATTGCCAAATATAATCTTCAACAAAAAACAATTCATGTGGTGTGATTATAGATATATTCATTAAATTTATGATTTAAAATTCAAAATCGAGCGGTTTAACGACTGCTTTAAAGATGGTAGAATAAAATTATAAATTCATAGAAAAATCAAGGGATTCAGAACCAAGCGGTTTAATAAGTGCTATTAAAGAAGGAAAAATCAAATTATGATCTCATTGGAGACTTAGGTGTAATCTCAAGACTCCACAACTAGTAAAATCAAAGAAGGGAAATTAACAAAGCTACATATTTTATTTTATGATCTCTTTTAAATTTCATAATCATATAATATGTTCAAATGATTTTGAGGCATATATAATATGTTTGACACAACTTGAGTGTAATGCTAAGAATTGTCACAAGTGAATCTGTAGGCATATGGAATGATAAGCAATGTAATAAATGTAAAAAAAGTGGAGAGACTTATCTCAGCTAACTTTTCTTAAGAATGAAAATAATGGTCTACCTTCTAAATGGACACATGCGTTGGTCCAAAAAAACATTAATGTAGGAGCACATGATTGTATGTGTCAAAGTTATTACACTTAAAAGTAAAAATAAAACCTTTGGAGGTTGAGAATAAATGCAACATTATTTTATAATTTCAAATTTATGTTTGAAATTATGGGGGAAGCACTGCTTTCTATGTAAGTTATATTCTCAGCACATTAACCCCTGGCAAATTTTCATGGAAAAGTTTGAGAACCTTTATATGAATTATGATAAATGTGGGGGTATTTATCTAAGGCAACGATTCTTATCCAAAATAGGAACAAGACATAATTTCTATCAAAAATAGGAATAAGACTATTGAATGTGTAATCATTGGTTGTATAAATGTGCTTAAAGTAGTGTACTAGTTACAATGTGCATTTATCTTGAGAAGTGTACATATACGTGAGTCATTGAACGTTAATTAATACTTATGTATGTCGATCGTATTCCAATATTGAAAAATGATTCAGCATATACATGAATCTTGAAAAGGAAGATAATGGATCAAAGACTAAAGTATAAATAAGTTGTTTCGTATTTTCATATTGTTACCAAGATAATAGTGGCAAATAACATAAATAATGGAAACTCACAGATTTCTCTCAAACGAGATATATGATTCTTGAGGCTCGTAGTTCCGAGTAAATATGTTAGCACAATTAGAAGTGCTAATGTTTGAAAATTTTCTTAATAATTTTGTACAAGATTAATGATGGAACATGAATTTATTTCTTGAAAAAGTAAAGTACCTTTGACAATTTTAAAGAGGAGGATCTTAGATACAAAAATTCGAATGCATGTTCTTGCGATTGACAATCATTGTTTGAAAAGGCATATAATCTTCTAGTAAGTCACGACTTATTAGTTATGACATAAGACCATAAAGAAATCATTCTCTTTTAGTGAAAACATTCGGTCTAATAAGATAAATGCGGATTCTCTAACGATAGAGTAAGAGAAGTTCATCATGGGAATGCACTTAAAGATGATTAAAACTTAAAAGAATTTCCATAATGGAAACCCAACCTAAATGATAGGAGATCCTAAGAATTAGGTTTAACGGGACAACCTAATCATGTGCGATTCAATTAAAACTGAGAAGAAAAAAAATTATACCTCTCATTCCTAGGATGAGTTAGTTCTCTATCTGCTACGTGTAACAGGATAAATTTGTTTTAATGCTTTCTATGAACATATGGGTCGAGTAGGGTATTAACAGAATACTCTTTATAGAAATCACCTATTTGAGTGAGAAGGGGTTACTTTTATGAGAATAACCAATGGATGCATTGCCAAATTCTCTGACACACTCGTGAAACCAGAAGGTGTCCAAGGACAAAACGGACACAACAATGAGAACTAAGAACATTTGGAGAAGGACTCTGTGAATTCTATTGTCTTAGTTTACACAAAAATATTGATCAATTCAAGACATCGCATTCATTGATTGGTTAGTAAGTGAGATAGTCTCTCACTAGGAAAGATTCAAGGCCAAAAGTTATCTTTACCGATGAAACTCTTTTCCACTAATACTCTCTCTAATTTGTCTTTATGTTCATTTGAATCTTCACTCAAATTTCATTCATGTGGGGGATTGTTTAAAAATAGTGTTTTTTCACAAACTAATATTATGACCAAATTAATATATTGGACAACTTTAAGCCATTATAAAAGTAGGACCGCAATTTAAATAAGGTGGGATAAAGTACATACGTGTTTCTCATAGCAAGACGAGTCACGTGATATATTCATTTGCTAAAAACGTACAAATGATGAATAAGAATTTTTGTGTAAAAATGTCCCATTTACATATGAAAATTATTGGGTCTGAGACGAATTTTTTGAACTGTCGCTAAAGGTTATGATTGTCCTCTATATAGTGACTGTTTTTCAGATAGTCACTAAAGGTCGCGACTGTTCACCATTAGTTGTTATTGTTCATGAAAAAGGTCCCTAGAGTGGCTACTAAGAAAAAAGACATATATTTTCATGAAAGAACACTTTATTTCCTATAAATACAAGATTTATCTTCATTTTTTTAAGAGAAAAAGAAAGAAAAAAAAATATTTTTCAATGCTTTCCATTCGTATTCGAGTCGAAGAGAATATCAAACGTAATTGGTTAATGAGACATGCACATTGAAGTGTTTCTTGTGCGTATCGAGACCGTTTCATCCTGGGAGGCAGACGCTTATTGTTTATTTTCGTAAGCACCGTAGCGGGAGGGCATTTTGTCTTAAGGAGAGAGTGTTAAACACTCGACTCGGTCATCTTCTTCGTTTGTAGGTTTTCTAGTGATCTTATTTTCTATTGCATAAATATGACTTGTTTTATCATTTAATTTGATAAAATACATAAATCTAATATATATTTAAAAATGAACTCCTCAATACATTTTTGTGACACGTGGCAACAACAATTAAATCTTTATTATCACCTTTTTTTATCAAGAGTTCTCTCCCACACACGTTGGATGCTTCGTGTAACAACTTTGATGGTGCCTAGTTTCCTTCTTATTGCTTATCTAGGTGTCCTAAACAATTACTCTAGAAGTTCTACTACCTCTCTCTCATTGTTTGATAAACCACCATATCCTTTCAAATTCTTTTTTACCATACACCTTATTCTCTTTCCATCTTTGTCTTCCATGTATTTTCTTTTTCCACTCTTAAATTGTAAAGATGTTCCTTAATTTCCCCTTTTAATATATTCCATTTCTCCCGCCCTTTATTCTTTATATAATTTTTTATTGAAACAAAAAATTATAAATAAACTTCATTTGTACAGTATGTATTACTATCATTTGGTAAAAATACTATTTGGGACTAGCTATATAACTCCCTCAGAGAAATCCTCTCCGGCTATTTGGCACGGATCACACTCAAATTTAGTGTCTTAAAGAGCCCAATGATATGTATGCATCCATTATTTCATCAAGCACAGCCATATTAGAGCTTTAAATTCGTAAATTTGTTTTGATGTTCTCATTAATGAATTGAATGTTTGCTTACAGTAGAGGAGTATGATGGATTTACAGTACATTTTGATCTATTTCACTAGTCAAGCGAACATAAAGGTGGGGGAGAAACTCATGAGAAGTTTCTTCGTAAGATCCATTATAAAAAATCGACTGATTCATGTCATGAGTGGTGAGAAATAAAAATGATTTGTATTACAATTATTTATTTGACATATCATTCTTTATTTACTTAGTGCTTTCTGGAATTTATTTTACTTGCTTTGTGTTTTGATATGCCTTCTATATATGCATTTAGTTCTTATTTATTTATTTATTAAATTATTATTTTAAAAGTGGGTCGGTTTCGTTAGGGTTCAAACGGAGTAGATGCGATTGTTTTGCGGTATTGGGGTTGTGTGCGGAATAATCGATAATGGTTTGTTTAGTTATCTTTCATGAGGAGCATATAAAAGGGTATTTTGGTTGTGTCTTAAACAGTGTTATGAATATCTCATGGTTTTGTGCTCTTTATAAAATACCCATCAATTTAGCAAGTAAGCACAATCTCATTATAATAATTTACAAGTCATCTTAAATGTTATTTATTGAGAATTTCAAAGAGTGTTGAATTCAGATTAGTTCAAAACCATAAATAAGTCGGATTTAATTAAGTGTGACACAAGTAAATTATGTTAAGTGCGTTATTTTATCGTGATATAAATGAGTTGTATTCAAATAAAAAACACGATATCATTTCATTTTGTCTTTGTTTCTTAATACACTATTATCCATCTGCAAATTCTAAAATATATATTCTATTGTATCATTCAAGTTATTGATGTGTAGAAATTTATTATTAATATTAGTATTGGTTTGTACTTCAATTTTTGGCGATGGATGCTCTCTCACAATGTTTGATGATGGATGCTCTTGGTATTTTCTTTAAGTGTTCTCTGGATGCTCTTGATATTTTCTTACAATGTTTTCTTAATGCAAACCGCTATTTTATGATAAAAAAGAACATCTTAAGATAGAGAATAACTGAATAAAATAGTGAATTTATTTAAAGTAATGTTAAATTATATGTGTTGTTACATTCTAATTTCTTGCAATTTTAAAAGGGTTTTATTTACTATAAATTTAACAAAACTTAACAATTTCCAGCCGCTTCACTAACCTCTCACGATATATATATATATATATTTTTTATCATAATTCTCCAAAGGTAACTGTGGAAACCGTGTCCAAAACGTTATCGTAGTCTCTCACGAAGCAATATATATCTATATTATAGATCTAATACAAAAGTATTAGAGGTGCTCACTTAGAATAAAACTCAGAATACTCTTCTACTCCCATTTTTATTCTCCTCTATATGGATCTCTATCTAACCCATTTGTCTATTCATAATTACATCCATTTGTATTCCTATATTTTTCATCATAAAATTCTTCATCAACAATGCCGATTCAAAACCACCTAAGGCAAAGAAAACCCATCCAAGAAGGATATTCCACACTGCATCACACCACACTACAAACTAGAGAACCCTCAAAGATAAAAAGTCAGACCCAAGAAAGCAAGCATCTTTAGGACAAAGGAGACCTCAATATTATTGAAAGTAAAATAAGGGAGAACTCAAAGAATCAAGCAAAAACATCAACACTCGGTCTTTAAAAACCCATATATCCTCCCAAAAATCTCAAACAACCATCAAACTATCCATCCATATACCAACGATCAAGATAAAATCCAAAAGAAGAGGCATTTCCAGCAACCCATGAAGAAAACTAACAGGGGAAACATCATGCAGACCAATTTATCAAAGGAGAAGGCATGCAGATGAAGATCTAACAATCTGACCATTTCGGAGAAACATGCATAAGAAATCAACTACTCGTGCAACTGCTAGAGACTTAAATCAACCATCTCGATAAAAAGTGAATGAAGATCTCTCCAAAACTACTAGACGAAGAACAGAGGCTTGAATCAACCATACAGAAGACAAGTATTAAACATCTTTACAAAACCACACACCAGCAAGAAATGAAACTGCGACAAACAACACCAAAAGGACCTCTCAGCCCAAACAAGATGCTAGAAGATGAACATAGACTTTAAGAAACCCACAAGCAGGAGAGGAGCATGAAACCAACAAAAGCACCTGATATGCAAACTTGACACAACACCCATTTAGGAATTAGGCTCAAAGCCAAGTGTACCTTCTGAGATCCCCCAATTAGATATTAATTTCATACGAATGGGTTTTGATACCAAGGTCAATTCTAATTTACGTGTTTATACAATTGAAAATATTAATGTCTAGAGGCATGAAGGTATCTATTTAGATATTTTTCCCTTTTATTTTTCCTTTCCCTAACCATTTTTTCTAATTCTTTCTTTTTACAATGATCATTTGCACTCTTTAGGTTAAGAGAACATTTGCCTTTTATTTATTTAATAATTGCTTGTGTTTAAAATACTATCCACATTCCTCTCTCTCTAGACCATTCCAAAAAATCAGGTATTCGAATGTTTATTGAGTATTTAGATTAGTGGTAATGTTATGTAAGTTATTTTCATTCATGTTTATGAGCTAATTGTTGTAAATAATTTTAATTTCGTGTGAATTGTGAGTAAGGCAATGGAGACCTCTCATAAATGAAGGCCAATTGGAGAAAGTTAGCGTACATTAACTGTTTGTTGAAAAACGTTATAGAATAGACCTTATGTTAGTGCTGAATTTTTTTCATCCTTCTTACAAGTCACTTTTTCAAATCAATTTACTGTTTTTTTAAAACCAATATAATGAATATTTTTTAATCATTGTCTCTTAATATGTTTTACTTTTTTCATAAAAAAATGGTGGTCTTTTTTTCTTATGAACTTTGAGAACTTATGAGTTCTTATTCTTTTAAATCATTTCATTCCCTCTATCCATAAAAAAATAATATGTTTATACTTAATTTTATATTTTTTGTATAAGGGTATATTCATTTCTTGAATTATCTTTACGACATAATATCACTATAAAGTTAAATAGGTTTTTACGAAAATTATAAAATGCTCACGCATTGGTCGGGGTCCATGGTAGTTAGATTAAATTTAGGTACCCATTTCCTCACAGTTAAATTATGCTTAAAGAGTATCAATGGTCCTCCAATGATGATCTTACTGTTGTCCTCTTTTATGATAAACATAAAAACTTATTGGACAATTCACATGAGCATTTGTTTTCCCTATTGTCCGTCATTCACACATTATCAATTATATAAGAAATAAAAATGTGAAGCACCATTTCTTTTCCATTCAATTTGATTCAATAACATTCCAATTCTCTCTCTCTCTCTCTCTCTCTCTCTCTCTCTCACACACACACACACACACACACACACACACACAAGCATACCCACTTCATGCAACTATAGTTTCCCCACATATCACCTAACTAAATAAGATAAATTTATAATTGATTACTCATAATATAATTGTTCTATTTCTCAAAAAATACAACCCATGTGATAAACACTCTAATGTACAAAAGTACCAAAGTTTTTATAAACATATTTACAAATCTCTAATAATATTTTAAAAAGTAAATTTACAATATTTTACACTAAATTATTTACAAAATTTAAGTGTGTTACACATTTGTTACCGAGTTAGTCTTCGAAATCCTCCTTCAATTGATAGTGTTAGATGTAATTCATCTTGCTGTTAATTAAAGGGTTATTTGTACTACGAGGAACATTCTACTAAATGATAATACCACATGTTAAAGGAATATACAAAATATCTAGAATAACAACAATTACTCATCAGATTTAGATATATTCAAAAAAATATAATTTCAACTTAAAAATGAAAGTAATAAATTCGGTTCTCCTTTTTTATTTTATTTTTGAAAAAATCATAATACGTTAGCCTAATTATGCTTTTGGCCCCCAATGATCCCTAAACTTTGCCACTTGTTATTAGGTTTTAATATTTGGTAGATAGAATCTCAATTAATTAATATTTTTGTTTGGAGACTAAAACATAATTAACTAGGCAATCTCGAGAATGTTGATTACAATTTTATTTTAGAGACTGAAAGAGAACTACTTGGACAATCTCGAGAGCATTAGAGTATGTTTCTCCACCAAAATACTCCAATACTATTTACTCCACCAATAAATGCACCAGATTTCAAGGCATTGTGTATAATTCACTATCCTTTAATATTTTTTTTTCGGTCTTGTCTTTTCCCATCGACATTTGGAATGTTGTGGCTAGGTAAGTATGATTTTTTTTTAGTTTGATTTACTTTAAATATAGAATGGCATGCCTAAATAATATGTTGAAAAAATGAGTGAAATAATAGTTTGTTTTCGTACAAAATGAGAAAAAAAATATGAAACACAGTCTCTTACTTGTCTCGTTTCTTTAAAAGAAATTCAACTCTCCAATTTCAGGAAAAATATATATTTTAATAAAAATCTAGGAGAAAATAAATAACAAGTCATATTTTATACATAATTTCTATATTGTTTTATCTTTTTGGGACCAACAAAATTAAAAATAAATATATGTATTAAATCGTTTAGCACTTATGTTTGAGTGGATGTCCTTTTTGGAAAAAAATGTTTACGTCTATTTTTATTTTGATTAGTTGAAAAAATTCTCACTTTTGTGAACTTTATTTAAAATGAGGTGAATAAAAAGACCCCAATTTATTTCGTGATTCAGTTAGTCTCCCTATCATTTAAAAAAAGTCACCCAAATAAGTGACCATGTGACCGACTTCATAATAATGCTATCATCGCATGATATTTTAGCTATCACGATGGTGAGTTCGATCTTAAATTTACTTATTTTGACCAAAGTTTGCTGCGCACATGAAGGATGTAAATTTTCCCATCCAATGCACGTGAGTATGTAAATTGAACGTGGTTTAGTGGAAAGAGGATGTTAAACATTGTAGTTAAATGGGGTTAAGTTTAGGAATTTGACAATAGTGAGACAACAACTAAATTTCCTCATCCCTTTCTATATGAATGCAAATAAGACAATATTTTAATGAGGCATCCACTCATCCCCTTGGTGCCAAAAGTTTGGAACATAAAATCCAACAATAAAATATGTTTAATGAGACCCCATACTCTTTTATAATAGATCAACATACCCCTTACCATAACTAATCGAATGTTAATTCTTTTTCTCTATCTACCTCCATGCCTTCACTGATTCTATGACAAACATCAGACGTTGCATCTCCGGTGAACTTCGATGACACTTCGGGGAACTCTAATGACAATCCGTTGAACTTTAGTGACATTCTGGTGAACTCCAACAATACTCCGACAACATTCTAGTTGTTCGGGCGACATTCCGGCAACACCCTAGTGATTTTGTCGAGCACCTGACGATATATACGTGACTTCGGCAATGTTCCGATGACCCTTCAGCGTAATTTCACAGTGCAAATTCAAATTGTGGAATTAGTAAAAATTAGCATTTTCTACTAAATTTCATAGTGTGAAATTCCACACTCCAGTTTTACCTTACTATTACACAGTGCGAAATTTAAAATTTTAGAGTGGAAAATTTCACATTGTGAAATTTTACCATCGAAAAACACGTCAAAAATTACACTATGAAATTTCAAATTTCAAACTTCAAAATTAAATATCATTCATAGATATCATTTGATATATCTCCTCGAAACCTTTCCAAATATACAATTTTGTTCTCAAACGGACTTATATTTTGTGAGGTATTTAATTTTAAAGTTTTCACATAAAAAGAAAAAATAAGGATTAGGGCTAATTATGTTCGAAAAAATACGATTTAAGTTGATCAAAGGGTTCTTACTAATGTTGCATCTGTTTTTTTATCTGAATCTGAAATCTGAAGACTGAATTTAAAGTATGAAATTTGAATCTGAAAAATATATTATATTTTTATTCCAAATTAATCTATGAATGGATGTATTTAGTCAAATTCAGTATTAAGAGGTAATTTTAACTCTTAACCTTTATAGTAAAATATACCTATTAGAGTCTTAATCATTTAAAAAACAAACACTATTTGGTACCTCTTAAAAAAAGTAAATTACTCATTTGACTCCTAAACTATCACGGTTCTTCCAAAATGGCCCCTCACCTATGAAAAGCATCAATTTGAGGTCAAACATAAACATAAATTTAAAATGGTCCTTCCGTTAGATTTGACTCGGGATGTGCATTAAACCCGTCAACATAAAGAATCGAACCAAACCGACCTTTGTGATTCAGGTTGTTTTTTATTTATTTATAGGTTGGTTCTAATTCTAAGAAAATCGATGTAGTCAATTCGGTTCTCGAGTTGGTATATAAACTAAGCCGAACCAAATTGAAAACCCAAACCTTAGAACCAAATCAAAAACCGAACCTAAAATCGATAAGTAGAACCGAAAGTAAAACTGAGCCTAGAATTTAATCATTTAATGTTTTAGTCTTTTACGTTTTTTAGCCTTTATGTTTCCCCAACCAAACCCTAAAATCTAACACAAAATAAAAACATTAATTGAAGGTACTCTCCAAAAGAGGCGAAGCTCTCTCTCTCTCTCTCTTTGTTGTATTGGATTTTTGGTATATATTTTATGTTTTTTATATATGGATTTTGGGTTTTCGTATATCATTGTTGGTTAGTTTCCTTCTAGGATTCTTTAAAAAAGAATATTTATTTCCATTCTCATGTGTCTAAAATATGTTGAGTTGACAGTGTGTATAAATGGGATGCATTGCATATTCTTTACCATTTTTCTTCTTAGTAACATATTTGTAACTATAAAAGCAAGGGCGATGCTATATGTTTGCTCCTTCCTTTTCGATTAAAGGCATTCTTTGTGCGATAATTGTATTGTACCGCCTTTTTGTGCACTAAACTTAATTAAGTTATTAGTGAAGGCATTTAAAAATTAAGAGACATCTACTATATGCATAAAATGGTTTTTACTTTATGCTTAAAGAATTGCATATAGACATTTTTTAAATTAAATATTTGTTTTAATTTTTCTGGATATACATAAGTTTAATTATTTTGCTTGTACATTCTTCTTTGAAGCTCAAAATTTCTCAGAAACACAATTTCTCTAGTTTTTTACATCAGTTACAATTTTGAAGATCAGAATGTCTCAGATACAATTTTAAAGTTCTAAAAAAGAATGTTTATTGTCATTCTCAAATATGTGACTTGAATGTCTATTTTTCTTGTACATTCTACTTATTTTGCTAGTACATTCCCAACAAACGAATCCTACCACTACACAAGCATCACAAGAAGCAGACGGTGAATTGACTGAGGTAGCTAAGAAGAAGTTCAAATTTGATGTGTGGGATCATTTCACTAAAATAGAGAAGGAAGATGGGAGTAAGCTTGGTCATTGTAAGTGTATCTATTGTTCAAATATGCATGCTTCTTCAAGTTCTTATGGAACTAGTACCTTAAGGAAGCACCTTGGGAGGTGTAAAGCTTATTTGTTGAATAGAGATACAAAGAAAACAAATTTATCTTTTTAAAAGGATGATGATGAGGAGAGTCAACCAGTCCCATGGAAATTTGATCAGGGAATTGTAGAGAGGCACTTGCTAAAATAATTTTGATTGATGGCTTACTGTTTGGTTTGTTGAATGTGAAGGCTTTATGTTGTTTATGAGTGTTTATCAACCTAGATTTCATCCCATGTCCCACGCTACAATTACTAGAGACATTTTTGAGTTGTATGCTAAGTTAAAAAAAGAGTTAAAAATAGCTTGCAATATCAAACTCAGTGAATTTGTCTCACCACTGACGCATGGACTTCAATGCAAAATATGAGTTACATGCATCTTACCGCTAATTTTATTGATAGTACTTAGAAATAGAAAAAAAATTACTCAACTTATCTATCCTTGATAGTCATAAGGGTGTTGCTATAGTCCAAGAAGTCGAAGCATGCTTTGTTGAATGAGGTGTAGAAAAGGTATTTACAATAATAGTTGATAATGCCTCTTCTAACGACACTACTATTGCGCACTTGAGGAAAAAACTTATGAAAAAAATGCTTTTATATTAGATGGTGAATTTTTTTCATATGTGATGTTGTGCCCATTTATTGAATCTTATTGTGAGGGATGTGATGAAAGAGATAGAGGACTCCATTAGTAAAATTTGTGATGTAGTGAGATGAATTAGGAGTTCTCCGTAAAGAGCACAACAATTTAGAATTTGTTGTGATTAAGAACAAAAAATGTCCAAATCCTTGTGATTTGATGTCCCCGGAAGATGGAATAACATATTTCTCTTGTAAGAAGCCGCACTCAAGTTTCAAAAGGCATTTGAAAGATTGGATTAACTAGAAACAAGTGTAGTCTCTGATCTTAAGGAAGAGTTAGCTAGTGATAAGGGTTGGGATAATAATCAAGTCTTGATGAAAATTTTAAAAGTTTTTATGATATTACCAAACTCTTATCGAGGTGTTTATATGTCAGTAAAATGATTTCTTTCATCATGTGTGTGCAATTAAACAACTATTGAATGATTGAGCTAAACATTGTGATCTTCAGTTAAGTATCATAGCTAAAAAGATAAAGGAAAAATTTGACAAATATTGGAAAAAAATTGAGAAAGTTAATATGATGTTGGTTGCGGTTGTTTTAGATCCACGATACAAGTTAAAGTATGTGGAGTTTTGTTATGGGAGAATTTATCATTTCAAAAAAGTGTATCAGTTGATAAGGAGAATACAAGAGGTTATGCATAGAATGTATATTCATTATCAATGTGTGATAATATGAGTTATCGTCCGAAAAACACTTAATCTTCAAATGAAATGTAAGTTGATTCCTTAAAAGGTGATAATGGTGAACAAGTAAAGTCCCTTCTATCGGAGTTTTTGAAACATTTGGAAAAATGAGAAAGTGTAGATTCAAATTCCAAAGATGATAGATATTTTGATGAAGTGGTAACTAAGGATGGGCTAAATTTCGACATCTTAGTATAGTGGAAATTGAATGGTTGTAGGTTTCCAACACTCGATCCAGTAGCAGATGGTGTTTTAGGGATTCCCTATTCAACCATTGTTTCGAAATTGGCCTTTAGCACAGGGGGCGTGTCCTTGATCAATTTTGTAGTTTCTTATCCCCTAAGCTAGCAGATTGCAAAAAAATTGGCTTTGTGCGTCACCACTACCACTAGAAGTTGAGATGCGATTAGTTGAAATGTATGATCTTGAATCAAGTAATTTTTATTACGTAAAATTCTTTTTCTTTTGGTTTACTTACTTGTGGTGACAAAAAACTCAACACAAATAATAATGAAAGGCAATCACCAGGAAAACAAAAACAATAATAATCACAATCACACAACACCAAGATGTGCGTGGTTTGGCAAATTTCCTACGTCCATGGAGAGGTATACTATTGTATTGAGTATCTCTCAAGAGAAGTTTTTCTACATGCCCTTTGCCCCGGGCCAGGGGCACAATATATATTTCGTTCAAAAAAGAGATGTGTTGGTAACCAACACGTTAGCCCACTATCCCATGAATATCTCCTCTAAAATTTTGGGGATAGACTGGGTCACATCTTTAAATCCAACCTCCATTTAGAGCATCCCATAATTTGGTCCGGACGCCACGTATTTTTAATTGGGCTTCGTCCGGCTACTCTCTTAGGCCTAAAAGACGAAGAAAGTACCCACATTACTAATATGCAAAAATCTTCTATTTAACTCACTAATTAATATGTAAAATATTGTTATTTGCAATCATCACAGAAGATCTCAAACTCATAGCTATTTTCTCTAGTACAATCGTGTTGACTTTGAAAAACCCATTTGTATATAGATAGGTAAACAAATTAAAAAATTTAATTTAATTAACCTAAAATAGAATTACCCAAATTAAATAAGCACCAGTTTTAAACTTGTATTGTGTTAATCACTTAACCAATTTTATTTTGCCCTAAAGCATACATCTAGGTGATAAGAGATAAAATAAAATCAATCGCACAACACGTCAATGTACGAAGAAAACCCATAATAGGGAAACCTGGGACGATCCAGCCACGTAAAATCCATTAAGTATGGAATTAAAAAGGACACGACAGTAGAATTACAACACAAACCTGACGTCCTCGCGAGTCTTAACACTCTCCGTTGCTTAAAACACCGTAGTACCCGCCGATACAACTCAGCAACCGTCTACAGATCTGAACATGGAGTCCACCATTTCTTCACCATAACACCGTAACATAAAGTCCACCATGTGTAAACAGTAGTAAGTACATATTCCACCGCACGAAATGAATACTTAGATGAGAACAGTATTAAACCATGGTAACTAAACAAAGATCTCAAAGAATATATGAATTGAAACATGGATCTTAAAAACAAGGATTATTGAATCACTATAAACAATATATACAAATTTCTCTTTCTTTTTCTTTTCTTATTTTTCTCACTTAATCTCACTTAGATCACCTTTACATTTTCTTTTTTGAGTCAGTTTAGGATGCCCTATTTCCATGTGGATTCGACCTCGTCTTACCGGGTTTATTACTTACGCGACAGGCTTGCACTTGAGCCTATATAAGCACGCACTTCAGACACTTTTTAAGTCGCGTCACATATCAAGTATAACCATACACCAAATATACCACCATATATGCACATGCAAGAGAAATAAAGATCTCAGTATCCGACTTCCCTCAACTCCCGACTTTTGCCAGTTTCATGCGTGGGACGTCTTGCAAGCGAAATCTAAACAAGGAACCCTCATGATACACTACTGTACAGCTTAGTTAGTCTTTGAGATCCGTCAGCCCAAGATTGAAAGAAAATGGAAATAAGAATATATGTGTGCAGTAATAATATAAATTTTTAACTTTTGTCCATTACCGATTAAAGTCTCATATTACCAGAGGGATACACTAAATCCCAATAAATATACCCATTTAATTATACTCAAATCAATAATACAAAATGTCTGAGGGACTAACATCTCTCAGCTGCCGAACTTTGCTACTTTCATGCGTGGGATGTTTCGCAAGAAAAATTCAAACAAGGAACCCTCCCGATACACTACTATATAGCATTATCGATCGCTGAGATCCATCAGTCGAGGACTCATGTTTATAATATACTCCACAAATTTTTATAAGGCTCTCCAAGCCCTATAGTCATCCATTTAACCATATGTAAACTCAAAGTGTCACAATTTCCTTTAGTATATCATGCATATTTTTGTTGCCTACCGGTCCATGTATGATATTGAATGCTAAGATTTATGATGTTGCACACATGTTATTGTTTATTCAGTTATTGTGATTCGATAGCCTACATGTCCAATTATAATTTTTGAGCAACAAATTAAGCCGTGATATATATTTTGGGAAGGCAATAATGGTCATCGAATGCAGATGTCATTATTTTTTTCATCATAATATCACCAATTAAGTTAATTAAACCCAAACATGAATAATTTAGTTCATTGCTCATGCAATATTTAATGAATATAAGTGGAAAATTTATTGACTTCTGTATGTAAGTCTTTACTTAATGTAATATTCATATTATGAAATATTTGGTAGTCACCACAGTGATCCAACTATAATGAAAATGAATGTTAAATGTAAACCAATTATAATGAAAATGAATGTTAAATGTAAAGATGATAGCAGTAATAACTTTTGATGTTTATAACTATGGAGTATATTGAGTCTTATCATCAAACAAGATTATTCCCTACAGGGAGTTGATTTTGACAAATTGAATGAACTCCACATATCATATACATTATTCAAGTATATATCATGTATATTTAATACTCAAGTATCTACATGCATCATATAATTGCTAATCAATGGTTACTAATTAAAAAATAAAATGCACACTAGTTATTAGATATTAACGTATGTGTTGTCAAATCAAAGCATTAATGTAGTGACCAATTTATCCCATATCTTTAACATGATATGGTCTTATTTATTTCTCTCGATTATTTTGTTGTTTTTTTTATCCCGCTATTGATGATCGATATTATGTGGAACACTCCATATAAAGTTTGAAGAAATTAAACAAATTAAGTTTGCTTATATGTTGCACACTCGGACTAATAATGATAGAGATAATTTGTATCTTTTATGATTTGAAACGAGTTTTCATCTTAGTAGAGTTTCAAGTTAAACTTATTGTGTTACAGAAAGTATTTACTTTTGATACAAGGATTGTTTACAAAACAAACTAGAAATGTAAATAAGATTCCTTATCTTTTATTCTTGGGGAATCAAGCCTTTTGTTTTTCATAAAACCTCAATGCTTCCTATGTTCTTGAAAAATATTTGTCTAGACTTGATTGTGAGGGATATTTTTTAAAACATTAAGTCATTCTCAAAGGTTATGGTTTTCCTTTGATGTTTTGTATAAAATAATGTTTGAATATAATTCTTTTAAAGATTATATTGATCCCGCATCATAATCATAGTATTATTGATGAAACTCTTTAATCTTGAATCAAATTAAATCTGACTCCCTTTGCTGATTTTTCGTGGACAAGATTTTGTAATATCTCTTATCCATATTAATAGTCGAGTTATGCCCTTAATGTATTACAATATCTAATATAAGGATTACCTATGTGGCCCAAGTAAGAGATTATGAGAAGATTCCCTTAAAGTGTACCTACGTAAATAATATAATCGTTATTGATATGTACATAGATCATATAATCGTCATTGACATGTTATAAAGAAATGATTATATAAACTTAATTAATTTTTCCACCTATGGTATTTTTAGAAGTAATACAATCACATTTTCTAATCATATTGTATATTCAATTTATACAACTTATGATAACTAGGAGTAAGTTTATATATTATATATTCAATTTATACAACTTATGATCAGTGGGAGTAAGTTTATATATTATATATTCAATTTATACAACTTATGATCAGTGGGAGTAAGTTTATATATTTAGTTTATTGTAAAATAGAGAAATAAAATGTTACATGAATTTTCAATGTGTAATGGATGAAGTTATGAGATACTAAAAGATTAGATGCTTACATTAAAGTCGGTTGTTCATTTTTTTACGATCAGTTATTATAACTCAGATTTACTGGTTTTATGGAAAGTTTGAAGTTCACTCTTATCCACTTATGTTTACTTTAGTTTAATGACCAATATAATGAAGGAGTGCAACACAATCCATTGACTATTCTAGAAATCTGAATCTGTAGCATGCTTTGTTGCTACAACTTATTGATTATGACAACGTAACTTAAATTTCAGGACTTGGAGCTGTCGACAATATTGCCAAGCCGCTGAAATATTATGATACTATCGTTGCAATCTTCTTTATTAAGATACATTATGTATTATGTGAGTAACTAAGCACATCAAATGAAAATACTTTCCATAAAATAAGCAAACGTTTAGTACAAAAAAACAAAGATCTTTCCCTGCAGTGAATTCTAATATTCTCGCATCTCCGTAACTATTACTATGGCTACCACAGAAGTGAAAATTCCTTTGAGGATTATGATAGACAAAGACAGAAAAAAAGTAGTTTTTGCTGAATCAGAAACTGATTTTGTGGACATTCTATTTAGCTTCCTGACAATGCCAATGGGAACAATAGTCAGGCACCTAGCTAAGCAATCTGATTCACAGCAAAAGTCAACAGGAAGCTTGAACAGTTTATATGAAGGCATAGCAAATCTTCCAACAAAGTATTTCTGTACAGATCAATGCAAAGACATGCTCCTGAATCCAAAAAATTCGTCTGAAGAACAGTGTTGTAAACTCAAACTGAATGTAGATAGTACACAACCCACCAAATTCTTCATATGTGAAAATTGGAATTGTGGCGAATTCTGCGGATCTGATTTGAGCTATTACAACACTGCAAAATGCAGTTGTGGGAAGCTGATGACTAAACAGATAACCCTAAAAGATTCTAAATGTCATGATGCTGGTGGAATTTTTACGACTGAAACAGCCACTTTTATTATCAGTGATGGTTTACTTGTAATGCCTAATCAACCGGGCCATATAGTGCGATTGTTAAGCGATGCTGGAATCAAGGACATGACTAACCTTGAAGTAAAGACTTTGAACATTGGTCTCCAAGAGGTATGTTGGATGATTTTTCAATTTTTTTTTGAGACCATACACTTGATTCAATGACCCGTTTTTAGTATGTAACGAGTTTGTAATGTCCTTGTTTGTATAAAAAAAAATTGGACTAAACTCTCTATCTATCTATCTATCTATCTATCAATATATATATATATATATATATCAGTCCGCATTTCAAGAGTGCGGACCGAACATGTATCACCTCTTAGATGCAATCTAACGCCATCTGAACAAGCAATTCTGTACCGAGGAAATGAATACTCTCAGTTGATCTTAATTAATCCAAAAGGCAATGGAGAATTTGTCAAGGGGCCATCGATGTTTATGGTGACGGATGATTTGGTTGTGTCGCCATTGTCAACAATCTCTTGTATTTCTTATCTCAGCAAATTGAAAATTTCCTACTCTGATGTAGAGGAACAGGGTGTCACTATTGGCATAGAGGAGGTAAAAATGATTAAGCTTTGACTACCTACTAAGTCAAGTGATGTTTGGTTTTAACTCTTGAGTTTGAATCAAAATCCATACAAATTTGAAGGTGTTTAATGTTAGTTTAATTTTGAAAATTTAGGATTTTAATAGTGAAAACTAGCCATAAGTAATTTAAAATATTGACAATCAAACTTGACCTGAATTTTTAATATGTAATATCGCATCTAAATCTATTCATGGGTCAAGGTTGATCTGCCTTATATAATGTTGTAAATATTAATTGTAATTTCCATATTTGTAAAAGTGAGTAAATTATATATGGAACTCGTAGTTTGAGACCGATTCTGTAACAATATATTCTAATATTTACATTACGGTTAATTTATTGTTATGCAGGCTTTGAGCATACTAAAGGCATCTTTAAGTTCTACATCAGCTTTAACCGATGGTCTTGACCTCATCCTGAAGAAGCCAAAGCAAAAAAACTGACAGTTTTAACGGTTACTGTTGTTAAATTTTTAATCCACATCGCATTATAGGAAAGATAGTTGATCGTGCTATATGGTTGGCTGCATGCCGTATTTTTATATTCCATGGTTTCTAATATTGGAAATCCGTGTATTTCTTAGTGAATACAACTCGAAGCATTATTCAACCAAATTGTGCTAATCTGTGATGGATAATCATGTTAGTATTCCCTGCAAATATTGATATTTTAAGAGATGTTCCCTAGTCATGTCTATATTTTTTTATAAAAGGTACCCTTCAAACAAAATACATGAGTTGAAAAAAAAAGACCGTTAAGCAAACAATATTGAAAATGATACACAACTCCCTTTTGGAGATATTTGACTATAGTCGGGCTAGGCCACAAAACAAAAATTATGGCAGAATCTACAAATTTCATGATTTTCACAAATAAATAAATTTGGAAAATAGTTCTGCATACTTTGATACTGTGATTTTCGAAAGCAGCAGCTTTGCTGTTGTGAAGGGGGTAGGGCGGCTGTGGGTTGTAGGTTCGAGAGTTGTTTATATTTTATTTTTTGTATTGAAAAATATATTTAGGTTGCGTTTGCTTTTTTGTCTGAATCTGAAAAAATTATTTGTTTACTGTCTGAATGAAATATCTGAATGTATAATGTTTGTTTGCAGATTTATGTCTGGAATCTAAATGCAGATTATTTGGACCATTTTACCCTTATATTTATTTTATATACAAAATGTATATTTAAAATATTATGAAAACAACTTTTTTTTATTTAGTAGAAAAAACAACTTCCTTTTTTTATGAAAATAGTTTTTTTTATTTAGTAGAAAAAACAGCTTTTTTTTATTTAGTAGAAAAAACAACTTTTTTCTTTGTGAAAACAGTTATTTTTTATTTAGTAGAAAAAACATTTTTTTTATTTATGAAAACAGCTTTTTTTTAAATGAAAAAGGTCTTTTTTTATTTAGTAGAAAAATGGTTTTTTTTTTAATGAAAACAACTTTTGTTTATGTAGTAGAAAAAATAGCTTTTTTTATTCAGTAGAAAAAACACAGCTTTTATTTTTTTTATGAAAACAACTTTTTTTTTATTTAGTAGAAAAAACAGTTTTTTTTATTTAGTAGAAAAACAGTTTTTTTTATTATTTATGGATTATCTACACTACTGTCATTTCAAGGGTATTACTGTCATTTCAAGGGTATTATTGGAAACAAACTTTCATTCAGATTTAAGTGTTCAGATTCAGAGGGTTTAGAACCTCTGAACCATTAACTCAAAAATATTACCGTTGCTATCTGAATCCTATGAAAAACAAACATATTTTTGCTCCCTCTAAAATCTGAATGGCTTAAGTTCAGACTTCAGATGTGCAAACAAACAGGACCTTAGTGTAATTAATTAAGCGATTTGAGACTTATATATTATCTCGATTTCTCCTGGCTTATATATATTATCTTGATTTTTATAGTGACTAGCTTATACCCCGTAGTACGACATTTTTAATAACACTCCGACAAATGTTCTCGAGCAACTATCCCAACTACATCTAAATATAATAGTAAGATCCCAAAGTTGAACCCAAACTAAAAAGCCCAAGAACCCAAACCGAAAATCAAAAATCTAAACAAAATGCCCCAAAACTGAAACAAATATAATAAGATCCCAAAAATTGTTCCCCAACAATTAGAACTTGTGTGGACATCACTAAGTGTAGGAGGGTAGTGAGACTGGGGTCTATGAATAACTGGAAAGGGTGAGGCGTGACCCACTCCAATGGACGCTGCCTGCAAGGTCTCCTGGTGCAGCTTCTCAAGAAACTTTCTTCTTCTGGTAACAATGGAACTCAAGCTTCAACTCACTCCCTGTAAGAAGATGAACTTTCACAGCAAAAATAGTAATTTTCTCAAAGAAACACCTGAGAATGATGGCTGTCAGTGGGGAGTGAAGGAACAAGGCACTCAGCACTAAGAGAATGAGCAGGGAGAGAATACTAGGTAGGTCTGGTGATATTTTAGCAGAGTAACATTGCAATTTCAATTGTCCATCCTTTCGACCTTGCCCAGAGGTCTATTTATACTAGGGCATTAGGAATGAGTTGACATTTTTGGGCGCCAAAATTGAGAGGGTTTGTGGGGAACAATGTCTGAAGTGTACCATTTGTCCCCACCTGCAGGCAGTCCTGCCTGTTCCCTCCTGCAGGCGCCACCTGGCGCCGACCAAAGTCAAAAAGCGCATATGTCCCCTAATGAAGACAAAATATCAGATTTGGTAATTATCTTTTGAAACGGTAACTTGCGGTGCAATTTTGCAAGTCTTGAGAGAGGATGCCTGAAGGACCCCTCTTCTCTAAAATTGTTGTTTTTCTTGAGAGGGACCTTGAGGACCCCTTCTTCTGAAAAAGTCATTTTCTTATAAAGAGTTTATTTCTTGTGAGTAGGCAGCTCTTTGGCTGCTCACTTCACTTGTGACCAAGTGTGAAGTGTGTGTAGTCTTGAGTGACTTTTGTGTCTCCCTATTAGTATTCTCTCAATCCTATAGTGCTGAGTGGTTGAGCTTGCTCAACATACCTTGTCCCTCAGCCGCCAAGCCAAAACTCCCAGGAGGTCCCAACTAGCCTATTCGAGCCCTGCTTGCTCAACTAGGCAACTTGTACAAGAAAGAAAAGTGTTAGTACTATTGTTTCTTTTAAAGAATGATGTTTCATGATGAGGAGTTGCTCGTGGTAGCTACTCCCTCATCCTGGCCGCCCTGGGTGGGTTCCTTCTCGATATGAGCTTCTGCCGGAACCCTTGCAGTGGCACTTCTCAGATAACATTTCTGCAGTGACACTTGCAGTGGCGTTGACCCTTGCAGTGGCACTTCTCAGTCTTGGACTGCTGCGGTGACCCTTGCGAGGCACCTCTCGAATGTCATTGCTGCAGTGACCCTTGCAGTGGCGCTGGCCCTTGCAGTGGCACTTTTCAATCTTGGACTTCTGCGGTGACCCTTGCGAGGCACCTCTCGAATGTCATTGCTGTAGTGACCCTTGCAGTGGCGCTGACCCTTGCAGTGGCACTTCTTAATCTTGGACTTCTGCGGTGACCCTTGCGAGGCACCTCTCGAATGTCATTGCTGCAGTGACCCTTGCAGTGGCGCTGACCCTTGCAGTGGCACTTCTCAATCTTGGACTTCTGCGGTGACCCTCGTGGGCACCTCTCGAATGTCATTGCTGCAGTAACCCTTGTAGTGGCGCTGACCCTTGAAGTGGCACTTCTCAATCTTGGACTTTTGCGGTGACCCTTGCGAGGCACCTCTCGAATGTCATTGCTGCAGTGACCCTTGCAGTGGCGCTGACCCTTGCAGTGGCACTTCTCAATCTTGGACTTCTGCGGTGACCCTTGCGAGGCACCTCTCGAATGTCATTGCTGCAGTGACCCTTGCAGTACCTCTCGAATGTCATTGCTGCAGTGACCCTTGCAATGGTGCTGACCCTTGTAGTGGCACTTCTCAATCTTGGACTTCTGCGGTGACCCTCGCGGACACCTCTAGGATGTCATTAATAAAAAAAAACATTTTTATTTTATTTATATTTTTTTATTGGTAGACACCCTTCTACACTAAGTGAAATAAAATAAATACGAAACCCAAAAATTGTAAACCAAACCCATTCACCAAAAAAATAACTAAAGAATGCGCGCATAGAAAAAAAATAAGACAAAATAAATAAACTAACTAATAAGAAAGAAGCAAGCCAATTAGTAAAGCACCCATTCCTCTGGGATAGTAGGCTCCATCATAACTTTGACTTTAAAGGTGGTTGCCTTGAGTTTAAGAACGAACAACAGTTTTTTTTAATACTTGAATGCTCCAGATACAAAGAACTTGGAATTAAAAAAATGCTCCAAATCTTTTAAGTTCCTAAGTTCCTTACAACCAACTGACTAAATAAAAATAAAACAAAACAAAACAAAACAAAGGAAAATGAGGAAACGGGAGAGATAGAGATATGTCTGTTATGTCATAACATAACTCTCTATTTATGTTAATATCGAGTGGTTGTCAACCCCGAACATGTGACAATTGGTAAGTCTAGAGTGGGTCAGGGGGATGCGGACTCCCCTCGCATAAGCTTCGAAGGTAGCAGGGTAAATCTTCGTAAGTGACACATAGAAATGACTTACTAACTCCCCATTTATCGACCATATAGTCGCTAAGTGTTCTTCCCAAACATGGTTTTGGAGTAATAATCGCACAATGGTGAGAAGGTCAACAATGGTAATTGGATGCTCATTATGGAGGGGGTGGTTCTTTATAAAGTAGGTTTGGAACCATGTGCATTTGATTAGTGACCAAAGCCCCTTAATTCCCCCTTTTTCCAACTTAATTGAAGCATACTTTTCTGTCATTTTAACCTACACGACAAAGATAAATGCATACGTGTTAGTGTTTGATCAAGAATCAATTAAACTTTTCGAGAAAAACAACCAAAAACAAAAATTGGGACATTTTATCGAACATCTAGTGTGCAAGGTAAAAATGGCTTTAATAGTGATTTTGATTTGTGGTCTTGCCCAATTGTTTTCAACAATACAAAACTCTTGATCAAAATGTGTTTACTGCAACAAAATTAAAAAAAAATGAATTTGTAACAAGAACATACTACAAACCAACATAAATACCAAAACCTAAAATGAGTTTAAAATCTTAAATTGACCCAATTTTTAGATGTTAAAATAAAAAATTCAATCCTTAGTTATGATTTAGGCAGTACGTTATGATGGAGACATAACAGACACAAGAAAACCTTAGTTATCGACATAACAGACATAAGAAAACCCACTTTCAAACTGTCACCTCTTCCAAAGCTCAGTCGCTGAAGATCTACAAATACCCACTCCAAAAAGAAAACTACCAACATTCAAATCACTACAAAAATCAAGACTTTTGTAAAAACCCCAACAAAACACCAGCAAAACTCTGACGACACCTTCAATAAGAAAAATATGCAATACACCATCCCATCTAGCATGCAGGCTTACACTCTAACAACAAACCCCAAACCCCAAATCCTTCCTTCAGGTTTAGCTATCCATAAAATCGGACCCAAGTTTAGAAGTAGTTACCGTGTAAATTTTTTGTTCCCGTTCGTGACATATTCGAATCCATTCTGTAGTGATTTCATTTGAGAGCATTTCATATAGATTCGGATCCAATGATCCTTTTCTCCTGTTGGAGTGGATAGTTCTCTGATAGTTAGTAACCATTTTTTGTTCATCTGAGAATGTTGATTTGTTCATGACCAAGAAAAATATTCGGATCTAAATGGAGGATATCACGTCAGTGTGGTGTATGCAAAACAATGATCAGATGGTCAAATAATTTTTCTGGTGGTTAGAATTTGTTCCCCATCGTCTTTGGAGAATCAAAACTCTCTATGGAATAGGAAGAGGAAGAGGAAGAGGTGGATATGGAATATGTGAGGGACGCCAACAATAGTAGTAGAGAGAGGGGCTGCCAGCGGTAGTACCTCGATAATAACATGGATATGAAGAGTTTTTAGAGTTTTTTATATATTAAAAAATTTAAATGGTAGAAATGAAAAGGCAATGGTGTATTTATTACGTCTCATTAACCCCTAATACTATCGTATTAAAGTTATAACTAGCATGTATCTCACGCGATGCGCAAATTATAGTACGACATTTTTCAAAATGCGCAATAAAATTTCATTATACTCGTAAAAAAAATTAATTTCATTATTGGTAATAGTCATATGAATTCACATATTATTCGTATAATGGAAAGTTGATTTGAGAAATTTTATCGCATTCACTATATTGTCTTAATAAAAACTCAAAACATAATTATTATTCCAAATTGAAAATGTTTTCAGCATTCCAATCGTCATTTTGCGCTGTCAATCATTGGTCTCAATTACTTTGCTCTTGCAAATAAATAGCATTTAATTTATAAATATATAGATGTCTGATTGACATACATTACATTTTAATGTGGTTATAACATACTAAGAAGTATGCTATAACTGTCATTAGTTATAGCATATTAATCACCCATACAAATAAGATGATGATAAGAAAACAAAAAGGATGAATAAGAAAGAGAATGATGAAGGAAGAATAAAGGATGATAAAAATAGAAGATGTATGAAAAAGAATGTAAGAAGTAAGATGTAATAAAGAAAGGATAGTGAATACAAAAAATAAATAATAAATGATGAAATAAAAATGAAAATGAATGAAAAAATAAAAAGCAATACAAAAGAAAAGAAAAGGAAAAAAAGAAGAGAAAGAAAAAAAAAATGAAATGAATTAAAAAAGTATGTATGAAATATAATGAATAATAAATGAAGATATAATATAAAAAAAGTAGATTAATTATAGAAAAGGAGAAAAAATAGATATGAAATGATGAAAGAAAATGAAAAAAAAAAGGATGAAAATAAAAAAAGAAAAATAAAATAAAATAAAATGAAAAGATGATGAAAAAAAAAGAAAAGAATAAATGGTAGATGATGAAAAAGGTATTAATGAAGAGAAAAGGCAAAAGAAAAAAATGAGAATAATAAAATGTGGAAATAAGAATGAAAGAAAGCAAAAAAAAAGTGAAATGAAGAAAATGAAAAAAATTGAAGAAAAAAATAAAATAAAAGAAAGTGAAAAAAATAAAATAATAATTAATTGATAAAAGTGAAAGAAAAAAAGATGGAAAAAAAAAGAAAAGGACGATAAAGATGAAAAAAAGAAAGAGTAATGAAAAAAAGAAGGGGATCTTCCTATTAAGTCCTGTTTGAAGGGGATATTTCCTATTAGGTCCTAACATGACATTTTTTTCTTAATAGGTCTCATTTGTGCATACAGTGAATATTCACTGTATGTTTACAAATGGGACCTATTAGAACAAAAATCTTATTTTATGGGACCTGATGGAGCAAAAAAAAGATGCTAGGACCTATTGAACTACAGACTTAGTAAATGGGACTAATTGGTAAAAACCGAAAGGAAGATGATAAAATAAAGATGTAATATGGAAAAAGTGATGAATGTAAATGATAAATAAAAAAAAAGATTGATAAAGATAAAATAAAATGAAAAGAATTATAAAATAGAATAAATGAATATATGTGATAATGATAATAAAAAAAATGATAGATTATTAAAAAAAAGATATGATAAATAAGATAATGAAAAAAGATGAAGAATAAAAATGTAAAAGGGCTTTCGAGACATTGCAACCGGACCGTACCATGATCCCAAAATCACCGATAAGTATATCTAAAAAATTTCAATAATAAACGAAAAAAAAGAATAAAAAATCTCTTCTCACAATCACAGATATATGAACCAATTTGAAAGGAACTGTTTGAAAATATATAGAATTAGTTCAACATAACTTTTTCTCTAAAGTCAAATATCTTGGTGCAAATGAATGTTCAAAGATCTAAATTCCTCTATTACACGTTGAAACCTAAATGGTATTGCCCACCCACCAAGGAGTTCATACTTTTCCAGACCCTCTTTATTGCTTGCATTTGTAAAACTGAGACCTAAAATATTATTTCAGTGGTTGAGACTTATGCAGAAAAACCAACATTCAACCCACTAAGAACCACCCAAGTTCTCTAGATTTGAACAAAATTTCAGAAAGGGAAAAAAAATCTAAAAGATGGATTGAGGGTAGGGGAGAGGCTCACACTGAATGATCTGGTAGATGTTGGTGATTTTTAAAATAAGTGAGTAAGAGTTTTGGGTATAAGAGATTTAAAAGCTTGTCCCACATTGGAAGTGTGTGGAAGAGGTGGGAAGCTAACCCAAATATAAAAGGGGATAGTGTCCCACATTGGAAAATGTACAAAGCTAAGTGTCACCACTAAGCTATAAAAGGGGTGGGCAACCTTTGAGTCCCACATTGGAAAAATGTTAAGAATTTGTACACTTAATAAGTACAAATGGAAGATGAAGAGTTAATTCATCTAGCATTTAAGAGGCTATTCAAGAGACCTCAATACGGTGCGAAGCACCGTACACACACGCGCGCGCGCGCGCGCGCGTGCGGGTGCGAGGCAGTGGGCTGTGGAGGCGCTAGTGGCGCACTTTGCACTTCGCATGCCTCGGGCGCGGTCACTTTTTGGTTGACCCGTGCAAAACCGATTCGGTATTATTATACCTGTTCGGAAAGGACTTAAGACTGTTGGTAATTAACAGTCATACCTGTTCGGAACTGACTTAATTCAACAGTCATGACTCTTGAAGACAAAGCCTTTCATTATCGATAAATAAAGGCTGCCTAAAAACGGAATTACATTGATAACAAAAACCAGTTTTAGATTTCCATACCCTGCTATTACTCTCTTACAATTTTCAGGAGATATAAATTCTCTTATTCTGTTTTGTGCACATAAACAGAATAAGAACTTGATTGACTGTTCTTCACAATTGCATCCAAGGGCTGTCTTCAAATATACAAGTTGCAGGCAGTGCAAGTTGCTTCATTGTATCTTGAGTACGGATTTGCAGATTACCGTTTGTATACCGAAGTTATTCGTGTGGGGCAAATACTGTATTTAGGAAAGTGACATCACGCCTTGAAGTTTTCTAGTGACTATTCAGAAGCTATATTGTTGTATTCAAGTTAACATTTTGTGATATATAAAGAGTTCCATTTATGTATTTGCATACATATTATCCAACAATCTAAATACAGTATTTTGGAAATGGCCGACTCTTCCAAATCACTTCGACAAATAACAGAAGGTTTGGTCAAATTGGACCGTTTTGATGGTGGTAATTTTCTGCGTTGGCAGAAAAAGGTTCATTTTCTTCTAACATCATTGAAGATTGTATATGTCTTATCACAACCAAAACCAAATGAAGATGAAGATGAAACCGTGGAACAGACTAGGCAACGCACAAAATGGGAGACCGATGATTACTTGTGTCGTGGTCACATTCTCAATGCACTTGCTGATAATTTGTTCGACTTGTACCAAAATGTTGGAATTGCAAAAACTTTATGGGAAACATTGGAGACCAAATATCTAACGGAAGACGCTACAAGTAAGAAGTTCCTTATCGGTCAGTTTCTAAGCATTAAAATGCATGATAATAGGCCTGTGCTAGAACAATTTCATGACATCCAACGCATCATAAATCATTGCAAACTGAAAAAATTAAATATGGATGATAATGTAATTATTGCTGCCATAATTGAAAAACTTCCTCCTTCTTGGAAAGACTATAAGAAAGAACTCAAACACAAAAAGGAGGATCTTTCACTTGAAGAATTAGAGACTCATTTAAGAATTGAACAAGAGTCTCGAATTCTAGATGGTAAAGAGGAACAAGAAAATTCTGTTTCTAAGGTCCATATGGTGGAGGAAGGAAAGGAGCAAAAATATGGCAATCATGGAAAAAATAACAAGCAGAAGAATTTTTCAAATAATTCTAAAGCAAACAAAAAGAAGAAAGGAAATTGTTTTCATTGCAACAAACCAGGTCACTTCAAGAAGGATTGTCGTGAGTTCAAGCAACTAAAGGAAAAAGGAGGGACATCAGACACAAAGCAAAAATTTGCTGCTATGATATCCGAGGCTAATATGCTTGGAGAAGACAACTCTTGGTGGGTTGATTCTGGTGCCACAAGGCATGTTTGTAAGGACAAGAACTTGTTCTCTGCCTATGAAACAGTGGAAGGAGATGTTCTCTACATGGGAAATTCATCTACTGCTGCGGTTAAAGGCAAAGGGACAGTGGATCTCGAATTCACTTCCGGAAAAATCCTTAGCCTCACCAATGTTTTTCATGTTCCTGATGTTAGGAAAAATTTAGTTTCTGGAAGTCTTCTTAACAAATTTGGCTTTAAGCTTGTATTTGAGTCAGACAAATTTATTCTGACTAAGAATGGTACCTTTGTAGGCAAAGGATATTTGTATGAGGGCATGTTTAAGCTCAATATCAATGAAAGGGATTCTTCTGCTTATATCGTTGATTGTCTTTCATTATGGCATAGTCGTTTAGGACATGTTAATACAAAGAAAATGCATTTCATGGTTAATTTAAATTTAATTCCTAAATGATGAAATGGATTCAATCTTGGGAAATAAAAAATTCAAATTAGTAGACTTACCTCCAGGATCTAAACCCATTAAGTGTAGATGAATTTTTATAAAGAAAATGAAAATAGATGGAATAATTGATAAATTCAAGGCTAGATTGGTTGCTAAAGATTTTACACAAAAAGAAGGAATTGATTATTTTGATACCTATGCACCTGTTACTAGAACCGCCACTATTAGAATTTTAATTGCATTAGCATCTATATATAATTTTGAGATTCATCAAATGGATGTGAAAACTTCCTTTTTAAATGGTGACTTAGAAGAAGAAATTTACATGGAACAACCTGAAGGGTTTGTTATGCCTGGACAAGAAAACAAAGTATGTAAACTTATTAAGTCCTTATATGGCCTAAAACAAGCACCTAAACAATGGCATGAAAAATTTGATAAAGTCATTATTTCTTATGGTTTTAAAATTCATGAATCTGATAAGTGTGTTTATAGTAAATTTGATAATGGTAAAGGTGTGATCATTTGTATATATGTAGATGACATGTTAATTCTTGGTACTGATTTAGAAAGCATTAATAATACTAAGAGTTTTTTGTCTTCTAAATATGATATGAAAGATATGGGTGTAGCTGATGTCATATTAGGAATGAGAATAATAAGGAAAGATAAAAATATAATTCTCACTCAATCTCATTATGTTGAGAAAATTTTAAAGAAATTTAATCAGTTTGATTGCACACCTGTTAGTACACCTTTTGAACCACAGCTAAAGATGATCCCTAATAATGGTAGAGCTATTTCACAATTGGAATATGCACGATTAATTGGTAGTTTAATGTATGCCATGACATGTACTCGACCTGATATTGCTTATGTTGTTGGTAAATTAAGTAGATATACTAGTAATCCAAGTTTATTGCATTGGCATGCTGTCAATAGAATATTAAAATATTTGAAAGGAACTATGGACTATGGTATATACTATAGTGGATATCCTTCAGTATTAGAAGGGTTTTCTGATGCCAGTTGGATAACTGAGCGGGAGGATCATTCCTCAACAAATGGATGGATTTTCACACTTGGTGGAGGAGCTGTTTCTTGGGGATCAAAGAAACAAACTTGTATAGCTGACTCTACTATCGCAGCTGAGTTTGTAGCATTAGCTGCAACTAGTAAAGAGGCAGAATGGATAAGGAATTCATTAATTGAAATTCCAGTTTGGCCAAAACCAATGCCTCCAATATCTATACATTGTGATAGTGAGTCTACACTTTCCAGAGCTTAGAGTAAGGTGTATAATGGAAAGTCTAGACATATTGGCCTGAGACATAGTTATGTCAGACAAATGATTACAGATAGTATAATCACAGTGGATTATGTAAAATCAAGTCAAAATTTAGCTGATCCTATTACAAAAGGTCTTGCAAGAGGACTGGTGTCTAAGACATCAATAGGGATGGGACTAAAGCCAATTAATGATAATCACTCTTGATGGAAACTCAACTTGAAACTTGATATATTTAAGTCTCAAGTTCAATGATTAAAGTACATCATACGACGTGATTGTAAGCACTATAAAATTTAACATCCCAAGGATAAGTGCTTAGAACATGTGATGAATAATGAAAGAGGATGAGTTTAACCTTAATAGATTTATGGTGTTTTAAGTTACATGGACACCTATGATAATCTACCTATATGAGTGTGGAAGTGGTGCCGCTTCCTATGAGAACTGGGCTTGACTCTAAAGCACTCATGAAATCAAGGTACAGACACAAGGCCTAATACATGTGTCGGCTTATATGGATAATCAGTGACTAAAAGATTTGTGTGTGAAGACAAATCCGGATAATCAATATAGATTGATAGTTCAAAGACAAGTCTACTATACTTTCATGGTTAACCTTGATGAACCTTCACAGGGTATTGGTTCAAGTCGTGAGACACCAATGCTTATACACAGTCTTACAGACAATCAAAGATTTACAAAACTTATTTTGAAAATGGTGGAGGAATGTTGGTGATTTTTAAAATAAGTGAGTAAGAGTTTTGCGTATAAGAGCTTTAAAAGCTTGTCCCACATTGGAAGTGTGTGGAAGAGGTGGGAAGCTAACCCAAATATAAAAGGGGATAGTGTCCCACATTGGAAAATGTACAAAGCTAAGTGTCACCACTAAGCTATAAAAGGGGTGGGCAACCTTTGAGTCCCACATTGGAAAAATGTTAAGAAATTGTACACTTAATAAGTACAAATGGAAGATGAAGAGTTAATTCATCTAGCATTTAAGAGGCTATTCAAGAGACCTCAATACGGTGCGAAGCACCGTACGCACAAGCACACGCGCGCGCACGCGCGTGCGGGTGCGGGGCAGTGGGCTGTAGAGGTGCTAGTGGCGCACTTTGCACTTCGCATGCCGCGTGTCCGCAGTGGTAGCGGGTTGTCGGGATTCGTCCGGGTCGGATCGCGGTAGCTCGGGCGCGGTCACTTTTTGGTTGACCCGTGCAAAACCGATTCGGTATTATTATACCTGTTCGGAAAGGACTTAAGACTGTTGGTAATTAACAGTCATACCTGTTCGGAACTGACTTAATTCAACAGTCATGACTCTTGAAGACAAAGCCTTTCATTATCTATAAATAAAGGCTGCCTAAAAACGGAATTACATTGATAACAAAAACCAGTTTCAGATTTCCATACCCTGCTATTACTCTCTTACAATTTTCAGGAGATATAAATTCTCTTATTCTGTTTTGTGCACATAAACAGAATAAGAACTTGATTGACTGTTCTTCATAATTGCATCCAAGGGCTGTCTTCAAATATACAAGTTGCAGGCAGTGCAAGTTGCTTCATTGTATCTTGAGTACGGATTTGCAGATTACCGTTTGTATACCGAAGTTATTCGTGTGGGGCAAATAATGTATTTAGGAAAGTGACATCACGCCTTGAAGTTTTCTAGTGACTATTCAGAAGCTATATTGTTGTATTCAAGTTAACATTTTGTGATATATAAAGAGTTCCATTTATGTATTTGCATACATATTATCCAACAATCTAAATACAGTATTTTGGAAATGGCCGACTCTTCCAAATCACTTCGACAAATAACAGAAGGTTTTGTCAAATTGGACCGTTTTGATGGTGGTAATTTTCTGCGTTGGCAGAAAAAGGTTCATTTTCTTCTAACATCATTGAAGATTGTAAATGTCTTGTCACAACCCAAACCAAATGAAGATGAAGATGAAACCGTGGAACAGACTAGGCAACGCACAAAATGGGAGACCGATGATTACTTGTGTCGTGGTCACATTCTCAATGCACTTGCTGATAATTTGTTCGGCTTGTACCAAAATGTTGGGACTGCAAAAACTTTATGGGAAACATTGGAGACCAAATATCTAACGGAAGACGCTACAAGTAAGAAGTTCCTTATCGGTCAGTTTCTAAGCTTTAAAATGCATGATAATAGGCCTGTGCTAGAACAATTTCATGACATACAACGCATCATAAATCATTGCAAACTGAACAAATTAAATATGGATGATAATGTAATTGTTGCTGCCATAATTGAAAAACTTCCTCCTTCTTGGAAAGACTATAAGAAAGAACTCAAACACAAAAAGGAGGATCTTTCACTTGAAGAATTAGAGACTCATTTAAGAATTGAACAAGAGTCTCGAATTCTAGATGGTAAAGAGGAACAAGAAAATTCTGTTTCTAAGGTCCATATAGTGGAGGAAGGAAAGGAGCAAAAATATGGCAATCATGGAAAAAATAACAAGCGGAAGAATTTTTCAAATAATTCTAAAGCAAACAAAAAGAAGAAAGGAAATTGTTTTCATTGCAACAAACCAGGTCACTTCAAGAAGGATTGTCGTGAGTTCAAGAAACTAAAGGAAAAAGGAGGGACATCAGACACAAAGCAAAAATTTGCTGCTATGATATCCGAGGCTAAAATGCTTGGAGAAGACAACTCTTGGTGGGTTGATTCTGGTGCCACAAGGCATGTTTGTAAGGACAAGAACTTATTCTCTGCCTATGAAACGGTGGAAGGAGATGTTCTCTACATGGGAAATTCATCTACTGCTGCGGTTAAAGGCAAAGGGACAGTGGATCTCGAATTCACTTCCGGAAAAATCCTTAGCCTCACCAATGTTTTTCATGTTCCTGATGTTAGGAAAAATTTAGTTTCTGGAAGTCTTCTTAACAAATTTGGCTTTAAGCTTGTATTTGAGTTAGACAAATTTATTCTGACTAAGAATGGTACCTTTGTAGGCAAAGGATATTTGTATGAGGGCATGTTTAAGCTCAATATCAATGAAAGGGATTCTTCTGCTTATATCGTTGATTGTCTTTCATTATGGCATAGTCGTTTAAGACATGTTAATACAAAGAAAATGCATTTCATGGTTAATTTAAATTTAATTCCTAAATGATGAAATGGATTCAATCTTGGGAAATAAAACTTGGAAATTAGTAGACTTACCTCCAGGATCTAAACCCATTAAGTGTAGATGGATTTTTAAAAAGAAAATGAAAATAGATGGAACAATTGATAAATTCAAGGCTAGATTGGTTGCTAAAGGTTTTACACAAAAAGAAGGAATTGATTATTTTGATACCTATGCACCTGTTGCTAGAACCGCCACTATTAGAATTTTAATTGCATTAGCATCTATATATAATTTTGAGATTCATCAAATGGATGTGAAAACTGCCTTTTTAAATGGTGACTTAGAAGAAGAAATTTACATGGAACAACCTGAAGGGTTTGTTATGCCTGGACAAGAAAACAAAGTATGTAAACTTATTAAGTCCTTATATGGCCTAAAACAAGCACCTAAACAATGGCATGAAAAATTTGATAAAGTCATTATTTCTTATGGTTTTAAAATTCATGAATCTGATAAATGTGTTTATAGTAAATTTGCTAATGGTAAAGGTGTGATCATTTGTTTATATGTAGATGACATGTTAATTCTTGGTACTGATTTAGAAAGCATTAATAATACTAAGAGTTTTTTGTCTTCTAAATTTGATATGAAAGATATGGGTGTAGCTGATGTCATATTAGGAATGAGAATAATAAGGAAAGATAAAAATATAATTCTCACTCAATCTCATTATGTTGAGAAAATTTTAAAGAAATTTAATCAGTTTGATTGCAAACCTGTTAGTACACCTTTTGAACCAAAGCTAAAGATGATCCCTAATAATGGTAGAGCTATTTCACAATTGGAATATGCACGAGTAATAGGTAGTTTAATGTATGCCATGACATGTACTCGACCTGATATTGCTTATGTTGTTGGTAAATTAAGTAGATATACTAGTAATCCAAGTTTATTGCATTGGCATGCTGTCAATAGAATATTAAAATATTTAAAAGGAACTATGGACTATGGTATATACTATAGTGGATATCCTTCAGTATTAGAAGGGTTTTCTTATGCCAGTTGGATAACTGAGCGGGAGGATCATTCCTCAATAAGTGGATGGATTTTCACACTTGGTGGAGGAGCTGTTTCTTGGGGATCAAAGAAACAAACTTGTATAGCTGACTCTACTATGGCAGCTGAGTTTGTAGCATTAGCTGCAACTAGTAAAGAGGCAGAATGGATAAGGAATTCATTAATTGAAATTCCAGTTTGGCCAAAACTAATGCCTCCAATATCTATACATTATGATAGTGAGTCTACACTTTCCAGAGCTTATAGTAAAGTGTATAATGGAAAGTCTAGACATATTGGCCTGAGACATAGTTATGTCAGACAAATGATTACTGATAGTATAATCACAGTGGATTATGTAAAATCAAGTCAAAATTTAGCTGATCCTTTTACAAAAGGTCTTGCAAGAGGACTGGTGTCTAAGACATCAATAGGGATGGGACTAAAGCCCATTAATGATAATCACTCGTGATGGAAACTCAACTTGAAACTTGATATATTCAAGTCTCAAGTTCAATGATTAAAGTACATCATACGACGTGATTGTAAGCACTATAAAATTTAACATCCCAAGGATAAGTGCTTAGAACATGTAATGAATAATGAAAGAGGATGAGTTTAACCTTAATAGATTTATGGTGTTTTAAGTTACATGGACACCTATGATAATCTACCTATATGAGTGTGGAAGTGGTGCCGCTTCCTATGAGAACTGGGCTTGATTCTAAAGCACTCATAAAATCAAGGTACAGACACAAGGCCTAATACATGTGTCGGCTTATATGGATAATCAGTGACTAAAAGATTTGTGTGTGAAGACAAATCCGGATAATCAATATAGATTGATAGTTCAAAGACAAGTCTACTATACTTTCATGGTTAACCTTGATGAACCTTCACAGGGTATTGGTTCAAGTCGTGAGACACCAATGCTTATACACAGTCTTACAGACAATCAAAGATTTACAAAACTTATTTTGAAAATGGTGGAGGAATGTTGGTGATTTTTAAAATAAGTGAGTAAGAGTTTTGGGTATAAGAGCTTTAAAAGCTTGTCCCACATTGGAAGTGTGTGGAAGAGGTGGGAAGCTAACCCAAATATAAAAGGGGATAGTGTCCCACATTGGAAAATGTACAAAGCTAAGTGTCACCACTAAGCTATAAACGGGGTGGGCAACCTTTGAGTCCCACATTGGAAAAATGTTAAGAATTTGTACACTTAATAAGTACAAATGGAAGATGAAGAGTTAATTCATCTAGCATTTAAGAGGCTATTCAAGAGACCTCAATACGGTGCGAAGCACCGTACGGACACGCGTGCGCGCGCGCGCGTGCGGGTGCGGGGCAGTGGGCTGTAGAGGCGCTAGTGGCGCACTTTGCACTTCGCATGCCGCGTGTCCGCGGTGGTAGCGGGTTGTCGGGATTCGTACGGGTCGGATCGCGGTAGCTCGGGCGCGGTCACTTTTTGGTTGACCCGTGCAAAACCGATTCGGTATTATTATACCTGTTCGGAAAGGACTTAAGACTGTTGGTAATTAACAGTCATACCTGTTCGGAACTGACTTAATTCAACAGTCATGACTCTTGAAGATAAAGCCTTTCATTATCTATAAATAAAGGCTGCCTAAAAACGGAATTACATTGATAACAGAAACAAGTTTCAGATTTCCATACCCTGCTATTACTCTCTTACAATTTTCAGGAGATATAAATTCTCTTATTCTGTTTTGTGCACATAAACAGAATAAGAACTTGATTGACTGTTCTTCACAATTGCATCCAAGGGCTGTCTTCAAATATACAAGTTGCAGGCAGTGCAAGTTGCTTCATTGTATCTTGAGTACGGATTTGCAGATTACCGTTTGTATACCGAAGTTATTCGTGTGGGGCAAATAATGTATTTAGGAAAGTGACATCACGCCTTGAAGTTTTCTAGTGACTATTCAGAAGCTATATTGTTGTATTCAAGTTAACATTTTGTGATATATAAAGAGTTCCATTTCTGTATTTGCATACATATTATCCAACAATCTAAATACAGTATTTTGGAAATGGTCGACTCTTCCAAATCACTTCGACAAATAACAGAAGGTTTTGTCAAATTGGACCATTTTGATGGTGGTAATTTTCTGCGTTGGCAGAAAAAGGTTCATTTTCTTCTAACATCATTGAAGATTGTATATGTCTTGTCACAACCAAAACCAAATGAAGATGAAGATGAAACCGTGGAACAGACTAGGCAACGCACAAAATGGGAGACCGATGATTACTTGTGTCGTGGTCACATTCTCAATGCACTTGCTGATAATTTGTTCGACTTGTACCAAAATGTTGGTACTGCAAAAACTTTATGGGAAACATTGGAGACCAAATATCTAACGAAAGACGCTACAAGTAAGAAGTTCCTTATCGGTCAGTTTCTAAGCTTAAAATGCATGATAATAGGCCTGTGTAGAACCATTTCATGACATCCAACGCATCATAAATCATTGCAAACTGAAAAAATTAAATATGGATGATAATGTAATTGTTGCTGCCATAATTGAAAAACTTCCTCCTTCTTGGAAAGACTATAAGAAAGAACTCAAACACAAAAAGGAGGATCTTTCACTTGAAGAATTAGAGACTCATTTAAGAATTGAACAAGAGTCTCAAATTCTAGATGGTAAAGAGGAACAAGAAAATTCTGTTTCTAAGGTCCATATGGTGGAGGAAGGAAAGGAGCAAAAATATGGCAATCATGGAAAAAATAACAAGCGGAAGAATTTTTCAAATAATTATAAAGCAAACAAAAAGAAGAAAGGAAATTGTTTTCATTGCAACAAACCAGGTCACTTCAAGAAGGATTGTCGTGAGTTCAAGAAACTAAAGGAAAAGGGAGGGACATCAGACACAAAGCAAAAATTTGCTGCTATGATATCCGAGGCTAATATGCTTGGAGAAGACAACTCTTGGTGGGTTGATTCTGGTGCCACAAGGCATGTTTATAAGGACAAGAACTTGTTCTCTGCCTATGAAACAGTGGAAGGAGATGTTCTCTACATGGAAAATTCATCTAGTGCTGCGGTTAAAGGCAAAGGGACAGTGGATCTCGAATTCACTTCCGGAAAAATCCTTAGCCTCACCAATGTTTTTCATGTTCCTGATGTTAGGAAACAATTAGTTTCTGGAAGTCTTCTTAACAAATTTGGCTTTAAGCTTGTATTTGAGTCAGACAAATTTATTCTGACTAAGAATGGTACCTTTGTAGGCAAAGGATATTTGTATGAGGGCATGTTTAAGCTCAATATCAATGAAAGGGATTCTTCTGCTTATATCGTTGATTGTCTTTCATTATGGCATAGTCGTTTAGGACATGTTAATACAAAGAAAATGCATTTCATGGTTAATTTAAATTTAATTCCTAAATGATGAAATGGATTCAATCTTGGGAAATAAAACTTGGAAATTAGTAGACTTACCTCCAGGATCCAAACCCATTAAGTGTAGATGGATTTTTAAAAAGAAAATGAAAATAGATGGAACAATTGATAAATTCAAGGCTAGATTGGTTGCTAAAGGTTTTACACAAAAAGAAGGAATTGATTATTTTGATACCTATGCACCTGTTGCTAGAACCGCCACTATTAGAATTTTAATTGCATTAGCATCTATATATAATTTTGAGATTCATCAAATGGATGTGAAAACTGCCTTTTTAAATGGTGACTTAGAAGAAGAAATTTACATGGAACAACCTGAAGGGTTTGTTATGCCTGGACAAGAAAACAAAGTATGTAAACTTATTAAGTCCTTATATGGCCTAAAACAAGCACCTAAACAATGGCATGAAAAATTTGATAAAGTCATTATTTCTTATGGTTTTAAAATTCATGAATCTGATAAGTGTGTTTATAGTAAATTTGCTAATGGTAAAGGTGTGATCATTTGTTTATATGTAGATGACATGTTAATTCTTGGTACTGATTTAGAAAGCATTAATAATACTAAGAGTTTTTTGTCTTCTAAATTTGATATGAAAGATATGGGTGTAGCTGATGTCATATTAGGAATGAGAATTATACGAAAAGATAAAAATATAATTCTCACTCAATCTCATTATGTTGAGAAAATTTTAAAGAAATTTAATCAGTTTGATTGCACACCTGTTAGTACACCTTTTGAACCACAGCTAAAGATGATCCCTCATAATGGTAGAGCTATTTCACAATTGGAATATGCACGAGTAATTGGTAGTTTAATGTATGCCATGACATGTACTCGACCTGATATTGCTTATACTGTTGGTAAATTAAGTAGATATACTAGTAATCCAAGTTTATTGCATTGGCATGCTGTTAATAGAATATTAAAATATTTGAAAGGAACGATGGACTATGGTATATACTATAGTGGATATCCTTCAGTATTAGAAGGGTTTTCTGATGCCAGTTGGATAACTGAGCGTGAGGATCATTCCTCAACAAGTGGATGGATTTTCACAATTGGTGGAGGAGTTGTTTCTTGGGGATCAAAGAAACAAACTTGTATAGCTGACTCTACAATGGCAGATGAGTTTGTAGCATTAGCTGGAACTAGTAAAGAGGCAGAATGGATAAGGAATTCATTAATTGAAATTCCAGTTTGGCCAAAACTAATGCCTCCAATATCTATACATTGTGATAGTGAGTCTACACTTTCCAGAGCTTATAGTAAAGTGTATAATGAAAAGTCTAGACATATTGGCCTGAGACATAGTTATGTCAGACAAATGATTACAGATAGTATAATCACAGTGGATTATGTAAAATCAAGTCAAAATTTAGCTGATCCTTTTACAAAAGGTCTTGCAAGAGGACTGGTGTCTAAGACATCAATAGGGATGGGACTAAAGCCCATTAATGATAATCACTCTTGATGGAAACTCAACTTGAAACTTGATATATTCAAGTCTCAAGTTCAATGATTAAAGTACATCATACGACGTGATTGTAAGCACTATAAAATTTAACATCCCAAGGATAAGTGCTTAGAACATGTAATGAATAATGAAAGAGGATGAGTTTAACCTTAATAGATTTATGGTGTTTTAAGTTAGATGGACACCTATGATAATCTACCTATATGAGTGTGGAAGTGGTGCCGCTTCCTATGAGAACTGGGCTTGACTCTAAAGCACTCATGAAATCAAGGTACAGACACAAGGCCTAATACATGTGTCGGCTTATATGGATAATCAGTGACTAAAAGATTTATGTGTGAAGACAAATCCGGATAATCAATATAGATTGATAGTTCAAAGACAAGTCTACTATACTTTCATGGTTAACCTTGATGAACCTTCACAGGGTATTGGTTCAAGTCGTGAGACACCAATGCTTATACACAGTCTTACAGACAATCAAAGATTTACAAAACTTATTTTTAAAATGGTGGAGGAATGTTGGTGATTTTTAAAATAAGTGAGTAAGAGTTTTGGGTATAAGAGCTTTAAAAGCTTGTCCCACATTGGAAGTGTGTGGAAGAGGTGGGAAGCTAACCCAAATATAAAACGGGATAGTGTCCCACATTGGAAAATGTACAAAGCTAAGTGTCACCACTAAGCTAGAAAAGGGTGGGCAACCTTTGAGTCCCACATTGGAAAAATGTTAAGAATTTGTACACTTAATAAGTACAAATGGAAGATGAAGAGTTAATTCATCTAGCATTTAAGAGGCTATTCAAGAGACCTCAATACGGTGCGAAGCACCGTACGCACACGCGCGCGCGCGCGCGTGCGGGTGCGGGGCAGTGGGCTGTAGAGGCACTAGTGGCGCACTTTGCACTTCGCATGCCACGTGTCCGCAGTGGTAGCGTGTTGTCGGGATTCCTCTGGGTCGGATCGCGGTAGCTCGGGCGCGGTCACTTTTTGGTTGACCCGTGCAAAACCGATTCGGTATTATTATACCTGTTCGGAAAGGACTTAAGACTGTTGGTAATTAACAGTCATACCTGTTCGGAACTGACTTAATTCAACAGTCATGACTCTTGAAGACAAAGCCTTTCATTATCTATAAATAAAGGCTGCCTAAAAACGGAATTACATTGATAACAAAAATCAGTTTCAGATTTCCATACCCTGCTATTACTCTCTTACAATTTTCAGGAGGTATAAATTATCTTATTCTGTTTTGTGCACATAAACAGAATAAGAGCTTGATTGACTGTTCTTCATAATTGCATCCAAGGGCTGTCTTCAAATATACAAGTTGCAGGCAGTGCAAGTTGCTTCATTGTATCTTGAGTACGGATTTGCAAATTACCGTTTGTATACCGAAGTTATTCGTGTGGGAAAATACTGTATTTAGGAAAGTGACATCACGCCTTGAAGTTTTCTATTGACTATTCAGAAGCTATATTGTTGTATTCAAGTTAACATTTTGTGATATATAAAGAGTTCCATTTATGTATTTGCATACATATTATCCAACAATCTAAATACAGTATTTTGGAAATGGCCAACTCTTCCAAATCACTTCGATAAATAACAGAAGGTTTTGTCAAATTGGACCGTTTTGATGGTGGTAATTTTCTGCGTTGGCAGAAAAAGGTTCATTTTCTTCTAACATCATTGAAGATTGTATATGTCTTGTCACAACCAAAACCAAATGAAGATGAAGATGAAACCGTGGAACAGACTAGGCAACGCACAAAATGGGAGACCGATGATTACTTGTGTCGTGGTCACATTCTCAATGCACTTGCTGATAATTTGTTCGACTTGTACCAAAATGTTGGGACTGCAAAAACTTTATGGGAAACATTGGAGACCAAATATCTAACGGAAGATGCTACAAGTAAGAAGTTCCTTATCGGTCAATTTCTAAGCTTTAAAATGCATGATAATAGGTCTGTGTAGAACAATTTCATGACATGCAACGCATCATAAATCATTGCAAACTGAAAAAATTAAATATGGATGATAATGTAATTGTTGCTGCCATAATTGAAAAACTTCCTCCTTCTTGGAAAGACTATAAGAAAGAACTCAAACACAAAAAGGAGGATCTTTCACTTGAAGAATTAGAGACTCATTTAAGAATTGAACAAGAGTCTCGAATTCTAGATGGTTAAGAGGAACAAGAAAATTCAGTTTCTAAGGTCCATATGGTGGAGGAAGGAAAGGAGCAAAAATATGGCAATCATGGAAAAAATAACAAGCGGAAGAATTTTTCAAATAATTATAAAGCAAACAAAAAGAAGAAAGGAAATTGTTTTCATTGCAACAAACCAGGTCACTTCAAGAAGGATTGTCGTGAGTTCAAGAAACTAACGGAAAAGGGAGGGACATCAGACACAAAGCAAAAATTTGCTGCTATGATATCCGAGGATAATATGCTTGGAGAAGACAACTCTTGGTGGGTTGATTATGGTGCCACAAGGCATGTTTGTAAGGACAAGAACTTGTTCTCTGCCTATGAAACAGTGGAAGGAGATGTTCTCTACATGGGAAATTCATCTACTGCTGCGGTTAAAGGCAAAGGGACAGTGGATCTCGAATTCACTTCCGGAAAAATCTTTAGCCTCACCAATGTTTTTCATGTTCCTGATGTTAGGAAAAATTTAGTTTCTGGAAGTCTTCTTAACAAATTTGGCTTTAAGCTTGTATTTGAGTCAGACAAATTTATTCTGACTAAGAATGGTACCTTTGTAGGCAAAGGATATTTGTATGAGGGCATGTTTAAGCTCAATATCAATGAAAGGGATTCTTCTGCTTATATCGTTGATTGTCTTTCATTATGGCATAGTCGTTTAGGACATGTTAATACTAAGAAAATGCATTTCATGGTTAATTTAAATTTAATTCCTAAATGATGAAATGGATTCAATCTTGGGAAATAAAACTTGGAAATTAGTAGACTTACCTCTAGGATCTAAACCCATTAAGTGTAGATGGATTTTTAAAAAGAAAATGAAAATAGATGGAACAATTGATAAATTCAAGGCTAGATTGGTTGCTAAAGGTTTTACACAAAAAGAAGGAATTGATTATTTTGATACCTATGCACCTGTTGCTAGAACCGCCACTATTAGAATTTTAATTGCATTAGCATCTATATATAATTTTGAGATTCATCAAATGGATGTGAAAACTGCCTTTTTAAATGGTGACTTAGAAGAAGAAATTTACATGGAACAACCTGAAGGGTTTGTTATGCCTGGACAAGAAAACAAAGTATGTAAACTTATTAAGTCCTTATATGGCCTAAAACAAGCACCTAAACAATGGCATGAAAAATTTGATAAAGTCATTATTTCTTATGGTTTTAAAATTCATGAATCTGATAAGTGTGTTTATAGTAAATTTGATAATGGTAAAGGTGTGATCATTTGTTTATATGTAGATGACATGTTAATTCTTGGTACTGATTTAGAAAGCATTAATAATACTAAGAGTTTTTTGTCTTCTAAATTTGATATGAAAGATATGGGTGTAGCTGATGTCATATTAGGAATGAGAATTATACGGAAAGATAAAAATATAATTCTCACTCAATCTCATTATGTTGAGAAAATTTTAAAGAAATTTAATCAGTTTGATTACACACCTGTTAGTACACCTTTTGAACCACAGCTAAAGATGATCCCTAATAATGGTAGAGCTATTTCACTATTGGAATATGCTTTTAATTGATTTATGGGCTTGGAATGTTGGAGATTGATTTGAATGGTTATTTATGGTGAAATTATGGTTGTTAGATGTATTTATGCCCAATTTGTAGCAATAAATGATAAGGGTTTGGGTTAGTTGAGGTTGGAAGATATTAGGAGTCCAAGACTCCATAGCCAAATTGGCGAAATTCGCAGGACCGAATCGATTCGGCTCCTGGCCGAATCGATTCGAATAGAGGCAGTGTCCAGGTCTGGTGAACCGAATCGATTCGGTCATCCCCCGAATCGATTTGGCTGTTATGCAGAATGTTGGTTTTCCTGACCGAATCGATTCGGCTAGGCCGAATCGATTCGCTTGTCTGGCCGAATCGATTCTCCCTAGTCCGAATCGATTCGGAAATCCTGCATTTTTCCTTTTGTTTTTGTTTTCAAATTTTGACCCTTTCCCTTAGGATTATGACCTAGGACCCTTCTTGAATGAAGTAAACATAGGATCCTAGAGTTTTAGTCGAGTTTGGTCGTTACCCTATAGATGAATGGGATCACTTGGGGTTAATTCAGGGGATACTTAAAGTGATGTTTAGGCTTCACTTTTTATTTGATAGATAAATTGGAAAATAGGATTTTAAGCCCATATGTGGAGATTTTAGAGGCCTTTTGAGGTATATAAAACCTTGAGACTTACGAGATTTTGGGAAATTGTTTAGAGAATACTTCGGGACCTAAAAATATGATGAAATTGAATTAGAAAGAATTCAAAGATAAATGTTTCAAGTAAAATGAAACACATGAGATTCATGGTAATGAAAATGAGAATTTAATTGGTAATTGTTAAATTACTTAAACACACCTCTCTAAATGCTATCATAAGGGAAGCTCGCGCATGAGGTGATGTCCCCTGACTATTGAATGCAAGCTGACTATAGTCCTCGGCCATATGCGGGGTTTGTATATGTTTTTCTGTGCTAGTGAGGTAATTCCGGGTGTGGTTATGACTCACTCGCAGGCATATGGACACTTCTCGACGTGCGTTAGGTTCCCAGGTTGTCTTGTATAGATAGGCCCTGGAAGATGATAGTCATTTAGGGGCGCGCCCAGTGGGGAAACTCGGAGGGGCGGTCTTAGAAACATTATATGTATAAGAATATAACCTTTCTAACTCAAGTGGGACTTGAGGTATGTAAATTGCCATAAGATATGAGATGGTAATTATATTCCTGCTAAGGAATGGAAAACGGAAAGATATGATGGAAACTATATTCCTATTAAGGAATGGAAAACGATAAGCTATGAGAAGAAATGAGATTTAATTTTATTTCTCTTTCTTAATTTAATAACTGTTAGAAACCTATATAATTGAATCATCACACTTGATGATTAGGTTGTTAGATTCTCATTCACATTATGTATGATTCATTGTCCATATCTATCATGTTTCTTACTCTTCTGGGAATCATATATAAATCGGGCCCTGACCCGTTCATTTTCCATGTTGTGCATGTTGTTGTATCCGCTCAGGTGCTCCTCCGTAAGGGCGCCCGTTATGATTTTCCCACTCTTATGCTTTTGACGAGCAGTATGACCTTGCGGATTATTACAGGATGTTTGTTAGACGCCTTCGTTTTTGGAATCTAGTTATGATCGGGTCTTTCATTCGGGCTAATGGCCCATCTTTTGTACTTGTTAATGAATGTAGTATGTAAAATATTGAATTGTGGAAACACTTTGAATGTAACTGTGGACCGACAGATTATTCGGTTCTTTTATTGTATGTTGTTTTGGGTATTTATCTATATGTTCCTTTGAAATTCCACTTTCATCAGATTTGGGTTGTTTAATTTATTTCTTAAATCTTTATTAAACCAAAATTTTTGACAACCTGCTTTCTGATTTATGGAGTGGTTTTCCCATATACCTATTTTATTGTTATGATGCTGAGGATGATATCCATCCATGATTCCGTTATGTCGAGGTATCGGGCTGGCCACCCCTTATTTCGGAATGCGGGTTGTCACAAATAAGTTAGGACTTCTCATTTTCCCTTCACTCAATCTTGTCATAACTTTGCATCATTAATGTCTATTTATACCTCTAATCTATCGTATTAGAGGTATATAATAGATATAGATTCAAATCAATTAATCAATGCAACTTAAATAGGGTTTTAAAAGAAAGATTCAATCATAAATAAGTTACAAATATGCAAGAAAGAAATGTATTTTTTCTTGAACTTTGATGTTAAATCTCCAATATGGGGCTTCCCGTCTCCAATACTTATCTTCCACATCTAGGTTTTTCTCCTTTGGTCGTTCTCTCTTTTGTTATGTTAATTAACTGAGCTCATGACTCTTTAATATCTTGATATCTCAAGTTAATTTTGGGCCAAATTTTAAGCCCTGAAATGAGCCCAAACTACTATCCTCGTGCTTCCAAAATTTAGTCCAAAGGGTTAACCAGCCCTATGTATAGATTAACATGTTTTTAACACAACTTCAGGCCTCTAGGACTTTATCTAACTCAGTTTAATGGTAAGGTCTAATTGATAGCTATAAATCACATTTTTTGAGGCGACGTTTAAATCCTATTTAAATAGTATTTTCATCATAGTTTCGTAAGTGTGCTTTCTGGAAAACAGTTTTACGAACCAGAACATTGTTTGCATATGTTTTCTAAGGTTTAAAAGTCTTAAACACATCCTTAGAGTTTGCAAAGATCCGAGTTATCATTCTTATATGTTTACATGATCTTGCTGCACCAAAGTTGTTTGTTCTACACATTGAACATCAAAGGGTTTTGCTGTGAAGAAAAGAGAAGGACTTCTTGTTCGACATCGTAGACGAATAAAAGTAATTCGGTGGACACCGAGACATACGTGGGCGCGTGTGTTGTGGACAGGTATCGTGGGAGATGGAATTTCTGCGTGGGCACTATTGAAGAACGGTTGAAGATCAGTGTAACACCCCGTATTTTTGGTGCATTTAAAATTTAATTAATTCGGAAATTCTAAATTACTAGTGTGTTGTAATTTAATGAAGTAATTATGATAGAATAATATATAAATATTAATCTGGGATTTAATGGTTAATATTTAGGAAAAATTATTTACTAAGCGTATAGTAATAATGTAATTTCGTCGTTTCGAGTATTAATGACGAGATAGGTACTTATCACATCCGGAAGTCGGTATAGACTATATTGGGTGGGGGATAAATATTTTTATAAATTAATTCGGATGCAAATTCTGAGTGTACAGTTGAGTCCGGATGGGCCGAGATAGTCGAAAAAGTGTACCTGGGGATAGTAAACGGGTCACGGGACGTTTTTAGACATAGTCGGGCCCACTCGGGGGCATTTGGGTCACTTGGGCTTGGCCCATTAGTCAAAAAACGGGATTTAAGTTAATTAACCTAATAAAAAGAAATAAGGGGGTGGCTGAACTTAATTAGAAAAAGCAAATTAAGGGTTAGGAAACCCTAACAGCAGCCAAAGCCAAATTGGGGATCAAAAGAGAGCCAACAAAGGTCATCTTCAACCTTGGGATTTAGCCCCAACTCAGACTCTACGAACCTTAAGGCAAGTGGATAACTTGCAATAGCATTAAATCTGTTTTCAATTCATATTCATGTGTAGTGATTAAGTAGAAATTCGTTTTTGGGTGTTAATGGTATGAACATGGGATTTGGAAAACAACAATTCTGATTTACGAAATTGGGTGGTGATTCTTGTAAAATCTGATAATTGTAAGTTAATGCATATCTGGTAGAATGATATCTGAATATTTGGAAACGAATTTGATGATGAGATTTGGGGTATAAATGGGTTTAGGGTTAATGATGAAACTTTCCCAAATTTAGAAATTTGAGTTAATGGACGAATTAATAATGTTGATGAATGTTCTGGAGATCCCTAATGAGTTCCCTAATATGTACAATTGCTAAAAGGGATTTAGTTTTAGTGTAGAAGGAATTAGGGCTTGAAAATTTTCGTCCATGGCTGCTCTGTCTTCGCGAAGAAGATGAAGACCTGCTCGATCGATCGATCGACGGTCTGGGGTCGATCGATCGATGGTCGGCAGAATCTGGCAGTTTCGCCAGTTGGGTATATAAGAGGGAAAATTTATATAAAAATCATATGTAATTAATTATGGAGAAATTAAATACATGGGTTTAAATCTAATTAATTGTAGATAAATTAATTAGGGTTTGAGGCTAATAAAATTAGAGTCGGAAATGGTGACTCGGGTAAATTTATTTTGGGCTACGGGAGTAAGTCCAAATTTATGGTGGGGGCGGCACCAACAATAACTAAATTAATTAAAGTGCAATTCAATTAATACTTAGAGTTGGACCATAAACTCTTAATAATTTTAATAGGCTTATGTTACGGATTTTTGTGAACGGTATAGCCGGGACTTTTATATTTATATATACGGAGGCGTTAGTATATATATATATGGTGTGCTCAATTAATATCAGTGATTAGATATTTGTTACTATAGTGCTATAGGGGGAGGTTGCGCGTAGTGGATGAATCCCCTAGCTTGAGGAGTAGGGTGAGTATATTCCCGAGGTCATAGCGTCCGTTATATGGGTGAGGGACAACTCACTTTCAGGGAAGGAATATGACCGCCTCCAATTATTTATTTTTATCAAGTTGGTGTGAAAATTCTGACTTGGGATAACTAGGCTATGTGAGTATACCTAGTGGAATAGCACTTTATAGAATTTACATTCCGGGAGTATTTTTACTCGGGAGGTTGCAAGTTATTATATATTACAGTATGATTGTGAATGCTGGAATATGATTATAAGTATATAATTTTATAATTAATTATATACGGAATATTAATGAAAAGTGGGTGATTTCACAGGTATAACGAATGTAGAAGTTATATGTATAATAAAAGGGAAATGATTTAGTTAAGTTGATGTTACCAATAACTTATATATCAAAATCACTACATACTCAGTTAGAGTAGGGTGGGTATAAAGGAACCTTGTTAATTATCTAGCCATGAGATGAGTAACTAGGTAATTAAATTAAAGCGTTCGTAGGGTATAATAGAGGAAGGGTAAGGAAGTCCTCAAGAGAGTGCGATATTAACTAAAGATATGAAGAGCATGCATATTTATTTATTACTGCAAGTTAATCATTTGTTAAATGTTTTTTTTTCAAATGTTTTGGGTACTAACCCTTGCTATAAAAACTTTTAAAAACCTTTAGGTGTCCAACCACAGGGACGCCAGCCTTGACTATATTCCAGGGATCCGTTGCTGCAGCATATGTGGATGTTGCGGGATTTTGATAGACGCCTCATTCTTCATTCTTAAATGTAGAAGTTCATAATTAGTATTCGAGCATGTTGCTCACTTTCCATTTATTTGTATTAGACTTGTTGAGAGTTTATTCTTATCTTTATGGGATTTATTATTTGGACCGTTGGTTTATTCGGTCAATCATTTTTACTTGTGAATGATTAATTCAGTTATCTATGATTGTTATATAGTTTTATTTCCGCATGGGTGTTTGTTAATTAATGAAAGATAAAAATTGGCACCAGTCTATTTTTTTCACTTAGGTGGTTAGTAAATAATAAGACGACAGTGATGCTAAGAATGGACCAAATGAGAAACCTGCTCTAACTTGATTTAGGACTGATCACCCGGGATTAATTAGGCGGGGTGTCACAATCAGAAGGAGCATCAAGACCCGTGGGGATCGAGTCTTAGTGTAAGGCTAATCTATCTTTGTAAAACCATTGTTCATAGTGATTATCTGGCTTGGGCCGTCCGAGGTTATTTTCCCATTTTGGGTTTTTTTCTCGTACATCCGGCGTTGTGAGTATTCTTTAATTTACTTGCTTTAATCACTAGATGCATGTTTAGGATTAATCAAGATAAAACTGGTTTAAAGTAAGAATTGAGTTTTTCACAACTTGGTTTGGTGCATAATTAAAAGCTGGATCTTTTTCGGAGAAAAATTAGTTTTGTTTGAAACACACATATATTGGGCACTTTTCAAACACAAAATTAAAAAACATATGGAGTGTCAATTTCTCTAAAAGACTCAATTCTCAATCCCCAAAGGAAAAGGTACAGACACTTGGCAGACTCAAACGTTAAGTTGTGTTGCTCTTATGTAAACTTTATCGCATCGTTTCAAACTTGCACACTTGAACACACCTTCAAATGCAAAGAGAATATATAACAATATTAATATGCATATGAATAAACCCTCCCCCTTTGTCTAACAATTTCTACCTAAGTTAGGACGTCTCCCCCTAAGGTAAAAATCTCCCCCTGATTATAAATATTGAGATAACATTTCTCCCATTTTTTTAAGAATAGACAAAGAATAAAGGTGCAATAAACGTTTGAGACATTGAGGATGGGCACTGGCTTCATGTTCTTTTGTTGTCCCAGGGGGGTTTAACTTTTCTCCAAAACCTTTTGTTCTTCCATTTCTTCAAATATTTTGACATAGTCCCTGCCTAATTCTCTCTAAATGTTTAGAAAATTATTAATGGTGTCCATAGGATCAATTAGCTTTATGGCACCAACTTAGGTTTAGCTGAAATTTGTTATTGCTACACCTTTTCTCGAATAAGTTATGGTCTTGTTTACTTGAAATCTAGGAGACCATACAGGGTATTGGTAGTCAATCTACTTGATTCCCATAAGGACCATTGGAAAGAGGGCTTCATCGCTAGAAATTGGCAGTTTCCTCCCCAAGTCGAAGGGACTAGGTATAGGGGACTTCGGATCTCCTTCTTTGAGGAGGAGTATGTAGGTGGATATCTTTCCTGGGTTTCTCGTTGGTTACTTTTTGGTGCATTCTTTCTCTTATGTCTCCTTCTTTTTTTTTCAGTGAAGGCAAAGAATCTAGAGCCTTCCTTCCACGAGATCCGAGTTGTTGAACTGGTCAAAGCTCGAAAGATAAGGGATTCCCTTACTGACAGCGAGCATTCGAGATTAGCTTCTTTTCTGCTACAGTATAAAAACACAGGCTCTAGCTTCATTGCCCGTCCTATTGATACTACTCCCCACCTTGATATTTTAGAAGAGGTTGTTTCTCCTAAATTTATCCAATTGGACGACGAGGAAGAGAGAAGCTCAGAAGCTGGTAGTGTTGGAAGTGACAGAGGTGTAGGATTAAGTGAGGAGGAATCCAGCGAGGAGGTCTCTGGTGGTAGGAGGTCCAGCGAGCGGACTTTCAGCTCAGGATCGGGTGCAGAAAGTTCAAGCAAATAAGACATGGTTTCCCCGAGATGGAGAAACTTGATTAGAGATGATGATGAGGATGATGTCTTCCTGTCGCACGGGTTAAAGATGCAGAAGACTGGGTCTGGGGACACTGCTAGTGGTTCCCAGACTGCATAACATGAAAAGGATAGGACGAAGAGAGAAGATGAGGTGAAGATAGAGAATGAGAGAAAAAGAGAAAAAGATAAGAAGAAAAAAGAGGCTGAGAGGAGAGAGAGAGAGAGAGAGAGAGAGAGAGAGAGAGAGAGAGAGAGAGAATAAGAGAGGAGATGTGATGAAGTGAGGATAAAGAAGGCACAGGCTTCTCTAGTTCCTGTGTCTGTCCCAGCTGAGAGGGCCTCTATAGCCTTAGCCCCTCAGCTTGCTCCTACGATGCTCGAAAGAGCAGTTCTGGCAGCGAATCGTGAGCGATCATCGAATATGGGACTCGACGCCCTAAAGGCAGACCGGTCGAGGGAGGTTTGGCTGGTGTTGAGATAACTGAGGTTGCTTCGAACAAAGGGAAAGATCCTGCAGCCCCCAAGCAGGTCGAAGTCACCAACTATACTCTTAGGGTCCTTTTTGTATTTTTGTTTTTCCTTCTTTCCACTTTATGCACTTGTACCCGGCCTGAGCCAATTTAATAAAATGAAGAAGTTTCCTTTCCTTCACTTACTGATGTATACAATTTTCATGCCTTTATGTTTTGTAGTTCATTGATCTGGATGAATATATTCATACTTCCACTCGGTTAGGCTAAATTCTTAGCACCAATGTGAGCGAATAAGTTTGCCGAGTATGTGTAAGAATCTACAAATCTCTTAGGGAAAGAAATCAGGACTATAAGGATCAGACCGAGTTGGTTGCCAAGTTGAAAGACAGACTTAATGAGATGGAAGATATTGGCGCTTTTGTCCAAGAGGAGGTCGATGCTCTGAAGGCAAAAATCTTGGAGGCATCTGAAATTAACTTGGTTGGCGATATGCTACAGCAGGAGAATGACGCTTTGAAAATGGATATTACATGCTTAAGGTAGAATGCGCCGAGCATCGCCCCATTATTTATCCAAGGTTCTTCGTCATCAGTGAGGCTACGAGCTGGAACCGATGTCGGTAGTTCCTAAAGGGAGATTGACGAACTAAAGAGGGATGTGCACCGAGCATATGTGATTACTGCCGGACTTCAGAGGGACATTATTAAACTGAGGCATTTATTTAAAAATGGTCCTCGGCAGGTGTGGGCAGATGGTTACAATCAAGGCTGGACATACACTCCCACGAAGTTAAAGGAGGTCGAGGAGCTAGCCTTCATCAGAGGGTGGCTAAGTGCCCTCAGGGAGTTACAGGTACCCCGAAATTCCATCCTATGGTATAGGCATGAGATCACTCCCTTAACCTTGGCACCAAATCCATTCAGAAGAGATTATCACTGGATCCCAATAGATGTAATCCCAAGGCAGGTGTTGGATCCGATCTCGGAGGAGGTTGAGGAAGACTTTTCCCCTCACCTGAATGACGGCCGAAGAGCGCAAGTAGCTGATTAACTTGCTCGGTGGCCAGGTCTTCCTTAGGATCTGGTTTGTTTTGTTTGTACATGTAATTGTGTAACTTCTTAGCAATAAATTATTTTTGTTTTGGGTATTTGCCGACTAAACATGTGTTGTTTTATTTTTGACTTACTGATCTCATCTCTAGTTATTTTGGGCTTTTTTAGCCGACTAAATATGACTTAGAGTTGATTATCAAATGAATATCCCCCCAATACAGTACACTTTAGCCATACCATTCCACCCCACTTTACCTTTAGGTAGTGTCGTCACACTGCCTTAGGCCTAACTAGGGCGATGGCGAGGATATACTTGGTCAATGGACAATCCATCCAAGTAGGATTTTGGAGCCAAACTCTGTTGACGACCAACATGGGTTGGCCATATTGCCTAAGGGTTCCCTATAGGTCTTTATTTGTTTCCAGGGGAAACCTACGAGGCCATTTGTGTTTATAACAAAAGCCTGATGAGGGTTATCATAAGTTAACCCTGATAAGCTTCTCATGAGATCATTTAGCTAGAGCAAGTTAACCAACTTATTGTAACCTATGATCTTTGTTATACATTTTAAGAGTGAATCCTGTAACTTGGAAAGGATGTAGATAGAAAAATATAACTGAGGAAACCAATACTTATAGAATGTCAAGGCCAATATAACTTTATTAATCAAAGTGCAACATTAATTTTGAAATAAAAATTTGCCTAAACTAATGGTGCATAGATAAAAATCTAAAGGTTAGCCGCATTCGAAGCTCTTGGTATCTCCCTGCACTCCAACATTTCCAAGTGATAGGCTCCTTGAAGGTCGTCCCTTATCACCTTGAATGGTCCCTCCCAGTTTGGCCCTAACTTTCCGTTTGATGGTTTAACAATGCTGCCAAGTACTTTCCTTAAGACGTAGTCCCCAACCTTGAATGTCCTTGGATTAACTTTTTGATTATATTGTTTGGCTAGTTGTTGCTGGTAGGATGCCAGTTTTACTAGAGCCAATTCTCATCGCTCGTAGACTAAGCCAAGTTCAGCGAGCAATGCTTGATCGTTCTGGCCTTGTTCGATCAGTGCGGACCTCATGGTAAGGAGACCATCTTCTAATGGAATAAATTCTTCCATTCCATATGTGAGTGCAAACGGTGTCTCTCCAGTTGCTCACCTCAGGGTGGTGCGATAGTCCTAGAGGATGTGGGGTAGTTTATTTACCCATGCTCCTTGGGCTCGCTCCAAGTGCTTCTTTAGCCCACTGATCACTGTTTTGTTGGAAGCCTCAACTCGACCATTGCTCCGAGGGTATGCTACAGAGCTAAAGTGGTGCCTGATTCCATGGTCGGTGCAAAGCTTTAGAAGAGGCCACTCTCAAACTGGGTTCCGTTATCGGTGATGATTGTCCTGGGTATTCCGAAGCGAGTAATGATATTTCTCCATATGAATCTCATCATATCTGCATCTCGAATATTCTCTAGTGATTTTGCCTCTATCCACTGGCGAATATTCAAGATGCAGTGGCGACCAACAGATATTTTTTATTTTCGACTGCAGTGGGCAGAGGACCTACGATGTCCAGACTGTGACAACCCACCTAATAAAATACCAGGTGATCATTCCTGTATCAAATTAAAATAGGAGTCGCATATGGATCATTCTTAGCATCACTGTCGAAAATCAATTTAATTACTAATAACCAATTAGGATGGCGTCAAAATTTTACTTAACTACTCTTTTTAAATGACTAAACGATTAAAACATCCACACAGTTTATATAAATGAAACTGGAAAGAAATAAAATAATCGAACACTCGGTTCAAATATGATACAACTATATCGAATGCCGCACTAAAAGGTCGTAAAAGAATAAATAAATGCAGTTGGGTTATTAGACCGAATGTTTATACAATACCTCCTATCTAGAGTACAACATTTGAAGCGTCTACGGTAAACCTGCATGCATCCACAGCTGCTGCAGCAGACGTCTGATTCGAAAGGGTCATCATCCAGGCGTCCCTGTGTCTGGACACCTATATATATATATATATATATATATCAAAATTTTACTTAACTACTCTTTTTAAACAACTCAACGATTAAAATATCCACACGGTTTATATATATAGCAAGAGAGGGAAAAGTAGATAAACGGGTCAGAGCCCGAGTTGTGAAAATATTTAGCAAGTGCATAAATGCTTTATTTTTAAAAATTTGTTTTATCTCATATTTAAATTGGTATCGCACTCCCATGAGATACCCCTCACCCCTCTTCTAATGGTGCGTACCTAACGCACTAATCTGAAACATTCTAGCTAAGCTACCCCGCCTAACTAGACTAATTCACCTGTCTTCTAGAACCACCACAACCCGAGTACTAAGGGCTAAACTTCTCTCAATTCTCAACACTGCACTAAGTTCGTGCGTGGAGCGTCTCTCAAAGCGAAATCCAAACAAGGAACCCCCCCCCCCCCGATACACTACTACTTGGCAGTGTCAATGGTTGAGATCCATTAGTCCCTTCGTACAAAAACAAATATATAAACATATTCATATAACACTATACATATTATATTCATTCTCATATACATCTTACAATATACATTCGGATAATATCTCCCGGACTGAGGTTTACTCTAGATTCATCTTTATAATGTACATCCAGATATATCTCCCGGAATGAGGATATTCTCTATCCATTTGTATAATACACATCCGGATCTATCTCCCGGACTGAGAATCTCTATACTCATAATACACATCCGGATCTATCTCCCGGACTAAAAATCTCTATATTCATAATACATATCCAGATCTATCTCCTGGACTGTGATTCTATATATTCTCGTAGATATATATATTACCTTGTTCTCATGCACAAGGAATATACTATATAATACACATCCGAATCTATCTCCCTGACTGAGAATCTCTATACTCATAATACACATCCGGATCTATCTCCCGGACTGAGATTCTCTATATTCTCGTAGATATATATATATATATATATATATATATATATATATATATATATATATATATATATATATATATATATATATATTACCTTGTTCTCATGCAAAAGGAATATACTATATAATACACATACGGATTTATCTCCCGGACCGAGAATCTCTATACTCATAATACACATCCGGATCTATCTCCCGGACTGAGATTTTCTATATTCTCGTAGATATATATATTACCTTGTTCTCGTGCACAAGGAATATACTATATAATACACATCCGTATCATAGTTTATATATACTTTAATCACATAGTATACATACTATATATTCCTCCTCGAATATATATAAATGGCCATAATTTCCAATCATATCTAGCGATGACCAATAATTACAAAGATTCTCTCAAAGAATCATATTCATACGTTCGCATACTCATGACACTATACCCAAAGTGTTCCCTCACTCTAATAAATAATAATTACCTTATTCCCTATCTAAGGATTTAGTGGATATCTCCAAATATACCAATTTACATTAACTAAATAAGTATATTATCTGATTCATCCTAATAATCTCATAGCATTCCCTCAACCATCATCAACATAATTATGTTATCCCGCACGTATAGTCATATAGGCCAAAATGGCCACTGAAACTATCCCAATTGATATTTGTCCCAGAATACCCTAAAATTACATAGGTTGTGGATTCTATTTCCACGAACCCAATGAATACATTTCTTTCAAATAATAATCTAGAGGTACCCACTCTATATTTAGGAACCCCTAATATTTATCTCCAGACAATTCTAGCCTTAATTCTCCCAATATCAGGTTTGATTTCTAACTAACGATTTCGATCTCGGACAGCCTTCCATAGAAAAATCATTATAAATCCAAAAAAAATCAGAAAAATACGTTGTTAGCACCCACGCGGCCGTATCGAAAAGATCTACAATTTTCATTTTTTGACCAAGAGACGAATCGATTCGCCTCTTAGTTGAATCAATTCGGCAAGGACGCAGTTTACTGTTCATCGTCTTCTCCAAGACCGTTTCGGCCATTAACATACCTCCAAGATTTTTGTTTCTTCTCCTAACCTCCTCCAACCTCAGCCGACAACATAAACACATATCACAAGGGTTCTAAACATCCTAGAACCCGAAATCAACAACTAATTTCGATTAAATCCTAAGTTTCCCGAATTGGAAAATTATTAGGGTTTATTCGTTTTAACTCCCGAAAACCCGTTTTATCCACGAAAACTCAACTCAAAATGTTTAGGGTTTGTTATTACAAACTATGATATGAAAATTTGTGCTCAAAAGTAAATAAAGCAAGTAAACGCTTGCCTCGTGGATAAAATCCGACGATCCCGAGTCGAATCCCGGGGGGTTGTCCACAGTTTCCCCTTTTTTCCTCTTTTCTCTCCTCTTCTCTCTCTATTCTCTTTTCTTGCTCTTCTCTTCCCCCTCTCCCTCCTTATATAGGGAGAAAAGGGGTTTATACCCCTTAAAACCCAAAAATGACTCATTTACTCAATTGCGAGTCCCTATTCGTTTAAAAATTCTCGAAACTCAATTTCGACCATCGAACACTCTTTTCTGACTATCTCGGCCATTCTGAGACTCACTGCGTAGTCGAAATTTCCATCCGAGGTACTTGACCGAAGTCCACTATTTTAACCCAATACATCTCAATGCGAGTTTTTCAATTAAAATCTTACCTTTTGTCTCTTTACTCAACGGCGACATATAATTAAAATACTCTAACATAATTACTTAATACCAAAAGTAAATATATCACCCATCGAAAATCATCTAATCCTTAAAAATTCCAAAAATTACTATTCCGAGAAATTCCTCAAATTTCCAATTTATACCCAATTATGGAATTTAATTATCCCCAAAAGGACGGGTTGTTACACAGACCCCACTAGGCGAAGGGTAATGGGCTGGTAAGTGATTTTAGGTCACTAGCTGGCTGGTGGATCATGGGTGAGTGCATTTGGCATTTCTTTAATTTTCGGACGTAGATTCTAGCATCTTTCTGCATGTACAGCCGCCATTATCCTTCCTTGATTGCTCGAAAAGTAAGCGACCTTCCTCCCGCGTGACTTCCACAAATTCCCCCATATAGTTCGTATAAAACTTGCTCGACGTCTTGTGGATGAACACACTAGAGGTATGGGCCACTGAAGGATCTTTTGTATAATTTTCTTTCAGGAGATAAGTAAAATCGGGCAGCTTTGACTCTTATCTGATGGGCAGTAATTTCTTATCACTTGGAAGTACGTCACTCCGTAAGTAATCTACTATGGGGTCCATCTAGCTGGGATCTTCTTCAATATGGAGAACCTTCTCGAGATCCATTGATTCGGTACTCTGATTGATGTTGGGTTGTGAAAGGAAATAAATTAGGATTGTTCTCCTTAGATTGGAGTCATTTTTTTTATCTTAGAGCTGCTAGGGCATCGACATGGCTATTTTGTCCTCTGGGGAACTGTTAGACACTAATTTGGTCAAAGTTGGCCATTAACCCCTTTGCAGTAGCAAGAAAAGATGCCATCCTTTGCATTAAAATCGACACTTATTTGGTTGGTCACTAGTTGTGAATCGCCGAAGACCTGAAGGTGCCTTACCCCGAGCAATTGTGCCTTGCGTAGTCCTGCGATCAGTGCCTTATATTCTGCCTCAGTTAGAGGCTTCAAATCTAAGTCTTATTCCTTGCTCGAGCACTGTATTTTCGGGAGTTACTAGCACAACACCTACTCCTTCCCCCCTTAATTTGGAGGCTCTATCAACGTATAACTTCCAGATGCCTGATTATTGTGCAACTTCTATCAGACAACTGGTCTCAAGCTGATCACGGGGATGTTCTCCTATGAACTCAATAATAAAATTGGTGAGGACTGACCCCTTAATAAAAATCCTTGGTTGAAAATGAATATAAAATCTTCTGAGCTCGACCGACCATTTCTACAGTCGGTCTGAGAGGTCTGATATCCTCAGTACAACTTTGAGGGGGTGTAAAGTAACTATGAATATGGAGTGGGCCTCAAAATAGTGCTTCAGTTTTCTTGAGGCTACCACCAGTGCAAAGGCAAGCTTCTCCAATGGCAGGTGCCGCTGCTCCGCATCTAAAAGAGTTTTGCTTGCATAATAGACCAGATGCTGACTCCCCTCTCTCTCGCATACCAAAACGAAGCTCACAACATGATCTAATACTGCAAGATAGAGATATAAGGGATCATTTTCCCTATGGATTATGAGAAAAAGGGGCTTGCTAATGTAGGCCTTGAGCTCTTCTAAGGCCTTCGAACAACCTTCGTTCCACTCCATGCTCTTACTCTTCTTCAGCAATTGGAAGAACGACTAGCATCTTTGTGAGGATTTAGAAATGAATCGGTTTAGGGAAGCGAGCATTCCAGTGAGTTTCTTCACATCTCTTATAGTTCGAGGAGATTGCACCCTATTAACAGCATCGATTTGGTCAGGATTAGCTTCTATACCTCTCTTGCTGACCAAGTATCCAAGGAATTTTCCTGACTGGGCACCGAAATAACACTTACTTGTGTTAAGTTTCATTCGGTACTTCCTGGGGATTTCAGAGGTCCTTGCAAGGTCATAAAGGTGGTCTTCTTTGAGCTTGATCTTGACGAGCATGTCGTCGATATATACTTCCATGGTGTCTCCTATTTGGTCCTTAAATATCCTGGTGACCAAACATTGATATGTTGCTCCTGCGTTCTTAATTCCAAAGGGCATAACTTTGTAATAAAATAAACCAATAGTAGTTTGAAGGCGGACTTGTCTTGATCCGGATCGTACAAAAGGATCTGGTGATGCCCAGAATATGCGTCTAAGAAGCTCATTCTCTCGTGAGCTACTGTGGCATCCACTAGCTGGTCGATTTTTGGAAGAGGGAAGTTGTCCTTGGGGTAAGCCCTATTGTGGTCGGTGAAGTCGATACAGACTCTCCACTTCCTGTTGATTTTAGGGACTACCACTGGGTTGGATAGCCATTTGGGGAACATAACTTCTCGCATGGATCCTGCATCCAGTAATTTCTCGACTTCCTTCTCCACTGCTTTGGCCTTCTCTGAAGCTATCCGGTGAGCCTTCTTTGTAACTGGCTTGAAGGCTGGATCCATGTATAATCGGTGGCAAGTAATGCTGGGATTGATTCTAGGAAGCTCATAGGGCTCCCATACGAAGACATCCAAATTTCTTCGAAGGAGGGTGACCAATTCCTTCTTCTCGCGATCAGTAAGGGAGGTTCCAATAAAAAATATTCTCTCGATCGAGCCACTCCCGGCTATGACTTCCTCCATGTCCTCGATAACCCTCTCAGAGGGGAGGAGTCTGGTCTTCTCCACTCCTGGTCTTTCATATCTTAACTGCTATTTGGAGGGTATCATCCTCTCCTGTTCTTTATCTTTGCTTCTTGCGTCTTCCACTTTTTTCTCTTATTTGGGGTGTATGGCCGCTACGAAGCACTTTCTTGCCATTTCCTGATCTCCATGGATCTCAACTACTCCTCATTCTATTACACACTTCAACTTCTTATGATAGGTCGATGGGACGGCCTTCATCGCCTGGAGCCACCCCATATCGAGGATGGCTTAATATGGTGAATCAATATCAACTGCAGGAAATTCGATCATCTTCGAGATATTTCCTGCCCTCACCGACAGAACGATCTTTCCCAATGGGATAGTTATCTTTACAGCGAATCCAACTAAAGGAATATTGGCTTCATTTAGGTCGACAATGATTAACTTTAGCTTTTTGAATAACTCGAGGTACATTATATCGGATGAGCTGCCTTGGTCGACGGGCAATATGTAGACGTCATAATTGGCTATCCTGAGTGTAATGACCAGTGTGCCATGATGTGGAGTTCTCACTCCCACCAAATCCTCATCTGTGAACATAATATGCTTGTTGTAGTTGACTTCTTCTGGACGTCGATGCTTCCCAGCTTAGATTTTGGCTGCATCAATCTGAAAATCTTGCATAACTGTTATAAGCTTCTTCACTTCCCATTCGAGCTGCGTTCCCTTGAATCTGCTTGAGGTCAGGTTCCCCGTGAATTACCGCAAACTCATGGCCGATATCGAGCCTTTGATTTCCACTTGTAGATACCTTCTCTATTTTCTTCTCTACGAAATCATTTAAGTGTCCAGATTGAGCTAACTCTTCGAGGTCGGGCTTGAGGGCTTTGCAGTGATCGGTTTTGTGACCACCCTCCTTATGGAATGCACATATCAATTTGTTATTCCTCTTGGAAGTGTCTCCACCCATATTCTTGAGCCATTTAATAAATGGCTCGTCTTTGATCTTAGCAAGAGTCTTATAGATCGATTCTCTGAAGACTATGTTTATAGCTTGGAACGCCTTTGAGGTGTCGCCCTTGTTCCCACTCTTGGGGACACTCTTGCCCAGTTCTTATTCCCTTTCTTTTAAGTCTCACTCTTCTCACCTCCTTTGCCAATAGCCTTAGCATGACCATTTTCCCCTGCATTAAGATGGGTCACATATTCAACTTTGGCATATTTCTCAATGCGAGCCATTAAGTCGTCGATGGTCGTGGCCTCCTTCTTAGTAAAGGATTAGTGCAGGAGCAGCAAGCCTATCTTGAAGGATGCTACAACGACCTGTTCAAAGAAATCCTCGACCTTTTTAAACATCTCCCAGTATCTCTTCGCGTAGTCTCTGAGATTCTCCTAAGGTTTCCTTTTCATTACAAACAAAGCATCCGTCCTCTTCGGATGAGAGTTGCTCATAATGAAGTGAGTTGCGAATAGCTGAGACTTGAAGTTCCTGATGGATCTATGAGGGGGCTTCTCGAACTATTTTTGGGGTACATCATGCAAGCTCGACGGGAAATTTGGCACATGAGTGCATCATTATGGTTCCAAAGGGTCATGGACTGCCTATATTGTTTGATATGGTCACTGGGATCAATCTTGCCATCGTAAATTTTGAACCTGGGCATTGCAAACTTTTTCAGGGCTTCTTCCTCTTCTATCTCCCTTAAAAGAGGGAACTTCATCTGGGTCTTGAGAGCTCATCTGGCTAGCTCTCTTGTTGATTTGGCACCACGATGAGTTGGGTGTTGGTCCATCTCCCTTCGAACCAAGATCCATATATCACTGCTCAGAATGACCTGTGTTACAACCAAGAAAGTCTCGTAGTGGTGATCTGGTTACAACTGCTCAGAATGGTCATCATCTGACCTGTGTTTCTCAACTTTTTATGACCCGTGCCTCGAGCTCCTTCCTCGACTATGAGACTTTCTTGCCTGAGGGCTAGGAATCCGTTCGTGGTGTTGCCTGGTACTACAATGGAGTTCTCTTTCCATCCTATCCAATCGCCTTTTGAGGCGAGCATTTTCAGCTTCCTATTTCCGAGTGTCCTCCTCCTGCTCCGGGATCCTGGCCTCGTAGGCTTCTATCAGCATGGAAATCTGGGTGGACCTAAGTGGTCCCTGACTTTCTTCTAAGACTTTCCACTCTTGGTGAAGCCTTGGATTTTCATGACGAATTTCAGACCTACCCTAGGAGGGATAGGCTGCTCTTGAATATCCCCTGCTTGAGGGGCATTGCTACCGTGATCAGACATTGCAGTTCCTTGTTGGTGAAGGATTTTTCAGAGGAAAAATAATCATTTCCCACAGACAGCACCAATTGTGGTGACAAAAATCTCAACAAAAATAATAATGAAAGGCAATCACCAGGAAAATAAGAACAATAATAATCACAATCACACAACACCGAGATGTACGTGGTTCGGCAAATTGACTACGTCCACGGAGAGGTATATTCTTGTATTGAGTATCTCTCAAGAGAAGTTTTATACATATCCTTTGCGCCGGGCCAAGGGTACAATATATATTCCGTTCAAAAGAGAGATGTATTGGTAACCAACACGTTAGCCCACTATACCCTGAATATCTCCTCCGAGATTTTAGGGATAGACTGGGTTACATCTTTAAATCCAACCGTCATTTAGATCATCCCATAATTTGGGCCGAAAACCTCTTATTTTTAATTGGGCTTCGTCCGTCTACTCTCTTGGGCCTAAAAGACGAAGAAGGTACCCACTGTACTAATATGTAAAAATCTCACTAATTAATATGTAAAATATTGTTATTTTCAATCATCACAGAAGATCCTAAACTCATAGCTATTTCTCTAGTACAATCGTGTTGACTTTGAAAAACCCATTTATATATAGACAGGTAAACAAATTAAAAATTTTAATTTAATGAACCTAAAACAAAATTACCCAAATTAACTAAGCACCAGTTTTAAACTTGTATTGTGTTAAGCACTTAACCAATTTTATTTTTCCCTAAAGCATATATATAAGTGATAAGAGATAAAATAAAATCAATCGCACAACACATCAATGTACGAAGAAAACCCACAATGGGAAAACCTCGGATGATCTAGCCACGCAAAATCCACTAAGTACGGAATTAAAAAGGACACGAAAGTATAATTACAACATAAACCTGAAGACGTCGCAAGTCTTAACACTCTTCGTTCCTTAACAAGCCTCGGTACCCACTGATACAACTCAACAACCATCTACGAATCTGAACATGGAGTCCACCATTTCTTCACCATAACACCACAACATCAAGTCCACCTTGTGTAAACAGTAATAAGTACAAATTCCACCGCATGAAATGAATACTCAGACGAAAAGAGTATTAAACCATGGTAACCAAACAAAGATCTCAAAGAATATATGAATTAAAACTTGGATCTTAAAACAATTGGGTGAAACAAGGGTTTCGTAGGATTTTGGATATGTATAGGAAACTAATTTTTGCCAAAAGTCCCTTTAAAAATCAATACCACGACCTCTTTATATAGAAAAAAACATTTTTTGAGGCGAAACAAATTTTGAGGACTCGTTCAAACGAAAATAGGGGTTTGTTCGTACAAATACACAATCTTGTTCGAACCAAACAAGAACTTCTTCAAACAAACATTCATATCTCGTTCAAACGTCCTTCAAACAAACTTTATTCTGCTAAGAGAGAAACCTCGTTTGATGTTCATTTTAACGTCGTTTGAATGACATGAGTATCTCATTCGAATGAATAAGCAAAGTCGTCTAAACGACTTTAAACCAAAAAATTCTTTTCTTTTAAAACCTTTTCAAAAAATCCCTCAAACGAAGTTTTACAAAAACATTTTAAACACTAACACCCAATGAAATATCCAAGGATCAAAATTAATATGCATCCATACCTTATCAGATCCTTGGGATTTAAAGACGAAACATGGAACGTAACATGGAATAATCCAAAATACACTGAAGTCCTAATCTATGACTCAAAAGTTTTGTCCAAACATGGAAAAATCCAAAATACATACAAATTGACTTTATCAGAAATTTTTCCTTACAAATATCCCCATTTGTCTATTCTAGGACAAAACACAAAATAAAAAAACCTATGGAGCGTCAATTTCTCTAAAAGACTCAATTCTCAATCCCCAAAGGAAAAGGTACAGACACTTAGTAGACTCAAACTTTAAGTAGCTTTGCTCTTATGTAAACTTTATCGCATCATTGTAAACTTGCACACTTGAATACACCTTCAAAGGCAAGGAGAATATATAACAATATTAATATGCATATGAATAAACCCTCATCCTTTGTCTAATGATTTCTACCTAAGTTAGGACGTCTCCCCCTAAGGTAAAAATCTCCCCCGGATTATAAATATTGAGATACCATTTCTCCCCCTTTTTTCAAGAATAGACAAAGAATAAAGGTGCGATAAAATGATTTCTACCCAAGATAACCAGTTCTTCCCCCAAATGAAACATGAGTAAGCATATAGGAAAAATAAGTACATCGTGCAATGATGTGTAGTGAAACAAGCAACGACAAATAACTTTGGAACGATAGTACAAATATTCCAAACAATGATCAATTAATACCAAATTTAATGCAAAATGTGACACTAACTTGAATACATATGAAAGAAGAGGATACTAATATAAACAAAGTAACAAAAGATATCAAGGTAATTATAGAGCATACCAATGAAACCACTTGATACTAAGATCAACATATGTCATACATGGATTAAATGCAAATGCAAAGACTCAAAACAAACGATACCATATATATAAATATGAAAAAGATACCAATTACACACGGGCATATATATATATATATATATATATATATATATATATATATATATATATATATATATATATATATATATATATATATCAGTGTTCTAAAAATCTCACCTAGGCTTAAGACTTGGGAGAAACGCCCCGCCTTACGCCTTATTCTTAATAAAAGGCTTAAGGCGCACTTTTTTTTAAAAATAAAAATACTTTAGTGAAGCGATATGCCTTTTAAAGAATTTTTTTTTAAATCGGACCAATATCTTATTCAAAACAATCAAAAGACAAATGGTTTCCCAAACCTCTTTGCCTCTCGTTCAAAAAAACGCTCATTTTTTTGTTTTTTCTTAGTATTTAAAAAAATGTATTTTAATTTGCATATATTCATACATATTTTAAGGTATGTACCATTTTAGTATTTTTAATAGCCTTGTTATAGTTAAAAATATTAAAATATATTTAAAAAGGCCTAAGCTCCTTTTCACACCATTTTACCCCTAAGGTCCACCTAGGCTTCTAAGGCTTAAGGCTTGACGTCGACGCCTCGGTCACGCCCCGTATTTTTTAGAACCTTGATATATATATGAGTGAAGGGGTGTGAATTAGAAACAAAAGAAATATGACCTAACCGCTTAAAAATATCCAAGTAGTACGATTTGACTACAATAATTTATTGAACAAAGATTTAGCCTCATGGTGACAGATAAAGAGAACTCATAATGGACAAACAAGCACAATGTACACTGACCTAGAAAATATTTATAATTCTTAAATCACTAGCATCAAACATGAATTAACTAGGAATCATTGTGCAGACACACTGATCTTCATCTTTAACACCCTCAAAAACTAATCATATATCATTCTTCTACTCAAATCGTTTGAAGATACTAATTTTGATAATCATTTTTTTTTAAAACATGGCCTTGGTAATTTTTTTTCTTTTGCCTCTTTATTTTTAAGCTCTTGCCAAGGGTGAAATTTCATGCAAAGGAGATTTCTCCTTTCGTAGTCATTTCCCGTGCACACTCCTATTTTTCAATAAAAATCAAACTCACGGGTAATGGTTCTTACATGCACAAATACACCATAATAAAAAAAGATATGTATAATGATAAAATTGATGGGAGAATATCTCACTTAAATCATGTAACATATGAAGTCAAAATCTAAAAGATCTCGTGCATGTGTGTGAAGATGCATATACAAAGTGAATCTATTAAGTAAGTCAAAGTCAAAGTACTCCGTGCAAGCATGATTAAAAACAATCGAAGCATTGAAAATCACAATCAAATGTCCAAACCACATGTATACATAAAAGAAAGTTGATTAAAACAAACCAATATGCCACACAAAATGTGTAAAACCAAACTACACATAAGCAAAAATCTTTTTGAGTTTTAAAAAAAAAATCATGACACCAAATGAAAAACAAAATCAAAAGACAAACAAAATATTTTTGTATTTTTCCCAATAAGACACAATAAATAAAAATTCAAAATACAATATATAAGCATCATACAACTAGCAATAGCATATAAACATGAATCACAAAAGCTAAGGTATGAAAACATGCGAACACAATCAACTATTAAATATAGCATGAGAAATATCTTGTGCAAGCTTTTGAGAATCAATAAGCCTAACATTTTACGCTTACAAATATGATTTCCTAATCCACATAGGTTAAACATGATGCTCTTGGGTTTGGGTAACCTTATTGACACTATACTTATACTTCTTAGGACCTTTTCTAATATTAAAACCAAACCTCCTAAGGTGTGTGCATGTGTAGCCATGAGGAATATTATCGCAGTGTGTGCATGTGTAGACATGAGAAATGTTACCCCTGGGTAGATATTTTCTAAATTCCCTAGAAATGGCTCACTCTCTCAAAAGCATGGCCTTGGATTTAGTAGAGAAATCATTTTAATCATCGAAGCCGGTCCCAGTATTATCTTGTTTGATTTAGACGGTGCCTAACATTTTATCTAAATTTGCAGACCTAGATTCCAAATCAAACTTGATGTCACCCAAGTATCTCAATCTCTCATCTAACTCCTCAATCCTATACTTGAGTAAACGATGAGACTCATCAAAAACTTCTTCAAAATCTCCATTAAACCCCGAAGGTTATATCTCTCCCCTTCAACTAGAGAGATTCTCCCTAAGAGTCTTCTCACGTGCCTTAAGATCCTCAATTAATTTTGAATCATCATTCTCTATGGCACTTTCTTTCAACTTAGCTTCCAACTTTAGGTTAGCCTTTTTTTATTTTCACTATTTTTGCATACAACTCTCTAAAGGCAATTTAAAGTTCACTTTCCTCCTATTCTTCTTCATATTCACCGCCATGTACTTTGGATTCAACCAAAATGGTCTCGAAAGTGTCATGGGTATAATATCTTCACCATAAGACTTTTCGTTAGGGCTTGCATGACTAGCCATGAACGCTATAAAGTTGCATTCAATGGCATAAGACAGTCCCTCTTCAAGTTCAATATCACTAAGGGTGGCATTCTATGCAATTAGTTTCTTAGCCTCCTTCCTTAGCTTTCTGGGACACTCAGCTGCACTATGTCCATAACCTTTACACCCTAAACATATATTCGACTCATCCTTCTTAAGTTTATCCTTACAATTTTTAAGGAATTTTATAGTCTTGTCATATTTTTTCTCCTCAAATTTCTTTTCATCTAATTTAGTAGTCAATTTATAAATTTGATTCTTTTAAACATTTTTGCTAACATGGCCATCTAATTGGAATCAATGTGAGACTCATAATTCAAAACGGGTGTTTCCTCCTTTCGGGCTTTAAAAGCAATTCCCTTTTCTATCTTATTTTTGGAAGAAAACATGTATAGCTCATAAGTTTGAAGGTCACCTATAGGTTTTTCAAGTTTCATAGAGTCAAGAGTACCCAAGGAATTCAAAATACTCACTTTTTAATTGAATCTTTTAGGCGAGGACCTTAATATTTTCTTGACTACTCGGGTTTTAGGTATTCTTTCTTCCAATTTGAAACATGAGTTCACAATATCTGACAACCTATCATAAAAAAATCGCATTCTCCTTCTTTTCCGTCCCAATTGTTTCATACTATGTGGTGAGATTTTGGAGTTCGGAAGCCATAACAATACTAGTATCTTCATGGGTGAGTTGAAGTATCTCACGCCTCTTTTGACGTTTCACATGTTATAATATGGAAAAAATCTTCTGGTGTGATCACAAAAAATAGAGCATTAAAACCTCGATAGTTATGGTTTGTTAACCTATGATCATCGTCACTTTAATTTTTTACGGGTTTAGGGATTCTATATTACCCAGCTTCGATAGTGGGTGGAGACCACCCCTTAACAATCACTAACCAAAACCTCTCATCTATCGCCTTCAATACTTATTACATATGCATATTCCAGTATGCATAATTAGATCCATAAAACATCGGGAGTCAATTCAAAGTGTATCCCTCCATACCAAAACTGCCAGATTTATTCCTAAGTAACTAATAGGAACTATTCTAATACCAATTTAAAAAGCATGTTTTTAAATGGAGATGTAAATAAATTCTAATTTTTAAAATTTTCAATTTAATTAACGTAAAATAGAATTACCCAAATTAACTAAACACTAGTTTTAAACTTGTGTTGTGTTAAAGAGTTAACCAATTTTATTTTACCCTAAATAATGCATCTAGGTGATAACGGATAAAATAAAATCAATCGCTTAACAAGAAGATGTATGAGGAAAACTCACATCGAGAAAAATGTTGGACGACCTAGCAACGAAAAATCCATTAAGTACGAAATTATAAAGAACACGACAGTAAACTTACAACACATACCTAACACCCTCTCAATCCACGACTCTCTTCATTCCTTTAACCTCTGCTCAGTAACACGCAGAATTCCACCTGTGCAACTTCCATAACATGAGAGCCCACACACGCCTCAGCATCCACCGATATAGCTCAACAATCTTCTACAGATATGAACATGAAGTCCATCGCTTCTTCACCATAACACCATAACACCACAACACGGAGTCCACTGTGTGTAAATGACAATAGGTACTGATTCCATCGCATGAAATGAATACTCAGATGAGAATAATATTTAACCATGGTGCCTAAACAAATATCTCAAAGAATATATGAATTAAAACTTAGATCTTGAAACAATTGGGTGAAATAAGGGATTTGGAGGACTTTGGATATGTATAGGAAACTGATTTTTGCCAAAAGTCCCTTTAAAAACTAATGCCACAAGCCATTTATATAGAAAACACATTTTTCTAGGTGGTACGAAGTTTCGAGGATCCATTCAAACGAAAATAGGGGTTCATTCGAACGAAAACACAATCTCGTTCAAACGAAGCAAAAACTCATTTGAACAAACAGGCATATCTCATTCGAACGTACTTAGAACGAACTTTATTCCGTAAATAGAGAAACCCCATTTGATGTTCGTTTTTACATCGTTTTAACAACATAAGTATCTCATTCGAACGTATAAGTAAAGTTTGAATGACTTTAATCCAAAAAATTCTTTTCTTTAAAACCTGTTAAAAAACATCCCTCAAACAAGGTTTTATAAGAACATTTTAATATGCATCCATACCTTAAGAGTTCCTTGGGAGTTGAAGACGAAACATGGCATGTAACCTCGCACATTGATTGAATCTTTAAAACTTCGTTGCTACGTCTTCAAACAAACACATCATAGGCTTAAAAAGTCAACACAGTCAAGTCCTAACCTATGACTCAAAGGTTTTTTCTAAACATAGAACAATCCAAAATACATACAAATTGATTCTATAAAAAAATTTGTCTATGAAAATCTACTTTTTGTCCTTATTGTTAAAACCTTCATAAATATGTCCTAAAAAGAGTATTAAATATGTCCTCAAATGTTGTTAAAAATTAATATAAAACTATCCTAAATCTTTCATAAAAATAGTATTAAATATGTCATAAAAATGATGTAAAAAATTAATGTCAAAAGTGTCCTAAATTTGTCTTAAAAGAGTATTAAATCCTTCCTAAACATGATGTTAAAAATTAATGTTAAAATTGTCCTAAATCCATCCTAAAATGAGTATAAAATCTGAATTGATACTTCAACTATTTTCAAAATTCAATATGTCCTAAAATTCAACTAAATGATAAATTAAGTTTAAAATCTACCTAATTTTTATCAACTATTTTTATCAACTAGATGACATCAATTGTACATTTGTCATAATTTTTTTTTAAATCCATCCTAATTTTTTTTAGGCAAATAAGTATATGTTTTCGGCACTGTGTTAAGTTTTGAAGTTGAAGGTAAATAACATATTATATATAACTTCAAAGTAAATTTGTCTTATTTTATTATAAATTATCCTAGTTTTTCATTTTTTTTTGCAGTTACACTTCATCGAGTTGAATAAAGGAGGAGGACTTGCTTGCCTTTTGGACAGTTGAAAACTTGGAAGGAACTTGCTCTTATGGAGTGGATAGAGTTTATCTCTTGATGTCTATCTAATTTTTTTTAAGTTTGTTTTAATGTTTTACTGCTGTTAAGTTTAGTTGTCATTTGAATGTTGTTTTGGATATTTTATCACATGAAATGGATAGTATGTATTTTGGATTATGCTTCAATCACAAGTTTTTTGAATATTTTATGACATGGATGGATCCATGGAATCATGCATACTTAGTAGTTTATCTAATTTTATGTATTTTATTCTACAAAGTTGAATAATTGATCCAAAACAATTGGAACGAAAAACGACACAAACCAAACCTAAAACCATCGCTTCGGTTCAGTTCAATATACATTTCGGTCCAGTTTTGGTTCCAAAACTAGAGAACCAAACCATTTGGGTTCTGGTTTTGATTCTGGTTTTGTAGTGGACCGAACCAACCCGGACCATGTGCAGTCTTAGTTTTGATAATTAAATGTAAAGAAAAACAGTCATGTGCGATGCACATGACTTTTTTAAATGGAAAAATTGTAATTACATTATAATTAGAGGTATATATGTAATTTAATAAAAAATTATTTTAAAAAATAACAAACACAATCTCAATAAACACACGTGCGCGCGTATCCAATCCCTCCCAACCCACCACTCACCGAAGATCAACCTCAATCCCACTCCACTCCCACCCCACTGGTGCTACAACCCACCCACTCGTGGTCCAAACCACTTATCTCTCTCTCTCTCTCTCTCTCTCTACACTGACCCATTACTCTCTCTCCAAGACTTTCTCCATTTTCGGCAAACAACCATCCTTCCTTCCACTTACCGATGAAACCCCCCTCCCCAAAATTCCATTTAACTTAAAACACATCCTTAACCCACCTCTCCATTTTTTTAGCAAAACCCACCTCTCCATTTTTTTAGAAAAACCCACCTCCTCCATTTTCTAGAAAAACCATCACTTATTCTTACCCCAACTTTCCATTTTTTAGCAAAACCTTTTGTGCGAAAGCGTGTCAACAAATATAATTTGACTGTGATCCCAAATAATATGGAACACACACAATATATTATGGAGTAGAAACACACACACATGAAGACATAATATTAAGTGATTCACCAATTAGGCTACGTACACTGACTACTCAAAACAATTCACTATTACAAATGAGTTACAAAAGATTGATCTTACAAATACACTCCAAATGAAAAATACAATGTGTATTGTTATCGTCTAAAATTTATTAATGGATTTTATGTCTTAGCTGGGGGATTTCCAATAATAAACAATAACAGATAAAAAGATTAAACTATGAGATTGTTCAATTGAAAGAGAGAAGGGGTGAGAGACAAATATAGAAGACAAATATTTATGTGGTTTGGCCCAAAAAGGTGCCTATGTCCACAGGCATAGTGATGGTATTACTAATAATGTTCGACGATCGTCGGTGAAAGGGTGGATACAAGTTCTGGTTTGTGCTTTCTCTTTAGGGTTGGCATATGGCCATTAGTGAGATAATTTTTTATCCCTTATCACATGGGATTCAGTGCTACTTATAGTTATTTATCAGAGAATATTAAGGGACAGGTGGAGTGCCTTTATAGGTCAGACAGTTACACCCTTTACACATAGTGGGATAGGTAAGGATGAGTTTTTTACAGTACAATAGGAGTGGGAAAGTGTATAAATTCATCACGTGTACAAACAGAATAAGAATGACCCATGATCTTCCATCGCGTGCATACGTTGGCGCAAGGGTGGTATTGACTCAGTCAACTAACATCATGAGAAAAGTGGTGGAACAGTTAACGAGACAGTAGGGCCGAGCACATGTATACCTAAGTTGATCACATATATACTTGGATGAGTAGAATAACATAATGAGGACGACCTTTTTATTTGTAGTCAGAGAGGCCACGTGGTATTCTCTCAGAGGTCCACACGGTGTTCTACATTTATAATATAACAAAAGCCCGCTAGACTTCATACATGATTGGAATCTGTTGTAGCTTCTCTGGATTGATGTTGTTATGGAGTGATTGTTAGATAGAATGAATGGATGAAGTATTAATTCTGGTAGGTAGAATTAGATCTGGTCGTTCCAATTTCTTCTTGGCCCACGCCAGTAAGAATGATTTAAGTATTTTTTTTCATGAATAGGACATATGTCAGCTGATTGGAAATGATGTCTGAGTAATCATTACGTATGTGCGCATAGGTGCAGCGAACCTGCAGCGCCGGTTAGCTTTTCAGTGGTGATTTCATTAATGATAAATAACCTTTTACCGCCATGCCCAAAGTTTATAAAGGTTTGGCATCTCCATGGTTTGAAATCCAACACTGTTTTAAATTTCCTGAGTATTGTTGTAGAGAGAGAAATAAGGTTTACCCTTCCATCATCTGGGTTTTATTATCTCTTCAGTCCCTCACTTTCATGGTGCAGTTCTTCATTCTCCTCTTTCAACTTATTTTTCCAATCAGAAGGTATGTGCCCTATTTGCCCTCTTAAACTTTTAGGGTTTTTATTCTCCATCCCGGGGTATTTCATGATTAGTATTTGTTAAATCTGTTGTCGATTTTGGGTTGCTTGATATTTGGTTGAAAGTTTACACCTTTAGATGGCCATTGAGTTGGGTGGCTTAAAGATCCGCCATTTCATGGGTTTCTTCAAGATTATATCCTTTTTTCTTCACCCATTTAGCCCCAAAATTTTGTTTGATTCGCCAAAAAGGCTTGCGTATAAACTTGATGAACTATCCTCCCCATATCCAGTGTTTGTTTGAAATATTATCTGAATTAGAGCCTACCTGCCCAGGTATCAATGCTAGGAGGTTTTCACAAACCCTATAAGTTATCCACCCGAAGGACGAACCAAAACACCCCAAATATACCCCTAAGGCATCGTCCTCTAGTGGTTCAGCCCCACTACCAATGGAATCTCCATTTGTGGCTTCCGATTTTGATAATCAAGAAGTGCGAAATTCACTTCCTCAACAAGTAGGTGTTGGGGATTTTAAAAATAGAGAATCCATGTCGTTGATAAATTTGGATTCCTCCTCTGGAGAGGTTAGATCATATAGGGCTAAATATATCAGGCCTAACAGTGTGGGGCCAAATCCCTCTATTTCCCCTGTGGACGAGCCTGCTGATGAAGGGACAAAAGGTGATAACAGTGATTCTGTAGACTCTTCGGATTCCTATGGCCCCTCCACTACTGATGCGAGGCGGGACACTAATGATATCCTTAAGGATGAACTAAATCACCTTAGGGAAAAATATTACATACCCATTAGTATCCAAACTAGGTTACCCACTGGTGAGGAGAGGGTGTATGATAATTTCAACTCTGATGAAATATGTCTTCCCCCCAGGTCCCTTAAAGTGGGACTTCGGCTACCCCTGCATCCTATAATGAGGTACATCCATAGTGGGTATGATTTAATATTGACTCAGCTTCCCTCAACGCTTATAGGACTATTTTGGGGCCAATAATGTTTTGGAAGACTTAAGTTGGGTTCGATCTTACCAGAGACATTTTTAGGTATGTTCATGGCATAAACGATAACCCTAAATCCCCTAGATAATGCTTCTAAATATCACACGCCTCCAGGTGGTATTCCCCCAGCTGAAGTATCTATCCCATTGAAGGAAGGTGTGTTGTTTGAAACTACTCCTGGGACAGAGGTTGATTTAGAGGCCGAAGTCAAAGTTGATACAGGTAGTAATGCTTTCTTTTCTTAGCTTATTATTATCATATTTTTCCTTGGATTGCTAACTTATTTTCTCATCCAACCCATTCTCTAAATACCTCAGAAAAACCATCAGAATCAACACTTAGGGTGGCTCCCAGGAATATTGATCGTAAATTTATGGAAATAGCCCACCAGAAGAGGTTGAAGGCTGAGAAAAAGAAGGTGAAGGCCTAAAAAAGTCTGAAGACGAGAAGATGCAGGCCGAGAAGAATGATCAAAAGAAGGCTAAGGATATTGTTGTTACCTTAGCCAAGTCTAAAGGCAAGGTCCCCATGTACCCTAATGTACTAAATGACCCCTTGATTCCTCTGTTAGTCAGAATGCTCCCAAATTCCCTCACACCACTGAGTCTTACGCTCTGCGCTGGCTGGTGTGAGGTTAGGGAGTTACCCCTCGTTATGTTGAGGTTAAAGAATTCAAATTTGATCTTGTGCATTGAATCTCGTCTAAAGAGTTAAGAGTCGATCCTGATTTTATTTTTCATCATGCCAATAATGCTATCGACCTACTGAGGTACCATGGCCACAACAAAGATTTTAAATTCTTTAGGTGGTATGATCTCAATTATTTATGTAGGTTAATTCAACACATGTTGTCTGCTATAAGTTTTATTATAATTGTTCCCTATTTTTATGTTTTGTCCATCCAGTCATTGACTTATCTTCCTTCACTAGCAGACTATTGCACCGTCCACTTTTTTTAGGGAGAAAGTTATCGTCAATATCTATGCTTATAAAGAGATGACCTAGGAGCATCAAAAGTTGAAAGTTGAGTTACAATAATCTTCGAAAGACCTTAAGAAGGCTGTCGAAGAGCTTCAGGAGACGGGCGACCAATTAGTGGCCAAAATTATTGCACTTGGTACGGTCGACAAAGAGAACAATAAGCTCAAGGACAAAGCACCTACTGATGATGTCAAACTAAAGAGTATGGAGAAATCTTTAAATAAGGCCAAGGAGAAATTAACTGCATCTAACTGGGCGTTAGAGATAGCTTCTCTTTCGACCATAAAGCTAATCCAAAAGTTCGAAAAGGCTAACAAGGCTTTATCTACTACTGAGGAGGTAGGCATAGCCAAGTAGAAATCTTCGGTGGATTATAATGTTAACTGTGTAGGCATTTTTATGGATGGTTATTAGGAGTTGAAGAAGAGGGTGATGACCAATTACCCAAATATTGCAGATATGGTGAGCAAATAGTAAGGGGACAAAAATGAAACCATTGCACTTGCTACCGAGCATATGATGGAAATTGATGAGCCTTCCGCTGAAGATGTTGTAATCACCTCTCCATAGGTCATGCTTGAATCGAATTCTCCCACGGGCAATAATGATGATGGTTAAGGGTGCGCATCAGAACCGACAACCCAAAGAACTGAACCAAACCATCCTTTGTGGGTTGGGTTGGTTCGGTATTTTTTTCTCCATGGGTTGGTTCTGGTTCCAAAAAAATGATAACCAAAGTGTTCGATTCGGTTCTTAGTTTTATACCTGAACCGAACCGAATCGAAATGAACTGAGAATCGAACTGAAAAGGGGTAATGGTTCCAAAATACCCAAAATTTAAATTTCCTTTCAAAATTAAACAAATATTTATATTTTCTTTTAAATAAAAATTAATTCAATTCAAGTTCTAAATTAACCAAACAAACCAAATAAGAATTTACCCAAAATATTGAATCCGACTTGAATTAAATTAAATAAAATTTACCCAAATTAAGTTAGCACCAAATTAAACCAAAGTTGCAGTTGAACCAATTTTTATATTGTTAATCCTAAGAATGCATCTACGTGATTTTTGCAAGATAAAAATAAACACACAACCACAATGTCGCGATGTACGAGGAAAGCCCACAACGGGAAAAACCTCGAACGACCCAACCCTAAGTTCACTAAGTATGGTTTTACAAGGGCGCAACAAGAATACTTACTCAACGACCTGACTCTCTCGCAAGCGTTGACGCTCGTCGTTCCTCCACCCCCGCCTAGTCAACAACGCAGGAGTACACCTACGTCTCGGAGTTCACCAATGGGGCACAGCTACCGCCAAACACACGGAATCCCCTTTCGTATGTACACCACGAACACAAACCAAAATTTTGGGGCAGAGAATGAAATTCGGTGCCAAAATGATGATCTGAAAGTAAATATATATATTGGTACTTTGATCAAAGTAAACAATTGGATGTAAATTAGTTTATGTTTAAAGATGAATTCATTTGGGAATCACAAAAACTAAATGACCTTTGGATTTTGGATTTACGCTCTCAAAAACTTGTTAAAAACTCACTCAAAGTATCCCAAAGTTTGTCTTGAAAATCAACTCCCGCACTACATAAAAATGATGGGAAAGTAGTGGGAGGTTAAAGACAAAAACTGCTTTAAAACTGTCATTTTTTGTAAAATCGACATCGGTCGTTCGAACGAGATTACAGAAGTAAGGTTCGTTCCAACGACAATATGAACGAGATTGCAGAAAAAGAAATGTTTGATATCTCGTTCGAATGACCTGGGGATCTCGTTTGAATGAGACTAAAATGTCGTTGGAATAACTTTTCAGAAAATTTTATTTTTCTTAAAAAATAAATAAAAAATCATTTTAAACGTAGTTTAGTAAGAAAATGACACCCAATAAAAATATATCCAAGGCTCAATATAACATGTGCATTCATACTTTAGAGACCTTGGAAAGTTGATGATGCAAATGTGGCACGAAAACACGACAATGATGTGAACTTTAATCTCTTGGCCACTTCGTCTTTAACTAACACATCATAGTCTTGAAAGGTCACAAACACGACATATATCCTATAAGTGAAAAAAAAATTCCGGAATTAAGCCAACACTTTCAAATTTACTCAATTGGAAATTTGTCCTTACAAATCTCCCTCTTTGGCTATTCCGAGGAAAAACCCAAATAGAATTCCTATGGGCCGTCAATCTCATCTAATAAGACACAATCCCACCCAAAAATAAAAAATACAGACGCTTAACTGACACATAGTTGAGAAGATTTTCTTACTTTAAAATTATGTCGCTTAAGATGAAAACCTGCACACTTAAACACACCATCAAACGCATAGAGAATATTACAATATAAATTGCATAATTAAATTCTCCCCCTTTGTCTAACAACGTCTACCCAAGAAATGACGTCTCTCCCTAAGATAGATCTTCCCAAACTAAAAGGTTTACATACCATTTCTCCCCCTTTTTGTTCAGGAATAGACAACGATTAAAGTGCATAAAATAACTCATTTCTCCCCAATTAAAAAAATTCTTCCCCTAAATGAAACAAAGGATAAGCATAATAGAAAATAGGTATATCATTCAATGGTGTATAGAGTTACAATTACAATAAAGAAATATGGAAACAAAAGGTCGACTAATCCACACAAACATTAATAGATACCAACTACGATACAATAGCAAAAGGATACCAACTAGAATGTACTAAGATAAGCATCGATATCAATGAAAAGTCGCTAAAAGATAGATACTTATATCAACCAAAGGCATACATGCACTAGATAGCAAGGCAAAGACTCAAAAACAAATGATACCATATATATATATATATATATATATATATATAGAGAGAGAGAGAGAGAGAGAGAGAAAGAGAGAGATGCAAATGAAACAAATGATCCTCAAGCACATATATATAGGTATACACACCACACAAGACACAAAATACATTAAGCTTTCCACACTCATATGGTATAAATATGTCTGAAAAAACATGTGGAAAATAAAGTGAAGGGGTGTGAACTAGAGAAAAAAAATTATGACCCAATCATAAATGTGTCTGAACAAACATAAATGTGTCTGAACAAACATGTGGCAAATAAATCTCATGTGCAACGGTTCTTACATGCACAAATCCTCCATAGTCACAAAACATGTAGATGAAAAAATTGATAGGAGAATATCTCACTTAGCTCAAATATACATGTGAAGTTAAAGTTCAAAAGAGCTCATGCATGTGTGTAAGAGAGGCATATAAAAAGAGAATCCATTAATAAAGTCAAAGTCAAAGTCAAACTACTCCATATAATCATGATAAAGAACACTTTAAGTATTGAAATTCATAACCAAAAGTTCTAGCCACATAGAATCGGGGGAATATAGGATACAACACAAGGATATGTCACGAAAAATGTGTAAAACTCAAATATACACATAAAAAATCTTTTTGAGTTTTTAAAATTTTTAACCAACCAAAAAATAAAAAATAACTCAAAATACAAATAAAATCTTTTTTATTTTTCAAATAATACCCAATAAATGAAAAAGATAAAATACAAAAGATACGCATGTCATAATTCTAGCAAAACATATATGATGAAGCATAAACTAGAAAATGATAAACAAACATACAACTAGTAAGAATCTATCATGAAGAACAAAAGCTAGTGTATGTAAACAAAGCTAACACAATCAACCTTTAGATTTAGCAAGGGCGGAATCATGTGAAAGCAAATGAGAATCATAAAATCTATCATGTAAAGCCTCCAAATCGGATCTCCTAACCCACATGAGTGAAACTCTACGCTCTCGGGATTTGGTGACCTCGGTGAATCTACCCTTAAACTTCCTAGGCCCATTTCTAAGATCGAAATAAAACCTCCTGAGGTGACCCTTCCGACCACAATGTTTGCAAGCGTAAACACGGTGAGAAGTATTACCTAAGGATTGACCTTTTCTAGTGTTTCTAGATGATTCTCCAAAAAATATAGTTTTGGCTTTATTAGCGAAAGCATTTTGAGTATCGACGCCAATTCCACACATGTCATCTTTGATTTGGACGGTGCCTAAGATTTTATCTAATTTCTCCGACCTACACTCCAAATAAAATTTGACCCGACTTGAGTCTCTCAATTTCTCTTAAAGCTCCACTATTCTAGACTCAAGTAAACACCTAGACTCTTCAAACTTAAGAAGCTCTTTCTTCATAACTTCCATTAAACCTCGAATACTACCTCGCTCACCTTCAATATATCATAGCTTCTCTCAAAGAGTTCTCTCACATGCCTTAAGATATTCAATTAAAACACTCTCATAATTTCTTATGGCACGTTCTCTCAATTTAACTTCCAACTTCAAGTTTGCCCTTTTTAATTTCAACAATTTTGCATATAACTCATGAAAGGCTACTTGAAGTTCACTCTCCTCCTCCTTTTCTTCGTTATCACTTTCTTCTCTACTCTCTTTACCATCAAACTTATGGGATTCATAAACAATGGCCTCGGAAGTGTCATGTATTAAGTTATCATCAATGGAAGATTTTTCACTATCGCTTACACTAATGGGGGAATCGGGTCCAGCTTTCAGTTCACTATCACTAAGGGTAGTATTGTATGCAATTGGCTTCTTGCCATCCTTCTTTAGTTTAGTGGGACACTCAAATGCTTTATGGTCATAACCATCACAACCATAACATATATTCGACTCGTCCATATTAAGATCTTCATTATGATTTTTAAGGAGTTTCTCATTTTTGTTATACTTAAACTTTTCAAATCTCTTATAATCATTTTAAAGATTCTCTTTATTAAACTTATGAAATTTTCTAAACTTCTTAGCAAACATAGCCATATCATCGAAGTCGATATCAAACTCATTATCTAAAACTGGTATTTCCTCCTTCCGATCTTTCAAAGTTAAGACCTTATCTTTCTTCTTTTCATCCTTAGAGGTAAACATGTCAAGTTCATAGGTTTGTAAGTCACCTACAATCTCTTCAAATTTCGTAGAGTTTAAAGTGACTAAAGAATTTAAAATAGTCACTTTTGGATTAAACCTCTCGGGTAGACCTCAAAATTTTCTTTATGACATGGTTATCGGGTATCTTTTCTCCCAAATTAAAAGAGGAATTCACAATATCAGACGATCTCGCATAGAACTTATCAAAAGTCTTTCTTTCTGACATCTTAATGGTTTCAAATTGAGTGGTGAGGTTTTGGAGTATAGAAGCTTTAACGACACTTGTACCTTCATGGGTGAGTTGGAGTATGTCCCATGCCTCCATAGACGTTTCACACGTCATAATTCGACGGAACTCATTGGATGTGACCTCACTAAAAAGAGCATTTAAACCACGGGAATTAAAATTAGCAAGTTCAAGCTCATCCTCACTCCATCGTTCTACAGGTTTAGGAATACTAACTCCTCCTTCTAGACACATTGGTGGAGACCACCCTCTAACAATCGATTGCTATACCCGCTCGTCTAATAATTTAAGTGCTGAACTCATGCACGCTTTCCAATACACATAATTGGAACCATTCGAAACAGAAAATTTTAAAAAATGCATATTTTCCATATTTAAACCAAAAAATGATCTTAACGCAATAAATTAGCATTCCCGTTCTGATACCACTTGAAAAGGGGTGATGGTTTCGAAATACCCCAATTTTAAAATTTCCTTTCAAAATTAAACATATATATATATATATATATATATATATATATATATATATATATATATATATATATATATATATATATATATATATTTTAAACAAAAATAAATTCAGTTCAAGTTCTAAATTAGCCAAACAAACCAAATAAGAATTTAGCCAAAATATTGAATTTGACTTGAATTAAATTAAATAAAATTTACCCATATTAAACCAAAGTCGCAGTTAACCAATTTTTATCTTGTTAATACTAATCATGCATCTACATGATTTTTGCAAGATAAAAATAAACACACAACCACAACACCGTGATGCACGAGGAAAACCGACAACGGGAAAAACCTCGGACGGCCCAGCTACAAGTCCAATGAGTATGGTTTTACAAGGACACGACAAGAAGACTTACACTAAACCCTGACTCCCTTGCAAGCCTTGACGTTCTTCATTCCTCCACCTCCGCCTAGTCGATAACGCAGGAGTCCACCTATGTCTCGGAGTCCACCGATGGGGCACAACTACCGCTAAACACACGAAATCCCCTTCCGTATGTACACCATGAACACAAGCCAGAATCCTCCATAGGAAAATTTCTCTTTTAGGGTAGAGAATGTAACCCGGTGCCAAAAAATGATCTCAAAGAAAATATATATTTGTACTTTGATCAAAGTAAACTATTGGGTGTAAACTAGTTTTGTTTGAAGATAAATTCATTTGGGAATCCAAAAACTAAAAGGACCTTTGGAATTTGGATTTATGATCTCAAAAACTTGTTAAAAGTTCTCTCTAGGTATCTAAAAGACTGTCTTGAAAATCAACTCCCGCACTACATAAAAATGGTGGGAAAATAGTCGGAGGTTGAAGACAAAAATTTCTTTAAAACTGTCATTTTTTGCAAAACTGACATCGGTCGTTTGAACGACTTTTAAACCTCGTTCGAACGAGATTGTAGAAGTAAATTTCGTTCGAACGACAATATGAATGAGAATGAGAACGAGATTTCAGAAAAACTAAATGTTTGATATTTCGTTTGAACAACCTGGGGATCTCGTTCGAACGAGATTGAAATGTCGTTAGAACGACTTTTCATAAAAAATATTTTTCTTAAAAAATAAATAAAAAATAATTTTAAAGTTAGTTGAGTTAGAAAATGACACCCAATAAAAATATATCCAAGGCTCAATATAACATGTGCATTCATACCTTAGAGACCTTGGAAAGTTGATGACGCAAATGTGGCATGAAAACGCGACAATGATGTGAACTTTAGTCTCTTGGCCGCTACGTCTTCAACTAGCACGTCATAGGCTTGAAAGGTCATAAACACGACTTCTATCCTATGAGTCAAAAAGTTTTGTTCGAAATTAGGCCAATGCCTACAAATTAACTTAATTGGAAATCTTCCCCTACATGAACCCATGGAACCGAACCGAGAACCGAACTCATGGAACCAACCCGAGAACCGACCCAAATAGTTGCTTGGATATTTCATAATGTATGTTTGGTATATATAGTGCTACTTAGAAAAATCTTCTATTTTTATTTATACTTGATATTTTAGTTATGATGTAATGAAATTAGATAATTAGTTTTTGTCAAATTGTGTGTGTGCGCATGATATTTTTTTTAAATAAATTATTTCAGTGATTCATGTTAATTGAGAAAAATAAAGTAACTTAATATTTTATGTTTTGGCTAAGATGTAATGACATTGGATAATTGATATTTGCTAATTTTTAAGTTTATTTATTTATTTATTTATTAGAAAATGATGTGAGAGAACTATCATTGATCGCAAAAATAATGCAAAACCATGAACTAGAATCGTGAACCAAAACCACGAACCCGAACTGTGAACCAGGACAATGAACCAAAATTTCGAACCGAATCATGATCCAAAACTGTGAACCGAACCTAACTAAATCGAGAATCGATGGTTTGGTTCGGTCCGGTTTTGGTAGGGTATCGGTTCGGTTCTGGTTCCAAAATCATGGAACGAACTAACTTCAATTCTGGTTCTGGTTCTGGTTTCGTAGTGGAATGGAACCAACCTGGACCATGTGCACTCATAATTCTAGTGTTGATTCACTTTCCCCAGATTTGGTTACTAACGAGAAAACCTCAACTGCATAAGCCTTTTGTAAATCTTTCTATTTAATCAGTTATTTTTTCTTTTCAAACAGATGTAATGGAAATATGAACTTTTCCCTTTTTGATGGTGTCATGAAGACCTCATGATAATGCCATAATGTGTTTTGTTCCACCTCACATAAATGACCCATGTGTATATGTTGTTTTTAGCTTTACTTAACTCACTGCATTAGTTGATTCGAATAACACATATATTATATTCGGTCCCCTTGATCGTATGGTCAATTATCAATCAATCTGATATGCCTTGTCTGTTATCTATTTGTGAACGAAACTGAGTTCTCCTGACCTGGGTTCTATCAGCATTTTATCCAACTTACTAATCTTAGGGATGAAGATTATCTGTCAACACTCATTACCTTGGTTGAATAAAATTTATGGGGAATTATCCTTGCGTTGGATTATTGTCAGATCTTCTTTGTCCATAAAATATGGAATCCCTTTACTTTTGTAGGGCTGCTTTTTATTTGTGACTTGTTAAAAGAAGATCATACATAAAGCTTGACTTCTTGTTTATGACTTGTTTGTTTAAAGAAGTCATACATGAAGCTCAACTTCTTGCTCGTGACTTTTTTCTTCAGTGAAGTCATACATAAAGTTCATATTATGTTAATCCATTTTGATCACAATCTGGATTGCAACGAGATTGTATACGAGGGTTTAGTGTTTGGTGATGAATATTGATATGAACATATCCCATGCCCGCAAAACAAAGAGACAAAAGGAGTGGTGGTGATTAGGAATAAATATTCCATATTTATCCCCTTAATTTTGTTATTTTTATGGTCCCGAACATTGCATTTATCCCGAATTTATCTCATATTTATGATGCTAATCGTTTTGGCGAGTATTTCCTGTTTGTGTATTTCTTTTATGTTTTACTGGTAAATCGTACAAGTGGACGGAACAAAAAAGTCAAAATAATGAAAAAATTGCGATAAACGGAAGTCAAGGGAAAATCGGTAATTTTTCAGCTAGAATTCGGAGGGGGGGCCCAGCATAAAAGTCACGAGAATACTAGAATAATTGACACCTCAATCTGAGCTACGGTGAAGCAGTTATGATCGTTCGAAGTTGAGAAGAAATTCGGGGGAAAACTGTAATTAAGAAGAAAATGAAAAAGCCCAGATAGAACCCCTGACCAAATCGATTTGTTCAGTGGACGGGTTGCCCTTTGAGGGTTCGTTTGAGGGTTCGGTTCTCTTAAGGGTTCGCTCCCAGGCGGGATTTTTTTTATCTCTTTCTAGTTTCTTGCTAAAGTAATTTAGGCATATCTAAACTTCTTTGGACTAATTTTGGAACATATTTAAGGTAATTAGGAGTATAATTAATGATATTTAAGTAATATTTAGGCAATTAGTTAATAAGAACTAATTGGGCAAGAAGTTTTACATCTTTCAACATCAGATTAAATCAATATCCATTCTTTTTCTAGGTTTCTTCAATTAGTGTGAATTACTTGCATGAGATTTGTTTTCTTCAAGTTTAGTAATATAATTTCATATGTTCTTTCTTATTATTCAATGATGGTTGCTTTCATTATGATAATTAATTGCGTAGAAAATAATTCCATGCCTAGCTAAACTCATAGTGAGTTACGAAACATGAACCCAACCTAGGTTTTTTAAAATATAAATTCAAAATAATTGTATGATTAATTCAGCAATTTTGATAATTTAATAGGGACTAATATCGTAGATCTCTTAACTTCGTTTATCGAAGGCAAGCAGAGTGTTTGAGAATACAATATACGTGTCGATAATTTTATCATTCGCGTAAATTAGTTTGCTGGCTAAATATTGTGCGGATTAACACCCAAACATATTTGGTGCTTTGAATTAGTTTATGTTTTTCTTTTAATTAATTAAATATTTTTCGAGAATTTTATATTTAGCGGAGATTTCCTACGTTTCGGGGGACTAGATACCAACTCCATTTTCCAAAAAGTGTTTTTAAAATAAAATTTTAATTTCTTGATTTTTAGTAGTTTAAATTGCATTTTCTTAGCTTATTTAGAGAAATAGAAATTTTCTCGAAAAAAATAAATCACCTTTACTTTCTTTTGTGAGTCGAAACCTAGATCTTAGAAGCCAACCCTACTTTCGTCATCGTTTATGACTTATTCCCTGAGATTCGACCCCGACTTACCGATTTATTACTTAAAAGGCCAAAAAATCATAAATACAAAAAAAAAATCCAAAATATCCAAAAAAATTAGAAAAAGAAAAAGAAAAATATTCTCTTAATTCCTTAAATGCAAAATACTATACCCACTCCAAATCCCGAGCCAACATTAAAACTCCCTCCTTCTAGTAATAACACTCCAAACACTCTAAATTTCTGGGTACCACCTCCTATACCGAGTAGTCATACCACGAGTCGAACATCTAGGAACTCCGGTGAGGATAGTGATTTATAAGTGTGAGTGTCGGATAATGCTAGTTTCCTAATGGGAGAGGGTTTGATGTCGTACCGCCTTATAAGAGACCTCTCATATCCGGAGCGAATCGTCACTCCGAGATGTGTTATATTCACATATAATGCGGGACAATTCCACTTTATGAACGGGATGATTAAAATTCTCCCTACTTTTCATAGTATGGAGTCGGAGAAGCCTTATCTCCACATTAGAGAGTTTGAGGAGGCGTGTGAAATATTTAACGATCAAAATTGTATGCAAGATATTGTACGTCTCAAGATTTTCCCTTTCTCATTTAAGGACAAGGCCAAGGCTTGGCTTTTAACTTTATCACTGAATTTTATCACTATGTGGAGAGACATGCAAGCTAAAATTCTCCAAAAGTTCTTTCCTCCCATATGACCAACTCTATTTGGGCTCAAACCCAAACTTTTATGCAAAACCATAATGAGCCTTTCGATAGATGTTGGAAGAGGTTCAATGAGTTAGTTAACATGTGCCTAGATCGTGGTTTTGAAAAGTGGAGACTCACCACCTACTTTCATCATGGGATTAACCTAAGATCAAAGCAACTCGTTGAAACAATGTGTTTGGAAGAGTTTTTCGAGTTAGGTGCAGATGATGCGGAGGCCCATTTGAAGTATGTCATCGAGACTACTCAATCTTGGGAAACATCATATCCGAACACCAACCCAAAGTTAGAATCACATCCATGACTACTTTCACATCCAAACTCTACCACCTAGATAAGGAAACCGAGTTAAAGCTCCAAATTAATCAATTAGCCAATCTGTTAAAAGATGTGGTAGAAGCTAGGGGAGAGATACATTTGGCCCATCTCTAGCTTTAAAGGAGGAAATTTGCGTGATTTATGAGGCGGGACATTTAATGAAGGAAGGTCTGACTATACCCGCCAACAAAATTATGCTCAAAGAGTAAATTGAGGCGATGGGAGCTTATAAAGGGAATTTTAATGCCCCTCACGGGAATTCTTTTAATCCTTCGTGGTAGAACCATCCCAATTTTAATTACGGATTATCGAATGCGTCGTTAAATCCCAATCAACACGTTGCCCAATAACTGCGACCACTCCCACCTTACCAACAAGTGTCACCCATGCAAGCGCCTCCTCCCGTGCCTTATGTGATCCCACAACGAAAGAGTCTCGTGGACACTTTTTCCAAATTCATGCAAACTCAGTCAGCGAAAAATGCCTAAAATGCTCAAATATTTGCCAACTTAAAGTCATCGCTTTCTAAGTTTCAATCCTCTTTAAGTGTCCAAGAAAAGGGGAAGTTTCCCTCCCAAGGCCAACGAACTCCCCAAGGTAAAAAATGTGTGCGCTATACTCCCTACGAAAATTAAGATCAATGTCAAGTGATAACGACTTTATGTAGTGGAAGAGTTTTTGACATGTCACCTCCTCCACAAGATATACAAAAAGACAAGGAGGTATCGCCCGGCACATAAGAGGCGGAAGATGCCCCCTTAGAAGAGAGTGAAAAAAAAGATACAACTAGGTACAAAGTGATAGTCAAACCCCCTATAGTCGCACCATGCCCTCAACGGTTGGTCCCTCATCCTAAATGGGCCTCCCGTGGTGATATTTTAAAGGTGTTTTAGCAAGTAAAGTTAGACCTACCTTTTCTCGGGGCTATAAAGCAAATTCCCACGTACGCTAAGTTCTTAAAGGACTTGCTCACGGTGAAACAAAAGTTAAAGGTGAAGAATAAGGTTTTTCTTGCAAAAAAATTAGCTCGATGCTTTTGAGCGACCTCCCACCAAAGTTCAAAGATCCAGGAGCACTCACTGTTTCGTGTATTAATGGAGATAATAAAATATAGATAGCTTTATTAGATTTAGGGGCGAGTTTAAACATTCTACCATACTCTATATATAGGAAGCTCGATTTGGGAGATCTCAAGCCCACCAAAATTACTCTCCAACTAGCGGATCGTTCCGTGAACGTACCTCATGGGGTAGTTGAGGGCGTGAACGTCCAAGTTAATACCTTGTACTTCTCAATAGATTTTATCATCTGGGACACGAAGCCTTCCTTCTCATAGATCCATCATGTTCCTGTTATTCTTAGCTACCCTTTTTTAGCTACAACTAACGCATTAATTAATACGCGTAATGGGCAAATGCAACTAATGTTTGGGAACGTGATGCTTGAAATGAATATCTTCAACATCACAAAGAAAATGGGTAATAAGGAGGATCTACACGACGCGGATCTTATTAGGGATGTAGTACAAGAGCCTTTTGAGGGTAATCATGTTAGGGATCCACTTGAGGTGTGTTTAGTGACGACTATTGACGAGGAGAGAGGGAATTTGGAGTATGATCCTGAAATAATTATGATGAAGGAGATGTTAGGTGAGAATGAAGTCAATTATATTCAATAAGTGTATTATGTCACTACCCCATAGGATAGTGACACAATCGATCTACGTGCTTGGCCACCTGATTCGTCTTTAGATATGAGTCTTCGAAATTTTGAGAAAGAATTCGGACCGACTGATGAGGATCTCACTGTTGAAGTCCAATTTTTATTGAACTCATTTTGTCACCCAGATGAAAGCGACTGGAATGACATGATAAATAAATTTCTTATTTATGAATGTGCACCCTAGCTTTTCAAAAGTATGCTGAAACGTGAGGTTTTATCTATTGGTGGTGAAATGGTGGAAAAAATAAATCAAGCGTTTACACCCGGTGACGTTTGTTTTGTCATACTGCATTGTTCTTTTTTACCACGTCCACCCATGCCATTTGAGTTTTTGGATGAGATCGAGGTCATAACTAGAGTATCGTCTGATTTATTCATTCTCGAGTTTGAGAGAAATCTAGGCTTAACGTGTTATTCGGAATTTCAATATGATAGTCTCTTCATGTTTGACCATTTATGCTATAATGTGATTGTGCATCTCGATAATTTCAGTCACCGCCTTCATTATATGCCTCCATGTATATACTTTGTCCATTGGGTTAACTCCCAATTGTTCAGACTTTTGATTTACGATTTGGGGGAGGTAGAGACAATTTTATTATCGGACCCTGTGTATGGGGATGAGTAGGTTTTAGAAAGCAGTCATCGCACCACCGACGCGTATGGCATGAATTTTTGTTGTACGTTTGAGTCATGTGAGTGTGTCATAATGCATTTTAGAGATAGTTGAATTATTTTGATTTTTTAAGACTCGTCCTAGAGTGAAAAACGAGCGCGCGGTGAGATTGGTGATTTTTGGTAAAAAAAAAAGATAAATTTCTATTGAACTTAGTGAGACTTTTAGCAGACCCCAACACCCCCGGTCCTTCCCGTTAAGCTCATGTGGACTTGCATTTCTTTATGTAGTTTATTTGTGTTTCATTGTTTTATCTCTCAAAAGAAGCTATGTAATATTCTATCTCTTGATATTAATGAAACTTTGTGTTTGAGTCATATATTGTCTTATTGCATTTTAAATTTTACTTGTTCTCGATTTCACACTCATTCTTTTCTTATATAGATTTTAGTCCTTTTCATTGAGGGCAATGTAAAAGTCTAAGTTAGGGAGGGTACAAGTGCATCTTTTAAACTTCACAATTTCTAGAATGCCCAAAAAAAATGAAAAATGTCAAAAACTCCAAAAAAATTGAAATTTTTCACTCATTTTCGAGGAATTAAATCAATCTGAGTTAAAAAATAACTCAAAAGTTCTTCCATGGATAAAAAATTGTCGTTGATCTCTAAATCTTTATTTGAACGGTTACGAAAAATGAATGGAAATATTATCTTGAAAACGTACTAAAAATATCTCAAAAATTAAAATTAATCTCAAGACGCATACGGTAATTTGATTAGTAATTTGGACAAATGAAGTTAGGTCCTCATTTGTTCACCCAAATATATTATCCATGAAAATATCCTTTTGAAAGTCAACTTGATCCAAAATATGATATTCCTTTTCGTTTGTTAAGCTTTTTCAATATTAAAACAATTTTGGGTGAGGATCTGAAATAACACTAACTAAATCAAAGATGTAAAGAACTAACTAAAAAGTGACTAAAAAAAAGAACACAGCCTGACACTAAAATAAGAGACAAAGTGAGGTAAATAAATGTGAGAACAATCAAGAAATGGGACTACACCACAAATTCTAGGTATTCTAACTAATGAATTTAATTATTTGAACTTTCCCAAATTAATATCAAAATTACAAATCAACTCTCGTTGTAAATGTAATTTTAATAGTAATCTTTTAGAAAATTAAGTTTAACCCTCCACCCCACCCCACCCAACTCTAGAAAATCGATCTACAGTCCTTTTAATTAATCACCCGCTAGGATCGATTCATCAAAATTTATGTAAATCTTAGAAAATGAAAATAGAGTTGAAATTAATGGAATAATACCACACTTAAGAAACCCCTATCTCTAGTTCGAATCTAAAATGGGTATTATAACTAGAATTTCAATTTTCTCTCAAAAATCATTTACCCTCTCTCGAGCCGTAAATTTAAGGGTGAGGGATCAAAATTAACATTCAAAGGGAATTTTTAATTAATCAAACTAATTAAATCAAAACAACATCAAATAAGGGTTTACCCCACCCCTTGAAAGGGGATTTAGCCTAACATGTTATTAAACATGATGAACAAACAATCAATAGGCATTTAATATAAAAGAGTATAGAGAAGAACAATTAAACCAATCTCTTGAATTTAATTGACTACAATCCTCTAATTTGAAGTAGACAACCCTCTTAATTGAGCATCTAAGTAGTTTGCAATAATACCCACTCAATTAAATCTTATACAAAATTTCTCCTCACAAATCTCTATAAAAAAAACTATTTACAAAATGTTTCTCTCTCTAAAACCCTAGATAGGGTTTCTAGATTCCTCTCCTATTTTTAAAATGGTCTTCATCTTCTTTAAATTATAGGCATGGAGCTAAGGGCTAATTTGGGTAATTAGGAGTGCACATGTGGTTTGAGAGGTGTGAGGTCGTAAAAATCTGATCTGTGTGAGGGGCAATTTGGACATTGGGGTAAAAGATGGTAGTTGGGGGTATAATGGGTAAACGGGGTTAAATGAATTTGAAAGACATGTGGGCATTTAGTACGTTGGTCTTTGTTTTTGGTTTATTAACAGGTGGAGAAGGAAATCGTAGCTTAGGGAGAATGGGAAATGGGTCTCAAGTAAGGTGGCAAATGGGATTGGGACTTGTTGGTTTTGGTCGGTTAAGCAGAGGTTGGGTCGTGGATTCGAATGGGTTCCATCTGGGTTAGTACCGGGTTGAGGTTCGGAGCTCGCGAGTTTAGGGAACTCGTGGATCGGGTTCGGCTTTTCGACAACGGGTAGGCGGGTTGTGCCAGGGTCGCGAGCAGGTGGGCTGAGTCGCGACTAGGTTGATGGTCGGGTCTGGGTTTGGTTTGAAGAGGGAGTCACGCCGGGGATAGGATCGGTGTCACTGGTGGGTTTTGATGTTATGGGATGGTGGTATGCCAGTGTTGGGTTTGTGCCCGATGCTATGGGGTCACGCCGACGACAGGGTCGAGTTGTGGAGAGGATAATTGGGGTGTCCCGTGGTTGATATGAGTTTAGTTGGGTTGAAGGTGGATTTAGTGTTGGATTATGGTGGGGTTGAGTGATGAGAAGGTATTTGGGTTTTGGTTATGGTGGAAAGAGAGAGAGAGAGAGAGAGAGAGAGAGAGAGATGGAGGTTGAAGATGATGATGGGTAAGGGTTGTGTGCGATAGGGTATAGGATAAGTGTATGGGTTTAGGGTGTGTGTGTGTGTGTGTTAGATTATGACCCGTAAAAATAAATAACACTAAAAAAAATAAAACTAATAAAACTAAAAATCTAAAAAATAAAATCCTGTTCTAAAAATAAAATAAAGACTCAAATTAAAAATGACACTAAAAAGAAATAAAAAACAAAAATAAAAATCCATTAAACTAAAACCAAAAATCCTAAAAAAAGGAAGTAAAATCTAATAAAACTAAAAGTACATGAATTCCTAAAAAAACTAATCCTAATAAAATAAAAATAAAAACTAATAGAATTAAAATAAAATCACACTAGTTAAAAAGAAAAATGAAAAATAGAAAATAAAACCTAGAAAATTCTAAATAATTCTAAAATAAAACTAAAAAATAAAAACAACTCAAACTAAAAATCTAAAAACAAATTAAAAAGGCACAAAATAAAGACACACGGGCTTCGGGGTAAGTTTATGGACAGGTTTAGGCTCGGGTAAGGTTATAGGGCAAGGTAATTATCTCCATTTGACTGTAAATTGCCTCGAAATAATGTTTTTGACACCGCAACTGCAATCAAGCCAGCACATTAAACATTTAAGCACAAAAGACCCAAATTGTCGAGAATTAGCAACTAAAATGCATTTTTCCGGGGTATAAATGTACACTTGTGGGTGATTATCACTCCACCCCCAAACAGAGCATTGCTAGTCCCCGAGCAATAAGATCGAGAGAAAGAGAAAGATACGAAACCAAAAGTGTACCACTTTCGTAGGCACTTGCGATTTAACTTAGCATGTGCAATAATCCTTTAAACCTATAGGTTGCCCTACAGGACGAGTTTTGTCTCGTGAGGGTTTGCATGGAATATACTCACAAAATTCTTTATTTGCAATGGCAGTCAATCTCTTATTAGATATAGAATGATCACAAAATCCATCATGAGAGAAATGACTTCAGAAATACAAGCTAGAATGTGTAAGAATATTTAGCTAAGTGAATACTCAAGGAACATCCTTCCTAGAACTCAACATGTGTGATGTGAATCAATCAAAACGGGTCGAGTATCAAAAGAGTAATTCCTAGATTACCTTACCAAAATCAACGATTCAACTTCAAATCTCACGGATATATGTCTCTCAATCGAACTCTATAAATTTGGTAAAGTGTATCGCTCTTGTGTGTGAGGAGGTGAGTAAATGTAAGCAAGTTCAAATGTCTCACACACACATAAGAAAGAACGTACAATTTGAAAGAAAAGTGATCTCATGAAAGAAATTCTAATCACTATAGTGAGAACGTCGAGTTATTTGCCACGTTGACTTTCATTTGCCCGATCACCTAGGGAAAAGTATGGATGATTGTGGGTGAGGGGAAATGAAATGGGAAGGATGGTATGAGGTAGGAAGGATATGGTGGTAATGATGGATTTTTGATGGATGAGCGAGAAGAGTGTATAGCACATGAAGAACAAATGTCTTTATTACACAACACACTAACTACAAACTCTTTTTTTTCTTTTCTTTTTTTCAATTTTTCTTTTCTTTTTCTCTATTTTTTTCTTTTTTTCCTCTATTTTTTTTACTCTTTTTCTATTTTTTTTTTCTTTTCAAACCAACAATGAAGACATTTAAACATTTGAAATCGCACTCTTTTTCTCAAGAATGAAAGATGATATGTAGATGGAGATGATAAATGGATGATGTGGGAAATATGTGAGTATGGAAGAATATGGGAGTGTAATGGATGAAGTGAATGGTAAATGATAGGTGTATGGATGAAAATCTAGTATTCGGGACAAATTTCAAGACACGTGTTTCTTACAACTCGAAAGTGATGTCATTCTCAGTGATCAAGCCAAAATTTTATAATGAGAACATAGAACGATTTAAAGTGTGGACCCAAAAGAAGTTGAACCAACTTGTGACTTGGAGATTGCGTAAAACTCTCTAAAAGGTGAAAGGCATGAATCTCACAAACTAAAGTCTCTACTAGTGATCCTTAAGGTTTTCTTTAGAATTGTAATACCCCTCAACTCTAAACCGTAGTGACGTGATAAGTGCGCAAATTTTGTTAAGTCTAGAAATTCATGGTGCAAAATGCCTTGGTACGTATTACATAAGCTATTTAGAAAACATATTCTCTAGCTTGATTCCTATACTTTGAAAGATGGATGATAGAAAATTCACGTCAATGAATGAGATGAAAAAAACTGCACGAAATTTTAAAAATCAAGTTTAAAAATCAAAAATTTTCAAAAGAGGTACGATTTTGATAAAATTCCCCACCCCCAAACAAGAAGTAACATCATCCTCGATGTTAAGTAAAATGATTTTTAAAATTGATGGCAGAGGGGAGGAAAAATATTACCATAATCAACCGCTAATGAAGTGGATATATTAATCCAAGCAGAAACCTAAATAAGAAATGAGATAACAAAATTTGTACAAGTCTAAAAACATGATAAAGCATTGGGTGGTGTGACACACCACCCCCAAACAGGATAAGACTCATACAAAAACTGGTGGTCTGCCTCCCGGTAGCGCTAAGTTTAACGTCTTCAACCAGACTGATGGAAACTCACCCTAAAGATAGGATCTAGGAAAGCGCATGGCGGCAGAAAAATGGGTGATGATAATCAGCCCCAAACAAGACTGGAGCGTCAGTCTTGTTGTATAAAGGCTAAAAAATGGTCAATGCACTTGTGTGGAAAAGTGCATCACACGACGCAAAGCATCAGTGGACCAAGGGCGGGTGGGTATTAGGGTAAGGGTGAGGGTGAATACGCACCGATCAAGGGCCTTATTGAGCTTAAAAGTGAGGGCAACAAGGGCCCTATAAGCATGGTGATCAAGTTGGTGAGGGAGACAAAATGGTGTGGAAATATTGATTTAGTGGGGCTCATATAAATGACACGACCGTTATATGAATGGGTGATGATAATGGTCGTACCGTGACACGCCAGGGAGCTATCGAGATGAAAAATCAACATCACAAGAGAGTGGTGGGCATATGGGAACAAACTCGATGTCACGGAAGTGGAGAGTATCATGAGATATACTCTCATTAATGGTGGAGGGTGGGTTCAAGTAAGGACCTAAAGAGATATTTGGCAATAGGAAAGGTACGGTGACTACGTCCAAACATGGTGGTGGGGTGAAAATGACAATAGGTGGGTCGGGTGGGATAAATGGTAGAGTAAGATGATCCAACTCAAGTGTATGGGCCACACACTCATTTTGAGGGTCAGAATGGTTCTCAATATCCTCTTGAAGAAGGAGTGTGGTATCAAGTGATGTCGAGATCAACTTATACACCAATGTGTCACCATGCGTAATGGGGAAAGGGTCTAACAAGGCATTAAGATCCGAGATATATGAATCAGAATCAATATCAGACTCAAAGTGAGTCAAACATCTTTGGAGAGGATCCATAGAAAGGGACGTGGGAACCAACTCTGATTCAATCTCGGTGCATTGGGGAGCACTCGTAGCTGGAGCTAACCTATAAGGAATGCGTGTCTGTAGAACACACTCAATGGGTGCAACAGGTAGAAACTCAGGCGTATTTTTGGATATAACGGGTGGGGGAACCTCAAATGCGGGTTCTTTGAATTTGTCGGAAGTGAAAATCTTAAGGGTGGGTTCCTTTGGACTAGGCGGGGTTTGAATAGTCTCACAATCTTTGGATAAGTCAACACAATTGTCAACTTAGAGCCCGGACCACGGGGTGGTCTCATTCTCAGGGTGGTAGGGTTGGTCACACACAAAATCCGTGGCACAAGAGGACTCATCATCACTCCACATCGGTGCAATAATGGGTTGACTGGAGGTGAAATCCAACTCGCTCACACATTCAAATTCATTTGAGCGTTGTTCAAGCCTTTGAATAACTTGAGTTTGGATTTGAGTGGCTTGCTCTTGCTCGAGGATGAACTTTTACAAGATGTTTTCGAGAGCGGATGTGGATGATGGTGGTGAAGTGATGTTTGGTGGTGCAGCGGTGGATGAGAGAGGTGGACACAACACACTAGTATCATGGCTAAACGGAGAATACTCATAGGAAGTTTGGGGAGTGGGATCAAGTTCGTCATACACAAAAGGGATGCCTTAGTGATGGACAATTGGGTGATAGTCATGTGGTGCATAGTGATATGACTGATCGAGATGGGGTGCACTAGGTTGTCATAACGACTGTGGGAACGTGTTAGGATCCACAACATCGGGTTGGGATTCGTATTACGTGAAAGGGTGATCAGGCCTCCACGAATAACTTGGGTACTCACACCACTCGGAATTGGGTATATCATGACAATGGGTCGATGTGGGTTCCGGAACAGTTTCACATGGATACACATGTTCCATGGTGGGTTCGGATGGATATGTAAAGTATGGGCACTCATGGGACAAGTGATCGGCCTAGGAACAATGTGTGCACGGCAAAGCATGTGATGTGTTGACACTCATCAACTGAGGCAATGAAATGTGAGGTGCGTGCGTGGACAACGCTTGAGTATCAATGGTGTGTGGTTAAGAGTTAAATCCACAAAGTAAGGTATGGAGGTTAGACTCGGGCTCAACCTCAAACATGCTTTGAGAGAATGAGAAATGCCAAAGTAATCCCGTAAAGAACGTTCTTCGGCCATGATGGGAAATAATATATTTTTTGATTTTTAAATTTTTTCAAAATGAAAGAAAATATTTTTTGGGTTTTTGAAAATAAAGGAAAGAAAATATTGTTGGATTTTTTAGAAAAGGAAAGGAAGAAAATACTTTGGATTTTTTTATTTTTTATTTTTAGAAAATGAAATAAGGAAAATGTTTTTGGATTCTTTTTATAAAAATGGAAGAAAATATTTTTGTTTTTGGAAGAAAAGGTCGGGAAATTTATGGACTCTTGATTTGGACGAACTAATTAAAACTGACTACCGAAAAATTTAATTGGACACACCAGTCAAGGATAAATCCTAACTAGCACATAACCAATTTTTATCTTTAAATTTAGGGAAAGGTTAGTCAAATTTTAATTAAGTCCGCGGGAGATAAAAAATCACTGAAATCTTTGTGATCGCCTTTGCAAGATGTTCTCCTATTGGCCTACCTAGTTGATTGATTTTAAATTTAGTGATGGCTAGGGTAGCACACAATTGGTAAGCAAGTGAGTCGGGTGATGAAATCCCTTCTCGTAAATGACCGGGTGTAGGTCTTAATTGATTAATTCATCACACACATTCAAAAATAAATGCGATAAAAAAATCAAGTAAGAGCATTGACTCGCTAACAGGAGAGGCGCGAGTGTTCAAGAGATGTACCTCCCACGATTTTTACGCCATGGGGTGTCGAAAAATTTGAGTCGATCGGGGGGAGATTACGCCTATCTCAGTCGGCCCCGGGAGTTCTACTGACCCAAAGTAGAGAGGCATCTAAATCCTCTCCTTTGGACGCCCTCTCTCTACCTTGTCCGATTTCCCTATCACGCTTATCTTCTTTTTATTACAAATATAAAATGAAAAATAAATGGTGTCTCTATGCACCGCAATACAAGCCACGAATAAAAATCTTAATACAAGCCTTCTAAAGTAAAGAAAAAATGGTAATAAAAAGCAACAAAGTGTGAAAAATAAATTAACTACAAGATGAAATCCGCTCCAAGTGCTTCAAGCTCCCAAGAACGGCAACGGCGCCATTTGATAACTTTGACTTTGTGTGTGTCGTCGTTGTTGCAAGCCAAGTTAATCAAAATCTTAATTACCTACAAAAATATATAACAAACTAAAGTGTAGAGGTAAGTAAGGATATCAATCTACATCAATGGGGTAAAGCTAGAGACAAACTCAATTGTAATTTAATTTTTTTTATTTTCTTTTTGGGCTTTTTACTTTTTCTATTTTTTTAAGCTTTTTCAATATTAAAACAATTTCGGGTGAGGATGTGAAATAACACTAACTAAATCAAATATGTAAAAAACTAACTAAAAGTGACTAAAAAAAGAACCAAGTCTAACACTAAAATAAGAGATAAAGTGAGGTAAATAAATGTGAGAACAATCAAGGAGTGGAACTACACCACAAATTTTAGGTATTCTAACTAATTAATTTAATTATTAGAACTTTCCCGAATTAATATCAAAATTAAAAAACAACTCTCGTTGCAAATGTAATTTTAACAGTAATCTTTTAGAAAATTAAGTTTAACCCCCCTCCACCCCCCCCCCCCCCACCCCCCCAACTCTAGAAAATAGATCTATAGTCCTTTTAATTAATCAGCCACTAGGATCGATTCATCAAAATTTATGTAAATCTTAGAAAATGAAAATAGAGTTGAAATTAATGGAATAATACCACACTTAAGAAACCCCTATCTCTAGTTCGAATCTAAAATGGGTATTATAACTAGAATTTCAATTTTCTCTCAAAAATCATTTACCCTCTCTCGAGGCGTAAATTTAAGGAGGAGGGATCAAAATTAACATTTAAAGGGAATTTTCAATTAACCAAACTAATTAAATAAAATAACATCAAATAAGGGTTCACCCCACCCCTTGAAAGGGGATCTAGCCTAACATGATATTAAACATGATGAACAAACAATCAATAGGCATTTAATATAAAAGAGTAGAGAGAAGAACAATTAAACCAATCTCTTGAATTTAATTGACTCCAATCCTCCAATTTGAAGTATACAACCCTGTTAATTGAGCATCCAAGTAGTTTGCAATAATACCCACTCAATTTAATCTCATATATAATTTCTCCTCATAAATCTCTAAAAAAATAAAAAATAAATAAAACTATTTACAAAATGTTTCTCTCTCTAAAATTCTCTTTAAAACCCTATATAGCGTTTCTAGCTTCCTCTCCTCTTTTAAAAATGGTCTTCATCTTATTTAAATAGTAGGCATGGAGATAAGGGATAATTTGGGTAATTGGGAGTGCACATGTGGTTTGAGAGGTGTGAGGTCATAAAAATCTGATTTGTGTGAGGGGAAATTTGGGCATTGAGGTAAAAGATGGTAGTTGGGGGTATAATGGGTAAGAGGGGTTAAATGGATTTTAAAGACATGTGGGCATTTAGTAGGTCTTTGTTTTTGGTTTGTTAACAGGTGGAGAAGGAAATCGTGGCTTAGGGAGAATGGGAAATGGGTCTTAAGTAAGGTGGAAAATGGGATAAGTACTTATTGGTTTCGGTTGGTTAAGTAGAGGTCGAGCCGTGGATTCGAATGGGTTCCATCCGGGTTAGTACCGGGTCGAGGTTCGAAGCTCATGGGTTTAGGGAACTCGGGGATCGGGTTCGGCATTTTGACAACGGGTAGGCGGGTTGTGCCAGGGTCGGGAGAAGGTGGGATGAGTCACGGCTAGGTTGGTGGTCGGGTTTGGGTTTGGTTTGAAGAGGGAGTCGCATCGGGGATATGATCGGTGTCACCGACAGGTTTTGATTTTATGGGATGGTGGTATGCCGGTGTTGGGTTTATGCCTGACGCTATGGGGTCGGGTTGGCGACGAGGTCATGTTGTGGAGAGGACAGTAGGGGGTCCGGTGGTTGAGATGAGTTTAGTTAGGTTGAAGGTTGATTTAGTGTTGGATTATGGTGGGGTTGAGTGATGAGAAGGTATTTGGGTTTTGGTTATGGTGGGAAGAGAGAGAGAGATGAAGGTTGAAGATGATGATGGATAAGGGTTGTGTGTGATAGGGTGTAGGATAAGTGTATGGGTTTAGGGGGGGGGGGGTAGATTGTGACCCCTAAAAACAAATAACACTAAAAAATAAAACTAATAAAACTAAAAATCTAAAAAATAAAATCCCGCTCTAAAAATAAAATAAAGACACAAATTAAAAAGGACATTAAAAAGATAAAAAAAATAAAAATCTATTAAACTAAAACCTAAAATCCTAAAAAATGGAAGTAAAATCTAATAAAAAAAATAAATGAATTTCTAAAAAACTAATCCTAATAAAATAAAACTAAAAACTAATAGAATTAACATAAAATCACACTAATTAAAAAGAAAAATCAAAAATAGAAAATAAAACCTAGAAAATTCTAAATAATGTTAAATAAAACTAAAAAATAAAAACGACTCAAAGTAAAAATCTAAAAAAAATTAAAAAGGCACAAAATAAATACACACGGGCTTCGGGGTAAGTTTAAGGACTGGTTTAGGCTCGAATGAAGTTGCGAAACAAGGTAATTAGCTCCATTTGACTGTAAATTGCCTCGAAATAATGCTTTTGACACCGCAGCTGCAATCAAGCCTGCACATTAAATATTTACGCGCATAAGACCCAAATTATTGAGAATTAGCAACTAAAATGCATTTTTCGGGCTATAAAATGTATACTTTTGGGTGCTTATCAGTGTGAATAAAGAATGATGTTTTCCCATTTTTCAACGATTGTATTCCGTTCATGAGATCATATTCACCATAAAATTTGCGACTATCAATTTGTGCGCATGAACTCGTATCCATTACATTTACTCTTACTTTCACACACACACAGAGAACAAATCACAATCCGAGTGATTCGTTTGTGAGAGCATTCTATGAAAAATTGAATCAAAGGAAATTTTCAGAAAGTAATGTAATGATCAATTGGTGGAAGTTAGCGGTTAATTTTTTTACTCTGCACACACTCACTATGAATTGAGATTTATCCCCATAAAAATTCGTTGTGATTAATTTTTTGGAATTTAAATTGTACGATTTTTAACACTTTCTTTGAGTTGTAACATGTGGCACAAAATGGATTTTGTGAGTAAATTCACTGCGAACCCTCATGAGATACCACTCGTCCTACGAGGATAATCTAAGGATGGCTTGTTGCATACGCTAAAGGCAATCGCTTGCTCGCAAAAAAGGTATCATATCCCATAGTTATTTAGAAGTTTTTATAGACCCTATTCATATTCTTTTACATTGCTCAAGACTAGCAATATTCTAAGTTAGGAGAATATGATAAGGCACAAAAATTACATATTTATCCCTTAAATTTTGATATTTTTACTGTCCCAAACATTGTATTTATCCCAGATTTGTCTCAATATGTGTGATACTAACTTTTTGTCGAGTATTTATTGTTTTGTGTATTTTTTTATGTTTCACGTGTAAATCGTGCAAGTGAATGGAAGAGAAAAGTCAAAACAATGAAAGAATTGTGATAAAGGGAAGTCAAGGGAAAATCGGTAATTTTTCATCCAAAAATTGGAGGAGGATCCAATAGATTAGTTTAAGAGATCGAAGTCAGTAGAATATTGGAATAAACATCACCCCAATCCAAGCTACGGTGAAATAGTTATGATCATTCCAAGTTGAGAAGAAATTTAGGATCAAAACTGCCTTAAGAAGAAAATGGAAAAGCACGGACATAATCCCTGACCAAACCGGTTCGATCAGCGAACCGATTTGCCCTTGAGGGTTCACTTGATGGTTCGATTCACTTAAGGGTCCCGTTCCAGGCAGGATATTTTATCTCTTCCTAGATTCTTGCTAAAGTAATTTGGGTTTTTATCAACTTCTTTGGATGAATTTTGGCACATGTTTAAGGTTATTAGGAGTCGAATTAACAATATTCAAGTCTTAGTTAGGGACCTAATGAATAAGAACTAATTGGAGAAGAAGTTTTACATCTTTCATCATCAAATTAAATCAATATCCATTATTTTTTCGGCTTTCTTCAATTGGTGTGAATTACTTGCATAAGATTTGTTTTCTTCAAGTTCGGTAATAAAATTTGATCTCTTCTTTCTTGTTATTCAATGATAATTTCTTTCATTATGATAATTAATTGCGTAGAGAATAATTTCATATCTAGATAAACTCATAGTGAGTTAGGGAACATGAATCCAACCTAAGTTTTTGATGTTAAATATAAAATTCGCAATAATTGTGTGATTAATTCTTAGAGTTTGATAATTTAATTAGGATTAATATCGTAGATCTCTTTACTCCGTTTGTCAAAGGCAACCAGAGTGTTTGAGAATACAATATACGCGTCGATAATTTTATGATTCGTGTAAATTAGTTTGTTGACTAAATATTGTGCAGATTAACACCCACACATGTTTGGTGCTTCAAATTAGTTTATGTTTTTCTTTCAATTAATTAAATAGTTTTTGAGAATTTTATATTTAATGTAGATTTCCTAAGATTTGGGGGATTGGATCCCAACTCTATTTTCCAAAAAGTGTTTTTCAAATCAAATTTTAATTTCTTCCTTTTTAATAGTTAAAATTTCATTTGCTTAGCTTACTTTACTTAGATAAATAGAAATTTTTCGAAAAATAAAAATCACCTTTTCTTTCTTTCGTGAGTTGAAACCTAGATCTCAAAAGCCAACCTTACTTTCGTCATTGTTTACGACCTATTCCATGAATATTCAACCACGACTTACCGGGTTATTGCTTGAGCGATCAACTTGCACTTGAGATGTAGGTACACACGTAGCACACACATTTTGCGTCACATCAGATGGAAGAATCGAAAATTTTATTCATAGAAAATGGGAAGTACAGACTGCATAACGAAAAAAGAAAAACTTTGCCATACATTATTGATAATAATTTCACAAGTGATCTGCACTCCACAGATTCTTGAACAGCTCGCCTTTCAAGGTCTCAATTCGATAGGTTCCTGGCTTGACAATACTGGAAATGCAATAAGGACTGTTCCAGTTGGGTTCCATCTTATTTCCTTTTTGGATCACCTTTTTTAGTACATAGTCACCCTCCTTCAGACTGCTTGTCCTCACTCTTCGATTGTAGAATGGGTTGTCCTTTGCTGGTAAGCAGTTACCCTCAATGCGACATTTTTTCTTACTTCTTCTATAAGATGAAGGTCCAACCTCCTCATTAGGTCACTTCGCGATGAATTAAAATTGAGAACTCAATGGCTAGGAAGATCGATCTCAGTTAGAACTACTGCTTTCGTGCTAAAGGCTAGCATGTAGGGAGTTTCACCCGTGGCCATCCTAGGAGTGGTCCTATAATCCCATAGAACACTCTGCAGCTTGTTGATCCAATTTCCTTTTGAATCATCTTCTAACCTTTTCTTGTTTCCATCCAATAGTGTTTTGTCGGTGACCTAAGTTTTGCCATTGCACCGGGGATGGCCTGGGGCAGAATGCAACTTATGTATCTTTGAACAGATATAGTAGTCCTCAAACTCTTAGTTTTAAAAATGGGTGCCGTGGTCTGTAATGAAGGACAATGGCATACCGTAACATCAGATAATGTTCTTACAGGTGAAAACTAAGACCCTTTCATATGAAATCTCCACGAGGGGCTTAGCATTTACCCACTTGGTGAAGTAATTTATAGTAACTACCAAATATTTGAACCCTCCCCTCATCTTAGGTAACGAGCCGACCAGATCTATTCCCCAGATTTTAAAAGTCCAAGGATATGTGATCGGTGTAAGAGAGGCTCCTGGAGTATGAGGGATCTTATCGTACGTCTAGTAATGATCACATTATTTTGGCATTGTCTGTTGTAAGGACATAATTTTATAAATGTCTGTCACAATTAATTATGTAGTATACTGTTACAACCGTTGAAAAAGTTTAAGAGCAATCTACATCAAGACGGATCTGAATTATTCAAGGTTCATTATCAAAAAGCCTCCACAAAGTTTACTTTGGTAAGGTTATGTTTTAAATACCTTAACTTTGCACTTAGAGCTTTGGGGTATTTTTTCAAAATATTTTCTAAGTGATGAAGCAGACTTTTTTCGTCAAAATTTGAGAATGAGTATTTTTTCTAAGTGTTGGAGCAGATATTAAAATAATATTTTTTGACGTTCTAGTCGTTCAAACGACTTTTCACTGTCGCTCGAATGACATTGCATTGTAGTACGAAGTCGCTTGAACGACAAAAGGCATCTCGTTCGAGCGAGATCTCTTTTTCGTTCGAACGATCAAGGCGGCGCAATTTTCTATAAATACTCATTAAATAGTTTCATTTTCATTAGAAGTCCCAGTATTTTGAAAGACAGAAAACTGCGAATCTGCAGAATTTTTTTGACTTCTTCTTTTAGGGTAATCATTCTTTTTGTTTTCAATTCACAAAAATCACATGTGCTATAGTGAATTGTTTTGGTGTTCAAGAACACACTTTACTTTTGTTCATTCTTTGTGGGGAGAACTCTACAACTGGCAGCTGCGTGCTACTGTGGAGGGAGTCCTTGTGAAGATTTTAGACTGCGTGTCTGGACTGCGCGTCCTGGTGATATAGCTGCGTGTGAACCATTGTTCATTTCTAGTAGTTGCTTTGAAGGTTTGACGAAGACGCCGTGCGTTACTCTCGTGGGAAAAAGTAAGATGGTATATAAGTCAATGGTCTTGTAAACTTGTCAGAGTTCTAGAAATAAAAGGTTTTGCCTTTCGGGGATTTTTTCTGAAATTTTGTGTCGCATGCTATATCTTATTTGGTTTGATACGTAGTTGCATCTTTAGAGGCTGAATTAATTTGGTTTAAAAATAGACTCTAATTAAATAAGGTTTAATTGAAAACTTGCAAATTAATTTAAATCGGTATCACTCACCGTCATATTTTACAAATTGGTATCAGAGCAGGTTACACTATTTTATTGTGTATTCCTATTTTTCGCAAAATTGTGTGATATTGATTTTTTTCCGAAAAAAATAGCAATTTTTCCAGTGGAACATTCATTTAATATGATGCCTATTTTTTACGGGTCTAATTATACCCATTGGAAAGCTCGTATGAAATCACAATTAAAGGCTATTGATGAACGTGTTTGGTTGTTATGTGAAAGAGGGTGGACTCCTCCCACTGTCACCGTTGAAAATATCACCTCTTTAAAACCCGTGTTGGCCTGGACTTAAGATGATTTTAAAATGTCTAATTTTAATTCACGTGGTTTGAGTGCTATTTCTGGAGCTGTCACTCCCGACAATTTTCGCCGAATTATGATGTGCACCATATCTAAAGAGGCATGGGATGTACTCCAATTGACACATGAGGGTACAAATACGGTTAAAGAATCAAAATTGCAAAAGTTTGCCACCCAATTTGAGACCATTACTATGTTAGAGTCCAAAACTTTTAATGAATTTTATGCACGTTTATCGGACATTGTCAACACTAGTTTTAATTTGGGTGAGGCGATTGATAACACGCGTGTCGTTAAAAAAAATTGAGATCTCTTCCAAAATGCTTTATTCCTAAAGTCACTGTTTTGAACTCTTTGGGAAATTTGAAATCACTTAAGTTGGAAGAACTTGTAGGAGATCTTCAAATCTATGAGATTGACATGTTTCCCCAAACCATTAAGGCTAAGGATAAAGGCGTTGCTTTAAAGACTCATTTTAAAAATAAAATAAAAAAGTTTGTGAGCCCGATTCTGAGGGAGATTTTGATTTTAATGACATGGCCTTATTTGCAAAAAAAATTAAAAAGTTTCTCAAAAATTCTAAAGAAAATTCTTCCAATAAAAAGTGATTTTTTGAGAAAAATAAAAAGAAAGAAAAGGCCAAAGAAAGCGGTGAGAGAGAAAAAGAAAATGACTAAGATGAGGAGTGTGAGGAGGATTTTGAGAACGTGACTTATTTTGAATGTGGGGGTAAGGGGCATAAGTCATTTGAGTGTCCTGCGTGGCTTAGAAAGAAAGGGAAGAAAGTATTCATGACCGCCACACTTAGTGATAGTAGTGAAGGTGAGAGTGATGTGACTAGGGGTGAGAATTTTGTTGTTTTTTAGCAAGTCGTGTGGACACACCCACTTTGTCCCACAATAATACACACGAATGCGATGGTGATGATTTGAGCGCTTCAAGTGAGGGAGAAAGCGAGAGTAAAAGTGGAGATGAAAGTGAGCTCCAAAAAGGATTTAGAGATTTGTACACCGAGACCTTAAAAACAAACAAGTATAATAGGGACTTAGGTCGTCGAGTGTTAGATTTGGAGAGAGAGAAGTAGGTTTTAAGAAAGGAAAAATGTGATTTGACCGACATGGTGTCTAGTCTGACGACACATGTATCCCAACTCGAGAGTGATCTCGAACGTGCCAGGGAGGTCAAAGTCAATTTTGAGAATGCACCTAAGAAGGTTTAAAAGGTGTTTTTTAATCCCTATAAGGGTAGAGTTGACGGGCTAGGAAAAGTTCATGACGATGCTTCCACTTCTTTTGTCGGACTCGAGCCGATTCCCACTTTAGTGACAGATTCACATGGCCCAAAAATTAACCCACCTAGGTGTCTGTTTCCCGTTAGGAGAGCACGTCTTAGAGTTTTTGAGAGCGGATCCCAGGCCTATTTATGTTTGTTCCCATTGCAAGAGGAGAGGACACCTTAAGGAATTTTGCTTTAAGTTGGGATATGTGTCAAGTTTTGTTTCTACGCGTGTTTCTGTCACACATGCACCCACACATGATACTTTACATGCTCCTGGAGACTACATGAGAGAGTTTGCACATTTAGGAGAGCAAGTTAAGTTTTTGGTCAAAACTTCACAAAATTTGATGGAGGTTTTTCATAAGTTGGTACGACCTTTGGAAAAACCCCTTTGCACTTAACGATTGAGGTTTGACTTATTTACTAGAATAGGATGTTTTCCATGATGAGATTATTTTCCTATTGCTAGTATGTATCATTTTTGTACGTTTTTCATTTTTTTTGAAAAATTTTGAAAAATACAAAAAGATTTTATTTTGATAAAATTTGTGAGAAAATCCAAAAAGATTTTTGTATTTTGTTTGCACCTTTTATGGATGAACACTTAGGATGACCAAGTCACAATTTCATTCCATTTAACCATGTGACTATTTGATAGTGTTTTGAGACAATATATCATGTCATCTTTGTGTTTTATAATGTTTGGGGTCATTGAGATGTAATTAAGTATTATTTCCTACATGTTTGACTCATGATTTCCTTTATTGCACACGTGCCCGGATTTTTTTTATTATTGTGCTTGTCTTATCACATGTTAGTTAGGTGTTTTCACTTCAATTCTGTCTTTAAAATCGAACCAAGTGCGATAAAACTTGACAAGAAAGTAGTGCATGTAAGAACCGTTTGGTGAGGTTGTGTACTTTATTTGAAAACGGGGAAGGTCTGGAAAGGTTCATTTGACCTTTGCGAATACTAAGCAACCGTTATATCGGACCTAAAAAATTGAGGAATTTTATTATCCGGGGACCAAAGAGGTTTAAAAGAGCCTGAAAAAATTTAAAGGCGATAAAAAGAAATTCATGCCAAAAAGGGGTCGTCAGGTTTTTGCACCAATTCTCCAATGTTTGAGAATTTAGATTACCTCTAAAAGAAAATATGCATGAGGGAGTTTGGATGCAATTTAAAATGGGTTTGCACATCCTTGAAAGTCTTGAAAAAATTTTATATAGTTTTGGACGTTATTGGTGTGGAAATCACTTTGACTTTGATTTGTTGATTTGCATAAGACAATGTCATCAAAATTCAACATTTTTTACACCTAAGGACACTTTTGATGTTCACTCGTTAGGAGTACATGTATGCATCGTGCATATATGATTGATTGAGTTGATTTAACTATCGAATGTGTTCACACCCATTCATTCCATTTTCATGACTTGGTTGTTTTAGTTAAATTCATGGTGTGATTTTTGTATCATTATTTTTGCTTCGAAAAATTTGAAAAATCAAAAAATAGTTTGTGAAAGTTTTTGAGATACTCCTTTCCATTCGTATTTTGATTCATATTTGCTATGCATTTTTGTCGTGACACTCCACGTTTTGATTGTTTCTTCTTATCTGTCTATTTGGGGACATCATAAAATGGGGGAGAAATAATTATCATGTTATGGGGGAGTTTTTGCATTATGGGGGAGATTTTATTATATTGATTGATTTATTCTTATATTATTTCAAACTCGATGCATCACAAAGGTTTTTGCTTTATCTCATGTGTGTAGGTACGAAGATTGAAGACCATTATGTTGCACACCTTGATGAGAAAAGCTTTGAGATTTGATGAAGATTTTTGAAGAAAAATTTGAGAACTTGCAAATTTTTACCTTTTCAGTTTTGAGATTCATGGGAGGGTAGATTTGTATAGGTCTTTTGGTATTTGATAATTCGAATGTTTTTATGTATGTACCGATATAAATATAGGGGGGATTTGTAAGGACAAACAAGGTTCTTCATCAAAGAGCCGCCTCAAAGTTTACTTTGGTAAGGTTATGTTTTAAATACCTTAACTTTTCACTTAGAGCTTTGGGATAGTTTTTCAAAAAAATTTCTAAGTGTTGGAGCGAACTTTTTTCGTCAAAATTTAAGAATGAGTATTTTTTCTAAGTGTTGGAGCGGATATTAAAATAATATTTTCTGGCGTTCCAGTCGTTCAAACGACTTTGCATTGTCGCTCAAACGACATTGCATTGTCGCACGAAGTCGCTTGAACGACAAGAGGCAACTCGTTCGAGCGAGATCTCTTTTTCGTTCGAACGATCGAGGCAGCACAATTTTTAATAAATACTCATTAAATAGTTTCATTTTCATTAAGAAGTCCCAGCGTTTTGAAAGACAGAAAACTGCGAATCTGCAGAATTCTTTTTGACTTCTTCTTTTAGGGTTTTCATCCTTTTTATTTTCAATTCACAAAAATCGTATATACTTTGGTGAATTATTTTGGTGTTCAAGAATACTCTTTACTTTTGTTCATTCTTTGTGGGGATATCTCTATAACCAACAACTGCGTGCTATTGTGGAGGGAGTCCTTGTGAAGATTTTAGACTGCGTGTCTAGACTGCGCGTCCTGGTGGTATAGCTGCGTGTGAACCATTGTTGATTTCTAGCAATTGCTTTGAAGGTTTGACGAAGACACCATGCATTACTCTTGGGGGTGAAATAAAGATGGTATGTAAGTCAATGGTCTTATAAACTTGTGAGAGTTCTAGAAATAAAATGTTTTGCCCTTCGGGGATTTTTCCTGAAATTTTGTGTCGCATGCTATATCTTATTTTGTTTGATACGTAGTTACATGTTTAGGGGCTGAATTAATTTGGTTTAAAAATAAACTCTAATTAAATAAGGTTTAATTGGAAACTTGCGAGTTAATTTAAATTGGTATCACACACCGTCATATTTTACATCTGTGCAGTCTTCCTTCATTTTGGGCCAATAATAACCCTGAGTGGCAACTCATTTTACTAGTGATCTTCCTACGGAATGTGCTCCATAACATCCTTAATGAACTTCTTTGATTAAGTTACTCACTTTGGTTGGGTGAACGCATCGTAGCATTAAGACTATATATCCATGTCTATACAAGATTCGTTCTTCCAACACATAGCTAGTTGCTTTGTATCGGAGCTTCCTCCCTTCTTTGGGATCAAATGGAACAACGTCAGTTTTGATGTAAGCTCGTATTAAATCCATTCACGATGGGCTAAGATTTATTTCTGCGATGTTGATTTCTTCCTCGTCTGTGTTTCGATGTGTGAGTATTTCGATCGAGATGGTTCTCTATGATTTTGTTTGGGTAGCTGACATTAAACGGGTCAGTGCATCTGCTCGTACGTTTTCTATTTTGGGGATTTTGATCATCTTAATCCCTGGAAATTTTATCAGCCACCATTTCGTTTGGCCAAGTACTTGACCGTGGATTCCTCTTGGGCCTCATACACCCCAAACAGTTAATTGACTACCAACTAGGAGTCACTGTGTGCTAAAACCTGATCGACACACAATAATGAGGCCAACCCAAAGCCTGATATGAGTGCCTCGTATTCGACTTCATTGTTGAAGGCTTTAAATTGAAATCAAAGTGCGTATTCCACATATATCTTGTTTGGTGTAGTGATGACAAGACTTACCCCGCTTCCCGTGGTGCAGGACAAGCTATTCACAAACAGTTTCCAAACAAAAATGTATTGCACAAATTCTCCCATAGTCAACTCTCTATATTTGAACAATTTCATTACCTGCTCCTAGTCATTAGCGAATTCTTCTCATCTGGTTAATGGTTCTGGAATATTTTTATTTTAACTTGACGTCGGTATGGTTGAGATTTCTCCAAAAGGGGTCTATTCATGTGTCTTGACAGGTGAGCTCCCTTTCACATAAGTCTACTCAGTTTTATCTATGACTGATCTTTCTTTTATAGAAGTTTGCTTTGCCATAAGTGTCGAGCTCCTCACTCCCAAAGTAGTCTTCTTGAAAAGTTTCTCCTCGTAAGTCAATTGAGCAATGAAGTCTGCCACCATTTGTACTTTTATAGATATTCTTGGTTTGTACTGGATGTTGTATTCTCCAAGTTTTACATTTCAAGCTAGCAATCACCTTGACTTTTCAGGCTTATGAAAGACTTTTAATATAGGCAAATATGTGTAGTCAATAATAGTGTGGGCTTGAAAGTAAGGCTTCATTATCCTTGAAACTTTGATTAGTGCAAGGGTTAATTTTTCCAGCCTGAGATACTGGATCTACGCTCCTCGGTATGTTTTGCTGGTGTAATAAACGAGCCTCTATATTCCCTCTTCTTATCTCACTAGAGTTGAACTACCCACTGATTCTGATATGGGTAGGTAGAGGTAGAGTTTTTCCCCAAAGATTGGTCTTCATAAGAGAGGTGCCGACCCTAAATACCGTTTTAATTCTAAAAATGCAGTTTCACACTCATCATTCCACTCAAAAGTTTTTCTCAAGATGTTAAAGAATGGAAGACATTTGCCAGTAGCTCTAGACACGAACTTGTTGAGCATGACAACACGTCCTATCAATCTTTGCACCTCCATTTTTTGTTATTGGGGACTGTACATTGATCAATGCTTGGATCTTCTCAAGGTTGGACTCGATCCCTCTTTGGTTGATGATGAAGTCTAAAAACATTCCTTCCTTTACCCCAAACATGCGCTTGGTTGGATTAAGCTTTATTTAATGATTTTCTAACTGATCAAAGGTCTGTTGTAAGTCTTTTACATGATCGGCCTCCTTTTTGATCTTGGTGATCATGTCATCGATATATACCTCTATGTTCTTCCCAATTTGATCTTTAAACACCTTATTCACCAACCTCTGATAGGTGGTCCCAAATTTTTTTAGACCAAAAGGCATGGCATTATGGCAATAAGTGCCTCTACTAGTGATGAAGGACATTTTTTCTCGATCTTCTGGCTTCTAACTAATCTGATTGTACTTGGAATAAGAATCCATGAAACTGAGCAGCTCGTGACTCGATGTAGTATCAACTAGCTGGTCGTAACTGGGCAGTGGGTAGTGGTCTTTAAGGTAAGCTTTAATCATGTCAGTGAAGTCCACACACATCCGCCATTTATTGTTCTTCTTATGCACCATTACCACGTTAGAGATGCACTCATGATATTTAACATCCTCTATGAAATTAGGCTTCTATAACTTCGATTTGAACTGCCATATTCTTTTTCAACGTAAAAAACTCATCATTTTTGCTTGATCAATTTAGCGTCTTTTACTATACTCAGTTTATGACATATGAAACCTGGGTTGATCCCAGATATGTCCTCATGACTATAGGTAAACACGCTCTTTTATTGTCCAAGGAAGTTGACCATGTCTTTCTTGAGTTCAAGATATAGGGACGAACCGATTTGAACAGTCTCCAGGTGCTCATTATCGAGTACGACAGATTTGATCTCCTTGACTACCTGTCCCTTGGCCAACTTATCCTCATCTTGTGGATCTACCATTTTAATCTGGTAAGTTGTTGTCAACTTCTTTTGTTCTTCCTGGTCGTCCAAGGTATAGTAGCATTCTTGAGCTTACACTTGGCTCCCCTTGACTACACGAACTCTGTAGTGAGTAAGAAACTTCAAACACTAATGAACTATTGAAGGTACGATTTTAAATTTCTTTAATCCAACTCTGCCCAAAATAATGTTATATGCCGAAAGAATATTTTTGTCAAAGATGAAGAAATGCATATTTTCTATTAGACACATTGTCCGAACACCTATTATAACCTCCAACTCAACGGTGCCTCAGGGGTACACCTTTTCACCTCAGAAGACGATTAGGGGATGGTGATATAGTGTTAGCTTGTTGTCGTGAAGTCTCAGCTTTTTGAAGCAATTATAGAACATAATGTCTACCAAGCTACCATTATCGACAAGGACCCTGACTACTTTTCTTTCATGGACCATCGTGGTGACGACTAGAGGGTTGTCATGAGGGTATAAAACTCTGGATAAATCATCTTTGGAAAAGCCATCAATAAGATGATATTTGTTTACCTTTCTTAGGTGAGTATACACATTGCCCGTTAGGTTGATCTGCCTAATATGCGCACAAGCCTTTGCCTCATTCATGTAACCATTTCTTTTTGACGACTCGCTCCCTCCTCCAGCATCTCCGCTAGTGATGAAATGGCATTCGAAGGAGATCTTCTTGACCTCTTGGACCGGCTCCTTTGGCTTCTTTCGAAGATCGGGGTCATCATCTAAATCTTCATATCGTCCCATTTTCTTCTCATTTTGAGAAGAGTGCGCTGCGCGTATGTTCAACTAAAGAAGTTATTTAATTAAACTCAGTTTTTATCAATTAAGTCCTAAACATGCATCTAGGTGTGATTGATGATGACAAAATCAAGCAAGAACATTCAAACACACACAAGTGAGGAAAAATACCCCAAAGGGGCAAAACCTTTTATTTTCACTATAATTTTGTAAAAATGGTTACATGGATTACAATGAAAATAAGTGACACAGAAATACTCTCGGGTGTCAGTTCTGATGTCGTCGGCTGGAACTATCCCTTTCCAGTAGGGCAGCAATGAAGAAGAGATACGGCTTCCCCACAAGATACTCCAGATGAGTAAATGATCCTCTTGAAGGTTTAAAGATTCACACACATATATGGGAATGATTTTGTGAATAAAAAAGGTTTAGAAAATCTTAAAAAGATGAAGTCTTATTCTGGTCTGTTTTCGCAGAATTTTGAGATTGCAGAAAAGACTTAAAAATCGTGTAGAAGGTGAATAGGTATTTATACGAAAATCGAGGCGGTGGCTCGTTCGAATGAGATAGCCATGTCGCTCAAACGAAGGACAGATGTCGTTCGAACGAGATCGCGCGACATGCCTATCTCGTGCAAACGACAGTCAAAGTCGTTTGAGCGAGCTCGTCGTTCAAGGCACTTCGCTTCTACACTTAGAAAAAATTCTGCTTTTGATAAAAATTAATCCAGACTTCAAAAATAATTTTTAAAAAATTTCCCAAATATTTATGCAAATATTAAAGCTCCAATAAACCATTTTACCGATAAAGCATAGTGGAGTAGTGGGAATGAGTTGAGCAGCACGTCGCATGAAGCATGATGCACGTGAAGATAATGGATGCATTGAATTCGGATAACGGTCGTCGAGGATAATCGAGTTGACGTGACGGATGTAGCAGTATCAGACATACAAAATGTGATCTAGAGAAAATAGAAAATTCCTAGATTCTACCCCAGACATTTATAAAATTATGTCCTTACAAATCTCCCCCTATGTCTATGCCGGTACATACATAAAAAATCCAAATTATTAAATCAAATGACATACAAGATAATATCCCCATTAAACCCTCAAACTGAGAATACTAAATGGCATGTCTTCCAAATCTTCAGCTCTTCAGAAACTTCCAAAGCTTTTCTCATCAAGGTGTGTAATCAAATAATGAGCAATGTTGTACCTACACACATGAGATAAAGCAAATACTCGTGCCAAGAAACAGTTTGAAATATAATGATATGCAAAAATTGATGATCCATTGAGCTTAAACAAATAATTCATAAATCAACCAAACACCAAACAATTCTCCCCCATAATTCTTTTCCCCCTTTTTATGATGTCCCCAAATAGACAGATATGAGAAGCATAAATGAATGCACATGGAGACAAACGAAAATAAACTACTATTTTTGTATTGTTCAAAAATTTTCACACATAATATACAACAAAGAATCACACCATTAAAGAACACAAAAACAACCAAGTCGATGATAGCGTAAATGTAGGGTGATAATACGCAAATATTGCGTATTTCATCCGTCGAACCTACGCATTTTAGCCCCTCGGGTGCCTTAATCGCTATATTTAAGCCCGTTAACCAGAAAACCTCGGTTTATACTGTTAACATGCTATATGAGGTATAATTGGGTTTTTGTAGGTATTTAGGTACTAAGTATGGGATCCGGACGCATTCCTTGCAATTTCCGTACACAACCGCACGTTCAAGGACAATCTGGTCAATTCACAGATTGGGCACCTGGCCCGACATCTACATGGAAGTTGTATCTCTCCTCACTAGCTTCGCGTGACCGCAAACGGTGCGTGATTTCGAGTCCGTATGACAAAGTTACGGCGTATTGAGCGACGAAGGAAAGCATGCCAAAACAGGGGAAACAGCAGGCTGCCCTGCTTGATCGATCTATCGAGCCTGAGGGTCGATCGATCAAGCCTTCTTATTTTTGCCACGATTTACACTGTCGATCGATCGACCACAGGGGTCGATCGATCGATCCCCTATTTTTTCCCTGCAGATATTTTCTTCTCTTTTCTTTCTTCTTTTCTTTTATTCCAACTTACTATATAAGCTAGTTTTTTTTGTTGTAATAGGGAGATAGATACACTCTCATATTCTGAAATAGATAGTTTTTAGTTAGGGTTTGGTTTGGAGAGTTCATTTTCTCTTCTTCTTGTATTGACAACCCATGTGGTTTCGTAAGATTGAACTATTCACTTCCATTTCCATTAAAATAGTTTGTTCTTTATTCTTTCCTTGCTTTGCAATTTAGTTTCCATGCTTTCTAACTAGTTTACATGCTTTAATTCTTGCTTTCCTAGTTTAATTAGCACAATTTAGTTTAGTTCATTATGCACCCTTAGATAAATAGGGTCGGGATTTCATTTCCGCCATTTTCGGGCACCGAGCTCCGAAAACTAGGTTTCGTGCAAAATCGCGTTTAATTGAAACCGCGTGTATTAAAGTTGGATTGTTATGCGTTTAAATTTCTTTGTCACGCAACGTTAGTGTTTATAGCGATAATCCGAATTTAATCCGCGTGCGACCATTTTCCATTAAATGTTTAATCTCGCAACTTTGGCTTAAATCCCTTATTGTGTGATGTTTATGCTTGTTTGGATATGCTCGATTAAATTGCTTTCGAGCCTTAAATCTAATTAGTAGTTATTTCGATCCGTGTGGTAGAATGCGATCCCGATCCTCTCTTTACTTTTGTGTAGCATAACTTATTCTTTTCTTTTATCACCATTTCCAACTTATCATCTTTTACATTTTTATTCTTGAAGTTTTAAAACAATTAACATCTAAAATTTAATCACTCCCTGCGGATTTCTTACGATACCCGACTTACCGCTGTACTTGCTTGTCAAGTGTAGTTGTAGTTTAGGTTTTTGTTTCGCGGCGGCGAAACACACAACGATTGTGTCCTCACACGAACACACTTTTACCGCCCGATCATAGGGGTGTGATCAAATTCGATAGGAAAATTAATGCATACAAACATGACATAATTGCACGATGAATATTGTATACTCCTAACGAATGAACTCAAAATCTTCCTTTGGTGTAAAAAGATGGTAATATGAGACATTGACTCAATCAAATCAACAAATCAAAGCTCAAAGTGATTTCCACACCAATAACGTCCAAAACTATTTCATGCTATTTTAGGACTTTCAAGGAAGTGCAAACCCGTTTATATTCTCCAACCAAACTCCCTGAGAATTATATTTTGAATAGAGGCGTTCTAAATTCTCGAACTTTGGAGAATTGATGGTGAAACCTAAATGGCCCATATTTGGCATATATTGCTTTTTATTGCCTTTAAATTTTTTCGAACTCTTTTAACCTCTGTGGATCCCGGATAATAAAATTCCTCAATTTTTTAGGTCCTTTTTAACGGTGGCTTAGAATCGCAAAGGCTAAATGAACCTTTCGCAACCCTTCCCCGTTTACAAATAAACTTACAGTCTCACCAAAACGGTTTTTACGTGCATTCCAATCTTGTCAAGTTTTATCGCATATTGTAAGTTGTATATACATAATTGAGATGAAAACACTCAAGACAATATGTGATAAACAAGTACAATAATCAAATAAAGGTGTGCATGTGTGCAATAAAGGAGATAGGAATCAAACATGTAGAAGGATATCACTAATCATATCTCAAAGACTCCAAATATTGTAAAGCACATGAATGAAATGATGTAGCATCTCAAATCTCTATCAAACAGTCACATGGATAAATGAAATGAAATAGTTGCTTGGCTATCTTAAATGCTCATCCATAAAAGGTGCAAATAAAATACAAAAATCTTTTTGTACTTTTCTAACATTTTTATAGAAGAAAATCTTTTTGGATTTAAAATATATATATATATATATATATATATATATATGTACAACAAAGTAATAATACATATGAAACAAACTAGCAATAGGAAACATATGATATGAACATGAAAAAAAATCCTATGCTAGACACGAACCAACCCCTCAGTCAACTGTGCAAATTCCCAAAGACTTCCTAAGACTCTCACATCTAAGGGCATTTAAAGGTTTCATGAAAATATCGACTAACTGACGGTCGGTGGGTACGAAACTCAGGGATACAACTTTCTCCTCAACTAACTGACGTATAAAGTGCTTGCGTATCCTGATGTGCTTTGTGCGTGAATGTTAGACTGGATTGCGGAATATGTGTATCGCGCTCGTGTTATCACAGGAAATGATCATGATGTCATGTAAAATCCCATAATCCTCCAATATTTGCTTCATCCACAAGAGTTGTGTGCAATAACTCCCGACGGCGATGTACTCAGCCTCCGCGATGGACAAAGAGATCGAATTTTGCTTTTTGCTCAGCCAGGAGACAAGAGCATAACCAAAATAGAAACACCCACCAGAAGTGCTCCTACATCCATCTACATCCCTGGCCCAATCGGCATCTGAATAGGCGAACAAACGGTCATCAGCATCAAAGGAATACCAAATACCGTATGAGAGAATCCCATTCACGTATTTGATAATACATTTTAGAGCAAGTAAGTGTGACTCTTTCAGGGACGCCTGATATCATGCACAGACTCCAACACTAAAGGCTATGTCGGGACAACTGGCAGTCAAGTAGAGAAGACTCCTTATCATACTTTGATACAAGGTTTGCTCTACGTCCTTACCTGAAGTGTCCTTACTAAGCTTGGTAGTGGTACTCATAAGTGTACGTGCATGCTTAGCGGAGTCTAACCCAAATTTCTTCACTATGTCTCTATCATACATAGATTGGGAGATGAACATCCCATCCTCTAGCTGACGAACCTGAAGACCAAGGAAGAAAGTAAGCTCACCAATCATGCTCATCTCAAACTCACTTTGCATCTCTTCCTCAAAGTGATGAGCATGTTGGGAGGAGGTGAATCCAAAGACTATGTCGTCCACATAGACCTGGGTAACCAAAATAGCACCGTCATCTCTCCTGATGAACAACGTCATATCAACTCCCCCTCTCTTAAAGCCACGGGATAAGAGATAGGAAGTAAGCCTCTCGTACCAAGCACAGGGGGCTTGCTTCAAACCATATAAGGCTTTCCTTATATAGTAGACTTGCTCCGGGTGCTTAGGGTTTTCAAACCCATTCGGTTGTTCCACGTAAACCTCCTCTTGTAGAATGCCATTCAAAAAGGCACTCTTGACATCCATCTAATATAACTTGAAGCACAGATGACATGCGATGACGAGCAGTAAGCGGACGGACTCAAGCCTCGCAACAGGAGCAAATATCTCCCCAAAGTCTACACCCTCTATCTATGTGTAGCCTTGAGCGACCAACCTAGCCTTATTTCTGATTTGGTACCATTTTTATCCATTTTATTCTTGAAAATCCACCTAGTACCTATCACATTAGTCTCACTAGGTCGGGGGACTAGTTCCCAGACATTGTTCTTTTTAAAATGAAGCAACTCATCCTGCATAGCAGATATCCAATGTTCATCCTTGAGTGCTTCTTTGTAATTCTTGGGCTCGACTTTGGACGTGTAGCAAAAATGACTGACAACGTTCTCTAGCTAAGCATGAGTCTTGACCCCAAGAGTAGGATCACCAACAATGGCAGAAGGGTCATAACTCTTGCGAACCCAAGCAGGTGTGTCCCCTAACACAAGATTAGGTTCCACAGAGTGTGGGTAAGGTACAAGTAAATCACTGCCAGAAAAGTCCTCATCCTCACACTAAAGGTTAGGATCAATAACCGTCGGAGGTTCGTCATCTTGCACGGTGACATTTATTGACTCAATAACCTTAGAGCTCTTCAGGTTAAAGACCCGGTACGCTCTACTATTCGATGAATATCCTAGAAATATTCCCTCATTGCTTCGGGAGTCAAACTTTCCTAATTTCTCTCTATCCCGTAGGGTGTAGCATTTACTCCTAAAAATACGAAAATATGCAAGGTTGGGTTTCTTGCCAGTTCACAATTCGTAAGGCGTCTTAAGTATGTGTGGACGCAGGTAAACCCTATTCACCGTGTGGCATGCAATAGACACTGCCTCTGTCAAAAATTTCCTAGCAACTCTACGACCTAGAAGCATAGATCTAGCCATTTCCTGGATCGTCCTATTCTTTCTCTCAATAATCCCATTTTGATGAGGAGTCTTCACAACAGAAAACTCATATTTGATCCCAAGGCTATCATAGTAAAGATTTACATTTGCTTCCTTAAATTCAGTGTCGTTGTCACTACGTATCCTGTTAATAGTGACTCTGTGTTGATTTTGCAGGACACGGTACTTGGTCATTAAAAACTCCACAGCATCGGATTTCTCCCTCAGAAAACCTATAATCGAGTATCTGGAGAAATCATCCACCATCACGAGGATATACCTCTTACCACCCAGACTCTCAGTGCGAGTAGGACCCATAATATCCATGTGAATAAGCTCAAGTACACGAGAGGTGGTAATGGAATGCAACTTCCTATTGGGTTCGAATTTGTTTTCCCAATTGACAAGGTCCACAAACCGTCGAAGTTGGCTTTTCAAGTGATGGTAAGCCACGTACTAGGTTCTTTTTAGCTAAACAAGTTAAATCTCTAACGTTCACGTGACCTAAACGTTGGTGCCACAGATCCATAGGAGTGATCATGGCGCTGTTGCAGACAAGTGAGGATGTGGGCTCAGTACCATAGTAATTATCCTTTGTCCTCACCCCTCACATTAAAAGTTTACCGGCTTGATTATAGACGTTACAAGCGTCCCGGTTAAACTTTACAGTAAAGTCAGCGTCGCACAACTGGCTAATGCTGAGAAGGTTTTCTTTCAAACCTTTGACGTAAAAAACATTTTCTAGCATAGGAAATCCTGGTAACTCTACAGTACCTCATCCTACAATGCTAGACTTGCTCCCATATCCAAATGTGACTCTACCAACCTTATAATCCTCAAGGTAGGTAAAAAATAAGGCATCACCTGTCATATGTCTAGAGCACCCACTATCAAAATACCACTGTGAGGTATTATGTGCTTTAAGAGAGACATGAACAACAAGGTCCTTTTTATCTTTCTTAGGTACCCAAGAGGTGGTGACCTTTTGTTTACTCTTGTTGTTGTTGGTTTTAGCCGGAATGTGAGAAGCATTCACTGACGGCAAAGACATCCATCGGAATTCCTCCATCAGACTTATGTGGCAGCTAAAAACTCAACTCGCTCTCTCAGTTTGGCAAAATCATCAGTATGATGTGGTGGAGCAGTAGTACGTCGTGTCCGACCCATACTATAGCAAAACTCCCTGAGGTGGCCTTTTCTTTTGCAATACATACAAAAGAACATAGTATTAGGCGGACCTTAGTTTGCTTTTCTTGGTCGAACTCTCCTTCGACGTTTTTTGACGATGGCCATAAAGAGTCGTAGTAAACTCAGGAACTGGTCCAGGTGCAATTTGGGACGTGGAGGCACCATCATAACATATTCTCTGCCTATCACCAAAACCTAAAGCGGGGCCGAGGAGCATCATTTCCATCTTTCCAGACATGTCCTCGATTTGTACCTTGACTTCCCGTGCTCTCTCCAGATCATGAGTAAGCTGGACTACAAGGGATTTAAGTTTCTTCCGAGTCTCCACGGAGGAATGGAGCTCACTCGTAAGACTAGCCACTTGTTTAGTCAAGTCCCCTTTCTCTTTCTCAAAATATCTCTCTCTCTCTAAACAAACTCTCTTTCTTAACACAGGCGAACTCTCTCTCTCTTAAGGTAGTGCAGGTGGAGGACTTTCTCTCTCTCGCGTTTCTTAAATCTTTCTCTAAAGCGGTGATCCTAAGAACTAACGCTTTGTTACGCTTTTTAGTTTTAAATGACTCAGAATATAGCTCGGCGTAGGCGCGTTGAAGATCACTCTCGCTCTCACTTGTGTCATCCTCCCCCTCACTCACATCGATCTCACTGCCGAGGTGTCCCTGTGAAGCAGCATCCTCATCATCGTGAGGAGCACTAGAAGACTCACATTACTAGCCATGAATGCGGTAAAGTTACACTCATGCGGTGACTCATCTCCAGAATCCACCGACTCGACCTCACTGTCGTCACTAAGGGTAGCATTAGGGGCAGCTTTGCCATTTTCTCTATTCAGCCTAGTAGCACACTCAAAAGCTCTATGACCCCTACCATCACACTCAAAGCATCTCTCACCTTCTTTCTTAGGAGGATCTTTAAAAAAAATCATTTTTCTTTTCAAACTTATTTTTCTCAAACTTCTTTTTATCTTTAAAATTACTATTTTTCTTGAATTTGAGAATTCTCTTGAAATTTTTAGCAAATAGGTCCAAATCATCTAAGTCAAAATCACACTCAGAATCTGACGTATATGTCTCTCTTTTTCTAGATGACTCTCCCCTCTTTCTTGTCGACCCCTCACTCTTTCTCTCCTGGGCATTAAGTGCAATTCCCTTATCTTTAGACTTGACAGATTTAGGAAACATATCAATTTCATACGCTTTCAAGTCTCCTACAAGTTCCTCCAATTTAAGCGTATTTAAATTACCCATAGAATTTAACACAATGACTTTAGGGATAAAACGCTTAGGCAGTGATCTAAGAATATTTTTAACAACTCTAGCATTAGGAATGTGTTCACCAAGATTAAAGCTAGTGTTAAGAATATCAGACAGTCTAGCATAAAATTCATCAAAACATTCAGATTCAAGCATGGTGATTATTTCAAATTGAGTTGTTAAATTTTTCAGTTTAGACTCTTTCACAGCATTAGTTCCTTCATGGGTAAGTTGCAAAACATCACATGCCTCTTTTGACACGGTGCACATCATTATGCGTTTGAACTCATCAGGTGTGACAGACCCAGAAATAGCACTTAAACCCTTAGAATTAAAAGATGACCATTTAAATTCTTCTTCAGTCCATGTAGTAACATGTTTTAAATTGGTCACGTTTTCAAGAGTGACGGAGGGAGGTGTCCACCCTCTTTCAACCAAAATCCAGACACGTTCATCAATGGCTTTTAATGCAGATCTCATATGGGCTTTCCAGTATGCATAGTTTGCCCCGTTAAAAACTGACATTTTATTATATAACTTCTCCATTATGAACACACTCATTGTCAAAAAATCAATTTTTCAGAATATTGATATCTTAGAAAAATTTTACGAAAAATTACACGGTAAGGTTGTGTAATTGGCTCTGATACCAATTTGAGAAGAGTGTGCGTATGTTCAAATAAAGAAGTTATTTAATTAAACTCAATTTTTATCAATTAAGTCCTAAACATGCATCTAGGTGTGATTGATGATGATAAAATCAAGCAAGAACATTCAAACACACACAAGTGAGGAAAAATCCCCCAAAGGGGCAAAACCTTTTATTTTCACTATAATTTTGTAAAAACGATTACACGGATTACAATGAAAATAAGTGACACAGAAATACCCTCGGGTGTCGATTCTGATGTCTTCGGCTAGAACTATCCCTTGCCATTAAGGCATCAATGAAGAAGAGAGACGGTTTCTCCACAAGATACTCCGGATGAGTAAATGATCCTCTTGAAGGTTTAAAGATTCACACACATATATGGGAATGATTTTGTGAGTAAAAAAAGTTTAGAAAACCTTAAAAAGATGAAGTCTTATTCTGGGCTATTTTCGTAGAATTTTGAGATTGCAGAAAGACTTAAAAATCGTGTAGAAGGTGAACAGGTATTTATACGAAAATTGAGGCAGTGACTCGTTCGAACGAGATAGCCATGTCGCTCAAACGAAGGACAGATGTTGTTCGAACGAGATCGCGCGACATGCCTATCTCGCGCAAATGACAGTCAAAGTCGTTTGAGCGAGCTCGTCATTCAAGGCACTTCGCTTCTACACTTAGAAAAAATTCTGCTTTTGATAAAAATTAATCCAGACTTCAAAAATAATTTTCAAAAAATTTCCCAAATATTTATGCAAATATTAAAGCTCCAATAAACCATTTTACCGATAAAGCGTAGTGGAGTAGTGGGAATGAGCTGAGCAGCACGTCGCATGAAGCATGATGCACGTGAAGATAATGGATGCATTGAATTCGAATAAAGGCCGTCGAGGATGATCGAGTTGACGTGCCGGATGTAGCGGTATCAGACATACAAAATGTGATCTAGAGAAAACAGAAAATTCCTAGATTCTACCCCGAACATTTATAAAATTATGTCCTTACACATTTTCCTTCCGGCCTTACGTTCTTCTGGATCGCATTCCGCCCTTACGTTCTTCTGGATCTGCTCGATTATCCTTATCCACATACCTATATAGTTTACCTCTTATGATTAAACTCTCAATTTCATTCTTGAGAGCAATGCGGCTGTCTGTATTGTGTTCGTGGTCCTTGTGAAACTTATAGTACTTGCTCTTGTCATGACAGTTTACGAAAACCTTCAGTTTTTTAGGCCATCTCACCTCTTTGCTTCCTCTAATCTCCTCGAGGATGTTGTTGATGCCAACGGTCAAGGGGGTGTACTCGTCATACTTTTTTTGGCTTCTCAACTTTCTTATTTTTTATCTTTCTTCTTGTTGTTCTTACTGGAGGTGGCCTTCGAATGATCTGATTCCTTAGTCGCCCTAGCCTCCTCAGAGTTCATGACTTTTCCTGCATTAGCCAAGAGTTCAATCATTATTTTGGGTGACTCCTTAGCCAACACCCAAAATACCTTTCCTGATTGTAGCCCGCTCATCAGCGTGGTTATGGCGGTTTGGTCATTATAATCTATAACCTCCAGTTTCTCATTATTGAAGCGAGTAATCAAGTCACGCGTGGTCTCATCGTCCTTTTATTGTACGTTGAGCAAATGGGCAACTCTCTTGCTAGACTTGGCCCCAAAGAAGAAATTGTTAACAAAGAGATCGACCAATTATTGGAAACGGGGTATTTGCCCTCGTGGCAAGGTATTATATCAAATTTGAGTTGAACTAGTGATCGTACTAGAGAATGCTTAGCAGCGCATTTCATCCGGGATAAAGTAGATATGAATAGCGACTTGGTACTTCTCTACATAAAAAATGGGATCTGTTTTTTCATTGTATCTTGGCGTAATGACTGGTGGTTAAAATTGCACTAGCGTCGGATAACACACTATCGTTGGGACAAAGAGGGATTCCTTCATAAAGTCCCTATGTAGGGGGTTATTGGATCTGTTAATTATTCCCAAATGATCCTCCAGTCACTGGATGGATCCCTTCCAAGATTGATCCTCTTACTCGACCTTTACTGCAATGGACTTGACTGTTCGGCCTAGACTTTTGGATGAGCTCTCTTCCTGGGAAGTCTGCTCAGCTTAGGCCGATCTTTTTAATTCTTGTTTTGGATTTGATCGAGCGTTGTGATCCCCTAGTGACTAATCGAGTTGATTCTTCCTGATGCACGTTGTGTTCTCTGGGAACTATTAGCTGCAGACCCCTCATTTTATATAGGCCTGAATGATAAAAAATAGATCCTCTACTCAGCCGTTCCAGTACGCTGGGCCTTTCCTCAGAGAAGGATTGCTCATCGTAGTACCTAGTTGATTTAATGGAGGAAGTAACTCCGGGGGGTAGGACATGTCCTCTCGTGATCTAGAATTCTTGGATGTACTCCTATCATCACGCGACCCCAGGTTCAACCTCCTTGTGTTTTTTAGGTCTTTCTCCCTATATGCATGCCTCATATCTCTGTAAGGGTCTGGAGGTAACATTTTTCCTCTAACTTCTAAAGTTTACCTTCTAGCCGAAGTTGCAGGATCTACTTTGAGCCTATTATGCCCAGCCTGGAGCATTTGTGTCAGTTGCGTAACACTTTATTGCATTACCTCCTGGACCTTTTGCTAGGCTCATAAAAATTCCTTGTATGTCTCCCATTCCCACCGGTGTGGAGGGTGGAAGTGCTTTTGCTGTGTGGATGCTTTTTTGGGTTTTTAGCGATTTTCCTAAAATTGTGAGCGTATGGTTGGAAGGAGGGGAAAGTGTTTAAGGTTAGGAATGGTAGGAAACAACAATGGTTTATCGAGTTCCCCCAGACGGTGCCTATTTGTTATCTACTAAAATTGGTTCATGGGTTTTATGTCTTAGCTGTGTTATTTTCAATAATAAATAATAACAAATAAAAGATTAAACTATGAGATTTCTCAATTGAGAGAAAAAGGGGTGAGAGACAAATAGAGAAGACATATATTTATGTGGTTTAGCCCAAATGGGTGCCTACGTCCACGGGGGTAATGATGGCGTTATTATTAATGTTCGGCGATCACCGGTGAGAGGGTGAATACAAGTTCTGGTTTGTTCTTTCTCTCTAGCGTTGGCATATTGACGTTAGTTAGATAATTCTCGATCCCTTATCACGTGGGATTCAATGTTACTTATAGTAAGTTATTAGAAAATATTCAGGAACATGTGGAGTGCCTTTATAGGTCAGGTAATTACACCTTTTACACATAGTAGGACATGTAATGCTGAGTTTTTTACAGCACAAAAGGAGTGGGAAAGTGTATAAATTCCTCACATGTACAAACAGGATAAATGTGACCTATGATCTTCCATCACATACGTAAGCTAGCACAGGGGTGGTATTGACTCAGTCAATTAACACCGTGTGAATAGCGGTGGGGAAATTAACGGGATGGCAGGGTCGAGAACACGTATGCCCGAGTCGAGCACATCTTCACTTGGATAAGTAAAATAATATGATGAGGATAACCTATTTATTTGTTGTCAAAGAGGCCATGTGGAATTTTTTAAAAGGTCCACGTAATGTTCTACATTTATGTATAACATGTATTGTTCCATACAAATGTGTATACCCACAAAGATTAGTTTTTGTGTTTTTTTTTTTTAATATTTTTCATCTGCTAAATGACTTCCCTTTTATAAGGCTTTAGAGGAGGCAAAGCTCCTTAAATTATGGAGGAATAAGTGGAGGATTTGGGCCACCCAAAGAAAGTTGCCTCCCACCAAACTTAAAGTAAAGCTGCTTTCCAACAATCTCCACCTTGACAAAAATTTTACAGGTCACCCTGACAAATGTTTGAAAAAAAATAGATTATTTCACCTTAGCGATATATAAAATACTCTACCCACACAAATAACCTTATATTATCCAAAAATAATCCAAGTAGCCTCCAAATGTGCTCGTAAGCGCCATATACTCGAATGTGTTCAAATTCAAAATATATTGATCAAGTTCAAATAGTGATCAAACACGATCCTAGTTACAATCTTTGTCATCATATTCGCGGTATTATCCGCGGTTCCAATCTTATTGAGAAGAATAATCCCCTTATCCAAATTTATTTGAACAAAGTGAAAACGAACATCAATATTCTTTGTATGTGAATGATGGACCTGGTGCTTTGCTAAGTAGATGACACTATGACTATCATAAAAGACATCCTCATGATCCTGAACAATTACCAAGTGTGTAATCAAACCATGAATCCAAATAGCCTCCTTAATGGCCTCCGTTGCTACCATGTACTATGCCTTTGGAGTACACAAAACTACCATAGACCTCCAATACATCGGCCCTCCGGCTAGTGTAAACACATAACCACTAGTGGACCGATGTTCATCCAAATCATCGGCCTAATCTGAATCCACATATCCAAATACATACTGACGAGCACATGAATATTTCTCAAACTTAAACTAACATTTAAAGTTCCATGGATGTACCATAAGATCCATGTCAAATCTTGCTAATGCATTTTTCCTAGATTATGCATGTATCTACTCACCATACTAAAATCTTGTGAAATATCAGGCCTCATACACACCATTGCATACGTCAAAATTCCCACCACATTAGCATATGGAACATGATCCAATTGTGGATGTTTCTCGTCTATTTATGGAGATTCCATGGAACTTAACTTGTGTTGCGGGGCCAACGAATTACTTACACATACGATTTTAGAATCCCTACCAAAATGTTGTAATACCTTATTCAAATACTTCTTTTGCGACAAGTAAATAATGCCTCTAGAACGATCTTTGCTAATCTTCATGTTAAGTATTTTCCTTGCCTCACCTAGATCCTTCATCATCTTAAATTCACAACTTAATTGAATTTTTAGTTTGTCAATCTCCAAATTGCTCTTAGAAGCAATCAACATATAGGAGCAAATAAATAAAGAATTCATCATGAAGTTTATGGAAATACACACAGTGGTCATAATGACTCATAGTGTATTGCTGCCCAAGCATAAATCGATCAAATCGTTTGTACCACTGCCTTGGACTTTGCTTCAACCCATAAAGTGATTTTCTTAGTTTGCAAGCTTATTTCTCTTTACCATCAACATTGTACCCTTCTAGTTGAGTTATATAAATTTTCTCCTCCAAATCTTTATGTAAGAATGCAGTTTTCATATCAAGTTATGCCAACTTGAGATCATACTGCGCAATTGATGCTAGCAAAATACGAATGAAAGAGTGATTCACAACTGGAGAAAATACCTCATTATAATCGATCACTTCCTTCTATATGTAGCCTTTCGCCACCAATCTGACCTTGAATCTTACACTATCTTTCTCCGAGGAGCCTTTATTATTAGCATATACCCACTTACACCCAATGGTTTTCTTCTCTTTTATAAGTTAGACTAACTCCCAAGTCTAATTTGTATGAAAATATTGTATCTCCCCATCCATCGCCTTCTTCCAATCTAAATTTTTTAAGCTTCTTTCGATTTCTCTGTAGGTAGATGGAATGTCATCTTCAACCATGGGTAGTACATATGTTACAATGCCAGTAGTAAGCCATGAAGATTTCCTTTTTTATCTTTCTAGTCTACTAGATGCAATAGAATCTAGTTATCGAGGAGACTCGTGGATGAGAGCTTCCACCTCATCTGTATTTATCTCATCATCTTCTAAAATTATTACAAGCCTGACTGGAATAATTGGAGCCTCAAGCTCCACCTAGAGCAAAACTTCTTTTGTTTTGTTCTCTTTAGGATAACTTTTCAACATTGAAGCTTCATCGAACGTAATGTCCCTACTATATATGATATTTTTTGCCTCGAGGCGCCAAAGTATATACCCCTTCACTCCATTACTAAGGCCCGAGAATGTCTTTCTTGTCTCTAGGATTCAACTTGTTTTCCCTAACGTGAAAATATGCAGGGGAGCCGAATATATGCACAAAATCATAATTTGAAGCAGGTTTTCCCCACCATATATCCATGGGCATTTTACCCTTATTCGTAGCTACAGGAAACTTATTAATGAGATGACAAACATATATAACAGCTTTAGCCCAAAATGCATTGTCTAAATCAACATTGGACAACATGTATCGTACCTTTTCCAGTAAAGTACGATTCCTAGGTTTGGCCACTCCACTTTACTAAAGCGCGTCTCTAACTATGAAGTGTCTCACGATCCCCCCGTCCAGACATACTTGTAAGAATGGGTTTGACTTGTATTCATCACTATTGTGTGATCCGAGTCAACTAATTTTTCTATCAGTTTGGATAAATCTATCATCTTCTTGCACTTTAAGAAAATCTTCAAAACTTCATATTTTTGTCTCATGGTGCACACCCAAAATTATCAAGAGAAGTCATCCACAAAAGATACAAAATAATGCTTACTTCTTGCCCATTATACACTGTTCACAAAATCCAAGCTTACAGGTCTTGGAACCTTTTAATAGACCTTGCTTTACTAATCTCTGCCAAGTCTTTTGTTCTACATGTCCTAAGCATATATGCCATAATTTGGTAGCATTAGGTGCAAACTTCTCTAAACTTTCTGGGATGGATCATGCACCTGTAACTATATTTCTAAGGAGAAAATACAAGTTACTATTCTTCGTTACCTTCATCACAACTAGGGTTCCATGCGAAACCTCCAGACCATTTCCTTTTAGCGTTAGCTCATAACCCTTAGCTACCAAAGCGCTAAGTGAGATAATATTCTTCTTTAGGTCCAGTACATACCGAACATCTTTCAATACTCAGACTATTTCACTATGCAACTTCAACTGAATTTTTACTTATCCCTTTTGTTTGATAAACATGATCGTTGCCCATCAAAACAGCTCCACCTTCTAGCTCCTTAAAGCTAGAAAACCACTCCCTACTGGTACATATATAATAGGAACAACCCAAATCCAAAATCCATTCATAGGAACTGGATTCAAATGGTTAAATAGATAAAGTAAATTCAGAATCTTCATTGTCACCGGTCGCAAGCTTTGCAGTGGGATTCATTATGCAGGAATTCTCCTACCCGAAGTTGATGCTCCACCTCTCGATTTAGATCGAGATCTTCCACGGCTACCATAATTCTTTTCATTTGCTCTACCATGAACTATCAACGCTTTAAATGTTGAGTCTCTATATACCTCAATATCCTTCTTACAAACCTCATTATTCATTAAGGTATTAGAGACGTCAACATATTTTATTTTTTCCTTTTCGTACAATAGCATGGTAATGAGATGTTCATACGTATCAGGTAGAGAATTTAGCACTAACAGTGCTATTATCCTCATCATCAATTTCAACATCCAAATTTTGCAAATCAACAATAATTTTGTTAAAATTATCCAAATGCTCAGACATATAAATACCTTATGTGTACTGGAACCAAAAGAGTTTATTTTTAAAATAGAGTCAATTTGCAACGCTCTATTTAGTTGTCCTCCATTTGTTTCCATAATTTATGTGTTAAGGTCTCGCGTATATAAGGATGCTTTTGTTATTGTGCGAAAGCGTGTTAGCAAATATAATTTGACTGTGATCCCAAATAATATGATACACACACAATATAATATGGAGTAGAAACACACACACATGAAGACACAATATTTAAGTGGTTCACAGATTAGACTATGTCCATTGATTACTTAGATCAATTCATTATTACAAATGAGTTACAAAATATGAATCTCACAAATACTATAAATAAAAAATACAATATGTTCATTTACTATTTCTGATCTATGTAAAGATTTTTTGGATCAAATTTCCTTCTTTTTCTTTTAGTTATAACTTAAGTTTGTGTTCAAATTTTGTTTTTATTTTCTTTTATGGTGAGAACTCTTATTTTTTTCAAATCTAGTTTTTCTCAAGATTATTTTAAAAAGACTTATTGGAAAAAGATAGGATTTTTTTTTTGGGGGGGGGGGGGGGGGAGGTGAGTTCATGTTTGGGTTGTTAAAGGGTATTTAGATGTTAAGTGGATATTTGGGAGGAAGTATAAAAGAAATTTACAATTTTATCCTAAAGAAAGGTCATGTGTCAAGCACATGTGTTTTCCATCACACTAAACGAGTGAACTGGACGTCAAAATCATTTTAAATATGTTTTCATAGTTAATGGGCTAAATTGAAACATTTTGAAACAATCGTGTGTCACGACCCCAACCCAATAGTAGTAGGGAATGAGTGTCTTGACATGCCACCAAGGCATTCAATATTATGGACTTAAAATATTTCTTAAAATAAATGCAACGGAAATACATTCACATGGTCATGAATCGTAAACTATTGAAAAAAATGGAATTACGTCATCAGAGCTTTCTAAAAGGGAACTTCGTATATATTAAAGTATGAACGGATTACAACTTATGCCAAAATTAAAAACTTATTACTAAAGAGCCAAACATGCTCTATCTCCTAAAAACAAACGTTATATTTAAAATTATAACAAAATAGCTCCTCAAGCTAGATCTTCAACATAGTCCTTCTACACTCCATCCTCCAGTCTAATTATTTCCTGAAAAATCGTTATTTATACAACGTCAGCTAAAAGCTGAATAAGATTTAATCTCCCGACATTCCAAGGTTTTCAGAAAATAGATACCTATTCAAGTCAAAAGAGAAGGCATATACATATATGGATAGGAACTTGCAGTAAATAGATATATATTTTGAAATGATAGTATATATATATATATATATATCACAATTGGATAGCTTAGAATAAGAAGAAGCAACAAATCAAATGTGATATATTTTTCTTTCAATCATATCATTTTAATGGCCAAGTACACTCTACTACCGTATTCTTCTACCGTATTATACCCCGGTAGTTGAGGGTCAATCGAACTAGTTCGTCACAACGCCTTATTTAGGGCACACCAGCGATAACCCAGCTGGGAAGGTCAGTCAGTAAAGAGGTCCCTTAGGCCGAATCAGATTTTCAATATTCAATATCCTTTTCAATAATCATTTTAATCGGTATGTTTATATGGACAAATATAAACATATCACAAATGAATCAATCATCGGTATCACATGAATTTTGAGAATAAAAGCAGCTCACAAAATATATATAGTTTGCATAATATCATATAATCAAAATATACAAGGAATGTCAGAGTACTCACCTAAAATAGAGGCTCGAAAATATAGATATTGAGTCTTAGATCACACGTTAATCTAATAAATGCAATAAAGGTTTCATTATGTATTCTAAATAAAGACCAATTCTAAATATTGTGTTTTAATCCTAAAATATCTTGCTGAAAAAGGTTACTAAAACCATTTTCTCAATTTTTAATATTCATTCATCGCATTTAAAGAATTTCAATTCATAGTTCTTCCTAATCACTCGGTTCCCAGTAGAGATGGAGGGTCACAGGGGCACCACTTAAATACCATCTCATCTAGACAGAATTTCACCGGGACTGACTTTGGAATTACTTAAATGAGATTCCATAATACGAGCAATTGCTTACAAAAATCATTTTAAAAAGAGTATATATATATATATATTTCAAACAAGTTGACATATTTTGAAAATAAAATCAATTTAGATTGTTTCCAAATTTTAAGTTTTGATTAGTAAAGTCTTTAGTGTATTTTACCAACATAACTACTAAGTAAAGCTATAAAATACTAAATTAAAACTAAAAAAATGAATTATAACATTTAAATAAAATCATACCTACGAAATGAATTCTTTCTTCGAAATTATTGAACTCCTTCTTAAGATATTTCCCAAGCTTTATATCACTCTTTCTCACTATAATTCTCAAGGAATTGGTATGAGTTTCAAATGAACCCTAAGGCCCTATTTATAGGTTTCCAAAAGTCTTACGGTGTTGACATGTGTCTAGGTGATCAAGCATTACGGTGGCAAGTCATCGTTTGGGTGTCGCATTTTGGGGTGGTCTTGCAGTCTAACATCACCAAATGATGACAAGTGTTTTAGCTTTCTCTCTGAAGATGACATGTGTAAGGTGGAGGTGACCAGCACGTGGTGGAAAGGTGATAAGGGTATAAGGGTCATTTCACACATGAAGGGTATTTTGGTAATTTCACACTATATATTTTCAATATTTTTTAGAGGTCCTTGAAAATATTTTATTTACAAAATGGCCCTTTTTGTATTTTTATTTTAGTCCCTAAAGTTTCATAAAATTATATTTTCTACCGCAAAACTTATAATATACCTTAAGATATGTCATAAGACTTCGATTTCATCCTATTTACGATTGATTCTTCATATTTAAAAATGGGGTTTATTATATTGATAGCCAATAACATCGCATATCTAATAATACAACATTTATAAGATAGTAAGTAACACATGAGTGTAAAAACAAACTATATACATATGAGCACATAAAAGTGGGGTCATTACATCCTACCCTCCTTATGAAAAGTTTGGTCCCCAAACTTTACTCATATTAATTTACAAACAAGTATGGATATCTCTCCTTTATTTCATCTTCCCGCTCCCACGTTGCTTCTTTAACTGGATGATTTCGCCATAATATTTTGACCAGTGGAATTATCTTGGTCCGTAATATTTGATCTTTATGGTCCAAAATTTCTACCGGATGCTCAATGTATGACAAGTCTTCTCTAACTTGAAGAGGTTCGTGACTTAATATATGTGTTGGATCTGGGACATATTTCTTTACCATTGATACGTGAAACACATTATGTACACTAGAGAGTTCAGGTGGTAAGGCTATTCTATACGCAATAACTCCTATCTTTTCAAGGATTTCAAAAGGTCCTATGTATCTTGGGCTCAACTTCCCTTTCTTCCCGAATCGTATTACTCCCTTTGAAGGCGATACTCGTAAGAACACATAATCTCCTTTTTGAAATTCTAACTGTCGGTGTCGATTGTCAAAATAACTCTTTTGATGGCTTTGAGCGATTCGAAGTTGGTCTTGTATCAATTTCACTTTCTCTGTTGTGATCTGAATTAATTCTGGTCCCAACAATTTTCTTTCTCGAACTTCTACCCAATATGCGGGAGAACGACACCTTCTACCGTATAGTGCTTCATATGGAGCCATTTGAATAGTTGCTTGATGACTATTATTATAGGCAAACTCCACTAATGGTAAATGATCATCCCAATTCCTCTTAAAATCAAGTACACAGGCTCTAAGCATATTTTCTAAGGTTTTAATGGTTCTCTCAGATTGTCCATCTGTTTGAGGATGAAAAGCGGTGCTGAAATTCAATTTTGTTCCCATGGCTGCTTGTAGGCTTTTCCAAAAGCGAGAAACGAATCTAGGGTCACGATCAGAAATAATTGAAATTGGGGTTCCATGAAGCCTAATAATTTCCCGCACATACAACTTGGCTAACTTTTCTAATGAATGGGTAATTTTAATGGCAAGAAAATGAGCAGATTTAGTTAACCTATCAATAATTACCCAAATAGTATCATTACCATTTGAACTCCTTGGTAAACCTGTCACAAAATCCATGGTAATATGTTCCCATTTCCATTCAGGGATAAGTAGAGGTTGTAATAATCCTGATGGTTTCTGATGTTCAGCTTTTACTTGTTGACAAACCAAACAGTGAGATACAAATTCTGCTATCTCCCTTTTTATATTATTCCACCAAAACAATTCTCGAAGATCTCTATACATCTTTGTATTTCCAGGATGAAATGTAAATCTCGAGCAATGAGTTTCCTCCAAAACTTGTCTCTTTAGTTGGGCATCACGTGGAACACACACTCTATTTCCAAATCTCAATATATCATCCCGTATCGCAAAGTCAAATCTCTTCTCTTCAATAACCTCTTCTCTGATCTTCTTCAGTTGCGGGTCATTTACTTGTGCAATTTTGATCCTTTCCATCAACGTGGGTTGTACTTGTAAGGTTGCGATTATTCTTCCTTTGCTATAAATACGTACATCTATTTCCATACTTCTCAAATCCGCTAACAAAGGTTCCTGATTTGTAATGAGACATGCTAAATTTGTTGTAGACTTACTACTTAAAGCATCAGCTACTACATTTGCTTTCCCTGGGTGATAATGAATATTTAAATCATAATCCTTCATCAATTCTAACCACCTCCTTTGTCTCATGTTCAATTCTTTCTGAGTAAATATATATTTCAAACTCTTATGATCGGTATAAATCTCACAAGTCTCACCATATAAATAGTGTCTCCAAATCTTAAGAGCAAAAATTATAGCAGCTAATTCTAAGTCATGGGTTGGATAATTCTGTTCCTGTGGTTTTAATTGTCTCGAGGCATAAGCTACTACTTTCCCATTTTACATTAGCACACATCCCAAACCATTTTTTGAAGCATCATTGTAAATCACCAATCCTTTTGTCCCTGAAGGAATAGTCAAAATTGGGGCAGTTACTAATCGATTCTTAAGTTCTTGAAAACTATTCTCAACTTCCTCAGACCATTCATATTCTACCTTCTTTTGTGTTAACCTGGATAGAGGTTTGTCAATGCTAGAAAATCCTTCAACAAATCTTCGATAATAACCTGCTAATCCAAGGAAACTACGAATCTCTGTTACATTAGTTGGTCTAGGCCAATCTAGTATAGCCTCAATCTTTTGAGGGTCAACCGACAGTCCCTCTTTGGAAATGACATGTCCTAGAAAAGAAATGCTAGGCAACCAAAACTCACACTTCTTTAATTTTGCATATAATTTCTCCTTCATAAGGATTTGTAATACTATCTCTAATGCTTCTCGTGTTATTCAATACTCTTGGAATAAATAAGGATGTCATCAATGAAAACAACCACACATTGATCCAAATATTTCCTAAACACTCTATTCATCATATCCATAAAAACGGCTGGTGCATTAGTAAGTCCAAATGGCATCACAAGAAATTCATAGTGACGATATCTAGTACGAAAAGCTAATTTCGAAATATCATCTTCCTTAATCTTCAATTGGTGATATCATGACCTAAGTTCAATCTTAGAAAATACTTGCGCACCTTGTAGTTGGTCAAACAAATCATCTATACGAGGTAAGGGGTATTTATTCTTAATGGTTACCATGTTCAGTTCACGATAATCTATACATAACCTCATCGTCCCATCCTTCTTTTTAACAAATAACACCGGAGCACCCCAAGGGGATATACTTGGTCTAATAAAACCCTTGTCTAATAGATCTTGTAATTGAACTTCTAATTCCCTTAATTCTAAAGGTGCCATGCGATAAGGTGATTTTAAGATTGGTATGGCTCCATGAAGAAGGTCAATCGTAAACTCTATTTCTCTACTAGGAGGTAGACTGGGTAAATCATCCGGAAAAACATCTGGAAAATGTTTTACCATAGGGATCTCTTCTAAACTATGATCCTTCATTTGCAAATCAATAACACTTGCAAGAAATCCTTGACATCCTTTCTTAAGAAAACTATAGGCTTGCATTGCAGAGACAATACACACGGGAGATAGGACGCCAGTTCCTTCAAAACTGAATTTTGGTTGGTTAGGAATTTGGAAAGTAACTCTCTTCTCAAAACAATCTACATTAGCATGATATGATGCTAACCAATCCATCCCCAAAATGACTTCAAAATCTCTTATGTCTAAAACTATCAAATCGACATATAGTTTATGACTACTAACATCTATATGGCAAGATTTATATACTAATGTACCCGTCAATAAATCACCAGAAGGAGTAGAAACGTGTATGTTATGATTCATGGGTTCGGGAATATTAGGAAAGCGATTAACAAAACGTAAAGACACAAATGAATGGGTAGAACCAGGATCTATTAAAACTTGAAAAGGCTGTGCACATATAGAAAGTATACCTGACACTACTGCATTAGAAGCCCTTGCATCAGAAAGATTAGAAATTCTACCTTGTCTGCCATGATCTTTATTGTTATTGAAAGTCTTCTTTAGCGCCTTCCCATTGTTAGGGCAATCTCTCATTTTATGTCCCTTTTGGCCACACCCAAAGCAATTTCCTGTTTCCAGGTAACATGGTTGCCCTCTATGAATATTACCACATCGTTGGCATCTATCAACATTAAAGGGTTTATTCGCAAAAGGTCGCCCTGTATTGGGTATAGTCCTAAAGGGTTTATTATTGGGGTTCCTTCCTCTTTGTTCCCCAAACTTTCTCTTCCCTTCTCTAATCTGATTATATTCTTCACTATCCTTCTCAGCTATTGTTGCTCTAGTCACCACGTCAGTATATGATGTCAACTTCAGGATGGAAATTCGACTACGAATGTTCAACCTTAACCCACGTTCAAACTTCTTGGCCTTTAAAGTATCGGTTATCACAACATGAGGTGAAAAACGGTATAACTCGATAAACTTTACCTCGTATTGACTAATCGTCATATTTCCTTGAACTAAACTCATGAAGTCGGCTGCTTTTTGGTCTTGTACCGTTTCAGGAAAGTATTTCTCGTAGAATATCACCAGGAAATCATTCCAACTTATGGGATTATTTCCTCGTATATTCTCTTAGTCATTCTCCACCAATGTTCGGCATCACCTTCTAACATAAACGTTCCAAATGATACTCTTTGTTCATCAGTACACTTAAGAACATCGAGTATCTTTTCTATTTGCATCACCCAACTTTCTGCTTCAGTGGGGTTAGGAGTACCTTTAAAAGATGGAGGAATAAACTTCTTAAATTGTTCAATAGTACATTTACTTAGTTCAGGATTCCTTGGTACTCCATTATTTACTTGATGCTCCATAATCTTTGCTAGACTTTCGATCGCCTTGTATGCACCTTCCAGTCCTTCAATACTCGAATCACTAGTTCCCATAGATGATCTTCTCTTGGTCATTTTCTATAGTCATGGCAAAACGTAAGATCTACTGTACTATATCAAGATTGAAAACTAAAATACCAGTTATAAATAATATAACACATAGGGAAGGTTATCACATAGATCAGATATTTAATACTATCTCCTAAGGATTGAAACACGAAATCTATAATGTTCGAAACCTATGTTCAGTAGTCTACGGGTTCATAACCTATGCTCTGATACCACCTCTGTCACGACCCCAACCCAATAGTAGTAGGGAATAAGTGTCTTGACATGCCACCAAGGCATTCAATGTTATGGACTTAAAATATTTCTTAAAATAGATGCAACGGAAATACATTCACATGGTCATGAATCGTAAACTATTGAAAAAAATGGAATTACGTCATCAGAGCTTTCTAAAAGGGAACTTCGTATATATTAAAGTATGAACGGATTACAACTTATGCCAAAATTAAAAACTTATTACTAAAGAGCCAAACATGCTCTATCTCCTAAAAACAAACGTTATATTTAAAATTATAACAAAATAGCTCCTCAAGCTAGATCTTCAACATAGTCCTTCTACACTCCATCCTCCAGTCTAATTATTTCCTGAAAAATCGTTATTTATACAACGTCAGCTAAAAGCTGAATAAGATTTAATCTCCCGACATTCCAAGGTTTTCAGAAAATAGATACCTATTCAAGTCAAAAGAGAAGGCATATACATATATGGATAGGAACTTGTAGTAAATAGATATATATTTTGAAATGATAGTATATATATATATCACAATTGGATAGCTTAGAATAAGAAGAAGCAACAAATCAAATGTGATATATTTTTCTTTCAATCATATCATTTTAATGGCCAAGTACACTCTACTACCGTATTCTTCTACCGTATTATACCCCGGTATTTGAGGGTCAATCGAACTAGTTCGTCACAACGCCTTATTTAGGGCACACCAGCGATAACCCAGCTGGGAAGGTCAGTCAGTAAAGAGGTCCCTTAGGCCGAATCATATTTTCAATATTCAATATCCTTTTCAATAATCATTTTAATCGGTATGTTTATATGGACAAATATAAACATATCACAAATGAATCAATCATCGGTATCACATGAATTTTGAGAATAAAAGCAGTTCACAAAATATATATAGTTTGCATAATATCATATAATCAAAATATACAAGGAATGTCAGAGTACTCACCTAAAATAGAGGCTCGAAAATATAGATATTGAGTCTTGGATCACACGTTAATCTAATAAATACAATAAAGGTTTAATTATGTATTCTAAATAAAGCCCAATTCTAAATATTGTGTTTTAATCCTAAAATATCTTGCTGAAAAAGGTTACTAAAACCATTTTCTCAATTTTTAATATTCATTCATCGCATTTAAAGAATTTCAATTCATAGTTCTTCCTAATCAGTCGGTTCCCAGTAGAGATGGAGGGTCACAGGGGCACCACTTAAATACCACCTCAACTACACAGAATTTCACCGGGACTAACTTTGAAATTACTTAAATGAGATTCCATAATACGAGCAATTGCTTACAAAAATCATTTTAAAAAGAGTATATATATATATATATATATTTTTTTTTTTTCAAACAAGTTGACATATTTTGAAAATAAAATCAATTTAGATTGTTTCCAAATTTTAAGTTTTGATTAGTAAAGTCTTTAGTGTATTTTACCAACATAACTACTAAGTAAAGCTATAAAATACGAAATTAAAACTACAAAAATGAATTATAACATTTAAATAAAATCATACCTACGAAATGAATTCTTTCTTCGAAATTATAGAACTCCTTCTTAAGATATTTCCCAAGCTTTCTATCACTCTCTCTTACTATAATTCTCAAGGAATTGGTGTGAGTTTCAAATGAACCCTAAAGCCCTATTTATAGGTTTCCAAAAGTCTTACGGTGTTGACATGTGTCTAGGTGATCAAGCATTACGGTGGCAAGTCATCGTTTGGGTGTCGCATTTCGGGGTGGTCTTGCAGTCTAACATCACCAAATGATGACAAGTGTTTTAGCTTTCTCTCTGAAGATGACATGTGTAAGGTGGAGGTGACCAGCACGTGGTGGAAAGGTGATAAGGGTATAAGGGTCATTTCACACATGAAGGGTATTTTGGTAATTTCACACTATATATTTTCAATATTTTTTAGAGGTCCTTGAAAATATTTTATTTACAAAATGGCCCTTTTTGTATTTTTATTTTAGTCCCTAAAGTTTCATAAAATTATATTTTCTACCGCAGAACTTATTATATACCTTAAGATATGTCATAAGACTTCGATTTCATCCTATTTACGATTGATTCTTCATATTTAAAAATGGGGTTTGTTATATTGATAGCCAATAACATCACATATCTAATAATACAACATTTATAAGATAGTAAGTAACACACGAGTGTAAAAACAAATTATATACATATGAGCACATAAAAGTGGGGTCATTACATCGTGATACTTTTTAAATATGTTTTCATAGTTAATGGGATAAATTGGAATATTTCAAAACAATAGTGATACTTTGTAAAGGGCTAGTTTAGGCCTGTCAACGGGTCGGAGTCGGTCGGGTTTAGGAAGATCCAGATCCGTTTAATCGGGTTTGGGTCCGAGTCTTCATCGGCTCTACAATATTAGATTCAGATTCGGATCCGTAACGGGTCTTCGGGTCCGAATTCGGTTCTGGCTCTGGCCAGATATATACATTTATGTTATATTTAGTTTTATTTTAGGGGGTTTTGAGAAAAGATCCTTATAATGCTCAAAGTGTATAAAAATAGGACACTCCATATAATTTTATAAATTTAGTCCCTCTACAAAAAATTCCATGAAAAATGTTGAAAAATAGTGCCACTGGCGCGGACCCTAGATTTATAAATGCTATTGTACAACAGTGATTAGATTTATAAACTTGAAAAGCATTGTCCTAAAAATCCAAATATAGAAAGGAACATGACATTTACCTTAATTCTCTATTTATTTTATCCCCCTTCTTTATTTTTTAATCTTAGATTAAAAGATTTTGTAATGTATTATAGTATACGATTAGTATAAATAAAACATATATTACTTATATTTATTATATACATAAATATATATTTTTTTATATATAATACTTACATGTTATATCTATATATATATAATAGTGTATAAGTTGGGTCGGATAATCAGGTCCAAGTTTTGTATAAGATTCATATCCTATCCATTTAATAAACGGGTCTTCGAATTTTTGAATTTCGAGTCCAAAAAAATATGCTCAGATCCAATTATAAATCACGAGGCGGCGATTCTAGACCCTACCCATTGAGTGCCCTAGGCTGATTGTTGTCACATGTTTAACCGGCAGGGTAAAAAGAAACATCTTTGACCAACGGAGTAAATATTCAGTGTTTCAAAACCCTTTGCAAACTCTTAAACGTCGTAGAAAGAGTGATGATGAGTAACAAAGCTGTTATTGTTTCACCACCCATGAGATATTGGCGTCTTCTAAACGGTACTACAAACTCAAACTCACCCATTTATGTTATGCATTCTTTTGTAACAAGGATTTCTTTTCATTCTCACCCAATACCAGATTTTGTGAATAGCCCAAAAAAATTTAAAAACTATTTCATAAACCAATGTAAAAATGGGTTTACTAACCTTCAACATGCCCTAGCTTTGTACACTCAGATGACCCAAAGGAGACCCTTGCCCTCTGTGGTGTATTTTAATCAGTTGCTAGGGGCAATTGTGAGAATGAAACATTTTACAACTGCTATCACCTTGCTTAAAGAAATGGAGTCATTGGGAATAGTTAAGCCCAATGTTCATATTCTTACTCTTTTGATTAATTGTTACTGTAATTTGAAAAGGGTGGATTTGGGTTTTTCTGTTTTGGGGAGAATCTTGAAGATTGGTTACGAACCAAAGTGTATTACGCTCAATACTTTGATTAAGGGGTTGATTGGTGAGGATAGAATGGGAGAGGCTGTAGAGTTGTTTAATGGTATGGTGGGAAAAGGGGTCCAACCCGATGTCATAACTTGTGGAATCATTATTGACGGGTTATGCAAAACGGGTAATACTAGCATTGCTATTGGATTGCTTAATAAGATGGAAGAGGGAAATGTAAAGGCGGATGTTGTGGTGTATAACACGATTATTGATGGTCTTTGTAAGGAAGGATTAGTTACTGAGGCTTTAGAGCTATTTTCGGAAGTGGGGAGTAAAGGTGTTACGCCAAATGTCATCACTTATAATTCCTTGATGGACGGTCTTTGCCATTCAGGCCGGTGGAAAGAGGCCATTGGATTGTTGAATGAGATGTTGAACCAAAATATCGATCTAAATGTACGGACCTTGAATATATTGGTAGATTCACTTTGTAAAGAAGGGTGGGTTGAAGAAATAACAGATTTGACCGAATCATTGATTCAACGAGGTGTCGATCCTAATGTTGTCACATACAATACTTGGATGGATGGATATTGTTTGCAAAGTAGATTGGATGAAGCAAAGAAGGTATTTGATCTGATGGTTGCTAGGGGTGTTAAACCTGATGCTCATAGCTATAGCATATTAATTAATGGATATTGCAGGGAGCGAAGGGTGGATGATGCTCGAAGATTTTTTCATGATATGTCTCACAAAGGATTAGACCCTGACACTGTCACTTACACCGCTCTTATTGGTGGCTTGTGTCGGGTGGGCCAACCTCTTATCGCATTGGAGCTTTTAAATGAAATGAAAGCTTGTGGTAAAAAACCGGATGTCATGACGTACTGTACTCTTTTAGATGGTTTATGTAAGAACCAATGCCTTTCTCGGGCAATGACCTTATTTCAAGAGATGGAAGACAGTGGATTGCATCTTAACATTGTAGCTTACAACATACTCATTGATGGTTTGTGCAAAACTGGGAATCTTAAAGTTGCTAATGAACTCTTTATTAGTCTTCATCACAAAGGATTGGAACCTGGTGTTCGTGCATATACTATTTTGATTCAGGGATTATGCAAGAAAGGGTTGCTAAGTGAAGTTAATGCATTACTTGAAAGAATGGAGAAGAGTGGGTGCTCACTAGATAGTTGCGCTTATAATGTTATTATCCAAGGATTTCTTCGTAATAATGACAAGTCAAGGGCGGTGCAACTTCTTCGTGAAATGGCTAGTAAGGGATTCTCAGCTGATGTATCTACAACCACTCTGTTGGTGGATTCACTGAGTAATGATGAATTAGGTCAATCAGTTTTGAAAATGCTTGACAAGGATTTGTGATTTCTACCCGGGCCTTGATTGTGAGGTATTAGTTCACCATTTGGAAGAAAATCAATCTGATATGGGTGGCGTTGGTGAATCAAAGAGCATCCTACTGGGTTGGCTGGCACTAACGGCTTGAGAAGAAGGAACACGAAGATATAAAAAAACGTGGGGAATTTTTCTCCAAAGAAACCAAAGTTGTAGGCGAAGAACGCGAAGACGAGATCAAAAGAGTATGAGGAACATAATTTCGACATTACAGGTAGTATACTCATTACAATTTAAGCGCTAGAGGGGTGGCCAATGATTACATTATTCTACTCACAGTACAAAAAGTATTGTGAGCAAGTGTATTCTAAAAAATATTTTAATATACAGACAGAGCAAATGGCAATTCAAGAAAATGTTGGAAGCACAATCTAATTGCATGAGGCCGTATAATGATTATGATTGTATTTCAATAGGGTGAATGCCAATATAATCGGCTTCTGTTTTGTGTTTTGCAATTATTTGTTGTTATAGGTTTAAGTGTACTGTCACTCTTCCTCCGTGTTATGATAAACTAGTATACATAACGTATATATACTAATTCTAACTATAGTTATAAATTCCAATTCTAATAAAAACTAGAAGATAAACCTAGATTAACTACGATAAATTCTAAACTGAATCTAATTAGTAATAATACGTATCCTAATTAATAATTGCTAACGATAATAAAAGCTACAAAATAGTCCACCACGAATCGAAAGTCCCATGGGACCCACCAAAACCTTGGCCTCGTCATCCTCTCCCCTCTCCCTCCTTTGAATTTAATACGTTGTGTGATTCTTGGACTGTGGATGGAATCCCCATCTCAGGTTCTTTGAATCCCAAGTTGGAAAAAAGTCAATAGTCTTGTAGAAACCCCCTAAACTATGTCTAATTGCAAAAAACTCAGGTTTTGTAAATAACCCGTATATTGTGAACACATTGCAAATACCCCATGTGTGTCGCTGCTGAAAAGTATTGATAATCTGTTTAGCAACACATAGGAAATTGCAAACGATTTGGACTTGTTTAAGGAGTTTTTGAAAAATTATTTGTTCGGGAAGCTATTCGCAACTAGTGTGATAGTTGGGGTGTGTGTGTGTGTGGGGGGGGGGGGGGGGGGGTGTAATCTACAATTTTTCATATTAGTAATGCTTCATTTTTAACTACTTACCAAAATATACCAGAAGCAATACTCCTAATTTTCCTTTGTAAAGTTGAAGCTTTCGTTCTAACATGGTAGATATGTCTCAGTCCACTAAATGAGTTTTGTGGATGGTTTTATGTCTCTTGTCAACCAGCTATATGTCATTTGTTTTTCGTTTATCTTTTAGAATATATTCAACATTGATGGTTAAGTTTGTAATTTAGAGTTTGAGGTTGTTTGTTTTTGTCTCTTAAGTCTGCATCTGAACTATTCAGACTTTAGAAGTACCAAATAGGGTTTGTCTTTTTAAATGATTAAGAGGCTAATGGTTATATTTGCCTCTTAATGGTTAAGTTGTAAAATTACCTCTTAATCTGGACTATGAATCTGTTCAAACATTCAGGCATAAAAACAAACAAAATTTTGAGATTCAGATTTCAGACTTCAGATTCAGAGTTCCGATTTTAGATTTCAAAATCAGGTGAAAAAACAAATGCAACCTAAGTTTATCGTTATTATTATTCATGGTTTTTGACAATATAATTAGAGTATATTGTTGATTCAAGATAGGGGGAATGAATATTATGCGTTTTTTATTCTACCCTTGTTTCAGGCCATATTTATGATTATTTCTTTATTAAAATGCAACTGGATCAAATGGTGCAAATGGTATTAAGAAACTCATCCTTTTATATGTTACTACCATCCATCTCATAGGTTGATTACCAAATTGGTTATTTACTCATCCCTTATTGGTGTACTTAGACCAAGCCTTTAATAGACTCAAAGATCTAATTGATGAGTTCCAGTATAAGTCACTGGCTTGTAGTGGTGAAAGAATTGGTGAGCTTTGGAGTATTTATTAGTTCTTTTGAAGTTCTTATACAACTTGGGTTGTGACCTCAGTGGTTAGACGCTAGGGGCCTGCCTTGAACACTGATCCTTTTATCAATAACCACTATGAGGTTATGCATGGTCCATTTTCATTGATGGAAACAATAAGAAACTTGTTGCCTGTAATTATAAAAAATAAGAAACTTGTTGCCTGTAATTATAAAAAGATATCCCGGACAACCCCAAAATTTAAAAGAATTTGGACAACATGGTGAAGTATTCACTTAAGTTCATTTGTGGGTAGTTAAGGGTCAAAGCCGTATTGCAATGGATAGGTCAACATGCCTTCTAGTGTACACGTATGTTCTTTCGAAACACCCTCCCACCCCCATAGAAAAAAGCTCACTTTCAAGTAAGATCTTGACATAAATGACGTCAATGGGAGCAAGAAAAGATAATTCTCTCTCAAACTCTCTCTAATCAAATCTCATAAAATGGAAGAATGACCCAAATGAGTCTACAAAAGAGGTATTTATAGGAAGGAGGTTGCTTGGCCTCTAAGCTAACAATCTAATTAAAATTATGCCGTTAAGTGCCAATTAACCTTCCTTCTTCTTTAACTAACAAAAAAGAAAAATACAATGAAAACTAAAAATAAAAGAAATACTAAAAATGACTAAAAATGATAAAATGACGATCTCGTCCCTGATTCACATCACTCTTCCCCCCTTGAAAGAGTTCGTCCTCGAACTCAAAGGGGAAGCCTTCAGTATCACCATCAAGGATCGTCACAAGAGCTGGCTAAGAGGGTATCTCCGATGCCTCCTCAATGTAGTCTGGGTCCCTGGAAGCTAAGAGAGCTCGACGGCGAGGGAGAGAGCAATCGGAGGCGCGATGGCCCATCATCCCGCAATTGTAGCATTTGAAGGTGACCAGATGAGCAGGAGCAGGAGGAGGAACCGTGGCAGCAGGAGGGGCAGTGGTGGAAGGAGTCCCAAGAGGTACAGACGTCGCTGGTGCTGGAGGAGTAGGCGTGGAGCGGCTACGTGATGGAGGGGCAGTCTGGTGGAAGGACTCCACCTTGGTGGCATACTCTACGCTTTGGCAAAAGATGTGACCTCCCGCAAAGCAAGGCCACGTTGGATGTAACCCTGGAGTTCGTGAATATAACGGCTAATGCGCTGCTCCTCACTCTCGTTGAGGCGAGCTCGGGTACATAGAAGCTGAAACCGCTCGGTGTAGTCTAAGACTGTGGAGTCCTGGCGAAGTGACTGAACTCGCAGAAATAAGTCACGCTCATAAGTGGCTGGAACGAAAGCGGACATCAATTGTGCACGGAGCTCTGTCCAAGACTGAATGGGGGAAAGACCCTCAATGGCACGGCGCTGCTCCAAGTCATTCCATCACACACTAGCGTAGCCCTGAAACTTGGTTGCCGCTAAGAGAACACATTGACGACACTTAAGTCGTTTGTACGTAAAAATCCGTTCCATGGCGGCAAGCCAATCAACTACTGCATCGGGCTGAAGATGACCATCAAACATCGGGACATCTATGCGGATATCACCCTGCATGCTCCTGGATAATAACTGGAGGGCTAACTGGGTGACAACATTACCACCTGAAAGAGGTAGAGTGTCCTCATCGATATCATCATCGCCTGGCGGAGGCTCGAGAAGTAAGGCTCGTTGTGGATGCCTCCGAGGTGGTGGATGAGGAGGGACAGGAGCGGGTGGGGGAGCTGGAGCGGGGGGAGGAGTGGTATGAGGTGGTAGAGTCTCACGAGGAGGGGAAGAAGGTGGTGGGGGAACCAATGGCTGGCGGTATCGACAGTGGTTCATCTGGTGCCCCTTTTGATAACATAAAAACAATGGCGCTCGGGAAAGGGTACATATGGAGTAACCTTCGGACCCAGGGAGTCAAAAGGAGAAACATCAGTGCGCCACTCAGTAGGAGAGGGCGGCTCAAATGCGGGGGCGGGATGAGGTCGGGGTGAAGGGGAGTCATCATGAGGGGGTAGGGTAATCCACTCGCGGACCCCTTCAATGGGTATCAACGGGTACGGAATGGACAGAACGGGTATCCTATGGAGGGTGATGATGTGGGAAGATGGGAGGGTGAGAGGTGTGTAGAATAGGTGGGGGCGAAAGTGGAATGGGGTGGGTGGGGATGTGTGGTAACGGATGGGGGTATTGAAGGTAAATGGGGGTGTTCGAGGTGTTTTTGTGGGTGGTGGCGAGGGTAAATGGAGATAGGAGGTAGGGTGTAGTCATGTTGGGGTGGGGGAAGATGTGGGGAGGGCATATGGTGGTGTATGGATATGTTTGGTGGTGGGGGCGGTATAGGGGGTGGTGATGAATCTTGAGGGTTAAAATTATTTGGAATGTGGGAGGGTAAAGATTTTAGGGTTTGTGGTTCAAGATTGGGGTTAAGGTGTGGGTAGGGTTCATTTAGCATGGGAAATGACAATGGGGGCTGAATTTGGGTTGGATTGGACCTTTCGGTGTGCCGGATGTCACGAATCATCTCGGCAAGGGTTGGGGAATGCATTCCAATTATTGGTGGTGTCGTTCGGTCACGAACTGAAGGATGAATGTTGGGAATAGCGTCGGACGGCACTGGAGCGAGGGGAGGGGCTGTGATAATGTCACCTGGACCTTGATTGACTTTGTCGAGGGCGTCGGAGGTGTCTATATGATTCGGCCGACGGTTGTGGGTTGGGGTTGTACTGCCTTGATTCTTGGCTTCTCGGCTGCGGAGATGGTAACCATAGGCGGGCAGAGGGTTTTGTGGGTCATCAGGACTCGGTCGGAGAAGGCGGAGGGTCCGGTCTGGTCGCCGACTGTTTTCGGTGACTGGGAAGGTTTTTCGATGAACGTCAGCACATCAGGGGTAGGGGCGACTATGTTTTTGTTTCCCCAAAGCTCACCGGGGTGGTTCGGCGGGGGATTCAGATCAACGATGGGGAAGTTTTGGTGGACAGGCAGGTCGGTGGGTTGTTTTTGTGGATGTAGGGGTTGTGTCGGGTTGATTGAGGCAGTAGAGTTGTTTTTGGCATTCCGGCCAACTGGTGGTGGTGGTAGGGTGGTTTCTTTGGTGGTGGTAATTTCTTGGGTATTGATGGGATTAGGGTTTGTGAAACTAGGGTTTTCTTGGGGTAATGGTGTAGAATGAGCGGATCTTGGAGAATTAGGGTTAGGGTAATAAGAAATTACCGGGGCGGTTTGTGGGCGATCCGTGGTGGTTGCCGGTGGAGGATTCCATGCATCGATTGCATCCATTTGGGCCTTCAATTGATTGAGGGCTGCCATGATTTGCTCAAAAGGGTTTGATGCGGAGGTGTTCATCTTTCTTGGATCACGTGACGGTGTTTACGAGTTTTTGTTTACACAACAACAACAACAACAACGGATGGAGCGACGAGGCTCTGATACCAATTGACGTAAATGACGTCAATAGGAGAAAAAAAAGATAATTATCTCGCAAACTCTCTCTAATCAAATCTCATAAAATGGAATAATGATCCAAATGAGTCTACAAAAGAGGTATTTATAGGAAGGAGGTTGCTTGGCCTCTAAGCTAACAATCTAATTACAATTATACCCTTAAGTGCCAATTAACCTTCCTTCTCCTAAATACTAACAAAAAAGAAAAATACAATGAAAACTAAAAATAAAAGAAATACTAAAAATTATAAAATGACGATCTCGTCCCTAATTCACATCAGATCTTCTAACTGTTCTTAGCACAGTTCAATTAATGATTGAATAATGTACGTCTCTGTATGGTGGTCCCCTGTAATTCCCTTAATGATGGATAGTACAGAAGACCGTGCTTATCATGCTCTATCTGGATTACTATCAGATTTTAAGGTCTATGTATGTACCATAATTGCACTTTGTTATGAAGATATAATTGCCATTAATTTTCTTTTTCTTTATTAACTGTCACAATCAATTCATGCATTTGATTATATAGAGACACAATAGGATATAGAATGTACTTTTGTCCTGTTATGCCCACGTGTCATATACATATGTATTTCCTTTTTCTAAGAATTTAGTACAAAACCTTTGCTTTCTGGATATCTGTCATGCTTATGTTTGTTGACACATATTAAAATTTGAATCTTCTGAGCTTATATTCTTCTTTGTTTGAATTTTTTAGTTTCTTATTATTTTTATTGTGCACCACGGGATGATGTTGATTCACAATCATTTGGTATGCAACTTGCTGTCAGAAAATTCACAATCATTTGGTATGCAGCAAGATCACAACTTCATTTTCTTAGCCTTTGAAAGCATATGATTGCCATAAGATTTCTCTTGACACTCCACATTTTTAAGCATTTTCATATATTTCCATGTTGATTAAGTTTGAGGTGTTCTCCATGTGTATTAATGGGCCTGGAAAATCTAAGGTATACCCACTTCCTTCCTGCCTTCCTCCCCCCCCCCCCCCCCCCCCGCCACACACACACAACCCCCACCTACACACAAAAAAAAAAACTATGTAGAATAAATTTGAGGTGCTCTCCATTGGTGCTAGTGGGTCTGGAAATTCTAGGTTATACCCCCTCCTCCATTGGTTCTCTCCATGTGTACCAAATGTTGTTCCAAGAGAAGTTGATTTCTTGGTCTAGCATTTTTCTGTTTCTTTATAGAAGTCTTTCTGTGTAATAACGTTGTTTGGGTAACTATAATTCAATGTGGTCCTTGGTTTCTGCCTACTCATCTTCCAAAGAAACTCGCGTATTGCAATATGAGAAAACATACTATTAGAGACCGCCAGCATGCCAATTAAATTTCCTTCGAAGTTCTTATCAGTATCAATCTGTCTAAATGGGTTGCATAATAGGGTCATCGATTGTCTCTTGATTTCATATAGAATGAGTAATCTTTAGAGGATTTGAGACAGTTTAAGTTATTGCAGCTATGGTTTCCAGTTGTCCAATAAGCTGATTATTCATGCAGGATGTGTAGAAAATAGCTGATCGGGAATTATTTGTCGCCATCTCTCTCTAAAAATGAAATTTTTTTTATGTGATATTCTTTGTTTTGTTATTCTATGTACATTTTCTTCTTCGTATTATGTTCGTTTTTCAATTTAACTTGGAAAGGTTGAGGTGTAGTTTGATATATTTGTGTTAGCTCAGCAAAGAACCGAACTGGAGTTCTTTAAACATATGTTCAGTTTTTGACTGAACATGGATGAATTGTTCTGTCTGCTCTGCTCTCTTCCTGTTAGCTTTGGAAAGAATTGAACTTAAGTCCTTCAGCATACATTGTCTTAGAATTGAACATGTAAGAATGAACTCTTCTATTTGCTCTATTTGTTGATGCATGGTACATAGTATTTTTTATATGTTTAAGGATAGTGGTCGGAGTTCTATAAACTGTTCAATGATGTTGTCAAACAATTTCTCGTGGAAATGAAAAGTATTCTGATATCTCCATAATTTTTTGTTTCCATTTGATGAAATCTCTCTTGCTATATACTTTTAGTCTCTGTGTGGATATTTATCGTTATTAAAATGGTGATACTTCTAGATAATAATTGTCCTGATAATTCCTGTATCATATTGTGTTTGACAATCTATGATCGAGAGCTTCCTCAGAACTTGCTGGTCTGGCAATTGCTTGACAAATCTGGTGTGCATCTGAATTGGCTGGTATTGCTCCCGATGAAGAAATCTAACCCTTCTTTTAGAATTAGAATTCTTCGAGGTTCGAGCATCCTAACCTAGTCATATATGTTATGAATTCAATAGGGTAGTTCTCTTACCCGTCCCTTTTGTCATGTGTGAACACATTGACAAGAAGATCAGTCTTTGCGGTAGTCAGGTATATGTTATCACTATTAATTGCAAGTTTGTGTTTGCTATTGGTTTCTATTTCTTTTTCAACTAAATAAACTGGCATTCTTGTTTATCACGTAAGTGTTAGACGTGACTGCATGATATATTCTGTTCCTTCTCTCTCCCCTTTTGTAGCTTGAAGACGGGACATCATTTGCTTTCACAAACCCTTTGAAATTGAAAATAGTGAACAATACTGCTATCTTAATAATTAGTGATACCATGGACAAATAGTATTATAACCCCATTTAATTTTTCAATCCTTTCTAAATTAACTTGTTAGTTTTTTCATAAACTTTTGGTAGGTGTTGTTCACAAGTGCATTGGATAATAGGGAAATTGTGGGTTTAGTTGTTAATTGTATGAAACTCACGGTAGGGAGAGTGAGGATGAGATGAGTGGGAAGGGGTTGCGTCTTTGTTCATCTTTGTGTGGGAAGTGTGTGGTAGACTCCCATTTATGTGCTTGATGATAAAGAGCATCCCATCTCTGAAATTAAGGCCTGTCTGCATATTACTTTTATTTTTTCCTTTTGATTGGTTTATTATGTTTCTGTCTTGCATCTATGTATATGTTTAAGTAACAACATACCAAGGCAATAGTTATAATTCTCTGTTGAAAACATTTGTTGCCAATGTGTCTTGTCATGTGATTATAATTTTTCCACCTCATTTGCTTCTCCCGAACTCGATGAACTCTAGTGTTTATGTTGTATTGACATTCGAAAATAATAAAAAATTAAAATGGCTTCTTGTCTACTCATTTCTCCATTTAGTCACAGCTATATACTAATATATCACATTATTCATATTATTGTGTATGCTTGAAAACGTACTGCACCAAATCTGTCTTTGGGGGGGGGGGGGGCATGTGGATGTTCTGCTTCAATTTATTACTTGGTTGATAGTATACATACGGGTGTCTGTGATATTAGATGCTTGTGTGCGAACGCACGTGGGTGCATGTTTTGTGCCTTCTGCTAGAAAACGTTGTTTGTGCGTTTGTTTGTTTGAAAACAAAGTGCGTGAAACTGTTTTTGGTCGTGTGCAAGTTAACATTGAACTTCCATTATGGGTTATATATGGGCAGGTTCTAGTCTTCTAGCTTAATGGTAGCTAACAAAGTTTTTTCTTCAACTATATATTTGTGACAGTGTGTGGGCTTTTCAGTATGAATGGATTTGTGGTCAATTTTCCTATGTTGGTATTCATTCTTTTAGCATTTGTTTTCACTTTTTTGTGAACACCAAATCTATTAAGGATATTGAAAATGACAATTTAAATAATGTTGAAACAGTCCACATCAGTTTGAACTGCTTCTAAACGTGCCTTGCTATACTGGTGGAAGTAACAACTTTTTCCTGGTTTATTGGAAGATATCTTTGACCTCCTTTATTTTAGGTCCTTTAGTTTTATCTTTCTTCAGTAGTATAAATTCATGTACGAGGTGCATCTTCTTTTTATGCATGAGAAATATAATTCTTCTTTCTAAATTTATATTTTTACATGGTATCAGAGCGGTAAGCTCTTGCGAGTATTCTTGATCCGGGTAGTCCACACGCGTACACCGTTTTCTGGCGGCGGTAGACACCATTCATTGCTACCGTCCGTTGCGTACAAAAGTTAGAGTCAGAATTTTTCCAATGCCCGCCGGGTATAACAGACGTTATAGGGTCTGAAATTACCGCTGCAGTCTCACCGACGTCTAAGTCGGGGTGGGGGTCTATCCCTTTTAGCCAAGTTTACCAGTATCTGTTGACCCAATGAAAGCAAGCTTGTCCACATCCATATGACTGCAAAGTGTTGTGCCAGCCGTAGGACCATAGCCAGAAACCACATTCAGAACACCTTCAGGAAGTCCAGCCTCGTGGAATTGCTTAGATACGTAGTAAGCTGACAATGGGGTCTGCTCTTCCATCTTGAGAACAGTGATGAGATTGTCCAACCTTCCAAGAATACATGACACGTGGAACGTTCCATGGAATCGTCTATCTGCAAACACCAATTGGTTCATGCATAGTTTGCACATGAAGTGGTCCATCATCAGCAGGAATAGTGAGAATCATTCAAAAGATAGGGATTTGTATTCCTTCACCTTTAAGATGACATGTTGGATCCCCTTAAACTTCTAGCATCAACAACTTTAGAAAACCCAACAGTACATTCAGATAAAAGGCGTGGCACTTTTTCCTCTAGTTCTATACAATTTATCTCATCAACACTGATGAGACTGTGGATAGAAAAAAAAAACAAGAACATTTGCCTCACAGGAATGCTCTTGTCTGTACTGATGTATCAAAGAGACTCCAGAAGAAACTTGTTGAAAAAAAAAAGGCATTCGGTGTTTTCAAAGACACAGGTGAGAAAGGTACCACTTGACACAGATTTTGAGTCATGCAAGTACCTCAAAAAATACTCTCACACAATCCAACAACTCAACGGCTCCTGAATCCATTATGATCAAGCCCATCTCAATGGCCCCTAAGAAACAAATAGCCTCTGAATCCATTGTGATCAAGCTAATTTTGGCTCAAGAGGCCCATTACAGGTGTCAGTCCAGCCAAAACCGTTGATTAAGCCTCTGAATCAATTTTTGATCAAGATCATTATGGTCTAAGAGACTTTAAATTTTTTTTTAATGCAGCTGAGTATTTTACCCTTACGTCTACCGTGACGGAAATCAATGGGTTTTATTTATTCTCAAGGTTTTTGGTGATAGTGGAGATCTTCTCATTCGGTTCGATCGCACTCAAAACAAAACCTTTAACAACTCAGCAATTTTAGTATCTTTAGTCCAAGTTCGGTGTGTGCCACGCACCCCACCTTCACTTGCGGGGGAGTATTAAGGATATTGAAAATGACAATTTAAATAATGTTGAAACAGTCCACATCAGTTTGAACTGCTTCTAAACGTGCCTTGCTATACTGGTGGAAGTAACAACTTCATCCTGGTTTATTGGAAGGTATCTTTAACCTCCTTTATTTTAGGTCCTTTAGTTTTATCTCTCTTCAGTAGTATAAATACGAGGTGCATCTTCTTTTTATGCATGAGAAATATAATTCATCTTTCTAAATTTATATTTCTACAAAATCTAGTGATTGTGTTATTCTTTTGACACCTTTCCCTTCTTTTCCATTTGTAACATCTCCACTGCCTTTTTCTAAGATGACAGAAACTAAAGACTTCCAAAGAGCAAAACAATCTCAACCATATAGTCATCTCCCAGTACTAAATGGGTTTATGTGGATGGTTTTGTGCCGTTTGTCAATTAGCTATATGTACTTTTTTTCCTTAATATTTTGGAATAGAGTCAAAATTTATGGTCAAGCTTGTAATTCATATCAAATAACTTTGCAAATTAAATATCTTGTTGAAGTTTTTCAATTGTTGAATTCATTTTATCTTGTCAATCCACTACATGTTATATTGTATTTATGTCCTTGAATAATTACTCTCACTCATGGGATATAGGTCTTCCAGGAAATTTATTAAGTTATAAATCTTGTCACATTAAAGACAAATATGTAACATCTAGTATTTTTGAATAATTAACTTTAGCATTTTATTACACGTGTGCTCGTAATAATATTGCATATTTAATAAATATTAATTAGTGAGAAGAAAATTCATATTTATGAGGAAATGCATTTTACTAAGTGTGATTAAGTAAATTAATTTTGGTAAATTATTAGTACGTCGTAGTGAGTAATAACGACGGAGACTGATGGTATTTCAGCCGGGGCGTTCAGGTAAACTATTTTGAGGATGAGATAGAATATTAATGTTCGGTGATTCGAATGGTGATTTTGAATGCACGGTTGATTCGAAATGGGTCAAAATAGTCAAAATCAAGTACCCAGGGGTAGAGATTGGTTACCGGGAGCTTTTTAGACTAGTCGAGACTCATTCAGGAGCATTTAAGTCATTTTTCATTAAGGGGTAAACCTAAATTCATGATTAAAATGTTTAAACATGAGATTAGGAGTAGGAGTAGGCGACTTTACACAATCTAAACCTCTGAGAGTCCTTTGGTGAGAAAAGAAGGAGGTAAAACACTTGGGAGATTTAAAAGGCTTAATTTGGAGTAGGAAATTAAGGAGGACTCTTCCCATTTTCAAATCAACACAAAGAAATTCATAATTCGACGGTTTTAAGGCAAGTGTATATATTGCTTTCTTGATTTATGTGTAACAATTCCTTCATACAAAAATTGGTAGAAATCAATTGAATCTTGGGTTGGGGATTCTACATAGAAAAACAGATTTTTGAGAGACAAACATACATGAATGATTGATGGAAGTTAATTGGGATTTATAGTGGTTATAGGTCCTGTGATAATTTGAATTTATGTAATAGAAATTTAGATTGGAATTGTTATAAGAATGATGATTGAGCAAGGGAAGAAATTTGGAAATTGTGCTACATTCATTATGATGGAATTAATGAGATTTGGATTGAATCTTAATGTTAATGAATCTAAGAGTAAAATTGATTGGGTTCCTATAGAAAATCATTAATAGACTTGGAAACTTGTTTGGATCATTACTGGGGTTGATCTGGGTGACTAAAGATGTGAAAACTCGTCACTTTCGCATCAGATCTGGGCTCCTCCCCAGAATCGAATCGATTCGGCCTTCATAGGCGAATCGATTCGGCGGGCGAATTGATTCGGACCTGCTGTGAGGGACAACTTGGTCTTTTATTGTGAATTAAGGATAGTTTGGGGAAATAATAAATTGATTGAGGCTAAGTAGATAATTTTAATCCTTCTGTAGATAGGTTCAGTAAAGGTAATTCGGGTAGATGAGAATTTGCTCAATTTACATGTTCATAGGGTATTTAGGAGAGAGAATACTCAGAAAGTAGAATACGAAATATGATAGTGTGACTTTCGGTTACAAATTTAGGACGGGTCGAGAATGTCCGGGAAACTCAGAGAAGAATTTAATTAAATAAGAGTCGGGCTTAGACTCGGATTATTAGACTAGTGCTTCGGAGGATAAGCACGGATTACTCGGTTGATTATATATATATATATGTGTGTGTGTGTGTGTGTGTGTGTGTGTGTGTGTGTGTGTATTATAATATCTGTGTGTATGATAATGTGTGAAACATACCCTTCTATTGCTATCAGTGGAGGTTGCGCGATGTGGGTGATCTTCCCTGGCAAATCTCAGCAGGCTAAGTATCGACCCCAGGTCATAGCGCCATGTTTATGTTTGTGTGATTTATATTCGAAGTTAGGTAACTGTGGTATAATTATAACTCACTGTCGAAGGATTATGATCGCCTCCAATATGTTTGCAATTTATACCGAGTCGGTGTGAGAGTTCGACCCCAGTAACCAGGATTATGTGAGTATGCCCTGGATAATTATAGCATTGTAGAGATCCGCATCCAATGAGTTATTACTCTAAGGGATGGTAGCTATACGTGATATATGTGTGTTTGTTGTAGTATATTATTACGTATATTTATGTGTAGACAAATATACGGGTTAATAGTAAACAGTTACGGTTTAAATAACTGGTGACAGTTATTGAAAATAAAGTAATAAATTATAAATGTGATTGTGGAATGAAAAAAACGGAGTAAAGTTATATATTAAATTGTGATACTTTAATGTGATATTTATTAAGCAAATGTGAAAACTAATTAATGAACTAAAGGTAGATATTATACTCAGGCCAAGATAGTGTAGTATTGATGAGTGGCACGACTAGTTAAGTGGTGTAGCGCAATTAGGCGGGAAAATGCGAAAGTTAAGTGCGCACTTTAGATGATGGGTGAGGGGTGACTCAAGAGAGTGCACTACCGGTTTATTAATATGAGAAGTGCTTAAAATTTTCAATTACGCGTCTTGTACACTTGTAAAATATTTTCAAAGATTTAGTTTCTGACCCGTGTCAAATATTTTTCAAAACTTTTAGGTGTCCAGTCACAAGGACGCTAAGGATGATTACTCTTTCCAGGGACACGTAGCTGTAGCAGATGTGGAGGCTTGTAGGATTGGAATAGTCACTTCATTTATTGCTATCTAGATTAGGTTCCCTATTTCAGTTGTTGGTTGGGTGTGTTGCCCGTTTTATTTAGACTTATGTATTTCAGATTATTTTTAATCAGTTGGATTGGATGTGTTGGATTTTTACCCGATGGTTTATTCGGGAACTTTATCTTTTTATCTCAACTTTAGACTTTACTTGTGACTTTATTCATATTGATTACGGGCATATTAATGGAAGATAAAATTTGGCATATCTTGTTAAATTAATTAGGAGGTTAGTAATTAATCATGTTTTGACAGTGATGCTAAGAATGAGCCATATGAGACTGCCGTTTTATTTTGGTAGAGGGTTGGCCACCCTTTATTTTAAAGGTCGGGTGTCACAAAATAGTAATTTATGGTTATGTAAGTTTGTTATAATTTTCGTCTTAGTGTTTTTGTTTTTGCTGTTGTCATCATCATCATCATCATCATCATCATCATCATCATCATCATTATTATTATTATTATTATTATTATTATTATTATTAACGACAATTCAATTAGAGGAAACTGTTGCTTAAAAAAGGGGGTAAAGTGTTGTTGTTGTTGTTTTTACTTTTCTTTTATTTTAAGAGTTGCATTTATCATTATTTCTTTATTAAAATGAAACTGGAGGGGTTCGAGACATAAGAGCAGTCTCCCCATATATGGGGTTAAGGCCAGCTAACATTCATCTCTCTCAGACCTTCCAATTAAGCGGGTGCATTGTGCAATGAGTATGACCATTTTTCATATGTGAGTATATCATTGCTCATTGAGGACTTTATGAACGGTTGAATTATAACTTTATTTTCCTTTTTCAGATGTCCTCTACCTCTTTTTTTATAGAAAATTATAAAATCATCGTGTTCTACCTTAGTTTCTCCGGTAAAACTCACCTTTAAAAGATTTTCCAAATCAATCTTCTTAAATCTATATTGAAATCCGCGCTCTTACAAGTTGTAATCACTAGAGGCTCTTGGAAGAGAATGTTAAAGATTTTTCAAATGGATCATACATTATAGATTGATTTAGTACATTCTTTTGGAAGTGGATTTTTTTTTTGTAAACATATGTTGTGTAAGGATTGTTTTGACATTAATACTTTTTTTTACCTTAGTCCTTCCATCCCAAATTAATCATCGATATAAGGACGATTTTTAAGGATATACTTAATTTATGACCAAGGCAAAGACTTGTTCACTATCGTGAAATTTGGTTTGTTGATTATATTCAAAAGACACAAGTGGACAATTAATTTAGTACGTCCCAAAAAGAAAAGCAAAACTATTAATTTGTGGCGAAAGGAGTATGGCTTATTTCCAGTTTGGTATTGGTAAAACTATTATTGTTTGTGAGCTTGGTTGTTTCGTAAGGACATTCTGTCAAATAAGTGACGTGCTTGTTGAAATAGATTTTTGTAGTCTCTTTTTATTCATTTTCTTATCGAAAGTTTTCCATTGTTACTGAGTAGTCCCACATTCGAAAATCATAAGATCACCTCAAAGATGTATTTAATTGAGTAAAGTACTGTTTTAGGCCCTCACCTTTGTTTTTGTCTCAATTTTATCCCTTACCTATTATATGTCTCAATTCATCTCTCACCTTTCAATTTAATTTATATCTTAACTTTTTATCCAAATTCTACTCAACTTGGATACACATTGTCTATTTTACCCCTCATGTTCACCCATCTTTGAATTTACTAAATCAATATAAATATTAATAGTATACACATTAATATATATATATATATATATATATATATATATATGTGTGTGTGTGTGTGTGTGTGAATATTTGTTTATATACTTAACGATTAATATAAAGGGTTATTTGCATACACATTAATATTCTGGAAATAAAAAAGGGTTATTTGGGTCTAGCTATTACGTTTAGTTTTTAATTATTTGTGTCTGGCTATTAATTTATATCATTTTTGAAAACTTAAAAAAATTGTAAAATTTTGGAAAATAAAAAATAATATTCTGGAAATAAAAAAGGGCTATTTTGAATATTAATTTGTTATGTTATAAAAAACCATTTTGTAGAAATAGTTATAAAAAATATTAAACTAGAAGTGACAAAAAAATTGTTTTGTTGAAAAGTTATAAAAACCTCTTTCATTATATATAATAAAAACGACTAGAAAAAACCATATGTATAAAAAGTTCATAATATTTGAACTTATTTATAACATTTTTAAAAAATACAAAAATTGTTTTACTCCTTGGGATTGCGACTCTAAAACTCTCTACTTATGATACAACGACCTAACAAGGCCTAAATTTTGGCGTAAATAATACATAATAATGTACTCATCAGACATGTGGGTGTCTTTTGGGACTAGCTATGGTTGTCTTAGGCAGGTTTTTGCAACTAAAATGCTTAGACCTTAACACGCTATCCAAAAGTGTGGATGGGCGTGCATGTGAAGTTTTGTGTCTATAGAGACCCTTGACGGAGATTATGCGTGTGTAGATACTCGACGTCAAATTCAATGTTTGAATCGGTAGTTGGATTTGTGGTATGGGTGTGTGGATATTTAAGTTCACATAGGGGATCAGTTTATTGTGCATGGGTGGAGTTTGCACAAATGATTAACTGCATGGTTGAATTAAGCTTTTGACGCCTTATGCTTGGTAAAACCCTTAAGGCGCACTTTTTTCTCTAAAAACAACAATGTTTTAGTGAAACGATATCGCCTTTTAAAGATTTTTTTACAAACTGGACCATTATCTCATCCAAAATAATCAAATAGTATTTTAATTTGCAAATATTCAGACATATTTTTATGATATGTACAATTTTAGTATTTTAATATGCTTGTTACGGTTAAAAAATATTAAAATATATTAAAAGGGTCTAAACGTCTTTTCACGCATTTTTACGCCTAAGGCACGCCTAGGCTTCTAAGGCTTGGCATCCACGCCTCGATCACGCCCCGCATTTTTTAGAACCTTCGTTCTTCGTCATCCATGGCATATAGACAAGTTAGTGCTGATGACGTTCCCAATATTCTTTGCGGTCCTCCAACGTAAGGAGGTGGCGAAGTACACATGGATGCGTCAGACTATGCCATAGGCGGTATGCTAGTACACTAAGGTAACCCAATCACATATGAGAGCCGAAAGCTCAATGAGACCGAGAGGCGCGGTCCAAGGGAAGGGGATGACAGCAATAGTGCACTACTTGAGAATGTGGAGGCGGGTCACGATTCATAGTCAAGACGGATAATGTGGCGATGAATGACTTCCTGACCCAGAATAAACTCACCTCAAAATAGGGACGACTAGCAAGACAAACTTGCCCTTATTCCCCTTTCATCCGGAGCTGCCGTAACTTGGGCTCATCATGTTATACTCGCGGGGAAGGAAAAGCGATCAGTTTACGCTGTAGTAGCTATCGATTCACTAGCTCTAGTATTTTCAAGGAATGGAATATTATTAAGCACCCTCCACTATTTCGGATAGTATTTGCGGTTCTACTTTTTTCTTAGCAAGTGGCTTTCATGGTTTTCAGCAAAGATGTGTGGTTTAGTGGTGTTTTATTATGAATGGTATAGGGACAGTTGCTATCAAAACTAAATTGGCTTCCCAAACGCCTACTCAAAACTAAGAAGGGGTAGCCACCAAGAATAATGCGCTCCTAAAGGGGCCGACGATTAAGTCGAGGCTGGGGTAAAGCAAAACAAAAAATTCGTGCTCAACCAACCCGTCTCAATCCATGTCAATCATCAACCAAGACTTGCATCAACTCTCATTACCATCCCTCTTCAACCTACCCCAACACATATATCCATTACCATGCCTCCACATAACCCTCAGAACCACGCACCAGCCACCATCATTATCCATAAACTTTCACCTATCGTTTTCTCAACGTTTAAGATGCTAGCACCCTTGTTAGATCCCACCCTATTTGAAGTTCTTTCTTTAGTTTCTTTCCAGCATTTTCTTGTTTCGTTTCTTTCGAAAAACTGTGTTATTTTAATATTTTCAGGAAGTTGTGGATATCGCCCAACTGTGAGAGGTGTTGGCCTGATGGTCCTCCTTTCACTTGATGTTGCGTCACCTGATATTTTTCGGGAAGTTGTGTAATCCTCCCTTTTGGCGTATGTATGACCTTATGATCTTTGCATACTTTTATACTTCAGACCCAATGTATTAAAATTGACACGTAAAACTTCAAAGTTTTCACATTGTTACAATCCAAACCCTGCCGTTAAATTGACTAACGAAACTAGACAAAATGAGGATAAATGCATCCAAATGCTCTTTCCCGTCAAATTTTGGGGTTTTATGTGTTAGTTTTGATACATGGGGGTTTGAAGTGCAAAAGTGAGTAAACTTCAGGGTAGTAAAGTGTTAATAACCCTTTTATCAACTATAATTAATATTTAAATTTATTATAAAAAATTATTATTTTTAACTCTTAATTTTTGTACTTTTAATTACTAGATATTTGTAATATATGCAGTATATGTTCAATTGTTTATTTTATAGGTCAAATTAAAATATTAATTGTATAAAAACTGCAGTTAAAGTGTGTCAAGTAATATACTTAAATCAAATTCAAAAGACCATGAATGACAATTAAAATCAATCTCACTGTCATATCAAGTTTGGTTGTAAAACTAATTTTTTTAATATTTTTAAAAAATATTTTAATTTTTTAGTTACATTAATAAAGGTCCGAACTTGAAGAACTCTCTCTCTATATATAGACAAGCTAAATCCCAAAAAAATAAAAAAGAGATAAATTAAAAGATATTATACTGGAGTTAGGGAAGATGATGCTTTCCACTCAAATGTTTAGAGACAGGAATAGTGCTGTTGAGAAAAGAGAAAAGAGAAAAGAGCTAATGCATTTGATCTCATTTTTTCACAAATTATACTTAATTGTGCATTAAAATATTACTTGCGTATATTGACATACAAATTCAACTATTACATATAAAGATTGTTTTTAACAATAAGTCATTACAATGAGAATATTTAGGGTAAAAATATTGCAGTTTTGAAAGTTTATGATCGGTTCTTCATTAAATAATTTGGCATGAAATTAATATTATATATTAATAACATAAATAAAAATAAATTTAAATAATTACTATACTTGATAAAAAGATTATTGGCACTTTACTACCCTGAAGTTTAGTCACTTTTGCACCTCAAACCCTAATGTAACAGGACTCGCAAATAAAATCACAAATTTTGGCGAAAAAGAGCATTTTGACGCATTTACCCTCATTTTTTACTATTTTTTGTTAGTCAATCTAACGACAGGGTTTGGATTATAACAATATGAAAACTTTGAAATTTTATGTGCTAATTTTGATACATTAGGTTTGAAGTACAAAATCAACTAAACTTCAGGGTAGTAAAGTGTTAATAACCCCTTTTTTTAGAAAAGGTTCTTGAGCCTGATGGCATATATATGGTTATCAAATTGTGTCTTTATTTCATGGTCTTTAAGATTATGCAAACTTATGAGACTAAAGAACTTACGAAAAGAAAATCATCCAAAAATTCAATGCTCTACTATTTAAAAAAAATGTTTTTGTCTAGGGTATATATATACGTCTCTCTCTCTCCATATATATATATATATATATATATATATATATATAGTGGCGGACCCAAGATTTTTAGTTAGGGGGTGCAAAAATTTGGACTAGTGGCGGGGGAGTTATTTATAGTTTTTTGCCATTTTTTAGGGGCAAAAATATAGAATTGAATGACAAGTACTTATTCATTGTATTATAACAATTACTCATTCAAGTTATATTTCAGTGATAAAATATCGTAAAATAAAAATTATAACAATTAAATATTAAAAAAAAAAGAAGCTCAATAATTAAATCACAACAATTTTAACTTCACAAAGATCCAAAAATATTGAACAGAAATAAATATATATATGTCCTTAAAACTTTAAAATTTACTGTTGTTGAGTGAAAGAGACGTTGTGCCCTGCCAGGGAGCGAGAGGGAGGCCCTCGGTCGCCGGCGAGGGAAGGGGGATCGTCGGCGACCCGAGTTGGGTAAAGAAGTGGCAACTGCAACTTAGGCCGGGAGGGAAGAGAGAGGGGAGAAAAGAAATAAATAGAAAATGAAAGTAGGAGTTATTTTAGTGAAATGTATATCTAATTAGTAGATATGTTATTTACAGCTCCACCCCTAAGTTTATAAAATGAAATAAAGCTCATTGTCTTTCACTATGAAAACTTACACAAAGATCCAAAAAAATAAAAATAAAATAAAAAACATTATATATCTCAGAGCCGCCCACCTTCGGGACCTCTTAGGTCCGCCCATTTATATATATAATTTGAGAATTCTAGGTGGGGCACTTTCCTCCCACCCCCAACTACGTGTCTCCACCAGTGATTGAGAGTGACTATTTTCCATCAAATGAATGTTGTTGGCATAAGGGTTATGCCTAGGGGGAGACAATTTGGAGCCACGATCATATGTTCCCTCGTAATTGATGAACACCTTAGAAGGAGTACATTCCACTCAAATGTCCACTAATGACATGGGATACGTGTTTTATACCCCCAAATGTGACCTCAAAGTGTCCCCGTATTAAGAGAGCATATGATGTCTTTATATAAGTTTTTGTATAAATGGTATTATTTTTCAATTCTTTCTCATTATATAGGTAGGTTAGGATAAAAGGCCCATTTTCCGGTATTGTAATGTTTTAATTGTGTTGCATGTGGGATGTATGCTTCCCAGATGGGTCTCTCATCTTCTGTTTTTTCCTTATTTAATAAATTTAACTCCTTGAGAGATTTACATAAAAAAGAATAAAAAAATCCAATATAAGACGAGAGATTTATTTATAACGTACCTGGATGCCACGTGAATCTGTGAAAGGAGTTCGTACTAATTTTTTTGTAAGGGTAGATTTTCCCAATGACAATAGCTATTCTTTTAACAAAAGAAATAAACAAAAAGTTATGGCAATATTTACAATCTCAGATAAAATAGTCTATATGGCTCAAATAATGCTCAACTAACCGTCATAATGTAACTTTGTAAGCATACAATTATGCGCCCGATACATCCAAATGGGTCTGATGTAGAACCATACCTTTTTTTATGTTCTTTCAATGCAAAGGGTGAAGGAAATAAAGATAAATACATTAGTTTGTCCAAAAATAAAAAACCTGCCATTATTTTTTCATCACAAAGATCTCTTTCCGCGGGAACAAAAGAAAAATTGTTGCCTCACTAATGTACTTGTTTCTTATAGTTGCACTGTATCGCATGACTCACATCACATGGTACAACAAGATGATTCGCTCAGAATAAACCAAACCGCAACAACTTATTTCAGAAGACAAGGAAGAAAGAAAAATAAAAAGCATGAAAAACGGGTTTACAACACAAAAGCATCTTTACATGTGCAAATTAACACTTATTTAGGTGCCTCTATATCGACAACTCATGCTTTATACACGGCTTCAGCTTTCGAGCACTCGCCCTCCAAGCTACCACCCTACCACAAGGGCTGGATACAGGCCACGGCAACAACCTACACATGTAATTATATATATTAATACCCAATGAAAATACTTGGTATGACTAGGTGGATGATTTGAATTGGGGAGGGTTTATCTTCCATGTTTAACAAAAACATGATTTTCCTCATTTTCATAATAAAGAAGCCGCAAGGCCAACTTGCTTTGGAAAGATTGATTCCAAGGGTCAAAACACAAACCTCAAAAAGTATTTCAACTCATATCCCCCATGCACACATATTTGATCTGCAAATAAAAAATCAATCATCAACTTGGTTAATGATAACAAATATCAACCATATTTTGGTTGAGATTCTTTATAACGTACAATTTCTAATACATATTGAATAGTGGTGCACAAGTCAAGAAGTTATCACTTAAAATGTTTAAGAAGTCTCCCTTTGTTATAAAGAAAAACTCTGCTTAGGAAACTCTCCACATTTGAGTGTTACTATTAAGGGAAAATTGTAAAGGAAAAAAAAATGCAGATTTTGCAAGAAACCCCACGAATTATCCATTTATTGCAAAGAACCCCCCTATCTGTTGCTAAAATGTCTCCGGGAGGGGGTTGTTGCGATAATATTAATACTTCAGGGGATTATTTGAACATATCAGAGTTATATGCAAAAACCTGAAAGTTCAATTCTCTTTTATGTGACAAAAGAGTACTATAATATGAATAAGTGGGACCTCGATTACAATAATTTTCAAACTAATATACTCCCTCCATTCCAAATCAAGAGCCCCCATACACGTGTTTTCCCATTAATATGCTCTCCCAATTTTTATGAACATCTGATCAGCTTCACTTATAATGTTGGAATTTCACACAATTTTATATACTATTTATAAATATAGGACTCTTAATTTGAGAGTGATGGAGTATTATGCAGATGAAGATTATGTATGTATTCAATTGCACAATGAGTGAAGGGAGAAATTGGAATTAAAATACTTACTTCCAAATAATCATCCATCCCATATTTGGAACCTTCCCTTCCTAGACCAGACTGCTTAATACCTCCAAAAGGAGCCACCTACATGGAAACCAACACAAGCAATCAGCCACAATATATAACCATTTCATTTCCTTGTGTGATTTGATGGATGATAAGGGCTCACCTCTGTTGAAATTAGTCCTTCATTGACTCCAACCATACCATATTCAAGAGCTTCGGTCACACGCCAAGAGCGTTTAATGCTTGATGTGAAAATATAAGCGGCTAACCCTACACCATGGACAAATGAAAATTACAACGTGGATCTATTTAGCAAGGGATTGTGGAATTGGGGGAATTCCAATTATAGAAGGAATTTTTGTCTGGTTCTTGTACTGTATGAAATTATGGAAAATGGTCTGGTACCTGCATTGGTATCATTAGCGATGCGGATAGCATCTTCCTCCGTTTTAAATGGCATTAGGGGTGCAACAGGTCCAAATACTTCCTCCCTGAAGTGAAGACATAAATAAATAAATCCTGATAAAGAGGGCACATGCTAAGAACCTGAATACAGTAAGGACAGTGTTCGGACATACAATTAGTATGGCATGGTAGAAATGAATGGAAAATTAGGGAGAGGAAGAGTTTGTTTTATTTTTAATTCTTAGAATTATCTTTAAGATTTTAGAATTATCTTACGGATTTTTATTTATCTCTTTCTATTATGTCTTAGTGATTTAATTCTTTTAGGACTCTAGCTTATGAGCCTATAAATAAAGGTCTGTCTCATGGTAATTATTCGTTCAAGTATTAGTCGAATCAAAGATTGTTCTTTGTTTATTGCAATATTGAGATTGCATTTATATTATGGCTATTGAGATCTATATTTGCGTGAGTGATTTTGTCAATCCCACTGCGTTTTACATCAGATACTCGTATCCATACTATAACCATTAACAAGCACATAATCTAATCTAATCCAATGCATAATATAATTAGTGGTCAAAATTTAACTTCGTTATGTATCACAAAACGTCATTCGTTGATTTACATAACGAAATCCTGATTTGGGAGTACGAATAGAACAACAGGCTGTTGCTCAAACCCTTCTAAAAGATTCATATATGCCAATACTGAAAATCAGTGGACCTAATTGTACCAATCAATTATCTCTACAAAGAGACCAAAGACCCATTCACAATTTGGACTATTGCAAAAATATATGAAATATGATTTGGCTTTTGAATTACCTTGATATAAGCATATCATTCTTGATGTCGCCTATTACTGTAGGCTCATAAAAAGTCATTCCAAGGCTGTGTCTCTTACCACCAAGGAGGACTTTTGCTCCCTTCAAAGAACCAGGAGGAAAAACATAAGAATTATTCCATAAAAAATACTCTTATCAAATTGAGTGGTAAGTAAAATTAAATGATATTTCAACTCTACTGTGAAATTATTCCTATATTCGGTTCAACTAGTTGGTTCCTTTGCTGAAGTGTCTGCAATTCCAATAAACACTTGACTATTTATAATACTAGGGAACTTTAAACAAACCTTTGAGATGGCATCTTTCACAAGTGATTCAACCTAAGAGATAAGTATGAATGGGGTTAATATGGAAATATATTAAAAAGATTGATAATTACAATAGGATCGTTCAATGGGAACAAAGAATGTTGAAAGCAAATGGACCTTCTTCACTGCAGCTTCATTAATAAGCGGACCCTGCGAGAAATGAACAGTGAAGTTCCGGTTATAATTCCTAAGCCACATGTTACTGGTTATCAGTAAGGTGAAAAATCGCTAAATTTATTGATCTGAAAAAGATAATTATAATAAAATAAAAAACTCTTGGTTTTATTTCTTGGGCATGGTACATCTCTGTGCGTGCACGCGGGCGCACACACATTGATGACACGAATAAAAGTAAAATGTTTAATAACTTCACCCAAATAACAAGACCAGGCAACCACTTTTTAAGACAATTAACATAAATAAGCACAACTGACTACCTGTACAACACCTTCGCCAAAACCATCCCCAACTTTAAGGTCCTGGACAGCATTTGAAAAAACTTTTACAAATTTCTCATAAATACCTGCACAAAATATCATAAATGTATCACGAGCGAAAAATAAATTTAAAAGCAAGAAATACATATAAGGGTCAATCAAGAAAGAAGAATCATATAAAAGAATTTCAAGATGAATGAACAATCAAGACTACTGAAGTTCCATACTAGCAAGGATTAAAAGCCATTAGCAATAGAGAGGGGCGTGTATACATACAGTGCACTGAACAATGCATGGGATCGGTGTGTGTAGAATATCAAAAGAAATCCAAACAAACGACGGTGGGGATTCAAAAATTGAAGAAAGGCGATCAAGAATGGAGAAAAAACATTCAAGATCCCTCAAGAATGTTGACTCTCACTTCCACCTCATCACCAAACCCTCCATCACTACCCTAGCCTCTCAAAACCCTAGTTCTGCCACCCATGACTGCCCTAACTTCTTGCCCAAACTCCTGCCTCCTGCCCAAGCAACAGCCGCCACCACGCGCCAACCAGCAGCCCCTTCACCCGTCGCCAGCCATCCCAAACCTCCTACCAAGCAAATCACTTGCTGTCACAGCCTTTCGCAACCCTTCGCAGCCCTCCTCCGACTGCCTCCAACCCCAGAAAACCTGCCCTAGCTGCCAGCCCTTCCCAAAACCCTAAAATAGCTGCCGCAGCCATCCTCCCCGGCGGCAGCCCACTGTTCATCCCCGTCGCCAGTCGCCAGTCCCTCTGGCCCACCCAGCCTGCTACACGACGCCCAAAACCCACCCGACCACCCCCGTTCAGCCCCGAGCAGACCCTCTTCTCCTCCCCACTGCCCTGAAACCCTACCGCCACCCAGCAGCCCCAATCCAATTTCCCGTCCTTGCTCCGGCCAAAATACCTTCCGGACGGCACCAAATGAAACCCTAAATCACCTCCCACCAACTTCCGCACCAAACCCGCAACCCGTGGGCCCCTACCCGAACCATTTTTTAATCCCCAAACATCAAGAAAATAACGTTTCCACCCCGATTAACTCCCGAAGCTCAATTCAAGATTATTGGCGGCTAGTTCAAGATTGGATGCTCCACTCAATCATTCTTCCTCCCCCATTTATCCAATCGGATCAAATCAACGATAAAAACTCCCCTCCAAAACCGGTTGATTTCAAGAAAGATCAAAACGACGAAATTTGGTTGTGTATTGGGGATTTTTTCGACATTTTTGATAAGGATGGTTGGGTGACTCGCACGCACTTGCACGAGCCGGAAACATTTGATTTGGGAGATCTTTTTCTAATCTTTGAGAGAGGTTGGATCAAAGGTTCTCTCTCTTGGGGTTGATTTGGTGATCTTGGGTGATGTGATTGATGGTGGGTATGTGGACCCATTTTTTGTGACATTTGATATACGTTTGGTGGATATTTTTTGTGATTTGGTGTTAAGAAGGTTCATCGCGGGAATCTCGGGCCGAGATTTTATTGGTCGGCCATGTTTGGATGGTGATCCTATTCTCCCTGGATTTATTGCAAGCCGGTACAGAGGACGTGTCCGAGGACGGCTATTCTATCTAGTGGAGATCTTTTTTATGGTTGTCTTGATTTCTTGCCGTTCATCTCCTACACTCGAGGACGAGCTTTTCGAAGACGGGGAGAGTGATGGGAATTCGTTGTTATTTTTCTTTAATTTTTCATTTTATATTTTCTATTTTAGTTCTTTTAGGTATTTTATCCCTAATTAGTCTCCAAGCATGTTTGAGACTAATTAGGCATTCTTTTATTTTTAGTTGGTCCTTTTAGTCATTTTAGCTAATTACTTGAGTAGCAAGTAATCCCTCCCATATAAATACCCCATTTTACTTTTCTCATTCTTGAAATATAAGACAACTTTTGGTTCTCTCTCTAAAATTAGGATTTGGTATTTCTTTTTAGCCATTGACGTGTAGTTTACATCAATATCAAATGTTGATATAATGGTATCTTTGATGAAGTTATTGTGATGTGCATGCTGGCCCTGGGGTCCTATTGCAATTTGTCATTTATTTTCTTTATTTTCCAGTAGAATAATGGATATTCCCTTTGAATATTCTCATGAGTAGTCCCATATTTTAATCAATCAGATTACTTGGTGGTCAAGTACACGGTCACCTATTTATTTCCATCTCTCCTTCTGTATACAGCTAATATTATGATTATTGATTGAGAATGAGAGAGAGACCCAAGAACTCTTTTAGTTGCGTTGTAAAGTTTTGATATTCTTCCGTCCCTTTACATCATATTGTTCTTTGTTAATCACATACTTCATGGTATATTTCTTAGACAAACATTAACTATTTATACCAACAAATATAAACATAAGTTTTATGAGTGTGTGTATGTGTGTTAAAAATTAAATAAATAATAAAAACACGCACATACATGTGTAGTTGTATTCCAGTGGAGAGTTTTAATTATCTGACACCACATCCATGTTTTGCAACATTCATTTTCATGTTCAAAGATGATAGAACTCGGATATTAAGATTACCCTTGCATACTTTGAGGAGTATAACCCAATAAAGAGATTGGAGTTCCAAGTGTAAACTTGTCTTATTTCAGAATCTACTTCTAATTACCTGGCTATATAGTACTTCCAATTATCTCTAATACAAATTGCCTTCTAGGGACATCGCACCAAGCTGTAGGCAGTTCTGCAACTTTCTGCAAGAAATTTTGGACCTTCTTTCAATTTTGTTTCATTGCAACTTTTCTATGATGGAGTTCGAATAAATTTCTTGATCTATCGAAAAGGTGGGGCAAACATGGTGCATCCCTATAAGGGTCATTTCTGTAATCCATGATACCTTAGGTGTGCTCTTTTATATATATGCAGGCTTCTCCCTGATTCCTAAGGGGTTGCACATGATCGACAACTTTTTCCATCCTTATTAATGATAAGGTGAGAGAGAAACTCTGTTCTTGGACAAGGTGATCCCTTATCTAATTTTTGGTTCATTTTGTTTGTTATGCTTTGAGTAGGATAATTGAGAGGACTAGTGAGATTGGGGTTATTTAAGGGTTTTAAGTCGGGCAGAATAGGGTGGATGTCTTGCATCTCTGATTTCCGGACTACACAACTTTCTTCGTTCCAAAAGAGAAGAGGAGCTTTAGGAATATAGTTTTACAAATTATTTTGTTTTGCCTCGTGTCCGAATTGAAAATAAACATATCCAAAAGTGAGGTTGTGAAGGTTTTGTGGATGAGCGTTGCTTGGGTGAATTAACTAAAGGGTTGGGAGTGGAATTGGGAAGTGGCCCTTAGTTGCCTTTGGGTTACCCTTGGGAGGAAATCCATTTGAAGAAGATTGAAGGGAGGGGGGGCTTGAAGATAATCTCGTGATTAGAGATAACTCCCCCTCTTAACAGAAGAGGCTCAAGAGAAGGAAGAACTATGAAGGCAGCGAAGAAGCTCAGCGACGCAACACAGCGAAGGAGCTCAGCAGGGAAGCTTGTCGAGAGAGCTCATCTGTATCTTCCATTTTTACTTAAGTCAAATTGCATCTTTTAGTTGCATTGATTGTAAGCTGTAACGATTGAGACTTTGAGTGTGAGGTCAAACGGTATTCGCGAGAAACCAGACCTGGCAGGGCATGGGAGAGCTTACATGCTCTATCGAATGACCTCACCGTGGGAACTTCAGAGGGACTTGGTTCGAAGGATTGAGAAGTAAGGCAGCGTTAAGGCTTGTCTTAACCATTTTAGATACACTTGGTAAAAACCGAGATACCATTTTCCATGGAAGCTTATGCAGAGTAACCTATAGTTTCATCTTACATTGAGCCTTGAGCCAAACAGCCCTCTACCAAAGGTCACATCCACTTTGAGTGATGTCACGAGCCACCTACCCACTGTCCAATCCAAACTTGAGTAAACCACTATGGTATTGGGGTTGTCAGACGGTTTGGTGAACTACCACTGTCGTGGCAATCCTCTAACGCACAGTTGGCAGCCAAAAGGTATGTACTGGCATTAATGATTATGACGTAGGGTGTACTGACCCATCAGGCATTTAAAGCTTGTGACTTAAAGCGTGAGGGGAATGTCTTTCACATTAGTGAGGGCTGAGACACCTCGGGAGTAGTGTGGGGCTATTTATTAATCTCAACCACTTCTAAGAAGAGAGAGTTCTTCCTAGAGAGAGAGAGAGTAAACACACAAGCAAAGAAGTTATTGCAAACCAGAGTATATTCACCCACCATTGACATTTATTACGAAGCTTTTATTAGCTAACCAAAGAAATTGAAGGTGGTTGGTGTGTTGACTGCCTGCCAAGGTGTATCTAGGGCACTTGCTTTTCTCTCCCTTTGAATGAGTTGTTTATGAGGTTCTTTTGCTATTATTTGAATTATACACGAGTATTTTGTGAGTTCAATCTAAGTGTTTGTAATATACAATACTGTGTGTTCATTTGTGACTGTTGAGGATATTTGGATTACTGTTTTATCATCATATCTATAGGGAGTATGCCTCTGAGTGTATTATAATACTCCCAGCCCCAAGAGGAGTCCCCTCTTACAAAGGTAAAAAGAAAAATCAATTAATCAAATGGAAGAAGAAATGAAGGGTTGGGAATCAATAATTTAATTTGAAGAAATGAAGCTTTGTTAGGAAAATAATTGTCAAGGTTCTTGCTAGAGAACAAGGTAACTATGAGCAAATATGAGTTGCATGAAAATAGGTGAGACCCTAAGGTTGTAAACAAAGGATCCTACAAAAGTCCGTCACTCACCCCTCTTGAAGTATGAGTAAGAATATAATTAACTCCTTATGCCCTCACTAGGAAGATTGTCTTATTTCGCCCTCACTAGGAAGATTGTTTTATTTCGGATTCCAAAACATTTGTGTCCAAGTGGCCAGAAAGCCGCTTCAACGTTCTTGAAGCCGACTTCTTTCATCTCAATATCACATCGATCATTTTAGCATGAAGGTAAGCGTGCCCTGACGGACTTAGCTTTCATGATTTTTGAAATTCAAATTCTTCATATCTTTTTCAAAACCTTGTTGCGTGCTTTTGCCGTCTCTAAAATGTCACGGTATTTTTCACTATGAAAATCTATTTTTAAAGGCATTTCGAGTCCCAAAGGTCGCGAGCCTGTGAATTTTAGGTAAAATGTGTTGGTTATACGCGCGACCTCCTTCGCAGATGGTTCGATGCAACGAAGCATTTTTCGCTCCAGCGACAAATCTTTTCGATGGTCGCGGCTAAGCTCTTTTATCTCCTTACAAATATCTGAAAACTCACGACCTCCTTCGCGGATGGTTCGCTCAAGCGAAAAAGTTTTTCGCTACAGCGAACCACCAGCGAAGCCCGTAACTAGATTACTACTTTTTCTACAACTTAAAGATCTTTCATAGATATTTCCAAAAAGCAACGTTGCTCTTTTCCTCTCTACCAAGTCAAGTGGGAGAATGTATATATATATATATATATATATATATATATATATATCAAGTCTTTCTCTATCATAAGGCTTAAATATTTTCAAAGAGAAATTTTTCTTTTTTTTGTTCTTCATTTTAAGAACCTAAAACTCTTTTAGGAAATAAGACTTTTTATTTCTTCTCCTTCTTTCTCTTCTTTGCACTTGATCATCCTTTTCTTAGGAGTGATCAATATTAAATAAGTAAACTTTGTGAACCTTAAAAACACTTTTGTTCATCAAAATCTTTTTAAATTTAGGACATCCTATTCTTGGGAGATTCTAGTAATCGTGTGTTTCTTTACAAGGTAACTTTGAAGTTGGTTCAAGGCAACCTTGTTGATCATTTGATCATAACATCGGTGTGTTGAGATTCTTGTCGACATTACAGAGGTCTCCGGCTCGTTAGAACTGGTAGAAAAAGGGAGAGGTGTGAGTTAGCACGGTATGTGATCCATAAGACGTTTATCCCATCTGTAAGTCTACCAAATTTTAGTGACATTAATGCTTTGACCCGAGGTTTTTCCTGTTAGTAGATTTTTTCCTCTTACATCCAGTGTTGTGGCATGTTTTACTTTTCTTTATGATTTATATCTCAAATGCTTAATGAAGATTAAAATTTATTGTGTACATTAAATCATTCGTAAATTTTGTCACCTATACCTTTAGGTTGTACTCAATATCGATTAAAATTGAAACTTAATTTTAATTCGGTGTATTCTTCCGTTTCAAGTAGTATTTGCCCAATGGAGCACTCACAGTATGTGTCTCTTAAAGTGGGGGAGGGATCTCCAATTGTTATTAGGAGGATACTTATGGAGTCTCTTTATTTATTGGAAAATGATGTATAGATGTCTAGATGAAACCCACAAAATGGCGAATAAAAAAACTTCGAGACATCTCCATGTAACCAAAGAAAAATTATAAATCCAATAAACAAAAATCATATATGGCTAACAAAAAGGTCCTAAGAGATCCACACAAACTCAATAATACATAACTAACACTCCAACCTCTTTAGCTCTCTCAGCAATATGGGGTTAGCCTTTGACCGAGTTTGTGAAGACGATCACAATCATGACGAATCTATTCTATGAATATAAAATCCGATGCATCCTTTTGCTTGCTCACTTTACTTGAGCTGCAACTCAAAACTAGAAGTCTTCGAGCATAGTCTACCCCCCGCGGAAACAAATTTAGACTCGCTGTCCCCGATCACAATTTTGTCAAACTCCTTTAAGCCTGCTGCTTGAAAATATCAACAAAAAGATCCAATCTAACCTTATCAAAATGTAAATTAGATATTGAATATTCTTTCGGTTGTGCTAATGGTTATTGACATATTGTACTTTTATGTAACACCCCGTATTTTTTAGAACATTTAAATTACACGTGTCCTAGTAGTTTAATTAATTCGAGAAAGAAAGTGAATTGAATAATTACTAATTACCCAAAAAATTATTGATATTTATGTGTTATTATATTTACTTGTGCGGTAAGTAATTGAAATTATATTATTTTATATTATGTTGTAAGTGGAAAAAAAATTGACGGGTGGACAGTATCTTATTCGGGACGCGCATGTGGGGTCGTGTGGGGAATAAGAAGATAAATTGGTGATGAGTGACTCGGATGATGATTTCAAGTGCACGGTCGATCCGGAACAGGTCGAAATAGTCAGAACTAAGTGTCCTGGATAGTAATTGGATTCCAGCGGCTTTTTAGACTAGTCGGGACCCGAATAGGGGTATACGGATCATTTTATATGAACACTTTAACCTAATTTTGGGATTAGGGTTTTAAATAAAAGGTCAAGGGTTAGAAGGCGCCACTTTACATATTAAACCATCCCACTTTACATATTAAACCATCTGAGAGCTAAATTGCTGAGAAAAAAGGAAGAAAAACATAAGGAAGATTAGAAAGGGCTTAATCGGAGGCTAATTGGTAGAGTTCTTGACTTGATTCAACCCTACAAAGAAGAAGATTCATATCCATTCCTCATTCAAGGCTAGTGTTTAAACTCGCTATGTGTTTTGTTAAGTTTATAATTCATATCAAAATTTGGTAGACAAAGAAACAAATTTTGGGGTGGGATTTATATGGAAAAGGGGGATTTTTAGAACGATGAATATTGTGGTGTTTATATGATCTTCATTAGAGGAAAATCCTACATGAAAATTTGTTCTTATTAGAGGAAATTAAGATTGAGAAATAGATATTGATCTTGAATGGAAAGATACAAACTAGAATTGAAAACATTAAATCTTGATTATGGATTTACGAATTTCCATTAGAAAATATGAAATAAGTCATGCTGGAAAAAGAATGATGTAAATCCCATGATCAAATTTAGTTTTTGATAATTTGAGACAATCAAATACATGTATTTATGTTCGTAATTGATGAAGTGATAATATACATCCTTGAGATGAATTTTGGGACAACTTTGGGGAGGAAAATCTGGGTAAAAATCGTAATGATAGTAGCAGCCCCGACTTTGGGGAGGAAAATCTGGGTAAAAATCGTAATGATAGTAGCAGCCCCGACTTTGGCAGCATTCAAGGGCGAACCAGTTCGGATGCTCTGTTCAGTCCAGGTTCGTTTGTTAATAGTTTAATAATCTCCTATCGTTCCGGGATATTTTGGGGTGTCCGTAAATGAAAGGACTTCTGGAAAAATATTTTAGGGACCTCATTTACCTTGGGGTAGCGAAAAAAAACGGGTGGTGAATTTGGGGGGGTTGTGTGAATAACACTCGGGAAAATAAATGAACAAATTCGGTCGAGGACTCGGATAACTTAGGATGCGGGCTGGTCAGAGAGGACTTAATGTCCAAGGACAATAATATATGTGTGAAATCTGCGAAATAAGGGTTAACTATATAATTAAGAGTCAGTGGTGGACTCGATACAATTAGGTAGTGCTTCGGGCGATAGGGACGAGTTAACCGGAGTGGGTGAATATATATACGGGTATAGGGACAGTATATATATGAATAAAAACAATATCTGTTTGTATGATATTTATGTGAAACATACCCCTCTAGTGCTATCAGTAAAGGTTGCGCGATGTGGGTGGGCAAAACACAACAAGCTAAGTATTGACCTTAGGTCATAGCGCCATGTATATGCTGTGTAATTGATATTCGAAATGAGGTAATTTTGGGTACGGTTATGACTCACTGTCGAAGGACTATGACCGCCTCCAATATGTTTACGATTTTACCGAGTCGGTGTGAGAGTCCGACCTCCGGTAATCAGGTGAGCATGCACTGCAAGATGATAGCATTGTAGAGACCCGCATCCAATGAGTTATTAGCCTGAGGGATGGCGACTATACACGACATATGTATGTTTGTTCTAGTATATTATTACATATGTGTATGTGTAGACAGGTATACGAGTTAAAATATTAAGTGCACTGTTTAAATAGCTAGTGACAGTTATTGGAAATAAAGTAACAAATTTATAATGGAGAAATATAATGGTTAAGCGGACGTGATAAATAATTTTATAAAAATATGTGGGATAGGGTAACACGTGAAATCTAGGATGTTATGGGACTAGTTAGGCGGGTAGCATAGCAAGGTGGTTGAAATGCATACGTTAGGTGCGCACTAGTTAGGCGGATACCAAGGATGAATCCTCTCTCCAGGGATACGTGGTTGTAGCTGATGTGCACGGTTGCAGGATTTTAAGTAGTTGCTTCTATCATTGCTATCTTAGATTAGGTACCATTACAGACATTGTTGGGCATGTCGCCCCTTCCATTAGATTTATTTACATTCAGTCTATTTAATTCCATTTGGATGATTTTATTAGATTATTTGTAACTGATGGTTTATTCGGTACTTGGTTTTATTTATTCTCGCATTTAGACTTCTTTATTGATGTGATCATCTGTATCTGTTATTTTAATAAGCGGGGTGTCACAGATGGTACCAGAGCATCAATTTCTAGTGTCTTTTAGGATCTGCGGCTTACTACGATTTCAGCGTTGATTTCTCTCTGATGTAGAGCCCTATGCTTAGGACTGTTGATTCATATTGCGACTAAAGTTTGTTTGCTATTATGTATAATTGAACTAAATCTTATACGAATTCAGTTTGGATTCAGATTCCGCCTAGGAGAGTATGACAGACTAGGGCCGCTGGAGGGACCAATGTTAGAGAAGCTCAGCAAAAGCCACAGGGACCGTGACAGCTGCAGAGGTGGCTAATATTGTTGCTTAGGGGGTCAATGCTGCAATGACCACTATGGCTCAGCAGTTTCCTCGGACTCGGTCACAGCAGCAGGTGGCACCGGTCGTCCAGGCCCATCGGGCCCATCCGTGTGGAAGAGGGTTAGGGAGGCCTTTCAAAAGGAGCATCCACCAGAGTTTCAGAGCAGTGCAAATGTGGTAGCTGCAGTTAGTGGAAGGACATTCAGCGTCATCTTCGCATGGTTGAATGCAACAATACCCAGAAGCAAATACTAGCCACGTTTAAATTAGTGGGTGAAACTCCTAGATGTTGAAGAGTTTACTCGCCTGGCAAACTTTGTGCCAGAAGAGGTGAACATTGAGGCGAAGAAAATGTTAAAATTTATGTATGGGCTCAATTGGAGGATCAGACAGCATTTATTGGGCAACCCGGCATTGCAGACGTACACTGATGTCGTCAATACCGCATTATTACACTGTCAGGATCATTGCTTCCATATGAAGGGGAGCAAGAATCTTGCCAGTCGGGCAGGTCATGGGGTAATGGTGCTAGTGGGGCACCACAACGGCAAACTGGTTGTCAGTAGGAGCGGGATTTCCAGCTAGGAGATTCTGCTAAGAGATTTTGTTCAAGGGGCTTTAGACCAGATGGCAGTGGGTTTAGCTAAAGGCCACCGAGGCCAGCATATAGGATAACCCCGACATGACCGGGGTTACACGGGGACGGGTTTTATATGTGGAGAGGGGCCACATGCGTCGAACTTGTCCGCGGCGAGCTAGTGGACAGGAGCAGGGTGCCCAGTAGGGACAACAGTTTTTGGGTCAGTTCAAACAGGAGTATTACGTCCAAGAACCAAATGAACAGCCAGTGCCATTGGCAATTGAATGTATGATTTTTGTCCATGGACAAATGGAGTAAATTTTGGGTTACACGAGTGCGGCACAGTATTTTGTTAACACTATATTCGCGCGTGAGGCAGGTTTAGTGGATGTATCGTTAGTATTACTATTATGAATATGCATGTACTGTTGGGTAGCGGGGCTCTCTTGGATTCCATCTGCAGGGGAGTGGGTGTGGACACTGAGAGGATATGTTTTCGTAGATCCACTCGTTTTAGAGAGAGGTGATATGCGAGTATGATGTTATCCTGGGTATGGACTGATTAACGATGGTTTGAGCGATAGTGAACTATTACATTAAGGCTATCGTGTTCACTGTTACAGGGTAGGATGTATTGTTTTTGCGATGTCTCATCTGAAAGAGAGTCGAGCCCGCACATATACTATATTGTCGTGGAGACTTCGGAGAGCATAGTTGTCTTGTTATAATTGATTCCGGTGCGTAGGGAATTTATTGATGTACGTAGGGAATTTATTGATGTAATTCAGGGTATATCGGGTTTACCGCTGAGCAAAGAGGTTTAGCTCGTTATTGATTTAGCGTTGGAGACTTAGTGATAGTGAGAGCGCCGTATTGTATGACTCCTTTCGAGATGTGGGAGTTGATGATTAGACTTATACGTTTATGGACAAGATATTGAGTTTTTTGGTTATGTGCTTTGAGCCTACAAATCTCGATGACCGACAATGCTAGGAAGTAGTGTATCACCGGGGGGGGGGGGGGGGGGGGGGGGGCTATTTGAATTTCGCTTGCGAGACGTCCCACGTATGAACCTCAGTGAGTGTCGAGAGTTAGGAAACGTGTTGGGCGCTAGAGCATGGGTTTAGTATTTTAGTTATTAAACGTGTACCTAGATAACATTTTGAGTTAAGAGCTATTCTACAATTTAAGGCCAGTGGAGCCAGGTAGTATTGTGGAACGTTTGCACCACTAGTTGATAGGTGGGGCGATCTCGAGAACAATCAAGTCGTGATTAGTAGGGTAACCGAGTATACCTTTACTATATGGCCACATCGAGCATGCGGGGGCCGAGTTTGATATATGTATGTTAAGTCTGTGATATTTTTGCAAATATACACGGGGTATAGGGTGTATGGGCGCCCTAGTTAGTTCGATCTCAGTATCGTCCGAGATAAGAGAACGTGGCAATAAATGTGTTGAGTCGTATGCCTATACGGCAGTTAGAAACAGAGTTGACCTAATAAGATGGACTGAATATCGTAGGAGGAAGAAAATCCGGACATATACAGCAAGGAGAGCCATCACACCGGAGATGGGTTAAAAGACTGTGACACAGGAAAGGGATCTCTCTTGCCCAAAGAGAACCCAACAGTTTGGGAAAATAGAGCGGAGCCGTACTCAGTCAAGGTCCAAGGGTAGCTTGCGCATAAATGGGAGGTTAATTTTACCAGATGAGAAGGACCCGGGAAGTGCATAGTTTTGGAGCAGACGCATGGGTCGCGGCTTTCGACATACCCCAGAAAAGGGAAGTAAAATATACTGCATAATGCGGGATGCAAGACGTTTGAATTGATGTGGAGGATGACGGAGCGAAGTTCGTCTCCAAGTGCACCACTCGTAGGTGGAAAAAGGTTGATCCGAGGCGATCCACCAGAAATATTTTATATAATTGGTGATTCCAGTAACGGAATGGATAGACAGACTGATGAAGTTCATTGTTGGGTTACCAACATTGAGGAACGGATAATATTTTCGTTGGGTTTGTGGGATTTGTTGACCGAGATGGACCAATTATCATAAATTTAAGTGAGTTACACTATCGGGCAGTGTGTCCAACAATTCATTTAAGAGAAGAATGAACCGGCACAAGGTGCTGCCCAACAATGGTTATGAATCAGGATGAGATCCTTAAGTCCAACCTCTGATTGGGATTATCAGGAGGCGATGGGGACAGAGTTGCGTTTTGAGCAAGCCGTGTCATCCATAGAGCGAGGAGTCGACGGGAGAGGTGACTAAAATGTTGAAAAATACGAGGAATGCGTATTCAGGATTCTAGGGTAGTTGGGATGAGAAAATACCGTGGGTAGAGTTGCATGTAATAACTCGTACCAGTTTATTATTGGCAAAACGCCTTTTGAAGCTTTGTGCGGGAAACCTTGTCGTCCCCCCTTTGGTTGGTTAGAAGTGGGGGACAACAAGCTTCTCGAGCCGGACGGGATTTAGAGCCCGTCGGCAAGGATTGAGGTGATCAGAACACTATCTAGCATGGTTCAAAGTCTCGGCCGAGTTGACTCGGTATCGACCGAGTTGACTCGATCTCGGCAGTCACCGTTCCGATTCCGTGTCACGATTCAAAAAAATATATGAATCAGTAAAATATCGCACGATCTCGGCGATTTCTCGGCAATCCCGATATATCGGCCGAGACAAAAAAGAACGGACGAGATATGGGCGAGTTGTTTTTGTTGCAAAAAAACAAGAAGTTGCCGCTATGTAAAAAGAAGAAGAAGAAGAAGAAGAAGTTGCTGCAAAAAGAAAAAGAAGAAAAAGATGTTGTGTAAGAGAAGAACTTGTTGGGTAAAGGAAGAAACCTGTTAAGGAAGAAGAAGTTGCAGAGTTGATGAGTTGCTGTGTAAGAAACCTAACCTCCGTTTTTTCCTAACCCTTGTTTCTCTCTCCATGTCGGCTGTGTAAACATTTTTAACCCTACTTGTTTAACACTTGCACTTGTTTAAAACACCGTAACATTTGTACTGTTTTTGTTAAAAAAAAAAGTATATAGTAATATATAAACCTTCTTGTTTTGTTAAAAAAAGCAATATAAAACATGGAGCATACAAATTAAAAAAAAGGACCATTGTATTCTCTTTTTGCATAGTAATATATAAAAAATAAAGTAGCATTTGTATCCTGTTGATTAAAAAAAAGTATAGTGTTTTTGTTAAAAGTAACATTTGTATCATGTTTTTAAAAATAATAATATACTAGAAAAACATGTCTATAATATAAAAAAATAACATACTAAATTAACATTTTCTCTTACTGAAAAAGACACTTGTATGTTTTGTGTAAAAAAATAACATTTGCATCCTTTTTATAAAAAACAACCAACTCAAAAAAATATAAATGTTATTATTTAGTAGGTTATTTTTTTACAAAAAGGATGAATATCCTTTTTGTAAAAAAATATAATTTGTATCTTTTTTGTAAAAAATTAGCCTTTGCATCCTTTTTATGAAAAACAACCAACTCAAAAAAGATATAAATGTTATTTTTTTATTCGGTTATTTTTTTACAAAAAGGATGAATATCATTTTTGTAAAAAAATAACATTTGTATCTTTTTTGTAAAAAAATAACATTTGCATCTTTTTTATAAAAAATAACCTACTCAAAAATCCAGGATACAAATGTTATTTTTTAATAGGTTATTTTTTTACAAACTCAATAACCAACTCAATAATCATTTCTATTTATCTTCAATGTCATTTTTTAATCAAGTTATATGTGTCATTAGATTGTTTTTCTATATTAAAATTGGTTTATTATGGAATATTGAATCTAACAAGTCCGCTGCGCTTCAATTCAATCAATTGTACAATGCAATGCATATTAAAGGATGGCTTTGAACGTGTTTGATTGGTCAACATTATTAATCTTATTTTTTTTTTTTTTTTTTTTTCCGGATTTATATGCGCTCTCTAAATAGTGTATATTTGCGTATCGCCCGATACCGCGATCGAGTTGAAAATCGAGTATCCGATACCGAGACTTTGAACCATGCTATCCAGTGTAATTCAGGAACGTCATCAGAACTACGTCGTCGCGAACCGAAGATTTTGAAGACTAGCGTGAGTAGTGAGGCACTATTGCGGGTGTCTCCCATGAAGGGAGTTATATCATTTGAGCAAGGAAGTTGGCACCTAGGGAAGTAGGGCCTTTCCCAACACTGAGATCATAGCGATAGTGGGGTATAGGCTCGTCTTATTAGAGCATTTTTTTAGTAAGTTTACGATAGTTGAGCGTATCGTCATCCAGGTGAAACCTTAATAACGATGGAGTATATCAGTATGAAATGATTTGAACAGACTTGTTGCTAATCTTGGGCCTTAGAGAGTAGGCATTTAATCAGGATGGTACCGTTAGTAGTGTATAGTGGGGGCATCATAAAAATTTCCATGATTTGATTCTAGGTACGTTCGAATCCATACGGGTAAAGATCCAAAGTTTTTAGTACCGGGCATATCCAAACTTCGAGGACGAAATTCCTTTGTAAGGGGGAAAATATGTAACACCCCGTATTTTTTAGAACATTCAAATTACACGTCTTAGTAATTTAATTAATTTGAAAAATAAAGTGAATTGAATAATTATTAATTAGCAAGAAACGGATTAATATTTATATGTAATTATATTTACTTGTGTGGCAAGTAAATGAAATTATATTATTTTATATTACGTCGTAAGTGGAAAAAAAAATCGACGAGTTGACGGTATCTTATTCGGGACGTGCGTATGGAGTCGTGTGGGGAAAGAGATGATAAATTAATGATGAGTGACTCGGATGATGATTTTGAGTGCACGGTTGATCCGGAATAGGTCAAAATAGTCAGAATTAAGTATCCAGGGATAGTAATTGGGTTCCGACGGCTTTTTAGACTAATCGAGACCCGTATAGGGCTATACGGGTCATTTTATATTAACACTTTAACCTAATTTCGGGATTAGGGTTTTAATTAAGAGGTTAAGATAAGAGTTAGGTTGCAGCCACTTTACATATTAAACCATCCGAGAGCTAAATTGGTGAGAAAAAAGGGAGAAAAACAAAAGGAAGATTAGAGAGGGCTTAATCGGAGGCTAATTGGTAGAGTTCTTGACTTGATTCAACCCTACAAAGAAGAAGATTCACATCCATTCCTCATTCAAGGCAAGTGTGTAAAGTTGCTATGTGTTTTGTTAAGTTTATGATTCATATCAAAATTTGGTAGATGAAGAAACAAATTTTGGGGTGGGATTTATATGGAAAAAGGGGATATTTATAACGATGAATATTGTGGTGTTTTTATGACCTTCGTTGGAGGAAAATCCTAAATGAAAATTTGTTTTTGTTAGAGGAAATTAAGATTGAGAGTTGGATATTGATTTTTAATGGGAAGATACAAACTTCGATTGAAAAGATGAAATCTTGATTGTGGATTTATAAATTTTCATTAGAAATTATGAAATGAGTCATGTTGGAAAAAGAATGATGTAAATCCCATGATTAAATTTAATTTTTGATGAATTGAGACAATCAATTACATGTATTCATGTTAGTAATTGATGGAGTGATAATATACATCCTTGGGACGGATTTTGGGACAACTTTGGGGAGGAAAATCCAGGTAAAAATCATAATGATAGTAGCAGCCCCGACTTGGGCAACATTCACGGGCTAACCGGTTCGGATGCCCTGTTCAGTCCAGGTTTGTTTGTTAATAGTTTAATAATTTCCTTTGGTTCCGAGATATTTTGGGGTGTCCATAAATAAAAGTAGGACTTTTGGAAAAATATTTTAGGGGCCTCATTTACCTTGGGGTAGCGGAATAAAAGTGGGTGGTGAATTGGGGGGGTTTAGTGTGAATAACACTCGGGAAAATAAATGAACGAATTCGGTCGGGGAATTGGATGACTTAGGATGTGGGCTGGTCGGAGAGGACTTAATGCCCAGGAACAATAATATATGCGTGAAATCCGCGAAATAAGGGTCAACTCGGTACAATTTGGCTAGTGCCACGAGCGATAGGCACGGGTTAGCCGGACTGGGTGAATATATATATATATATATATGAATAAAAATAATATATGTGTGTATGATATATATGTGAAACATATCCCTCTAGTGCTATCAGTGGGGGTTGAGCGATGTGGGTGATCTTCCCTGGCGACTAAGTATTGACCCCAGATCATAACGCCATGTATATGCATTGTGTGATTGATATTCGAAGTGAGGGAGGTAATTTTGGGTACGGTTATGACTCACTCTAGAAAGGCCTATGACCGCCTCCAATACGTTTGCGATTTTACCGAGTCGGTGTGAGACTCCGACCTCCAGTAATCAGGATGAGGTGAGCATGCTCTGGAAGATGATAGCATTGTAGAGACCCGCACCCAATGAGTTATTACTATGAGAGATGGTGACTAGACGCGACATATGTATGTTTGTTCTAGTACATTATTACGTATGTGCATGTGCAGACAAATATACGGGTTAAAATATTAAGTGTGTACTATTTAAATAGCTAGTGACAGTTATTGGAAATAAAGTAATAAATTTATAATTGAGAAATATAATGGTTAAGCGGGAATGATAACTAATCTTATAAAAATACGTGGGATAGGGTAACACGAGAAATCTAGGATGTTATGGGACTAGTTAGGCAGGTAGCATAACTAGTTGGTTAAAATGCATACGTTAGGTGCGCACTATAGTTGAGGGGTGAATTTTTCTCATGTGAGTGCGCTACCGGTTTAAATATGGGAAATTGCTTTACATTATCATTACTGCATTTTATTCACTTGCAAGTTTTGGACTCTAACCCGCATCAAATATTTTCAAAAAACTTTTAGGTGTCCAGCCGCAGGGACACCAAGGATGAATCCTCTCCTCTCTCTAGGGATACGTAGTTGCAGCTGATGTGGAGGTTTGCAGGATTTGGAGTAACCGTCTCTATCATTGCTATCTTAGATTAGGTTCCATTACAGTCTATAGACATTGTTGGGCATGTAGCCCCTTCTATCAGATTTATTTACATTCAGTCTATTTAGTTCCATTTGGATGACTGTATTAGATTATTTGTAACCGATGGTTTATTCGGTACTTGAATTTATTTATTCTCGCATTTAAACTTCTTTATTGATATGATCATCTGTATTAGTTATTATGGATGAGATTGTGATGAATTGATTGCTTTCGGCATTGTATTAAAGATCAAAATTTGAGACAGCATGTTAAACTAATAGGTGGTTAGTAATTAATTGAATTTTGATAGTAATGCTAAGAATGAGCCATATGAGACTCTCATTTTATTTTGGTAGAGGGCTAGCCACCCGTTATTTTAATAAGCGGGGTGTCACATTTTATAGATCACTTGTCCTAAGAGAAAGTGGGTTGCCACGCTACTAGTATTCACTAGACCGTACCTCCTGCCTTTGGGTCCATCAATCTGTCACTTCGATGGACAAAATTACAGTTGATTGCGTCCCAATAAGACTTTCTGGCCAAACCCACTGATCCAAAAACCTTTTGGGCAGGCTCTAGATACATATTTGAAAGAGCAAATCCACCTTCCTTACAGAGACATCCAGCTAACTTCAATAGCTTTTTCCCAGCCAAACTTTGTGTAACATGTGTCCTCTCGCATGTCAAGGTTGACCGAAGGTTTCCATCTGTATCCAAGCATTACAGACAAAAGAAATTGATCCGTTCGTGATGTGGGATTTTACCTCTCCTAATTTTTTGTGGTTCTTAGTCTTTTCCATTTTTTATCTCATAGCTCTTGGCAAAGTGCTAACTTGTAATGTATCGAAGAAAAGGAGGCCTAATATGTGCTTACACCCCAATTGGGGTGCTTTGTGTTGTACAGAAGGAGAAAATCTTGATCACATTTTAATTTATTGCCTCTAAACTAATTTTTATGAAGGAATGTTGTCTTGGAGGTAAACATGGAGCGTATGATATGAAAGGAAGAGAGATGTTGGTTGGAAAAGAAAATTCCTTTAGAATGCATTGTGTTGGCTCTTCTTTAGATTGATTGGCTAGAGAGGAACTGCAGGATTTTAAAAGGAGAGAGAACATTTTGCGAAAGAATCAAATTTTTACCGTCCTAGGCTCCTAGTGGCCTTCTTCATATTTATCCTTTAGAGGATTCCAACTCTTTTATTTGCTATTAAACTGCTGGGATGTTATAAGCTAAGAGTAGCAGTTTTAGTGTGTAGACTGGTTTGATGTACCTGGATCTCTTGTAATTTTGTTTAAACATACAATAAATGTTACTATTTATCGAAGAGAAACTTTTTCATGGCCCAAAAGGAAGCATTATCCTCTGTATGCTCAGAAAATTCTCATCCTGTTAAATATCTGTCCCTTAAACCAGTAATACTTAAATAACAACAAAGCAAAGAAATAAAATAAAACAACCGAGTCATATGTATCAACAAAACAAAACATTAACACGATAAATTTTAGTAGTCAATTGTACATTTTAATTTGTACCTTCTTGCACAAGTATTCTATTCGCGCAGACACATGTTTGTCCACTGTTGCGGAACTTCGTCGCCAGCTGCAAATGCATATGGCACATACGGTTACTAATTCACAAAAATAACAATTCAATTAGACAGAGAGTGTGAACTGAAAACATCACCAACCAGAACAACAATGACCATCGTAATACCACCTACCCAATGGATGGCTAAAATCTACAAAGCATTATAAAACGGTAATATATTTATGCTAAGACAAATACTAAATCTACAGGCTAGTACACATATATAAATTTCAGAGTCAAAAATACAACAAAACATTGTAGGCATACACAAGCTTAAAAAAATCAGAAAAGCAATGAAACACACAAATTTGGTACAGAAAATAAAGATGAAAATCTGCATTTGATGACGAAGAGGAAACTGGAACTCCTTTTTCCGATGGAATCAAATATGATCCCAAGAACTCAAAGACGCAAGGAAAGAAAAATTATGTGCAAACAAAATAAGATTCTTAATGACATGTGGAATCCTAAAAAATACAAAGTTGATAACTGATTATAGAAGCACTACAGAAGTTGTCCTTGCTCATGGAGGATCTTCTCAAACTGCTAATCATAATGACAAGAACCCTGAAAAAGATTCTCAACCACTTCTAGGAATATTGGTCCATAATATCTTTCAACACTGGCTGCTATTGACGATTCTCTTGGTCTAAGATATTGATGGAGCAATCTTTGAAGGAAATTACAGCTATTTGGTTAGGAAATACATTGGGGAAATGGAGCCAACACATTTTGTCTTATGTGCTTCGACGAGTTTTATCTGTCTATAAACTAAAAAGGGCCACCAAAAAGGCTTTAGAATAAAAAATAAACAAATATTATTCCACCTATATTAACTTATCAATGTAATTTCCAAAGTAAAAAAATGCTTGTGTGTACATTGGTGAAACAATTTCTTCTTCCAACGATCATGTGACAAAGATAAGCAGATCCTGGATTTGGTGTCAATAACTAATGAAGCAGTAGGGATGAATACCAAAGGCCCATCACTTTGTAGATTGGCATTTTCTGGATGATGTGTTGGAAAGGAAGGAGAGGAGTCGGATTACAGGTATGTAAGGTCAGGTAATTTTTCAGCATTGTTAATTAGAGACCAAGATAATTGTTTAGAACATCAAGAAGTGGGAAAAATCTTCCTCTAGCTTCATTTCTTTAAAAAAAAATCACTTTTGTTGTAAGCAATGCATTATGAATAAAGTACAACAGAAATGTGAAGTAATGAGATGAGCCTAAGATCTTACAAATCTTAGATATTCGGATAAAATGAAGAGAAGAAAGAAAAAGTAAACCAGACATGGCCAGTTCTTTGAACGACGAATTGCCCACAAAATCTCAGAAATTATCTAGAATGAAAACTGCAAAAATCAGTGTATCAGCTCATTTTCTCTGACTTACGGTTCCTTTTAATGCCACTTCCAGATCTGCATCATCAAAGATTATGCAGGGTGCATTGCCACCAAGTTCCAGAGATACCTAGAAGAATCAATGTCTGGAGAAAATTAGTATCATGACAAAATCTAAAGGCTCGTATTTCTGTCCATGTTGCAGTCATCAAATTGACTAAGGATACCTTTTTAACAGTCGCACCCGCACCTGCCATCAACTTCTTTCCAACAGCCGTTGAGCCTGTAAATGTTATCTTCCTTACCTAAATAAGTTTAAAATAAGCAAGAGTAACCTCCAGGTACATCCAACAATCCAAACAAGAGGATTTCTATTTCACGTCTAACAACAAAAAAAATTGATGCATAGAAAGTAAAAAACCTGTGGACTTGCAAGTAAGGCATCCCCAATCTCAGGCGCATTTCCCATTACCACATTCACAACACCCTGAACGATAATAAATAAATACATGACGTAGTCAAATCCATGGCTCTTTCAACAACATGGTTACGACCTCCAAGATTTGATCATCCAGATGAATGGTCCCATGATACCACTACTTTGACACACACACGCTCTAAATATGAATAAGTTATTGATGAGTGGTTTAACTGAGTATATTGTGCTAAACGGAGTGGACTAAGAAAATATGATTCATGTAGCCAACCCCAAGTAATTCTGGAAATGCTTTGTTGAATTGAATTGAGTTAAGGCATAATATATAAAAGAAGTACCGGTGGAATTCCAGCTTGAAGGGAGAGCTCAGCTGCAGCTAAAGCAGTCAAGGGTGTAAATTCAGAGGGTTTTATGACCACTGTACAACCACAAGCAAGAGCAGGACCAACCTGACACAAGGGTGAGGAAGGAAGGGTCATTCTGACACGATAGTACAAGCATTAACCACGTTATCAAATCTCAAAAAGGGCCGTAGAAAAATTTGGATTAATTACCAAAGAGTACAACGTGCTTAGGTAATTTTTCACTTTTGGTAACATGTTGACAGAAGTGACAATTGATTCTATAGACTTGCTACCTTTTTTACCACTTTATTCGTACATGGAGTCAGGTTAGAAAGGATTTTTTTTTAATTATTTACAAATGTGCAATGTACTTGCAGAATGACCTCAGTAGGGGTAGTATTTTGTTTCTAAAATCCATTGTCATTTTTGTCAAAGGAACAATGTATGTTACGCAAAGTGAAATAAAAGACTCAGATACATTGGACTTTTAGGTAATTTATCCAATTAATTGAAATGAAAGAAACGAGAACCAACCCACCTTCCTAGTAATCATAGCCAATGGAAAATTCCAGGGTGTAACTACACCAACGACACCCACAGGCTGCAAATCAATTGAAAAGAAAATAAGAAATTGCAGAGAGAATGGTCAGCATTAGTAAGACTCATAAAGCTGCTTATAGAAAGTGAATAACTTGGAATCGAAAGTGTAGAACATGATTAAAAGAACACAATCAGTTTGGGGCAAGGAAATGAAAGCAGCCATAGTATCTCATACGATTACTGAGAGATGTATGACATGGAATATTTGCAATTCCCCATGAGATGCATATACTTTCTTCTTTAACCTATGCGTTTCTGTATTTGTTTCATGAACACAGCTACTGTAGCCTGAGTACAACATTAGCCATATCTGGTGCAGTATATCTTTTTAAAGCTTTTTTTACTTTTTGTTTGTAAATATGTATTCTTTTTTTACTTTTCTGTTCTTTAATGAGCAAACAAGGATATTCTTTGTTTTCCCTTTCAGTGCAACATATGCTGCATCCATGTTGCACAGATGCTTAAGTTCAAGGCATTCGAATAAAAAAAAAAGCAAATTGGGTTTTTCAAGTCTATTCCTACCTCCATAGTCCATAAATTATTTTACTCAACACTTTTTCTCATTCAGCAATCAGACCTTGTTGAAATCTTTTTCATCCCCAAAATTAATATTTTAACAAGCCGTGTACTTCCCTCAATAAAATATTATATCTGAAAACTTACAAACAAAAAGATCTACTGTTCACAGCCCCTATTTTAGCCACTAAAACTCTTCTGCATCAGTAGATAATTAATATTCTTCTTTGCTCACTGTACATAATTAATTTAAACCCTTTAACATTCCCTTGACCTTTCACTTCAGGCTCTTCTTCACAAGCCTAGTACTTTCCTCCGATGAATAGTTTACCTCAAAAACTCAAAACACAGAACAAAAAAAAAACAATATTCACAGCCAAGAACAGCCTCTATTTCATCCACTAAACTAAGCTATACTGGATCAAGACACAGTTAATCCCAACCCGTTTCATACCCTTAAAACCTTTATGAATTTACGAACAATTAATTCTTAGTCATTCCAGCAACCTATCACTTTTAAATTAAACAAATCTGTCCACTCTTCAAATTTTTAACCACCTACCACACAAGCTTTACTCAATCCTAGTCCACCCTGAGATGAAAACCATAAACAGCGCGATTCTAAGTTTCTAGTGTTGTCATACATGTTATTAGACATTAAAAAAGTAGCCCTTATATGTTCACATCTCTAAGTGTGTGCATGTACAAACCAAGACCTAACCCTTAACAAATTCCCTAGACTGCATAATTTTGCCTTTTAAGGCCGTGGACTGTGTCTTTTAGAACGAGGCCTCTTGAAGGCCAATGAATTGAGAATAAACGGCATGATTTGGGAACTCTTATCTACTTTGGATACATTTGACTTAGGTCTGAAGTGAGGCTGTGGCCTTTGTATTCCGGAAAACACATAATGACTTGGACCAAATCAGATTATAACTTGGGGAGCATGTATTGGGAATTCAAGGTTCAGACCAAGGATATTTTTTAATAAAAGTGGGGATATATTTGGAGACCCTTAATTCTACCCATCACTATAATTGACACACATTTCTATGTTGCTAGCAATTAAGAGAGAGTGAGAGTTTGAGTGAGAAAGCGGATGACAGCCATTTTAGGCCGCGACCAGAAGAAGTGCGTAGGAGCAGCGGTCAGAGGCAAAGGAGAGCTTCTCGTGAGGTCCAAACAGGTAAGGGATTCTCCTCCTCGCCTTCTTTCTTTCATCTAAAACATAATCTTTAGAATTTTGTTCAATATAATGAGCCCTTTTATGAATTTGTCATGATAGATCACTGAGTTGGGGTTGTTTTGGAGTTAGAATTGATTAGGGTTCTTGTGGTTCTGGCTTAAACCTTATGCTAGGGTTTTGGGGTTTGATCTTTGAAACTAAGATATGAGTTGTTTGTGATAAAAATAAAAAATAAAAACTATCGATTTAATTAAACAGCCCTTGATGTTGACGATAAGGAGTTTTCACTCCTCTTTTTCCGGCCAAGGGCTTAAGGCAATATCGCGGTGTACTTCATTCTTCTTTCTATGCCCCTTTGTACTCTTAGGGTGTCATGATCGTGGCATTGTGGTTTGCAGGGCCATGACATCTTAGACTTGACTCTAGCTTTATGTTTTGTGCTTAAGACTAGAGGAGAGAGCTCACGAGTTAGCTCGGCCTATGCTTTGTGCTTGAGATGCCAGGCTTGAGGCCAGGACGACAGGTGGCTAAAGGCCCAACCGCAGAGATTACCGAGGTTTGGGACATTACAAAGTAAAAGATCCGAGAACAAGGTTGTAGATGGTAGAGCTTCTACCACGATGACAAATTGAGGTTTAAAAACCTTGAAAAAGGCATGTGTCTCATTGTGTTTGAAACTTTGTGTACTCGCACTTGAGATGGAGTCAGGGTACCCAATAAAAATCAATTACGACGATAGTGATAAAGTTTTCTTTTAATCCATTCTATGGGCATACAAACTTGACATAGAGATTCCACCAAACAACAAATTTTATCTTGATAGATTATAAATCTAAATGCAAAAAAGATAAACCAATCACATAAGAGCATAATGAGAAAAACCCACTAACGGGAGACACTTCCAAAAGAACGACAAATGGAGAAGGGTAGACGTTTACATAGGAGAACTACGTCTTACACTTAATTCTGCATTACTTCCAAAACCAACTCTTTCACGGCATGTCTTTCGAGGAGGAAAGGCAACAACACAACTGCTACACGTTTCGGTAGCAACTGATGTCTTCGTTATCAGCCAAAGAAAAGTCTTCTTTTGTATTGAAGATCAAAACTTTGTCCCAAGTGGAAGTGGAATCAAGAGAAGCCACAAATGTTACTTACAACTCCCTAGGATATAAGGGATCGAAAACTTCGAGGAAGTATTTTATATGTTTGGCTTACTCAAAACTCACAATATATGACTTGAGATATCAAGTGAATCAAAGTCTCTTAAGAACAAGGTTTGAAAATGATTTGTTCTTAGTCTTTGATCAAATAACAAGCCTGGGTGCCTCAAGGTCTTCGTCGCGGCGAAGGTGGCACAAACTGAGTTTAAAATGTTGGAATCTAAAACCAATACCTCAACGGATTATGCATCTTCAAAATAGTATTTCATAGAAATAATAAACACTACATATATACCACAATTCTTTTAAACCATATTCACGTGAGGTTAAAAAAAATTCCATTTTAAAAAATCCAATTCAATAATGTTAAACTCATTTAAGTCTTTTACCTTCAACTTAGAGTGAAAATTCTCAAGCTTTGATCATAAATGAAGCCAAGATGAAGTCCGTCATATCTAGTGAATGAATCTTGAATCCGGAACGACCTCTTGGACTTAGACTCAAGCGTCAAAGGAATAAGACGATCAACATAAGGAGAGCATGTGAGTATACATATACTCTTACAAATATCCACATTCTGAGCCTTGAGCCGAGGTTTCGATTTAGGAGTTATGGGTTTTAGGTGGCGGGGTTCGGAACATTTATATTGCATCATATTGTCAATTTACCATCTTTGAAGTTTTTGGATTGTTGCAAAATGTTAAACATCTTGGCTGGTTTAAACGTGGAGTTTTGTATTTATATTCTTGATTTATCCGGACACTTGGACAGTTTTAACTTCTGTTATCTCATGCATTTAAGGTTGAGATGTCTAGGCCGAGAACTTTTGCAGCTACTTTAAGTTGTAATTAAGAAAGAAGTTATTACTGTCTCGTTATTTCCTTCAAATTACTTTAAAAGATCGCAGACTTTACTTTCTATTCCCTTAGAATGTTTTGTGTGTGTCCTCTTTAGTCATTTTACCTTTTATGTTATCTTTGACTAGCAAGATAATTCTAGCTATAAATATGGCCCTTGGCCAATCATTCTACTCAAATGAATGAGAATTTGAGAGAAAAATGGGCTATATACCTTTATTTAATGTTCTTGTGTAGTTTTAATTAATCGCTTCTGCACATAAAATTGGAATCAAAGTCAGGTTCGCTCTTGATGTGATTGCCGATGTTGTAGAGCCATGGGTAAGGCGAAGGAGCCGGCAAGCCACTCCACCGTTGCTCGCAGTCAAGTTGCACCACCCCTATCCCATATCTGGAACCCAACAAGGCAACAACTACCGGAAACTACTTCCAAAATCCACAAAACGGCAAGCAACCCATAGATCCAACCATTACCGGCGCTCCAAAATGTTGAATCTCCATCATCAATGGACGACGATGGTGGTCTCCGTGGAGCCACCCCTACAAAAGGAGAGGCCCTGCCCAAGTCTGTGTGGCATGGCCTTACGGACGTACTCCGAGCACCATCTGGCCTCCAATGAAGATCGCCAAGGGGAGTCGACGTCAACACAAGGTCCGGTGACCTCTACCGCTCCCTCCACAAATTGGAAAATCCCCACCTCAGGCCAATCGAGGTGCAGCAGTTGAAACCCTAAATCTGCTAGGGCAGAAGCTTTGCCGACCACCAGGCCCTTCTCTAATGTCCAGCGATACCCTTCGGTGGTGTCCGGCGTCCAGTAAGTGCCCAGTACCCCCAAAGCAGTTAAAACAATACTACTCTAAAAATTACAACCTAAACAACTGAAATTTCACCCACATTAACCAGCACCTACAGCTTTTATCTCACTCCCTCGCAACAATTTACACTCACCTACCCAACATTTTAAGATAATTATGCAACTCCCACCTCTGAGAATTATTTACAACCCTCTCCACTTTCGAAATTCACATTTCAGCTCCGAACTTTATGAATCCCCGATTCAACCCTTGAATTTTTTCGAACACCAACTCGTGCCAACTTCATTTTCTGACACCTATTCCCCTTGCGATTTATCGTGGGACGAAGGTGGGGATATCGATTATGGATATAATATGGAGGCTTGTGTGGGAATTTGAGCGAGTAATTCGTGCCACCACTGAGGAACCAAGCTCGCCTTAATTGTTGGGATCGTGCAAGCAAGTCTCTATATAGCGCCCTGCCCCCTCCGTCAAGGGTTGAAGGGAAAGCCACTGCCTCTTATCCAGTGCACACAGTTCCTTGAGATGAAAGCGACGGGTAATCCTTGGGTGCACGAGCAGGCAAAGCATTTGGTCTAATGTGTGATATCTTTACCAGCCGGCGTCGTTTTCGAGTACGACAATGATGTCCGCACGGTGGACTTATCAGAGGATGCCGAGGAACTGCCAGGGTGGTATGGATTGGTGTAGATCTCTTGATCTTTCCTTTTGATTTCTTTTTCATTTTTGATGATGACGGCTAGAATACTCGTACCCGGTTCCATAATTTTGGAAGTTTTTGAGCTCAGGGACTTCTTTCCCATCTTTGGGGAAGAAGAGGTTGAGTTCTTTAGATGATTTGCACACATTTTCACGAGGTAAAGTCGTATGATATGGTTGATTTCTTCCCACTTTTTGTGAATAAGAATAATGTTGATCGGGTCAGATCGCCAGTTGTTTCTCCCAACGATGATACATTACTTTGGGTATTCATGATTGATAATGGGTATGTAGACCCATTTTAGGAGACTTTTGAGGCCCATTCGGAAGTCGAGTTGAAAGGCCTAGCCTCGAAGGTGCGCATTATGGGAGACACAGACATCATTTCGCATCGTTGGCCCTTCGTAAGGGTTGGTGTGTTGATTTTCATTGTGCCATTTTGCTAGCCGATACGCGGGACGTTTATGAAGACGGCTTCCCTCTCAAGTGGGGGAATCTACTAGTGGTTGTGTTGCTATGTGGTTGCAAACCTCCAACGGTCGAGACGAGTTTCCTCAAGTGGTGGAATGTCTTCGGGAGGCCGGGGAAATGAACGGCATATTTTTTTTTTATTTCAATGTCTTATTCGGTCATTTTCCTTTAGTTGATATAATATGTTAAGGGTAATATTCCTTTGGAATATTCTAGTCTGCCTCTTAAGTCATTTTTCCTTTTAGCTTATTTTGGCTAGCAAGATAAATTTACCTATAAATAAAGTCGTTCGTTGGCCAATCATTGTATTCACTACTATTACTATTGATATGATTGAGAACTCGAAAGACAAATGGACAATTTGCCATTGTTGTTATTGTGTAGTTTAGATTGATTGCTTATGCTCCCCATTACACATCACAAACTATAAAGTCAACATGGTCTCTACAATTACTACCATGGACCTGACGACATATGAAACCAAAATTAGGAAAATGAGTGTACTCATACTTCATCCTATTGAATCATGTTATAAAGCACGGACTCGACACGTGATACGAGATGACATGACTCGGGATACATGATAAGCAATTTTTGAAAATGTATATATATATATATATTTATATATTTTATTAAATAATGAAAATTTTGTTTAGTAGAATACATAAATATAAAATATTTTAGCTTGAAATACGATAAAATCAAATCCAACAATACAAATTTAAACAAGAAAAAAATAAAATTCAAAAAAATCGCAATTGGAATGAATATGGTTTGCAAAAGTAGGGTTTGTTTGAAACTTTTGAGTCCAAATTTCTCTTTTTGGGAATGAATATGGTGTCTTCTTTTTCTTTTTATGCTTTACAATCAATGTCTTAAGTTATTAAACTTTTGACCCCATTTTAACTTTTCAAAATACGAAAAAAAAAACACCGTGTCCAAAAAACGTGTCCTAACGTACCCCCCATCGTGTTCTAACGTGTAGGGCAGAAAAATAAACAAGATAATCTAGGGCGCATGTCACGTGTCAAACAGGATATTCTTCCGTGCCTCATAATCATGTCTACGCTCACAAACTGTAAAAGTGTAATTACCCAACTGTCAGTTGCCTCATTCTTATCACATGCGCTATGTATTGGAGGAATCACCAAGCTATATTTGACGCGAATCATTTCCCAACCTTTAGCCTTCAACTTCCCAAAACACATTTGACAATAGGAATGAAATAATAAAATTACAAATAATGATTGAACCGGGTAAAAACAGTCGCAAGTACACATTTTCTTTTAAGTAAATAAAATTTCACCTGCTTTAAAACAAACAGACGACGATCAGCTACTGTTGGTGGAATTATATCACCATATACACGTTTTGCTTCTTCTGCGAAGAACTCAATATAACTAGCTCCATAGCTAACCTGTAAATAGAGTGAAGAAATGTTCCAATGCTCCATAAAAAATGCAATGCCCAAGCCTGATGCAGAATTTGTGGAATCAAGTGTGTGAATTAGATACCTCTCCGATGGCTTCTTTTAAAGGTTTTCCTTGCTCTAAAGTCATAAGTTGTGCCAGCTCTTCCTTGTGAGCAAGTAATAAATCATACCTTGAAATACATGTTGAGAAGAATAACATCATTAAAATTTGCTCTGGTATAACTCTTGAAATTGCCTAGCACATCGCAATATGTAAAGGGGGTAATATGAATGATAATCCAATATGAAAGAACCCTCCCACCACAAAATTATGCAGCTGTATGCACTTCCCAATAGAAATATATTTAAAATACTCGCAATACTTAACTAGCCTCACCAAGAATTGTAATTATATAAACCATAATGACACTCGTGCACTGGGTTTGCCCTTTTATAGATTAAATGGATCATTTAAAATTTTGTGGAAATACAAAATTTTAATCCTATCATCAAGTATACCACTTTCGTAGGGCTTTGCTCCTTTCTGCAGCAGTAATTTTGCTCCAAGCTACACAATAAAACATCATCGATATGTTAAATTGGGAAATGGTAATATATCCTTTCAAAACTAAATGAATCTTACGTAACATAAAAGTAAACATAACCAATAATGACCCCATGTCATGTTTAATTTGTTAGCATCTTCACATAAAAATAATTGCATGTACATACTCAAAATTTATTGGGAGGCCTCCTTAGTTTAAGAAGGATCATAAAAAAGAAAGAAAAGATAAAGAGATAAAACATTGAGGATGGCAAATGTTTACTTTTACATTAATATTAATAATCTTTCGAGGAATGTTATTACTTGTGACTAAACAGTTCACTCACTGCCCCTCTCACTATATATACGTATTTTATCCCTAGAGTTCCCAAAGTCACAAGTTACGAAATAATTTATCCCCCCAGTTCGTCGCAAATTAAATAAAAATATACAGGAATATATCTAAGAAAAATATAAAAGTTCTTATGCTGCTGAAGAGAAAACAAGAATGATACTTCCATGGGTCAGGTATTGATGCATATTAACTGTTTCGAAGTTCAAACAAGTACGGATAAATTGTTGCATCCCGTTTAACTTGAGGGGAACAACTTCATTTTGTGTTTTACAATGGTAAAGCACCATGAGACAAGCTTTTTTCAAAATCTGATGGTCTCTTATAGAAGTGCCTGTGCCTTTGTGTGCCCTTATATTATTATAGATGTCATAAACAAGTGCACTTTTGAGCCCAGTCTCCCATGGCAGTCTCACGTTTCTTGTGAAACGTAATCTTAGTCAACAGCACCCACCAAATTGAGTTTTTATTATAAAGCTCGGAAGAAACTACTTTCTCTGTAAACAAATATGAGCAGCACCACCATTGTCAGCAGTTTCAACAAATTATGACAATTGTAATATAATATTTCTACTAGATAATAACAATGGAGAAAGTTTGAGGGCCCATACAAGAAAATGCATCGTATGCTGAAGTAATTGCATCATTTGTCTCTCTCCCACCCATGCATGGGACATCTGCTATAACGTCACCAGTAGCAGGGTTGTACACCTGTCATGGCAAGAAACACGGGAATGGGATGTGTATGTAACAGATGACTGAAACTAATAATCAGCAAATAAAAATAAAATTACATAGCGGGGAACCAGTGATTTACTCATATTTTGCGAAATTGAGTTTTAAGAATGGTGAATTGGGAGAGATTGGAGAGAGAACAATATAGATTTGTGAGAGAATCAACATTGGGAGAGTTCTAGGTTAGATACTAGCCTACCGTAAGATAATCATATATATAGAATCTCAAGTAGGGTTACATGATATAGCAAAGTTACAATAATACCCACAAGAGAAATTACATAGTGGCTTCACTACAAATATGGGAGGTAGGTCTTACAAATGGATACCTATATCATCTATAGCGCCGGCAATATGGATTGAGCAAGAGGAAAGCTCCCATTATCGCCCATGAAAAAAGGAGCTCAGGTGACGGGTCAAATTGGTTTAACTAATCCAATGATAACGGGTTAGTAGCGGGTTATAATAAGAGAACCCATTTGTAAACCATCTTATCTCATGTACATTTCTCAATCAGAGGCTTCTCTAACTCTTTCTTTTACAAAGCGACTCAGCCACTACAGATCTGAAGATTGAATTGAATTGGTTTGCTTCTTAGGAAAAATTCGGAATTTCTATTGTTTTTTCAAGGTTCCGAACCCTATGTTTACCTTATGCACTGCGTTGTAATTTTATAGGGTATATCAAACAGTGAACTGAGTTGAAATTTTGGTTTTTTTTTTTTTTAATTTGTAGTTTTATAGTTTTTGATTTACAAAAACAAATGGACGGATGAAAAACAGGGGGAAAAAGTTTTTTAAAAAATGGGCCAACCCGATCCGTTTCGGGCTTGACCCGAACCGACCCAGGTTTGGCCCGACCATACACGACCCGAATATTCTCTCTCACCCGCCCCTGACCCGTCCAGATTTATCCATATCCATTTTTGACCCGCCCATAATAGTCCATAACCACCCATTTGCCTGGTCTAATCATAACATCCCCCTCAAGCTGAAGCTGCTTAAAACAAAGTGTGTTATAAAAGAAAAGAAGAGACTTCATAAAATGAGGCAACAAAAACTTAGAGAAATATATGGTTCAGTAGATCAATAGAGTTCCCCCTCAATATAATACCCAATTAACAAGAGAAGAAAATGACCAACAAACAATGAAAATGGCACAACAATATTCTTTTTAAAAATAAAACATTGTTGTTGCCTGGGTTACTGGATTTGGCTCTATTTCTTGACAAAAAAGACCACAGAGCATTGACAAAAATGTCCTTCGATGTAAATCAACCAAAAAGAGCAGGGATAAATGGAGGTATAGAAATTTATCTGTGTAGGGTATGCACTGTATACAAAAACAGCCACCATTAACTTTTTGAAAGTGTATGGTGGTTTGATGGGCAATGATAAGTGCTGCCACTCCGGTGAAGCTAGTCAAAAACAATATCTTAGGGTCTGATACAAAGCTGTGTTTTAGGTTCAGAGAATTGGGAGAAAGAAAGGAGGGAGGGAGATTCGAGAGAACATTATAGACTCGAGTCACAACCAAGAGTGGGAGAAATCTAGGTTAGATACTCTCCACCCGCAATATCATCTTATATAAAGAATCGTAAATAAGTTCCATTTCCATGATAGAAAAGTTATGCTAATACTCACAAGAGTAAGATTACATAAATAGCCTCACTATCATCTCCACATGGCCTTGAGAACAAAAAGGGGATTCAACTACCATGACTAAAAACAAAGATTACAAGAACTTTATTCTTTTGTGAAATAAGTATAGTAGAATTTCATAATTTGAAGAAACTAATAACAATAATAAAAATAAAAAAGTAACGCTGAACAAAAAGATCGCGGTATCGTATAGAATGGAAGGAACTTTTTATGTCAAATGGAACTACTTTCATGGAACAAATAAAACTAGATGAAGCAAACAACAAGAAATGCTTTAGACACATCATGAAGCAAAGTCACGTTTCCTGTCAAATTATGACCGCAGAGAGAGAGAGAGAGAGAGAGAGAGAGAGAGAGAGCTTACAGACCTTTATAGTCTTCCCATCATATGCTTCAGTCCATTTCCCTCCAATAAGTCCCTGAGTTCGTAAGAATCCAGAGCTGTTCAGTCGAGCAGCAATAGTTTGTGCATCCGTGCCCATCTGCCCATCCAAATTATTTTAGAAATCCATTGCAAAATATTGCCCAGTATTAAGAGGACAATTATCATGATCGAACCAGATTTTGTTGAATTTAAATTGCCTATTATTAATCAAAACAGAATTGCTCCCTTTATACACCATTTTGTGTAAACAAGTATAACCCTGTATTGTTCCTTTTGAATACTTCCTGTGGATGTAGGTGCACCAGTATTTTGATACTTTCTTTAATACTATACGATTGATAGAAAAATATTAATTGCTTTTTAAAATAACAAATAGAATCGGATGTTTTTTATCACAGTGGTTGGAACAAAAAAAATCATGTTTTATTCTTTTCCCTCTTTAGAAGAATTTTGGCTTCGAGGTTTTTGTCTACGAGATGGAAACACAGTGTGGACTAGACCTTTTTGAAGGAGGAAATGATTCTTGCCTAGAAGCAGGACTTTATCGAGTAAAAGAGCGCGGGGAGAAAGTATTGATGAAGTTAGCAGTCTCTCAGCAGGAATTTTCAAGGCAACACAACAAAAAGGTCATTTCTAGAGAATTCACGGTCCGGATATGGATCTTGAGGAAAGTTTGGGCTGACGTAAAGAATTCGACTACTGGCAAGCTTGGACAAAACTCGAAAACACACGCATAAACACAATTGAGGTCACTGCTGGAATAAGCAGCTCCTAACACCTTCAGACATTAGAATGTATGCAAATTCCTTTCCCGTGGAATGTCTGACAACCTCATTAAATTTTACTGTGATAGCCCATTTGTTTGACAAATGTACTCAAACTTGCATCATTCATTGAACCTTGTTTTTTCCTCAATAAACTTGCCTTGCAAACGATTTCAAATTATAGTTGAATCGGGAAGCTAAGATAATGCTGATCAGACATAAGTCCCTTCCACAGCGAAAAGTATCAAGTCCTCATCAAACCTATTACCATGAGTTCTTTCCAGACAGAATACATAGACCAACGGGAATGGCTGGAAAATTAAAGGGTTGTTGATTAAAAGGCAGGAAAACATATAAGGAGTTCCATACTCTAGGTTCCCCTTTGCCACGGATAGACATTGTAATACCCCATAACTTAGGGGTATTTATTAATAGTTAGCTATTAAATTTTGAGAAATTTTATAGATTAAATTTTTATGGATTTAATTGATTATTTCAATGGAAATTGAATTTGAAATATTAAAAAATGTTCAACATTGGATGCTTATTATTCAAATAGTATTTACTATTCATATAGAATGCTAAGTAGTAATTACTATTCAAAAAGTATTTACCATTGACATGGGATGCTAAATAATAATTACAATTATGGGATTTTCTGAATTAGAGTAATGTGTGTAGATTAATTGCTCAATTGATCTTAGATTATGATATGGGATTGTTGGAATCAGATTGTAGGGTGAGAATTGGTAAGTATTGATGACAAACTTCGAATCTGGATAATGAATTGAAATCAGTGGAATAAAATCCGAAAAATACCCAATTTGGTAAACATTAGATTTATGTAAATTTATTGATGATTCAAGGTTTCAAGGTTGTTTAGAATCTATTATTTCATGAATTGAATGTTGATTGTGATTGTGATTGGGTAAATGTTTGGGAGAGAATTAAAAAGCTTGAGGTTTCAAAAATGGTGGAAACAGAATCGGGGAAGAAGATGGATAAGGAGTCGATCGATCGATCGACCTAAGGAGTCGATCTGAGAATTTTATTATTTTTGGGAGAAATAAAATTCTCAGTCCTCAGAATTACGGGGTGTTACATCTCTCCTAATAATTTCCTCCCACGATAGTTTAGGGCGACCTCTTTCTCTTTTACCCTCTATTTCCAACAATCTTACTGGTCTACACAACACATGTCCGTACCACCTAAGTCTACTTTCTCTTAATTTATCGCTAATGGAAGCTACTCGTAACTTTTCGCTCACGTATTGATTTTTAATTTTGTCCTTTCTAGTAATTCTTATCATCCACCGGAGCATCCTCATCTCACTAACATGGAGACTTTGTTCATGTTTTTTCTTTAATGCCCAACATTCCGCTCCATACAGGGTCGCTAGCCTAATAACTGTTCTATAAAGTTTTCCTTTTAATTTATTAGTTATCCTCTTATTGCATAACACCCCACTCGCTTGTCTCCATTTCATCCAACCAGTTGATATTCTACTTGCAACATCCTCATCAATATTCCCATTACTTTGAACATTGAACCTAGATAACGAAATTTATTCGTTTGTTTTATCATTGTTTCTTCAATCTTAAACATTATGTTACTCGACGCCTCATTATTAAATTTACATTCCATTTATTCCGTTTTATTTCTACTGATTTTTAGAGCCTTAAACAAGGTTTTTCTCCAAATATCTACTTTCATCGCTAAGCCTTCCTTTGAAATGTCTACTAAAACTATATCATCCGCAAATAACATACACCATGTCCAAAACTACGGCAAATAAATAAGAACTTAAGGCCGATCCTTGATGTAACCCACTTTAATCGTAAAGTCATTAGTTTATCCACATATAGTCCTTACTCTAGCCTGTGTTATCATATATATCTTCAATAGCTTTAATATAACTCATAGGGATTCTTTCCTCCTTAAAGCCCACCAAATTATATCCCTAGGTACTCTATCATATGCCTTTTCTAAATCTATAAACACCATATATGAATTTTTATTCTTACTTCTACATTTCTCCATTAACTATCTTAATAAATAAATAGCTTCCGTGGTGGATCGTCCTGGAATAAATCCAAATTGATTGTCCGAAATAGTTAACTTATTTCTTAATCTTTGTTCTATAACCTTTTCCCATAATTTCATATTCATCAGTTTGATTCCTTTATATATACGCAGTTTTGAATATCCCCTTTTATTTTTATACAATTATGGTGCTTTTCCTCCACTGGCATATTTCCTTCTCTTAAAATTTTATTAAATAAGCATGTTAACCATTTTACCCTTGGACTTCCAAGGGTTCTCCACACCTCCATGGGTACTCTATCTGGGCCAACCGCTTTGTTCTTTTCCATTTTCCTTATTAATATATCCACTTCTTTTTCCGTAATCGGACATACAATTCCTATAATCGGTTCAATGTTCTCGACATCTTTTTTCGGATATTCTTCACTCGATAATCCTTGAAAATACTCTTCCCATCTATCTTGAATTTCTTTATCGTTAATTAATATATTTTGATATATGTTTTTAATACACTTAACTGGACCCATATCCCCTGCAAATTATCTATATTCTTTGCCAATTTATATATTTCCTTTTCACATTCCTTGGTACCTAATTTATTATAAAGAAAATCTAGTGCATTTTGTTGCGCATTTTTAATAATATTTTTTACTTCACTTTTTAACTTCTTATACTTTTCTAAATCGTCTTGATTTTTACTCTTTTGCCACTCTTTAAAACTTACTCATTTCTTTTGTATTATCTTTTGCACTTCCTCATTACACCACCAAGTCTATTTTTTAATGAATCTTTTTCCTTTAGTCTCACCTAAAACTTGCTTACCTATTTTATCGATATCATTCTTTGTTCTTGACCAAATGTTATTAACATTGTCGTTCCAATTCCACTTCATGTTTAACAGGAATTTCCGTCTAAATTCAATCCCTTTGCATACTTTTAAATCCTTCCATTTTATATTTTGATAACCTGTTTTCTTTTTTCGGTACTTAAATCCTTTAATTGCTAAATCTATTACTAATAGGCGATGTTGATTTGTTAAGCTTTCACCTGGTATAACTTTACAGTCTTTGCATGTGTACAAGTCTCTTCTTCTAAGTAAGCAATAGTCTATTTGAGTTTTCTTCTCTCCACTTTTAAACGTTATTAAATGTTCTTCCCTTTTTTTTTAAATGTTTTTTTTAACGCTAGATCATATGACTTGACAAACTCTAAGATAGTTTCCCCTCCTTCATTTCTCTTACCAAAACCACAACCTCCATGTATCCTTGGATAACCATCCCGTTCTACTCCTGCATGTCCATTTAAGTCATTTCCTAAAAATACGTTTTCATGCGTAGGAATTTGTTGTAATACTTCATCCAATAATTCCCAAAATGATTTCTTTACATTTTCATCTAAAGCTCCTTGGGGCGCGTAAGCACTTATAATATTCAACATTTTATATAAGACAATCTTAATATTCATTAATCTATCTCCCCATTTTTTAACATCCACGACTTTATCGATCATATAATGATCAACAACAATACTCACCCCATTTCTATGATTATCTATCCCTCCCAAGTAAAATAATTTATAACCTTCTCCTATCTCTCTAACCTTTTCACCCTTCCATTTAGTTTCTTGCAGGCATGCTATGTTGATTTTCCTCCGTTTTAAGGTATCCATAATTTCTTTACACTTGCCAGTTAGTGTTTCTAAATTCCACGTACTAAATCTGATTTTATGTATGTCATTTTGATTTACGTTTCTTCTTTTAATTAGAGAATCCATCACAAGATTTGACATAAATTTTACAGTCGGTTGTCGACCTGACACTAACCCACCTCGTTTCACATCCGGACTTGGGCACCAGCAATGGTAGAGCCAAAAAGATTAATTAATTAAATAATTATTTAATTTATTAAATACTCTTATAGATAAAGATACAAGATAAATGTGTTAACAACTAAACTAATAGTACAACAAATAAAACATATCTAAGTATAAAATCAAACAAATTAACTAAAATACATGCAAGTTAGATGAATAAAATCAATAAAACTAGAATAGTAAATAATGGAAATAACACACCTGGATAGTACAAACTTCACGGCAAATTTGTCGATGCACAGTATTGGTGGTGTTTGGAGTGAATAAGGTGAGGTTAAATTTGTGTTTACGATGGGGATTTATATATGTTATGAATTGCATTTTATTTCACATGCGTGATGTCCTAGATATGCTCATGAGCCTTATTTATCAATGAAATATTTAAATTGACTACATATCTATAAGGCACGTTATGCGTTGTGGGACCCCTCAACAAATGGAGGGCTAGTCCTAGTTTATATATTCATTATTGATAGTTTTACTACTTGAGTGCGTAGCTATTATCTTGTTGCGGTGAGCATTACCCGTCGCGTTATTTCAGGTGCTCCAGCATACCCGACCTAGTTTTCCACTCGAGTACAAATTCTTTCATTCCAATCGCCACAGAGTTTGGAGATGTAGGTGTTGAACCTACTTTAGTTTTATTTACTTTATATATGAGAGATGCGAGATTTATTGTATTTATAGAATTTGTATTCAGATTTGTAAACAATATGATTTTGGGAGATTTGGCATGTATTAGTTCTTGTCAGACATTTTTTTTACTCAGTGGTGGTGATCGATTCCATCCATATCATATGATCATCGAGGATTTCTCACATCGTTCTCTACTTTGATATATCCTTATTCATTGATTTTTTACGTAATGCTAAGGATGATTTGAATTGACAAATCTTTCATTTAATAAATAGAATTAATCAACCTAATTATTAAAAATTACGGGATGTCTCAGACATGGCGTGCAAGCTAAAAGGTAAATGGAAAGACCAAGCACATCTTAACTAATAAAGCAAAACATATGTGAGACAATAAATGACGCAAAGAACTTTATAGGCTCAAACAAAAATGGGTTAAATGCCTTGCATCAACGGCCTGTGACCACACAGTTCATTCAAAGCCATAATTATTGATGGCACAAGGTGCATTAAGGCGTCAAGGTCTCACAAAAACCTAGGCGCAATGTGTAAGGCGAGGCCTGATTGAAGTAAGATGCACATTGTACAAAAGATGCAAAAACGGAATCATGTTGTATATTTGTAATTATGAGGTGGTGTTATCATCTAATTTATATATAACATAATTCGCAATTATAAACAGTAGACAAATAAGATATATTATATACACCTTATGTAAAAATTTAATTCAAATCAAGTAAAACAAATCATCCAACATTACAATTATTGCAAGGACGGTATAACCAGATATTTAAAACAAAAGTAGTCCAATAAGAGCATCTACAGCATCAGAACAAGGAATGACTAAACAAGGAATGACTAAACAGTGAAATTTCACTTTGCTTGCAATGTACTAAACTAGAGGATGTATAGTATAGTTGTGGCACAAGAAAGGCTTAAAATCAACTAGGGGTGTGCACGGGTCGGGTCGGTTCGGTTCGGTTTTGGACCGCAATTCAGACCGAACCGATCGGTTCGGTTTTGGAAAAAATCAGACCGAAACCGAACCGACAATGAAAAAAACCGCCGGTTTCGGTTCACATCGGTTTCGGTTCGGTTCGGTTTCGGTTCGGTTTGAACCGATTTTCAGTTTTGGTCGGTTTTTTGTAGGTCGGTTTTCGGTTTTGGTCGGTTTTGGAGGTTGGTTAATGGTTTTTGAATATAAAAATAAAAGATATTTAAGGGTTTTTTAATATATAATATTGATGTCGGTTCGGTTCGGTTCGGTTCGAATAGGTTTTTTCTTTGTCTAAACCGACAACCGAACCGATATTGTCGGTTTTTTAAATCCTTAAACCGCAAACCGAACCGGGCTAAAAAAACCGCCGGTTTCGGTTCGGTTCGGTCCGGTTCGGTTCGGTTTTCGGTTCGGTCGGTTTTTTTGCACACCCCTAAAATCAACATATCCATCGGTCCATAATTGATATTAAAACTTTTTTCACAAAATCCAATGAGGCGTGCCTAAGTGGCCCACACCTTGAGCTAATGCATTACCAAAGGAGGCTCACGCAAGTTGAGGTGAGGCACAAATTTGTGGCTTGTTGAGCCTGGTGCCCTCAAGTCCTCACTTACCCCTTTCACTTGTTTTTGGTCTTTGTACGAGAGTATTTCTCTTTGCTAGGGTGTGTAAAGATAAACGGAGGTGTAACCCGTATTAATGGTGATAACACAACAGTAAAGCACTCTCAACGATAATGAACAATATAACTCGGTGAAAAGTTAGTAAATGCAACTCTTTAATAATAAATGAACCTTTAAAGAAGCTCGTCAGAGGGAGAGAGAAGCAAGTACTCTAGATACACCACAGGTAGGCAGCTCACACACTTAAGTATAAAGGAATAATGGTCAAAATGTAATACCCCGTATTTTCTGTGATATTTATTTTTGGGATTAATTAAATTAAATGCGTATTAATTGATAATTAATCCGGATTAAAATACTAGCGAGATGCGAGTTGGTATTTGATTATATGTGCATATATGATTATATATGAATTTGGAATTATGAAAATTTGTCGTGAGATTCATATACGGCAATTTGAGAATTTTGTTGAGACGCGTGTGACCGCCGCGTCATGGTGTATTATTTTTATTATAAAAGTGAATTTTATTTCTATTATCCGTATGGTCGTTTTGAGTGCGCCAACGCGTCCGGAAGGGTCGAGATAGTCAGTAAACACTAGCCGGGGGTTTAGTTTGGGTCCCGAGGTATTTTTAGGCCATACCGGCAACATAAAGGGCATTTCGGTAATTTTGTATTTTTGGGAAATTAAAAGTGACGAAAATTAGCTAAGTAAATCTGATGTGGATTTGACCCACTAAGCCACTAACCAACCCATGATAACCCAATAGGTTACGTAGGTTATTAGAAGAGGTTTCTAAGTTTTTCCAAAAATAAACCCTAGCCACCATAGCCATTGGAGAAGAAGAACTTGTTGAGAGAAAGAGAAGGAATTCTGCAGAGAAAGAAAGAGAACACTTCACAAATTCGTCATCAAATTCAGAGATAAACTTAAGGCAAGTGATTTAATTCCGTTTAATTCAGAGAATGTTCCTTCCATGTTAGATTATTCTAAGATTTACATTTGTTCTTGAAAGATAATGAAAACCCATGTATTTTGGAACTTAGAACTTGAAATCTTGAAGAGAAATTGCATGTAGAATGGTAGGTAGATGATTATTATGATGACATTAGATATTGGATGAAATTAAAACGGATTTAATTGGGTAAATTACTGATTATAAATTCTAGGGTTTACATTCTTGAAAATTTGGGGAAAAAGTGTAGAGACTTGAGGATTTAATGATGTTAGAAGGAATTGATTCCTTAAAATATGTTAGAATGTGACCTAGGTACGTTTAGGGATGAATAGAGACCTTAAACAATCGTTGGTTTGACGTCTAGATGAGTTTTGAAGAGACAAAAATGGTGAAAAACGAAACTAAGGAAATCTGGGCTCGAAACTGGTCGTTCGTTAGAAGGCCTCCCCAGGTCGTTCGAACGAGCTCGTTCGAACGAGCTTCTAACGAGTTGACCAGTCGCTTCTAACGAAAGGGAATTTCGTTCGATACCTTCGTTCGAACGAGATCTCGTTAGAAGGCAGTTCGTTCGAACGAACTGAGCTCTCGTTCGAACAGCCTCGTTCGAACGAGACTTCTAACGAGCTGGCAGTTTAGGCCTTTTTGGCCTGTTTTGATTTTTGGAGTCCCGTAAACTTGTTCGAGGATAGAGATAATATTCCTTTGATGATGTATTGATGGATTTGGGACATTTGAGTTATTATGAGGAGTAAATTATATTCGAGTGATTTAAATAATGGTTAATATGGGATTGAGACGTGAGTGGTTACCACGACGTGAGAATAAACTATGATGCGTATAATTATGGACCGGGATTATATAAGTTGTATATATATTAAGTTGGTACGCAAATGCGATATGTACTACAATTAAACTAAGGTGATTACTAAGATGCGTGTTTACTTAGTATTGGTATATGAATTGTGTGTATGACATACCTACCATACTTGCTATCACGGGAGGTTTGCGTTCGCTTAGGGCCCTCTAATCCTTGTGTTGCCCGGATTTAGACTGGTTACCTCGATGAACATAGGTCAGAGAAAGACTTATTGGGATGTTAATAAGTCCGCTGATCGTGGGAGCGTAGGTATGTGCGTGACCCATGTGATGTGACTGTGTTCGCCTCCATTATTTGTGATGTTGTTATCTTTGAACTATTCCTGAGAGATTCGGAATATGTGATCCTTATGTACGTGATGTACCGGGATGGATAGCAGAGTATGTGTGCACCGCAGCTAGTTCTCGGGGTGCTTGTATTGTATATTTATGATGTGAATAATATACACTTTATTAATGGGAACTTTCGTGTTAATATTGCGAATATAATTATGGTAATGTTTCGAGAAACATAACGGGTAAATTGTTAGTGAATTATAATACATTGCGAATCTGAGTTTATGTAAAGCCTCTGTTTTAGATTGTTAACGCTAGAAGTTAATATGGGAATCGAGTAGTAATGGGTAGAACTTATTACGGTTTGATTAGATGAGTATATCATTGTAGATGGGTACGGTACGTTAGGAGTGCACATGTAGTCGAGAGGTGAGAATTTCATGTGAGTGCACGTCCTAACATGTATTTTGCATTTAATGTTTTAAGTTATTAAAACACTTGCAGTTTTTGAAATGATTTCCACTTTCGGGCTCTGACCCATTTGCTTTCAAATCTATTTTCTTGTAAAACCATTTTAGGTGCCCAGCCACAAGGACACCATGCATAGGATACTTATTCAGGTGACGAGCTGTAGCTGTTTGTGGAAGCTACAGGGATTTGCTTTTAGACGCTTCTATCATTTGGATTCCATATTCAGTATTCTGCAGTTGTAGGGCATGTTGCCCAAATTCTATTAGAGACATTTCCATTTCAGTTTTCAGTCTTTGGCATGTATTGATTCAGTATTCAGTATTTCTTTACTTACTTCAGTTGTGGGATTTGTAGTGAGGAGTTTTCCTCCAGACTTTATTTACATTATGTGATGGTTATCCTAATTACTTCGTTATGGTGAATGGTGTTATTATTCTTCATTACACTTGTTGCATGTTAATCAGACCTAAATTAAAATTGGCAACTTACTTTTTAAATACTAGGTGGTTAGTAATCATTAAAATGTTTTCGACAGTGATGCTATTAACTGGACCAACTTGGCATTTTGAATTAATCTAATAAAGGAGTAGCTACCCGGTATTTAATTAGTCGGGGTGTCACACAAAACTCAATGAATGCTTATGTTCTTGGTAAAGACTTGGACAAAAAAATTAATGGTGAAGGATAAAAGCTTTGGTTTGCAATAACGCTCTCAATAATCTAGTCAAAAATCTCTTTCAAAAAGTCTCGACCTTTCTCAAAGGATAGATGGGGTATATATATATATAGACCCATAATACACTCGAGTAGCCTCAAGTGCATTATATGTTGGATCAAACCACCATACCCAACATGGCATTAAATGTCGAGTGACCAGCCATTGTGTCAGGCGGCGTCACAGTGTGTCAGTGCCGAACCAGCCAACGGCTCACCAAACCCCATCATTGTTATCTGATTTGACAAGTATTTGGTATGGCATGATGTAATTGAGATCTTTTATGGAAAGATATTTAGTTTTGGAGCCAAAACTCTACGGTCGAGTAAGCGCAGTTGGTAGCTCAAGGTTGCTCAAATGTTTCCTTTCCGACAAAGCTGGGTGTTTCACCTGGTGTATCTAAAATAGCTAAGTCATACCTTAACGTTACCTTGCTTCTCAATCCTCCAAACCAGTTCTCTCAAAAGTTCTCAAAGTGAGGTTCCCAAAGTGAGGTTACTCGATAAAGCATGAAATCCATTGCTGGTACCGAGTAACCTCATCAACATTACAACATAACTCATAATTACATAATAAAATAAAATAAAATATATAGTTCTTGAACTAGCTTCCCCTGAAAGTCTTCCTCAATTTTCGAATAAACTCTACTCTACCTTGATCTTGAATCAGCTCTTTGTTGCTCCTCAGACTCCTTTGTGATGTCACTAATCTTTGATGAATCTTTCTCTAATTTCTCATTTAATCTCTTAATGAGGAGGTTTATCAATAAGTAAGGAGTTTATCTATAAGTCCCTACTACCGTCTTTCTATTTCTTATCTAATTTGATTATACCCCTACTAAACCCAACAACCAAACAGAGCCCAAATTAAACACCATTTAAATACCACAACTATAAAAGGCACAAGGCACAATATTTTCCTAAAGTAAAACTCATGCCAAATCAGATCCCACTATCATTTCAGCACTGAAAAACTCATATCAAGATCTTCCACAACATAATTATGATCAAACAAATACTCCTTCCATTCCGAATTAATAGTCCACTATTCCTTTTTTGGGTTGTCCCAAATTTAGAGTCCACGTTCCTTTTTTTTTTTGGAAATAATCAATGAACAATAATCCACGATGGTGAATAAGTGTTGATCTTAGCCATTAATCTAGTCTATCCTTAATCCAAAAAAAAATTAGGAACTCATAATTTGGGACAAAGGGAATAGAATTGTTCAACGAAGTATTCGCAATATTATAGAAAAATACACATATGAAAATTTTAGAGAGAAATAGCTATATTACATAATGAGCTACTGCAAAAGGCAGAACAATAGTCCTAAAATTCAAATCTCAAAATTAACCAATACAGACATTTATTCTTCAATTCGTAATCAATCAATAACCTAAACTCATGCCTAAATCAGATTCCACATAAAGCACTAAAATATTAAAACTGAAAAACTCAAATCAACATAATTTTAATCAAACAAATAGATACCAATGAATTGATCAGATTGTGCTATTAACTACGTAATGAGCTACTGCGAGTACAAGAGTGTGCGCACGCGCATGTAAAGTGAACACCATTGGAATGTCATAGGTACAAAAAGCATCCTATTCCTAAAATTGAACTCTCAAAATTAACCTATTCAAACATTTATTCTTCCATTCGTAATCAAACAGTAACCTAAACTCATGACCAAATCAGATTTAACAGAAAGCACAAAAATATCAAAACTGAGTTCTTTCCATACAGAACACATAGATCAACGGGAATGGTTGGAAAATGAAAGAGTTGTTGATTAGAAGGCAGGAAAATATATAAGGAGTTCCATACTCCAGGCACACTTCATTAGTTTCACCAGGCCACGGACAGACATGATGTGCCAAGCTAAAAGGTAAATGGAAAGACCAAGTACATCTTGACTAATAAAGCCAAACATATGTGAGACCATAGTTGTCAAAATCGTACGATTCGCGATTCGAATCGTACGATTCGATTCTTACATAAAACGATTCGAATGGAGTTGAGAATCGCAAATGTCTAAAGAATCGGAGTGAATCGGCGATTCAAGATTCGAATCTTCCGATCCCCGATTCGGGTCTAATTCACTTTTTTTTTCTTTTTTTTTACCTTATAACCATACATGTGTTTTAATAAAACAAATAAAAAAAGAAGCAAATAACAAAGGATACCGTTAAGATACTGAGTTTTAGAGAAAAACATGTTCTCTTGGCTCGGTTATTATCAGCTGGTTTTTCTTGTCTATTCACTTGGCTGAGTGTCTTCTATCTTTTGCTTTTTTTTTGTTATAAAACTTTTGTATTTGTTATAAAATCTTTGAAGGGATATTTGTTTTGTTGCTTTAAATTAATATGAAGGCTGTTTTAAATTAATATTGTTTTATAGTTAATCTTAGTATTTGTTTTAGTGTTTTAAATTAATATTATTGTAATTTTGTATGCTGTTTTAAATTAATATTCTTAATCTTAGTAGGTAGGCCTGTTTAAAATCTTTGGAAGTATTTGTTTCTTTGTATTTATTTTATTGTTTTAAATTAATATATAGGATGTTTTAAATTAATATGTAGGCTGTTTTATGATATATTTTTGTTTTTTACATTTTTAAGCTTAAAATGAATGAGAACATGTGCTACGGTTAATTTTTGTGATATATTTTGGTATATTATCATGTGCTACGATTAGTTTTTTGTCATATTACGCTTAATTACCAATTATATAGTGATAAATCTCATTTACGTATATTTTACTACGTTTTTATCATTTGGTTCCGATTCGACTGATTCGATTCACGATTCGCGATTCGAGGGGTATACGATTCGCGATTTAACAATTATGTGTGAGACAATAAATGGCACAAAGAACTTGATAGGCTCAAACAAAAATGGGTCAAATGCCTTGCATCAACGGCCTGTGACCGCACAAGCTTATTCAAAGCCATAGTTATTGATGGCACAAGGCGCACTAAGGCGTTACGGTCTCTCAAAAACCTAGGCACGCGTAAGGCGAGGTCTGATTGAAGTAAAACGCACATTGTACAAAAGATGCAAAAACGGAATCATATTGCATATTTATAATAATGAGGTGGTGTTATCATCTAATTTATATATAACATAATTCGCAATTATACACAGTAAACAAATAAGAAGATATATTATATACACCTTATGCAAAAATTTAATTCAAATCAAGTAAAACAAATCATCCAACATTACAATTATTGCAAGGTCAGTATAACCAGATATTTAAAACAAAAGTAGTTCAATAAGGGCATCTACAGCGTCAAAACAATGACTAAGCAGTATAATTTCACTTTGCTTGCAACATATTTAACTAGAGGATGTATAGTATAGTTGTGGTATAAGAAAGGCTTAAAATCAACATATCCAATGGTCCATAATTGATATTAAAAAAGAATCACAAAATCCAATGAGGCGTGCCTAAGCGCCACACCTTGAGCTGACACATTACTGAAGGAGGCTCGCGCAAGTTGAGGTGGGGCACAAATTTGTGGCTTAGTGAGCTTGATGCCCCTTAAGTCCTCACTTGCCCCTTTCACTTGTCTTTTTTGGTCTTTGTAAGAGAGTATTTCCCTTTGCTAGGGTGTTTAAGGATAAACGTAGGCGTAACCCGTATTAATGGTAATAACACACAGTAAAGTACTCTCAATGTGAATGAACAATATAACTCAATGAAAATATAGTAAATGGAACTCTTTGATAAGAAACGAACCTTTAAAGAAGCTAGCTAGAGGGAGAGAGAAGCAAGCACTCCAGATACACCTCAGGTAGGCAGCTCACACACTTGGGTATAAAGGAATAATGGCCAAAGCTCCATGAATGCTTATGTTAAAAGAATTAATGGTGAAGGATAAAGATCTAGTTTGCAATAAATCTCTCAATAATCTAGTAAAAAATCTCTCTCAAAAATCTCGTCCTTTCTTAAAAGACAGATGGAGTACATACATAGGCTCATAATACACCCGAGGAACCTCAGGTGCATTAAATGCTTGGTCAAACCACCATACCCAACATGTCAAATGCATTAAATGCTGAGTAAAATCTCAAGTGACCAATCGCTGTGTTAGGCGGTGCCACAATGTGTCAGCACCGAACAAGCCAGCAGCTCACCAAACAACCATTGATTTGACATGAATTAGATATGACATAACGTAACTCAAATCTTTTATAGAAATATATTTAGTTATGGCGCCAAAACTCTATAGCAGAGTAAGCTCAATGTTGGAAGCTCAAAGTTGCTCGAATGTGCTCCCTCGAACAAAGGTGGGTGTTTTACCTGGTATATCTAAAATAGCTAAGTCATGCCTTAACGTTGCATTGCTTCTCAATCCTCCAAACCAGCTTCCTCAAAGGTTCTCAAAGTGAGGTTACTCGATAGCGCATGAAAGTCCCAGGTCTGACCTGGTTCATCGCTAGTACTGAGTAACCTCATCAACATAACTCATAATTATAATTATATAATAATATAAAATAAAATATATAGCTCTTCAACTAGCTTCCTCTGGAAGTCTTCTTCAATTCGCTCCACTCTACCTTGATCTTGATCTCAAATCCTTCTCTAATTTCTCATTTAATCTCTTAATGAGCAGGTTTATCTCTAAGTAAGAGATTTATCTATAAGCCCCTACTAAAGTTTTTCTAGTAAACAGCCTTTAGTGTCCAACTTCTCAAACTAAACGAGTCTTCAATGTAGTCTAAGAACTTATGGACCTTAGGTTGCGGTCTTTAAAAAATTTAATATAACATAGTGAGAGGTCTCTATTGTTATATCATGACATTGTTATACACCAATGTAAACATTTTATTAGAAAATTTTATGTCATATTTTGAAATTTATCATCATCATCATCCTTGCCTTAATCCCATCATATGGGCTCGGCCACATGGATTATCCCTTTCCATTCTAATCTATTATATTCAATATTATCATTCAAGTTTAATTCTTTAAGATCTCTCCTAATAATTTCGTCCCACGATAGCTAAGACGGACCCTTTCTCTTTTACCCTCTATTTCTAATAATCTTCCTCTTATTATACGTGCATCTGCTGGTCTACGCAACACGTGTCCGTACCACCTAAGTCTACTTTCTCTTAATTTATCGCTAATGGGAGTTACTCCTAACTTTTCTCTCACGTATTGATTTTTAATTTTGTCATTTCTAGTAATTCCTATCATCCATCGGAGCATCCTCATCTCACTAACAAGGAGATTTTGTTCATGTTTTTCTTTAACGCCCAAAACTCCGCTCCATATAGGGTCGCTGGTCTAACAACTGTTCTATAAAATTTTCCTTTTAATTTATTAGTTCTCCTCTTATCACATAACACCCCACAAGCTTGTCTCCATTTCATCCAACCAGTTGATATTCTACTCGTAGCATCCTCATCAATACCCCCATTATTTTGTAGCACCACTAAACCTAAATAACGAAATTTATTAGTTTGGTTTATCACTTTTTCTTCAATCTTTAACATTATGTTATCTAACGCTTCATTATTAAATTTTCATTCCATAAATTCCGTTTTATTTCTACTGAGTTTTAGTCCCTTAGACTCTGAGGCTTTTCATTAAGTATCTACTCTCATCGCTAAGCCCTCCTTTGAGGTGTCTACTAAAACTATATCATTCGCAAACAACATACACCATGGGACATCTTCTTGTATGTCCTTAGTAATCTCGTCCAAAACTACAACAAATAAGTAAGGACTTAAGGCCGATGTAGACCTACTTTAATCACAAAGTCATTAATTTCTCCGCATATAGTTCTTACTCTAGTCTTTGTATTAACATACATATCTTCAATAACTTTAATATGATTCCTAGGTACTCTATCATAAGTCTTTTTTAAGTCTATAAAGACCATATATAATTTTTTATTCTTACTTTTACATTTCTCCATTAACTGTCTTATTAAGTAAATAGCTTCCATGGTGGATCGCCCCGGCACAAATCCAAATTGTTTGTTCAAAATAGTTGACTCATTTCTTAATCTTTGTTCTATAACCTTTTCCCATTGTTTCATAGTGTGATTCATCAGTTTGATTCATCAGTTTGATTCCTGTATAATTACCGCAGTTTTGTCTATCGCCTTTATTTTTATACAGAGGTATTATAGTACTTTTCCTCCACTCATCCGGCATGTTTCCTTCTCTTAAAATTTTATTAAATAAACATGTTAACCATTCTACCCCTAGACTTCCAAGAGTTTTCCACACCTCTATTGGTATGTTATCCGAACCAACCGCTTTATTCTTTTTCATTTTTCTTATTAATATATCTACTTCTTTTTCAGTAGTCGGAAATACCATTCCTATATTCAGTTCAATGTTCTCGACATCTTCATTCAATAATCCTTGAAAATACTCTTCCCATCTATCTAGAATTTCTTTATCGTTAATTAATATATTTTGGTTTGTGTCTTTAATACAACAGGACCCATATCCCTTGTCAATCTATCTCTATTCTTTGTCAATTTATATATTTCCTTCTCACCTTCCTTGGTACCTAATTTATTATATATGTTATCTTACTAAATACACCGCACATATACTATAATACATGAATTATTAGTTATACTAGTTACATTAGCTACAGTTTTGTCATATTAGCACACAAACACCCCCCTTCACCCTAGAGCCTTTAGACAAATATTAGAAACTCATAATTTGGGACAGAGGAAGTAGAATTGTTCAACAAAGTACCCGCGACGTTATAGAGAAATACACACATGAAGATTTTTTACATAATGAGCTACTGCAAGGATGAGAGTGCGCGTGTGCGCACGCGTCCAAATTAAACACCATTGGACTGTCATATGTACAAAAAGGCAGACAATAGTCCTAAAATTCAAATCTCAAAATTAACCAATACAGACATTCATTCTTCAATTCGTAATCAATCAATAACCTAAACTCATGCCTAAATCAGATTCCACATAAAGCACTAAAATATCAAAACATAAAAACTCATATCAACATAATTTTAATCAAACAAATAGATAACAACGAATTAACCTATTTTCAAACATTTACTCTTCGAATCGTAATCAACCAGTAACCTAAACTCATGCCGAAATCAGATTAAACATAAAGCACAAAAATATCAAAAGTGAAAAATTAACAAATAGATGATAATAAAGAAAATTACTTATCCTTGGCGTTTTTGAGAACTAAACAGATGAATATTTTGGCGAGATTTTGAGATATGAAAAAGTATTGGAGTGAGCTATAGTGTAGATATAAGTGAGAGGGAATGACACCTGGCGAGAAGGGGGAGTGGTGGCGGATTGCATGGAGGCCAAGTGTGCGGGCCGAGATAAAAGCTTGCCGGAGCGAAATGCGGCCATACGTGCGGCCATCGTCATCATCATTTCCAAAATCAAAACATTTGTTGTAGTGAGGAACGGCTTGCTATATATAGATTTGTGCGCGTGTTCTCCGTGCTTGCTTTTATTATATCGGTTCAGCTCTAAACAAAAACTAGGAGTTAGTGTAATAAATACTGTTTCTTTTTAAAAGATTCGTTTATTTGATTTTATTTTTAAATTTGAATATTCAGACCTAAAAGGATAGGAAAATTCTATTTGTACATAATCAGACAGACGTATTGTGTCTATATTAGTCAAGATACAAATCAATACAGACATGACACGTCAGTCTGTATTAGGGGTGGTCATAGACCCGCGGCCTACCAAGCCTGCCCAGCTCGTCCACTAAAAAAATAGGGTTTGGGTAAGGTGAATAGTTCCGCAAAGCGGGATTGAAAAAATTTGATAGGCCCGATTTTTATTTGGGCGGGCTTGAGCATGAATTCTTAAGCTCGATGAGACCCGGCCCGACCCGAGACCTGAGAATTATATATATAATATTAATATATATATATATATATATATATATATATATGTGTGTGTGTGTGTGTGTGTGTGTGTATGTGTGTGTGTGTGTGTGTGTGTATTAACTTATTATTAAAGTTTAATACTACAAAGTTATAAATATATATATAAAGTGGGTAACTTTTATAATATAAAAACATATACTAAGTCTTTTTATGTAGAGTGGAGAACTTTATATATAGACTCTGTAATATATAAAGTTTAAAACATGTTTTTAATTAAAAAATAGTTTTTTGATTAAGAAAAAATTGATTTTTTTATTTAAAAAAACAGTAACCGAGCTTGGAGAACGGGCCTGGGTAAAGATCTTTCAAATCTGGACGCGTTTGGGATTACATAATAAGGCCTCATCCAGGGCCGAGAGGGCTTGGGATAGCTCATAATTTTATAAACCCGACCGGGCCTGCCCAGTCCCGGCCCATGTCCACCACTAGTCTGTACAGACGATTCGGTATGAATCCTCTGTACATGTAGAACTACTCAAAAGGAAATAAATAGTATTTATTTTTTAAAGGGGGTTTTGGAAAAAAGTTCAATTCAACTCAAAAGTTATAAAAATAGGATATATCACATAATTTTATAAATTTAGTCCCTGTACACAAAATACCATAAAAAATAACCAATATACCATTTGACAACTCATACAAAAAAAAACATCAAATTTTTAACAGTTCGTAACTTCAAATCTACAAATCCAAATTTTATATATTTGAAATCTACTCGTTGAGATCTATCCAACAACACCTATATTCGATATTTTTTTTAAAAAAATATCGAAACGGATAAATTTATTATTTCACTAAAACCTCAATTTTTCCCAGCAAAAATTCATTTTTTATGGCAAAAACTCCATTTTTTCGAGCGAAAAAACTTCTTCTCATTTACCGACAATAGTGTCGCTGGTGCAGACCAAAAAAATGAAAGAAATGGACAAAGAGAGAGAGAAACAAGGAGTGGAAAACAATTCGATGAGAATTCCGGTGGGTGGGGTGGAGTCGGGTTATGTGTTTATTTTTAGAATGAGTTTTAAATGAGTATGAGTAAAAGTATAAATATAAATACCTCTTTAACTAAAACAAATAAAATTACATGTTTTGTGTACTCCTAATTCTAAAGGGACCATACAAATAAATGTTATTGTACCACAAAGACTATATTTATAAAGCTGAAAAGCAGTGTCCTATAAATCCAAATATAGAATGGAACATGACCTTGAGCTTAATTCTCTATTTTTTTTAATTAATTAAAAGACTAACGATCATATTTGACTCTAGATGATTAAGTGGTAGAATTATATGTGAAGTCTGAATCTGAAATTTGAATGAGTCTAAATACATTTATTCAGAGGTACATTCAAACATAATATATATTTTTTAGATTCAGATTTTAGACTTCAGATTCAGTCATCACATTTCAGATTTAGTTGAGATTCAAATGGAAAAACAAATAAACTTAAGTCTGAAGTCTGAATATGAAGTATGAATGACTCTAAATACATTTATTCAAAAATTCATTCATATATAAAAATAAATATATTTTTTAAATTCAGATTTCAGACTTTAAATTCAGAATTCATATTTCAGATTCAGAAGAAAAAATAAACGCAACTTAAGTTTGAAATTATGTTTATTTTTATATTTGAATGGACATCTGAATAAATGTATTTATATTGGTGTGATATCCAAACAATTATTTCATAATATACATAACATAAAATAACATACTAGTACCACGGTTAAATAATTTTTTGTTTCTTTTACCACCAAAGGACACCCGCCTATTTAAAATTTAGAATTCTCATTTTTCAACACTCACTCTTTCTCTCTTCATCTATTTCTCTATCTAAAACCTCTAAACTCATTTCAACATCAAACAACGTAATATCACCATCTCCGTTATATACCATCATAACCTCTACCAGTGTACCACCACAATAAGCACCAATGCAATAATTTGTGTCTATAAGTGTGCACATATGTATATATTTTCTCTCTCTCGTTAACTTTCTCTCACAAAAAATTCTAGTATAAAAAAGAATTTATTTTTAACTAATAAATGACCCTAAGAATATTATTGTATAAGATTCAACCCATAAACAACTTGAAATAAATTACATGGTATCATATGATTCACAACATAGTAAAATTTTTGTAAAAATAACATCAAAATTTCCAAAATCTACAACTTCATTACTCCGATCGTGAAATTTCTCCCCAAATTCGGGACTTGGATCCCTAAATTTAGCCTCATATTATGGGTCTGTATCCTAAATTTTGGCATCGGATTAGGGGTCTAGACCCCGAAATTTAGCTCCAAATTATGGGTCTGGACCCCAAAATATAGGTCTAGATGATCTAGACCTCGAATGAATTCAATTATGAAAAATGGCAACAGTTTACCTATTCTAGACTTGGACCCTGAATTTTTGCCCAAACTCAAGTCTTGGACACCGAGTATGACAAATATATTGTTTTTATTTCTATCCACGTTCAGGGCTTGGAACCTGAATTTTGTCATCATATTCAAGATCAAAGGAGCGAATTTGTAGGTTTTCGGACCTGTGATTTTTTTTTAAGTGTTATTTAAATCATACGTGAGTATATACTTTATTTTAAGTTTTTATGGGTTGAATATGAAGCGGAAATATTTGTTTGGGTCATTTTTCATTGCAAATATAAACTTTGTCATAACTTGAGTTTTTCGTGTGTACATGAGAGAAATTAAGGGAAAGTTGTGACTATGTGTGTGTATGTGTAGAGAGAGAGAGAGAGAGATATGCATTGGTGGGTGTTGGAGATTGTGTGGTGGGGTGGGATTGTGGGAGGGTGGTGGTGGAGAAGATGGTTGAGAGAAATGAGAGTTTAAGTTGTAAAAGGTGAGAAAAAATGAAGTGGATTCAATGAAAAATTAACTTAAACTATTTAAACCATTGTTGTCCTTGCATACTATTTTTCTACTGTTATATTACGGAGTAGTTTTGGTGTGTCAATAACAGCATCCACCTCTTAATCATTTAAAAAATAAATATTATTTGGTACCTTTTAAGTCTAAATAGTTCAGATTTATACGTAAGTAAAAACAAACAACACCTTAGGGGTCTATAAATTTGTTGGGCGTATATAAACAAATGTTAAAATGATGTTTTTATGATTGGTTGAAACATTAAGAACTTGGTATTTTTTTTTTAATTTTTAATGAGTTGATCATGTTTTAACCGGAGGGTCGTGTTAACTCTCACTGAATATGGTCAAAAAATATGAACTCTTAGACCTCTATAAATTATTATTGGCTCTCACCCTTTTTGAAGTTTTAGATTTGATTCCCAAGATGGCTTTTAGCAATACAAGATAATCGCAAAAAACATTTGGTAAAAAATTGGGGGAAATACAAATTAACCCTATAGTTTGGCGCGATTTTTAATTTTGGATGCGATGTTTTAAAAATTGCAATGTTAATCTTACACATTAAAATTGCTTCAATTAAACCCACCGTTAAATTATCATCAATAAATGTAATCGAACGCTGACTAGGCATACGTGTGGGACATTTATTTTAGGGGAATTTACACTTAGGTCCCTCACAAGCAATTTTATTACTCGAAAATCGGGATAAATTATTTTTAAACACCTAGGTCCTTCAAATACCAATTTACTTACTAATACTGACAAATGAGTGTGACGTTCCTGTGTAAAACAAAACATGTCCCATGTGCTCATGAATAGAAAATATATCCTCAATCGTTGGTGACGCTGACTGTAAAATCGGTACTCAAAGGTGATACACGCGCCTAAATTGCCCCCGCCCATGCGGAGGCGGTAATGCTGAAATTGCCAATAGGGCTGAAAGTTGTTGTACCTGTTACCCGTACTGGGCACCTTGCTCATGACCCTTATCCCTGTTCAGGCATGCACGCCGCATGTGGCCCTAATCCCCACATACGAAACATCTCCCCATTAAATCAGTCTACCTCTAGCCTGATATAACGCCCTAGCCCTAATTTATGAGTTAACCATGGTCCACGCGGTTTGACCCGAGCGTTCGGTGTGTAGTGCGATGAGACAACCTAAATAATGTTGCTAGTTCAGTTTTATTTAATTAGCGTTACACTTGTTTAACATGCGACTTCCATTTAAATCAAACTACGTGAGGGGCCCGTGGGAAGTGTCCCCGGAATCCAAGCATACAAAGCTACTAACGTAAAATAAAAATTATACTTACTTGTACAACACTTCAAAATACGAAACCGCACCCAACCTGTCATAACAAAGACGAAGGAATGAGGCGGATGCCTAGTGAAAAAATACAAAAATGCAATGTAGAATTGAACGACAGAATGAGACTCTAACACGTTATGTCGACGTGCACATATAACTACCTTATGTTTTAATACTTGAAATCGTTTTTATTCCAAAAAAAACTACTTATTCCTATCAATTCTCCTTAATATTGTAAAAGAACCTCTTTTTTCTTGACTCGACATTTATTACTTGATTTAGCACGCCCGATTAAGTACTTTAAACAAATACCCATTGTTTAAGGGAGAGCACTTCTTTTACCGAAATTACCCTTTATCTCATACCAAATTTACCTTAGTATTTTCTCTGAAAATCACCTTTCGACACACGCAAGCACCGCGCTAAAAATACTTAGTTTTTGTTAAAACCTTTCTTAAACACACTTTTATGTTCATTATGAGTTGTTTAATTACCCATTTGGTCACTTCATTTTACCATTCCTTTTATTTCATGGCAATTAGTCAATATCTCCACTTTACTAGTCCACGTTATCTTTTACCCGGAACACTTATCAATTTCATTCAAGTTAGGTTGTCTTTATTTAATTCGCCACACAACCCTTTTTTTGACATGTTCCTTTTTTTATTATCTTTTTCTCGGAATCTTCCAAATATCTTCATACTTTAACGAGCTTCATACCTCCGGTTATGCTACATATGCTCTGGCCAATGATTTTCGGCTTTTCACCCTATGGGGACCCATTTATTTTAGCCCAAGAGAGTAGCTAACCAGCCCAGCATGGAGAGTGGACTGCCCAACCCAAATCAGTTAGTCATTAAAGTCTTGTGTATTTAACATACACTTAAATACCTACAGTTATACTCAAATTGGTTATCAATAAATTAGGAGGAGATATTCAGGGACACCATGAGTTATCCACATATTAATTGAGTTCCTTATACAACTCAATCTCTTATTTGACACATCTATAAATTGTAAAACATTGCTCGGGGTAATGGGATGTAACCTCGAGCATTAAGAGACACTAATAAGAACATAGTAACCTCTCCATATACCTCGAAAAGTTACCAAACCACTTATATCGTTGTTTTATGTGTGATCTTTACTTATATTTGTTTTCGTGGATCTTTATTGTTGTTGATGTAAAAAATTAGATTGCTTCTAATTATTTAATCACAGATAAATATAAATGAGACAAAGAATTTTAAAGTGGTTCAGCCTTATAAGAATGGCCTACGTCCACTGTTTCTATTATTGCCAAGTGTTTTTGGGATTCTCGATATGTAATTTTATCAAGAAAATCCGGTCCCCCTGAATGAGGGTGATACAAGGTATTTATAGCCTTTAGGGTGTACATGTGAAAGGGTAAACAATTAATGCCCTTTAAGAGTATACGTCTGTATGATAAGCATTCAATGAATAGTTGAACTGTTGAGTTTCTGGCAATTAATGTTGTGGTCGAGATGCAGTTCGGATCGCCTTAGTTGCTCGTTGTTCAAGAGTTTCTCGGAGCGTTGGTGTTCCTCGGTGTACACTTGTTGCTCGGAGTGTGTAGGACTTGGTCGAGGAAATAGACTTCCTCGTTGCTATTGTGCCACGTAGATTGACACGTGTCTTCTTATTATTCGTCTATATCAGCATATTAATTTTGGTATCAACAGAAGCCCCCAATGTTTCATATTTCGAACTTTGTGGAATATGGAACATTCTTTCTCGGTATATGGCAATATTAAATGACCTTCCTGGTTTTTAGGAGCATTTTCTCCGTGTTCGAATGTCTTCCAAATTCGAAGAATCCGCCTTTTTGAATTTTTATAAGCGCTTCGATATTCGCGCACTTTTGTCCTTTTAGCCGCCGGTAGCGTAATAGTTTCTTTTTTGTAATCATTTCTTTCGTCGTTTCCCAAAGCAAAGTATTTAAACTTCATTGGCAATCCCATCATCTTCTACCTTTTCCAATTTCTGCTTTCGAGTTTTCCATAGCCTTTCTCTCTCTTGTGCGTTCATCCCTTTCTTCGTTTGTTTGTCAACAGATCTCCTTTTTCCTGTAAGATTTTCTTCCTTCTTCTTCATTTCTTTTTATTCACCATGGTTTATGTTATCGAATCTCTTGAGAAATTCCGTTCTGACTTTTCTATTCCATCTTGGGTAACTCTGGAGGATCTTTCTGAGCCTTTAGATTATTTTCGTTTGGCTAAGGGACACTGGTTCCCCAGCCTCTTTATTGCTGAATGTGGATTTTCTTTTCCACCAAACCCTTTGTGCTTAGAGTTCTGTCAGTATTTCGATGTTGTCCCTGCAAAAATAGCCCCCAACACATGGAGGATAGTTAATGGGGTGTATAGGTTAAATCAAACTCATGGAACCCGTATAGAAATTCCTGAGATTATGTATTGTTATAGATGGGCTGTTCTAGATAATATTTTTATTTAAAAACTAGATTTTTGAATAGGGCCTTAGTTGCCAACCTCCCTGATGCCAATAGGGATTATTTTGAACATGGGGTAATTATAAAAAATTGGCAACATGCCCCTTTGACTGGAGATGAAGTATATCAAGGTCCCAGATGCCCTCCATATGGCAATGGGATAGGTTATTTTCATTTTATTTTATTTATGAAATTATGATTTCATTATGTTTGAATAAATGTGTGACTGATATTTCACTATGTATTTGTTTGCAGTTGACAGTAAGAGAAAAACTCCAAAAGAATCAGAAGTAAATATTAAGCATTTGAAACATATCTGGAATTTGCATCAAAAAGTTACAGACGAGCATATCAGGTCTGCTTCATATTTATTACAGTATAGGAGTTACACAACATCCTTTACTGCTCGTTCTGTGGTCAGCACCAGTGAACCAGCGTCAATTCCTGAGGACTCTTTTCCAGAATCTCACATTCCTCTAAGTCAGAAAATGGGCAAAAGAAGAGTTCCTGCTCTCTTTGAGGAGACTACCTCTGCTGGATATGGGAAAAGAAACAAGACTGATGTCCCAAAGGGGACAAAGAAAGTAGATGCTGCCCCTTCTGTTGCTCCTCAGAAGGATGCCGAGAAGCCCCCAGTGGCTCCGAGCAAGAAAAATGCACTTGTGGAAGTGGTCACCATCTCCCCAACCAAAAGCTCTTCTTTGGTTGAAACTGTTGAACTGCCACCGAGGAGACTGAAGAAATCCTCCTCGGTCAATTTGACTGAAACCATTCCTCGGCTCTAAGTTAGTGGAGCTGGTGTTCCAACTATTATTCCCCCGAGCTCTGCAATGAGCTCGATAAAGTCTTGGACCATTCCTGAGGTTCAAGGAATTGAGGAGAGTATGTCTAGGGATGTGCTTACATCTTTGGCTACTCGTCACCTTGCTTCAGTAAGTTTCTCATATTCTGAATTTTCTTTCCTTCCATCAATACGTATATCTCTGTACTGACTTATCATTATCTCCTTTTTTCCAGCTGGTGAGTTGCTTCAACACCATTGTGAAGAAAGATGAAGCGATCAAGGCTTCTAGATCCTCGTCTGGAGTGGAGGATGCTTTGTTGGGGTTAACAAAATCTTTGAAGGATTCCCGTCAAAAATATGACGAGGACAGGGCTGAATGGGAGAAGAAGTTGGCTGCAATTGAGGCAAAAAAGGTGCAGCTGGAAAATAAAGTGAAAAATTTGGAGGGAGAGAAGAAGAAATATGACGAGAAGCTCAAGAGTTTTGGAGAGATTGAAGACAAGATGAAAGTGGCAGAAGAAGAATTGTCCCTTCTACGAGAAGTAAACCACCAGAAGGAAGAGGTGGAAGCTAAGTTGAAGGCCACCGAGGATCATCTATCCGAGAAGCTCTCCTCGGAGAAAATAAAAAGAAAGTTGGTGGTGAAAAAATCTTTCCGCACTGGATGGGAGAAAGGATGGGACAGGGGGTAGCAGCAATGATGACTCAGGTGCAGTACGGGAGTTTGAAATACTTCCGATATGGTTGGGTGGCTGCCCTGCAAGAGTTGAAGGTTAATGAGGACTCAGAATTGTTTCAACAGCATCTCCCTGGTCCTCCCCCAGCCATTGAAGATGAAAAAGAGGACGAAGCTGCCTCCGAAGAATCTTCAATGGTAGTGGGTGATCCCATCCTTACCCAGCCTGCCGACGAGGAGCTTTCATCTCTGCCTGCTCCTCCTGAACAATTTCCAGCTTCAGCCGACCAACTCGTTGTTCCCACCGAGCAACCGAGCTCCTCATCCCAGCCTCCCGAGAAAGTCTTGGGAGACAAGGAAAAGGTGTGAAGTTGTTCGGTATTCTCTTTCTATTTTTCTTCTTTTTCAAGTGTAACCAAGATCTTTGTAACTCAGCACTATGATCTAATAAAATTTGAGTTCTTTTCTTCCATATGATTGTCTCTTTTCTCTTCTTGTTGATGATTACTTTTTTTTTCTGCTAGTTTCTGGCCAGGATGGATCTGCTAATGATACAAAGTTGATGAAGCAATGTCATGAATATTATAAGGCTGGTCACACAAACCTGAGTGCATCAGAAGTTGCCGACATCCTTGGGCATGATGCTTCAGAACAGGCAATCGAAGCTTATCAGTACCTGAAATGCTTACTTGACCGAGCTGTGGCCAATAATGTGGCTTACTACGAAATAATTTAAGACTTGCAAGGTACTCTCGATGAACTTCAGCAGCAGTATAAAGAGTCTTCAGCTCTTTTGCATGAAGGATATGAGAAGAAACTCAAACAACTAGGTGAAAAAGGCTACGACAAGATGCTTGCTGGCTATGAAGTGAGAGAGAAAACATTGAGAGCAGATGTCGAAGGGCACAGGCAAATCGCTGAGGTATTGGAACAAGAAAATAACAATCTGCAAAAAGAACTAGCTCAGCTGAGGTCTGCTGCTTCATCTTCCACTGCCTTGGTACCGGTCAATGATGAAGGATTCTCATTTTTAGAAGTGGAAAATGCCAAGTTGCGAGAAGAGTTAGAGACTTTGAGAAGAGCTGGGCCTTCTACTGCTACTCGGGGACGAGGAAGAGGTTCTCGTGGACGAGGAAGAGTTGCTCAGAATGTTATCGAGGAACCAAGTTTTCGACCTGCTCGGGGAGGATCAAGAGTTCTTCGTCGTACTGTTGAAGAAGCTCGTACTCAATCAGCGTTGGAAAACCAAGCATTCCAATTGATGGCAAAAAATCAAGCCTTGTCTGAACTGTCCAAGAAAGTTAGAGAACTGGAACAACAACTCTCTTCAAAGCAATCGGTTTTGGAGACTAATGAACTTTTCATCCAGAGTCTTCACGAGAAGCTTGAAAAGTTAACATTTCAATTTCACAAATAGCCCAGGGAGTTTTGGATGGCTGGATACAACGAAGCACTATTCCATTTAGATGATCGTATCCAGAATGCCAATAATGAGGGCTACAAGCAAGGTTGGCTGAATGCCTTGGGCGTGCTGAAGCTCGAACAAGGACACTACCTGTGGGACTATTATGATCCTGGGGTACTAGACTTGCCTGTGCCACCTTATAAATTGGACATGGAATGGATCCCAACTCGTGCCATTCCTCGGAGCTTAATTGCAAAATACCTCGGTGACTACAATCTTCATTCTCAAATCGAGGTATCTCGTCCCGAGCATCTACTGAACACACCTTCAATAATGAACGTCAGAATGCTTCGAGATATTAACTTCATTAATTCTCCCCTTTGCCTGGAAGATCCTCCTGCTGGCGAGGAGCCTATATCGAAAGCTGAAGGAAAAAAGCCAATAGAATAGGAAATTCTGATGTAATAATTAGTACACAATTTAATATCAATGTAATAAATTTGTGTAATTCATTTTGAATTTAATGAAAGAATTTCATTTTTGTTTGCAAATTTGTATTGCTATTGTCTTATATTTGTCAAACACTTTATATTTGTGCTTGCATAACAATATTGTGTGGTTCATCCACCAACTTAGTAATAAAAAATTACAAGTATTAGTAATATTGCTCGATCACTTAATAACAAAGTAATGAGTATAAAAATGTTTAAAATTTTTCCAACCAACCAAGGTTGTTAAATTGTGTTTATCGACCAATTATAGTTAGTGGGTTTTTATCCCGACCAACCATACTTGGTAAATTTTTGTCTTTTTCATAAAATGTGTCCGATCAACCAAGGTCGATAAATTCTCCTTGTCGACCAACTACAGTTAGTGGGTTTTTATCCCCGACCAACCATACTTGGTTCAGTTTGGAATATTTTGTTCCTTGAGGAACTTTCGTATTTTCTGTAATAATCTTACCTCCCGACCAACATAAGTCGGCATTTGAGAGCATATCTTGTTTCCTAACCAATCGAGATTGGTATTTTTAGGAGTGTTGCTTTCGCCCTTTTACCAACCGGAGTTGGTCTGAGGTCAAACTATCATGTCCACTTGCCCTTTTACCAAAATTGGTCTGAGCCAGTGTCAGCCTCCTAACCAAAGGAGTATGGTTTGTTCTCGCTCTTTTACCAACCGGAGTTGGTCTGAGTTCGAACTATCGTGTTCACTCGCCCTTTTACCAACCGGAGTTGGTCTGAGCTAGTGTACGCCTCCTAACCAATGGAGTATGGTTTGTTCTCGCTCTTTTACCAACCGGAGTTGGTCTGAGTTCGAACTATCGTGTTGTTTTTACTGTCGAGCAGCGTAGTGTTACACACTAGTATTCCCCAAAAAACTTTCAATAAAAGGAGAGAAGATGGTGAAATATCATCGTTTTATTCATATTGATGGAACTGCTTTACATTTTACATCACTGATAATACTTGTGTAGGTGTTCAGCATTCCATGCATTCTTAAATTCCTCTCCTTCTAGAGTTGCTATTCGGTAAGTTCCTGGTCGAATGACTTCTGTAACTCGGTAAGGTCCATGCCAGTTTGCTTCCAACTTATTGTGCTTCTGAATGACCTTCTTTAGCACATAATCTCCTTCTTTTAAGTCGCATTTCTTCACCCTCTTGTTGTAAAACAGGGCTGTTCGTTGTTGGTAAGCAGCATTCCTAATGGCTGCCTCTTTTCTAACTTCCTCGAGCATGTCCAAATCTAATCTCCTCATCAAGTCGCTGACCGGAGAATTGAAATTCAGCACTCTGTGTGTTGGAAGACCCAACTCGGCAGGTATTACGGCCTCACTTCCAAATGCTAACATATATGGTGATTCTCCAATTGCTGCTCGGGGAGTTGTTCGGTAGGCCCACAATACGGATTGTAGCTCATTAATCCAATTAGCTTTAGCCTCACTTAGCCTCTTCTTCAAACCATTTAGTAATGTTCTGTTCGTCACTTCTGTTTGTCCATTGCTTTGAGGATGGCCTGGTGCTGAATGAACCTTCAAAATATTTGACTGATGACAATAGGCGGCAAACTCCTCGTTATCAAATTGTGTTCCATGGTCTGTGATGAAGGCATGAGGGAGACCATATCGGCAGATGATGTTCTTCCAAACGAATTGGTACACCTTCTCGTATGTCATATCAATCAGAGCTTCAGCTTCTACCCACTTAGTAAAATAATCCACTGCGACGACGAGGTACTTGAATCTTCCTTGGGTCGTTGGCAGTGGTCCAACCAAATTAATTCCCCATATGGCAAATGGCCAAGGGGAAGTTATGGGTGTCAACAATGCTTGTGGAGTTCGTCGAATGGAGGAAAAACGTTGGCATTTATCACATCTCTTAGCATAGGCTATACAATCAGCCCTCATCGTTGGCCAGTAGTATCCCTGCGTCATCACCCTTTGCAAAAGTGTCCGACCTGCTACATGGGCTCCACAGGACCTTTCATGGATCTCTTCAATCAATTCTTTCACCTCGGAGGGATGTACACATCTTTGTATACCTGCCATTTTAGTGGCGTCAACAGCAGATAAATGATGAGGATGAGATTGAAGATGAAGATAAACATTCACATCAAACATATAAGAGACAAAGATTTTTAAAGTGGTTCGGCTATAAGGAAAAGTCTACGTCCACTGTTATTTTATTCCCAGGGGTTTACAATAGCATAATGTGGTAGAGAGAGAAAGGATATGTATCTTGCGTATGGTGTTTCTTGGTTCTTGGTTTTCTTGGATCTCTTGGCTAAGGGAATACATGTATTTATAGTGATGGGAGATAAAGAGATTCATTGTATGTAGACATTTATACATTATGTCTACATTTAACGAATCTAATTGTTGAATTGCTTGGTATGCTATGTGTTGTCATCTACAATATAAATGTACATTAATGATCATTAAATGCATAGTTATCCTTTGATCTTCCATGTTGGTATGCCGACTAACTCTCCTCGGGTGCCGACTAACTCTCCTCGGGTATCGACTAACTCTCCTCGAGTGCCGACTAACACTCCTCGGGTGCCGACCAACACTCCTCGGGTGCCGACCGACTCTCCTCGGGTGTCGAATATTGTCACGTAGGATGACATGTGTCCTTTTCTGATTGGTCCTCGTAGATGGAGAATTTTTGCGTTAACAGAAGCCCCCAATGCTCCATGCTTGATGGTTTACTTGAAAGGATGGAGTATTTATTCTGCAGTGTTGCTCGGTGCTCGTGAAATTCTTGATCTACCTTCTTTATTTGTTTAACATAAAGTGCATTATCTCCTGGACGACATATGATGCAGGCTGATCGATGGTTACTAATCTTTCTTTTGAGGAACTCCGTGTGCTATGTATCACCCCTGGGAATTTGGATACAGCCATGCTATAGTATGCAGCTTGTAGCTTGTAGCTTGTCATAATCTTCAAGTATGTTGATTGGTTTGCTAGCCGACCAACTGCCTCCTGTGCCGAGTAACTGAGTGCTAACTTCACGTGCTTGATTCTTCTGATTTATGATCCTCTGAATACTTTGTCGAGTAACATACTAGCTTTTGAACCCAACTCTTCAATCTGATTAGTACCAAGCTAGTGGTGGACTTTGAAACATTTTCACACAACTTCTTCTTCATTATTCGTCGAGACAGTAGTAGCAAAGATCTCAGTGTAGTAGATGCTGATTTTGACTTCTACCTCTGCTCGGGGACGAGCAAGAGCTGCTCGAGTAACTATCGAAGAACAGAGAACTCAATCTGCTTTGGAGAATCAAGCCTTCCAACTAATGGCAAAGAACCAGGCCTTGGCTGAGATGTCCGAGAAGATCATGAGTCTTGAAGAGCAACTTCCTTCTCGGGGACGAGCAAGAGCTGGTCGGACAGACCATCTGTGATGAACATCAGAATGCTGAAAGATTTTAACTTCATAAACTCCCCTTATGCTTTGGATGATCCTCCTGCTGGCGAGGAACCTGTTTCAAAAGAAGAGGGAAAGAAGCCAATAGAGTAGGAATCTCAATGTAATAGTTAGTATACATTTTCATTCTCAATGTATTTTGTTTTTTATTTTAATGAAAGACTTTCATTTTTGTTCGCAATCTTAATTGCTATTGTCTTGTAAAATACTCTACATCTGTGCATATGTATAAGTTAAAAAGATAACAATATTGTGTTGTTCATCGACCAACTTAGTAATAAAAAAGTTACAAGTATAAAAAATGTTGCTCGATCACTTAATAATAAAGTCACGAGTGTAAAAATGTTTAAAATTTTTCCAACCAACCAAGGTTGTTAAATTGTGCTCGTCGACCAATTATAGTTAGGGAGAGTTTTTATCCCCGACTAACCATACTTGGTAAATTTTTGTCTTTTTCATAAAATGTGTCCGACCAATCAAGGTCGATAAATTCTCCTCGTCGACCAACTACATTTAGTGGGTTTTTATCCCCGACCAACCATACTTGGTACAATTTGGAATATTTCTTCCTCGTCGACCAACTACGTTGATACAGTTTGGAATATTTTTTCCTCGTCGACCAACTACGTTGATACAGTTTGGAATATTTCTTCCTCGTCGACCAACTACGTTGATACAGTTTGGAATATTTTTTCCTCGTCGACCAACTACGTTGATACAGTTTGGAATATTTTTTCCTCGTCGACCAACTACGTTGATACAGTTTGGAATATTTTTTCCTCGTCGACCAAATACAGTTAGTGGGTTTTTCAGGTGAGAGAAAATTATTTTTTATATTGATCCCTTCCTATTCCCTATTTGGAGAGATAAAAATATGGTGAATGATTAAAGTTATTACCAAATTTATATAAAAAATCAATCAATTTGACTTTATTGACATAAATGGAAGCTGAACCAAATTAAGTATATAGTTCATAAAAATGAATGCAAAGAGACTCAAACTTGAAGAGAGAAAATAGATCTGGGTCATGATTTCCATGAGAAAACTTTTTATTGTCTTTAACCTTTTCCCATTCTTTTATTAAAAATATGATGGGAATTTGAATAGACATCAAAGATCTTACAAAATTTATAATGAAAATTATCAATGAAAATTATCAAATCTTATCATCGTCGTATATATTGGTATATGTAATCATTTAAAATATTTATTCCATGATATAAAATTGAAACTTGAGAATCAAGCAAAGAGTTATGATTTATGAAATCAACTATTTTTCAGATTTCTAAATAAGAATTAATCTAACAGTTATGATTTTAAAATCATGATATGCAATATTTTGCAAATAAAAATTGGACAATTAATTTATGTATATAAACATAAAAATCATGATTGAATCATATAAAAAATAAAAACTTAGCTTTTGATGGAGAACAATGCTTGTAACACGTTCCCACAGACGGCGCCAATCTGTTGAAGACAGAAAATGGCCACTGCCATTTTAGTGGCGTCAACAGCAGATAAATGATGAGGATGAGATTGATGATGAAGATAAACATTCACATCAAACATATAAGAGACAAAGATTTTTAAAGTGGTTCGGCTATAAGGAAAAGCGTACGTCCACTGTTATTTTATTCCCAGGGGTTTACAATAGCACAATGTGGTAGAGAGAGAAAGGATATGTATCTTGTGTATGGTGTTTCTTGGTTCTTGGTTTTCTTGGATCTCTTGGCTAAGGGAATACATGTATTTATAGTGATGGGAGATAAAGAGATTCATTGTATGTAGACATTTATACATTATGTCTACATTCAACGAATCTAATTGTTGAATTGCTTGGTATGCTATGTGTTGTCATCTACAGTAAAATGTACATTAATGATCATTAAATGCATAGTTATCCTTTGATCTTCCCTGTTGGTATGCCGACTAACTCTCCTCGGTGCCGACTAACTCTCCTCGGGTATCGACTAACTCTCCTCGGGTGCCGACCAACACTCCTCGGGTGCCGACCAACTCTCCTCGGGTGTCGAATATTGCCACGTAGGATGACATGTGTCCTTTTATGATTGGTCCTCGTAGATGGAGAATTTTTGCATTAACAATTGTAAGGATGCGGTTCAATCTAATGCAGGGCATAACGGTCGAACAAAGGTAAGCAAAGGAGGAGATAAGAATGATACTCCAAAAAAGGGGAGCAAAAATATGGGCAAGAACGACTCCAAGAATGGGAACAAGGATGATCCTCCAAACGCGTTCCAGGCTATTAACACAGTCTTCAAGGAACTAATCTATAAGATCTTGAGCAAGATAAAAGACCAATCGTTTATCAAATGGCCCGAGATGGTGGTGACCCAATAAAAAAACAACGCACTGAGATGCATATTTCACAAGGAGGGCGACCACAGTACTGAGAATCGCAAGGCTCTGAAGTCACACTTGGAAGAATTGGCCCAAGCTGAGCATCTCAATGAATACATAAAAAATAAAGTAGGCGAGGTCACAGCCAATGGAGGACAAAAACTAAATAATGTCCTTAATGACGACATGGGACTGGAGTTTGTGATAATTCATGGGGCATTCTATATATAGCAGATCCAAGGGAACGTTATTCGGATGGAACTGAAGAAAGTCACTATTATCATGGAGGCATTATAGATTGATCCTGTAACGAGATAAGCTGGTAAGCATCGGTGACCAAAGGACATCGACTACACTAAACACATCAACTTCACTGAAGAAGATTTGATTGGAGTAAGGACTCTACATCACGATGCACTCGTGATAACCCTCAGAATTACAAATTAGGATGTCAACAAGCTGCTGGTGGATCAGGGAAGCTCGTCAAAGGCGATGTACCTGGAGTTGTTCCACAAGCTGAAGCTCAACCTAACCGACCTCAAGGAGGACACACTTCTATTAGTCAGCTTCACGGGAAGAATTACAATGTCACTGGGAAATATAGTCATGTTAGTCAGAGCATGTAATATCTTGAAGCTAATTAAGTTCTTAGTGGTAGACATATAGTCTCCATATCACGCCATTCTAAGTAGAGGCTGGTTGGACACCATGAGGGTCGTACCATCTACCTACCACCAAAAACTGAAGCGTATTATCGACCCTGGGCATGGTTAAAATTCATGGAGACTAGGCTATTGGGAGAAAGTGTTTCATCGCGGCTATCTGTCTCAGGAAGGAAAAGAAAAATGAACCAAATGATGATCCAGATGAAACCCATGAGGGGGATACACCCTTTAAATAATAATTAGGGTACAACCGACTAGGGATGGAGGGTACCAGGGTTCACCCCGTTGACAAGTTCATTGAAAGCCTGAAGAAAGTTGCAGCTGATGATAACTTACCGGAGAGAAAGTTTCTGATCGGAACCGCACTCGTCGATCACGTTAAGAAAGAGTTGAATTCCTTATTGAGAATCAATCTGGATGTTTTTCCTTGGGAGCCATATGATCTGACTATGATTGATCCTGATGTAGCCTGCGATCATCTACATGTTGACCAGACCTTCAAGCCAATCACCCAAAAGTCCCGTCGAACAATCCTCGAAGGCGGTAGAGAACTAAGTGGGGAAGCTTCTGGATGTAGGATCCATTAGGGAAGTTCAGTTCCCTAAGTGGTTATCCAACCCAGTGGTGGTGCAAAAGGGTAACGGTAGTTAGAGGGTCTGTATTAACTTCACAAGCCTCAATAGGGCATGTCCTAAAGATAACTTCCCACTGCTTAAGATTAATCAGTTGGTTGACGCTATAACAACGTATGAAAGGATGAGTTTTTTGGATGCCTATTCAGAGTACCATAAAATTTCATTATTCGGCCCCAACCACGATAAAATGTCCTTTATAACCATGATTATTACAAGGTCATGTCGTTTGGCCAAAAAAATGCAGGAGAAACTTATCAGAGGCTGATCACGAAGATGTTCAAGGGGCATATGGGAGACACAATGGAGGTCTACATCGATGATATGTTATTTAAGAGCAATAACAGAGACGACCACCTCACGAACTTAGCTAGGACCTTTGAGATCCTCAAGAAGTATCAGATGAAACTCAATGTAAGTAAGTGTTTATTTGATGTCCAATTAGGTAAATTTCAGGATTATTTAGTCAGAAAAAGTTTAATTGAGGCCAATCGAGATCAGATTGATGCCATCACCAGGATATAGACTTCACGAACATTGTGAGGTGTTCAAAAGCTCGCTGGTATGCTCGTAGCACTCAACCGCTTCATCTTCAAGTCCTCAAAATGCTTTCAACCATTCTTTCATATTTAAAGAAATATAAATACCTCATTTGGAACGATAGTTGAATATGATCTTTGGAGGAGATCAAGTCCTACCTTAGAAAATAACCCCTATTGGTGATTCCTGATGATGGAGACCTATTATATCTCTATCTCGCAGTATCAGACCACGTGTGAGATTGGCTCTGGTATGTGAGAAGTACGGAGGATAATATCCTATTTATTATGCCAGCAAGACACTTCTGGATGCAGAACAACGCTACTTACCCTTGGAAAAGCTTGCCTATACACTGGTGGTTGTCTCAAGGAAGTTGAAACACTACTTCAATGCTCACTAAATAATAGTGATCACTTAGTATCCCCTAAAAGTTATTCTTATAAAATTCGACCTCTCTGGATGAGTCTCGAAGTGGTCGATCAAGCTCGGGAGGCTCAATATCCACTTTCAACCGCGAATAGTGATTAAGGGACAAGTCCTGGAAGATTTTATCGTTGAGTTTATGGGTGACCAACCTATCAACCAACATGAAATAGAGCATCCAATAAATGGGGAACAATAGTCTAAGGACTAGACCCTATATATTGATGGAGCCTCCAAATCCAAGGGGCCAAGAGCAGGAATCGTCCTTGTCACCCCAAAAGATACTGTCATCGAATAGGGAATCAAATTAGGATTTGAAGTCTCCAATAACGAAGTTTGATACGAAGTACTGATTGTTTGCTTGCGCAAGGCCCAAATGCTGGGGGCAAAGCGCCTCAACATATTCGGTGATTCCAAACTGGTCTTCAAGTAAGTGGATGGATACTTCAACGCAAAAGATGATAGGATGGAAGCCTACCTCACCATAGTAAGAGAACTTATGGCAAGATTCAAGAAGGTTAATATTCAGCGATTTCCCTAGGGAGCAGAACAGTCACGCCAATGCCTTAACAGCCCTAAGTTCAGTAGTGGACTCCAATCTTAGAAGAACTATCTAGATAGAGTTCCTCTCCCATCCAAGCATCGACCAGACATCGATCGTCGAATAAGTCCTCCTCACAGAGAAGGCCTCTAGTTGGATGTATCCCATCATTTCCTATCTACGGAGTGACATGATGACTAATGACAAGATATTAGCTCATCAAGTAAGGGGAAAAAGAAACCCGTTTCTACGTCGCCCCAGGAAGAAAGATCTACAAGAGATCATTCACATGCTCTTACCTCCAATGCATCCACCCACATAACACTGATCAAGTTCTTAGTGATCTTCACGATGGTATTTGTGGGAGTCACACATGAGGGAGTTCATTGGCCTTTCGAGCGATTAAGGAAGGTTATTGGTGGCCTCACATGTAAAAGGACACAAGTACCTATGTTAGCTGATGTGAAAAAGTGCCAGAAATTCTTTTCTATGATCCACCAGCCAGCTAGAGACCTGAAATATTTGACAAGACCTTAGCCATTCACGCAATAGGAACTAGATATTATGGGACCACTACCTACTGTATCTGAAAATCACAAGTATTTACTGGTCGGCACAAATTACTTTACCAAGTGGGTAGAAAACGAACCACTGGAGAATATTCGTGACACCGACATGACCAGGTTCATCTGAAAAAGCATTATAACACACTTTGGGATCCCAAGAACTATCATTATCGACAATGACACACAATTTGAAATAGTATTCTTTTAAAAAGTTTATGATGAACATGGCATCAAGCACCACCTCAGTTATGTGGCATATCCCCAAAGCAACGGTAGGGTAGAAGCTTTCAACAAACCATGCTCGACGGTCTAAAGAAGAGGCTGAAAAGAGCCAAAGGTGCATGGGTGGATGAGCTCCCCCATGTTCTGTGGCCCTGCCGTACTACTCCTAGAAGACCAACTGGGGAAACAATCTTCACACTCGCCTACGAAATGGAAGTTATTATCCCAGTTGAAGCAGGCCTCCCTACCATGAGAACCACCTTGGTCAATCAAGGCCTGAACGATGATGCATTGTGCATTGAACTTGACTTAGCGAACGAGAGAAGAGAATCGGCCATGATCAAGTTAGCTTCCCACCAACAACAGTTGGCCCCCCAAGCAGTACAACAAAAAAGCCAATTTGAGGAAAATGTAAGTAGGAGACTATGTCCTAAGGAAAGTCCATGACAGTGATGTAAAACCATCAGATAGCAAGTTGGGACCAAACTGGGAAGGACCTTTTAAGGACCAAACTGGGACGACCTTCAAGGAGCATATCACTTGGAATTACTGGAGGGCGATGAGATACGAAGAGCATAGAACGCAACCAATTTCAAAAAGTTATACTTTTAGTCTTTTTCGTCTTTTATTAACACATTTAGTTTATGCAAATTTTTATTTCAAACTTATGTTGATTTTAAGTTATTATTCAATGAATAAATGCCAATTGGATATCGCATTTTGATCTCATATATTGGTTGCATCGAATTTCTTTGCATCTCAATATTGTGCATCATTTCCAAATGATAACTCCCCCGACCACACGAAGAGATACCTTTGGTTAACAGAAGGATCCTTAGCTTGTCATAGCCAAAGAACTTCCCCGTGCATAACGAAGCGAATGTGGATTACAATAATTTGTTTAGTTTATTTCAATCAAAAAGTTTCATCATGCCGAGAAGGTTTCACACTAATTACAATAAGAGATTAAAATATTTTAATTTCTATAATCCTCGGGTCTTTGTCATAAACACAGTAGACCTCACGAGTTGCCCCGGCAATAGGGAAAGACCTACAGGAGATGCTTAGGTAAAACAGGGAACTTAGGTTAGTCACCAACTGCATTGGTCACGAAAAACTTTATTGGGTGGATAGCCCATCAACCAGGTACATTCTCGTTATCATCTCACCTAGGCCTAAGGGAGTGTGATGACATAACCTAAAAGGTAAGGCAGATGGAATGATACTGCAAAGGCATATTGGACTGGGAGAATGTTCAAACACAAGTTAATAAAGTTATTTAGTCTGCAGAGTCCCAAAATGGTTAACATTTGTTCTTAAATTATTTAGTCGACTAAGAAGCCCAAAATGATTAGCCCTAAATACGAACTCATTTAATTGGTAAGAGGCCTAAAATGATCAACACTCTTACATGACCGACTAAGGTCTAATATATTCTGTAAAAAATAACCATTTTCTAATTAATAGTCTAAACATAAAGACAGTTATTAACTCAACTTTAGTCAGCACATGCTCAAAATATGGAACGAGTTTATAAATTAAACTTTATATATTAACAAAAATTGGAAAGTACAATTACTTGAAGACAAAATATACAAAGACCCAACAAAGACCTAGACCAACTAAGGATGCTGAGCAAGGTAATCCGTAATATGCACTCTTTGGCCATCATTTGAGTTGGGAGAAAATACCTCATCATCATCCTCAAGGTAATGGTTTAGGAGCTGAGTAGGAATAACATAAATAGGGATCCATTTGTCATATTTTGAGAAAGGATTATGCAAATAAGCAACGTAATCAACATGGTACTTATACCACAGGTCGAATTCCCTAGGTGTCTTGACTTCTCTGAGGGCAGTCAACCACCCACGATTGAATGCAACTTCCTCAGCCTCCTTTAGCCTTATTGGGGCATCAGTATAACCCTCTTTATAACCATCTACCCTGGCTTCTCGAGGGCCCATTTTAAACAAATGTCCCAGCCTCTTCACGTCTCTCTAGAGTCCGACTGCAATAACATACGCAGTTTGGACATCCTTCTTCAGCTCGATGACCTCCTTTTTCAGAGCGTCGTTATCGGTTTGAAGTATTTTGCCCACTTGGCTCATTCCATTGTTCTCTATGAGTTGAGCCCTTTGACCATTCACTCCTTTTGAATGGAAGAATCGATCTCCTCCATGACTTGAATGTCATCCTTCATCTTAACGACCAGCTTGGACTGGCTCTTGTACTGCTCAGTCTTCACCTTCAAGGACTTGCAAATTCTTACAAATGCCTATCGAGCTTAGTGGCTAATATTAGGTCCTAAAATCATCCCCAACTTTGAGGTAGGGGAATGTATTCCTCGTCAGGCTGCAAACAACATAAGAGATAAGATTATAATTAAACATCAGTATATGTAAAAGGGCAGAACACAAGAATATAAACAAAAGTTCTTTTCCATTGATTGATAAAAGGGACAAAGTCCAGCACAACTAAAGGAAAAAGAAGATTACAGGGAACGAAAGGTAGAAAAAAGGAAAAGTCCTAAACTAAAGGCCCTATTCCTTCACCTTCCCAGAGTTGTCTACTGCCTTCCCCTTCTCGACAGGCCTCATTTCTTGGTCGAGAGTTGCCCTGACCTAAGCAGACTCATTCTCAATTTGGTCGGCAGGCTGACCAACGTTTGGCTCTTCTTATGTGACAGGATTGGGTCCAAGAGAGTGAAACTTGAAGAGCTCAGATTCAGAGGGAACTCCCACTGCCCCTAGTGCTTGATCCCATCCTTTCTTGAAGGAAACTTTCTTTTCGTAGCCTATCTGGAGTTCGGCATCATTATAGGCTGCATTCCAGCCTTCGGTGTAACCGTCGTACTTCTTTTATGAGATCTCCTGCTCTAACTTCTGAACCTTCTCGAATAGGTTCATGTTTTCTTCAACCCGCTTTTCTTTCTCAGCGACCACCATATTCTTGGCCATTTGGAGATCGATATAGGCCTTTGCCAAGCTCTACCTTTCTCACTCCCGAGCTGCGTGGGCGTCAACCAGGTCTTTTTCAGACTTATTCAGGGCATCTTTCAACTCCTAGTTATTTTTGGATTGGTTGGCATGACCATCCAAGAGAGTAGTGAAATCAATAAAAAATTGTACAAAATAGGAAGATTTAAGTTAGTACGAAGAAACAAAATGCAGAAAAAATGAGATAAGAGAATAAAGGAAAGAAATTTACCAGAGCAAGTCCCTGAGCGAACTTGAGTGCAACCTGGGCCAACCCCTGCCGTGAGGAACGCTCGCACTCGGCCGTGAGCACATCCTCCTTTAGCAGGTTAAGGGCAAGGATGGGGGTGTTGGCCACATTGGACCCCTCATTAGATGTAAAATAGGGCACAACGGGGGCCTTTAAAGCCAACCTTCTTAGCTTCTTCCTTCTTTTTCTTCTTATATCTATCTCTCTTCTTCTTTTTCTCCTTTCTTCTTATACTTTCTTCTTCTTATTCCCCTTAGCTCCTGGGATGGAGCCACTAAGCCTTTAAAAATCCACCTCTGGCCTCTTTAAAGATTTTATTCGATCAGACACCCATACAATCATCATCATCAACATTTATCACTCTCTTCTTAACATGGGGTGCCATTTCTTTTTTTATTTTTCTTCTTCATCTTCTTCTTCTTCTTCTTCTTCTTCTTTTCCTCTTCTTCTAACACAACTTGTTCAGAGGGACCAACTTCAAGAACCTTCAAGTCGGGGACTTTATTAATCGACCGAGCAATAAAACTACTGGTAGTGTTCTTGTACTCGAGCAAGTAGGCTACAAAACATGGATGCTCACCTTTTGGAAGTCTATTCTTAACTTTCTAAGCCTTCAGGATATTAGTAACACTCACCTCGCTCAAATCAGGTTCTTAATTTTTATCATGAGCTACAAAACAAAGGGAAAAAAATCAACCAAAGGATAGGAAATGGAAGCGGTGAGCAAGTAAACAAAGGAAGAAGAAACAAAAAGTAAATAGAAGAAAAAATATTGTGAACTATTAGTTATTTCCCCAAGACAGAAATCCAGGGGCCCCGGTATCTCTTGCCCTCCGTAATTGGATAATGTTGCCAATTTTTGGCAATGAACCCAGTAATCTTTGTGAGAATCTCGGAGGTTTACAACTAGAACCCTAGCAACTTTCCTTGTCTTCAATATAAATTATCGTCATTGGTACGCGACCATACATAACAATAGCAGAGCTCAGCAAGCCATAGATTGGTCCCATACAACTAGTTTATTCTATAAACCCCATTTACAATCTTCCAGACATTAGGGTCACACTGAGCAGCGACGACATATAAATATTCGAAGAACCTTAAAAAAATAGGGTTTAAGGAAATGTCAAACCCCCTTGGGTGATCAATAGGGTGTGAATCCAGTGCCACCCTTCAATGTTACAGACATCTTTAGGGATGGGGGCACACTCAATTTCAATCCAATCAGTAATATTGTAAGTTATCCTAAATTCTGCTATCAACTTGTTATCTAATAGCGACATGGATAATACAAAAGAGAAAAAACCTAGCAACAGACGAAGAACAATCAAAGAAGTGGAAACAAAGAGGAGATGAGGGGAACTTACAAGAATCAATGGAAGCTCTGAGAATACGAGAAGCTGAAAAAGTAGACACTGGAATCTCAGTAGGAAAATAAACGTCTGAAAGATAGCAGTTGAGGATGATGTATCTTTGTTTGAAGTCCGAGCTAATGATGGAACACGATAATCAAGGAGGATTTTGGTGCCTCATATGTCTACTCGAACCAACGTATCCTTACTTATTCAATAAAACTACAAGTTTTCCATGGTGTTTAACCTCGGACGAGTGTGCCCTCTTGAGTTCACCAAAATTACAAAATTGTCACTCCGATTTTAAGATAAAGTTTTAAGCCATGGGTCTTGAGCTTAATTAAAATTTGTTGGCCCAAATATTCAACCCGAAATTTTTAGGGGCAATTGGAGGGACCCATTTATTTTAGCCCAAGAGAGTAGCCGACCAGCCCAATATGGAGAGTGGACTACCTGGCCCAAATCAGTTAGTCATTAAAGACTCGTGTGTTTAAAATGCACTTAAATACCTACGAATATACTCAAATTGGTTACCAACAATCTCAGAGGAGATATTCAGGGACACCATGAGTTATCCACTTGCACTACACCAAAAATAGCAATCTGGCATGGTTTAAAAATGTGTCAGATCAAATCTGGCATGGTTTTGAACTGTGACAAAATTAAGTGTTCCAAATTGGTCATTTTTTTCTGGCACGGTTTAAAAGTGTGCCAGATTTAGCGAAACATGAACCCTTCTAGGACACTTTAAAACAGTAACAGAATTTAATATTTTTGGCACACTTTATAACTGTGCCAAATTAAATACATTTTGGTACACTTTTGGCACAGTTCAAAATCGTGCCAAAATTTGATACACTTCTGACACAGTTTTAAACTGTGCAAATTTTTTTACCAAAGAAAAAAATTAATTATAAATAATATTACCAAAAAAAAAATCAACAACATTTCCACTATTTTTCATACATGTTTTAGAATAATAAAAATTTAATAATAATATAAAACTAGCATGGCAAAAATAGTACAACAACAATACAAATAGTCCACAACAATACTAATACACATCCAAACAATAAGCCCACTAAAAATTAATGGCTCAAATTCCATTAATAGAAAATTCATGTCAATACATATGAAATTCATCTCAATACATGAGGAAATTTGAATTTTATCTCAATTCATGTCAATATAAAATTCATGTCAATACATATGAAATTCATCTCAAATTCCCAGGTCTTCTCTTCAAGCGGCACTAACGTGTTTAACTCCTCATTTATCAAGCAGCACTGATTCACCTCTACATGCATAACCATCAAGCTCCAAATGAGTTCCAGCCTATATAACAAACAAACAAAATAATAAATCACTCATTAGTGAAATGCACACGCATAAATGAGTGAGAAAATGATTACAACCCACTCCCTTTTTCTCAACTCATCACATCTCAACCTGGTTTTAAAATCAATACTCATCACACAAATCATAATCTAATAATAAACTCACAAATAGCAATACCTATAAATAATCAAAAGGAATTTCTATAAATAACTATAAATAATCAAACAAAACTAATGTTTGTAGAGTATCATAACATCAAGTAATATAAATAACAGAGTGACAACATGGTCCCTCGTAATCTCATAATCTTCTAAAAATAATACATTAGAAATGATCCATATACTTACAAATATATCGGATTCTCCAAGAGCCAATGCTTTGAAGACATCGATCCCACGCTGATAAGCACCCAAAACTGTACAATTTATACCCCGAATAGACGTACTTTAGTTGCTAATTCTCGATAATATGGGTCTTATATGCTTAATTGTTCATTATGCAGGCTTAATTGTGCATTGCAGAGTTCGAACGCTTAAATCAAGACAATTGTGTGCCGAATGGAGCTAATTTTCTCTCCCGTAACCTATCCCAAACTGTCACCCAAGCCCATGTGTGTTAGTTTGTGCCCTTTTATTATTTTTTTAGAATTTTAGTTTGAGTCATTTTTATTTTTAGGATTTATTTCAGATTTATTTAATATTTTCTAGGTTTATTTTCTATTTTTATTTTTATTAGTATAATTTTATTTTATTTTGATTTTTATTAGTTTTAATTTTATTTTTATTTTTATTTTATTAGGATTTTAATTTTTAGGATTTCATTTATTTATTAATTTTTACATTTTCTTTTTAGGATTTTAATTTTAAGTTTTATTAGATTTTATTTTAATTTTAATTTTAATTTTTAATTTTATTTAACTCTTGATTTTATTTTAGAATAGGATTTTATTTTATAATTTTATTTTTATTAATTAGTTTTAGTGTTGTTTTTATTAAGGGCTCAAATTAAATACACACACATAACTCACCTACACCTAAACACACACAACCACACACCCCTAGCTTCCATACACCCTACCTCACCCAATTACACTCCCTATCATCTTCAAGCTTTCACCCTCTCTCTCCACTCTCCTCTAAACCCACTTCCCCCATTAACAAAACCATCCCACCTTTCTCTCTACTCCATATACCCACAACCCCCATCTCTCATCCAACCAACCACCAACCAACACCGGCGGCCCCCCGTCGCGAACCACCTACGACCCCAACTCCGGCGAACCCCTTTTCCACTCCTACCACCGGCGAACTCCTAACCAATGACCAAAGTCGTGCTACCCCTGCCATACTCCGGCAGCACGCCGCTACCTCCTCCAGCCACGCCACAAGCCAACCAAAAATCTTACCCGATTTCAACCCATGCCATCCAAACTCAAAACCCATTTCCCCATCTCTAAACCAAGTCACGATTTGTTTCCACCTGCCATTTCCCAAACCAACAAAACCAAAGCCAAATAAATGCCCATGTGTCTTATTAAACCCCACTTAAACCAATTTACCCTTAAAAACCCCAACTACCTATTTTACCTTTACCCAAACTACCCTTAAACCATATCAGATTTTTTATACCCTCATTCTCCCACTATCATGACCTCACACCCAAACCACATGCACCCTCTATTAAATTCCTAAACTAACCCTCACCCAATACCTTACACACCCTCTTGCACCTTTGTCTACCAAAATACCCCTTAGCCCTATTTGTGCCATGCATCTACTATAAATGAAGATCAAGACCCCAATTCAAAAATACACCTTTGTCTCTAGCTTACTCCCTATGATGTGGATTGATACCCTTACTTACCTCTACACTTTAGTTGTTATATTTTGTAGGTTTTTGAGGTTTTGATTAGAAGGAGCTTGTACAACAACGACAAATATACGCAAAAGTTTTTTCTATCAAATGGCGCCGTTGCCGGGGAGATGAAAAGCCATTTTTATCAAATGGCGCCGTTGCCATTCTTGGGATCGTGAAGCACTTGGAGCGAATTTCATATTGTAGTTCATTTATTTTGTATATTTGGTTGCATTTTAGTACCATTTTTTTTTTAATTTTAGAAGGCTTGTATTAGGATTTTTAGCTTGGCTTGTATTGCGGTGCTTAGAGACACCATTTATTTTCCATTTAAAATTATAATAATTAAAGACAAGCGTGATAGGGAAACCGGACAAGGTAGAGAGAGGGTATCCAAAGGCGAGGATTTAGAAGCCTCTCTACCTTGGGTCAGTAGGACTCCTGGGGACGACTGAGATAGGCGTATTCTCCCCCCGATCGACTTAAATTTTTTGGCACCCCACGTCGTAAAAACCGTGAGAGGTATATTTCTTACACCCTCGCGCCTCTCCTGTTAGCGAGTCAATTCTTTTGTGTGCTCTTGTGTGATTTTATTCTTGCATTTATTTTCGAATGGTGTGATGAATCAAATTATTAAGACCTACACCCGGTCACTCAGGAGAAGGGATTTCATCACCTGACTCACTCGCTTATCATTGTGTGCTACCCTTGCCGTCATTAAATTTAAAATCAATCAACTAGGTAGCCCACTAGGAGAAAATTTTGCAAAGGCGATCACTAAGATATTTTCGTGAATTTTTATCGCCCGCGGACTTAATTAAAATTTGACTACCCTCTCACTAATTCTAAAGATAAAAATTGGCTATGTGCTAGTTAGGAAATTTTCTTGACTTGTGTGTGTGTCCATTTCCATTCATTTCTCGGTAGTCGGTTTTAGTTGGTTCGTCCAATTCAAAGAGTCCATATTTTTCCCCACCTTTTCTTCCAAAAATCCAAATATATTTTCTTCCATTATTTTTAGAAAAATCCAAATATATTTTCTTTCATTTAAAAAAAAATCCAAAAATATTTTCTTTCATTTTTATAAAAAAATCCAAAATATTTTCTTTCTCCCATTTTTCGAAAAATTCAAAAATATTTTCTTTCCTTTTCAAAAAAATTTACAAAATCCAAAAAATATTTTCTCTCCTCATTGCCGAAGAATGTCCTTTATGGGACTACTTTGGTCATTTTTCATTGACACGTGACACGTGTGAGAGTGATCCCGAGTCGTCTCTTTATGATATTCTTAGTCGTTTCACCTCTCTCACGAGTACCGTTGGTACTCTTGACCCATCCATGCATACACCTCCTATTCCATCACCCTCGGTGTCAAGTGTCGACGTGCCTCCTCCTTTGTTGTGCACCCACTGTTATTATGCCGATCACATGTCCCATGAGTGCCCATACTTTTCATATCCATCCAAAACCACCATGGAACATGTGTATCCATGTGACACTATTTCGGAACCCACCTCGGCCTATTATCCCGATATACCCAATCCCGAGTTGTGTGAGTCCCCGAGTTATTCGTGGAGACCTAATCACCCTTCCATGCAATACAAATTCCAACCCGATGTTGTGGATCCTCACACATTCCAACAGTCGTCATGGCAACCTTGTGCACCCGTTCACGATCAGTTACCTCACTACGCACCCCATGAGTATCAACCATTTGTCCATCACGAAAGCGGTCCTTTCGTGTATGATGTACTTGGCCCCACCCCACACACTTCCTTTGAGTATTCTCCGTACACTCCCGATTATAGCGTGTTGTGTCCACCTCAACCACCACCACCGCCCATCATTCCACCAACACCGTCATCCACATCCGCTCTCGAAATCCTCTTGCAAAAGTTCATACTTGAGCAAGAGCAAGCCATTCAAACTAAAGCTCTCCAAAGGCTTGAACAAAGGTTAAATGAATTGGAGTGTGCGAGAGAGTCGGATATTCTTATGGCCCCACCCATCGTTGCAACCGAGTGTGACGATGATGTGTCATCTTGTGACACAAATTTTGTGTGTGACCAACCCTACCACCCAGAGAATCTCGAAGTTGTGACCATTCCATGGTCCGGGTTCCAAGTCGATAATTGTGTTGACTTACCTTTAGATAGTGAGCCTGATCAATTCCCACCATGTCCACATGAACCCATCATTGCGGTTCATATTCCCACTCACTTTTCCGTCGAATCCAAAATAATGCCCGAGTCTACACCTATCAAGCTTCACCCTTGTGTTCCTGAGGAACCACTTCATTCTAGGTTAGCTCCGGCTACGGGTTCTCACCATTTTCTCGAGATAAAATCTGTGATAGTTTCTAACTATCCGGATTTGGATCCTATTCCTCCATGCATGGCTCCTGTTGAGCCCGATATTTTTAGTGGATCCTCTATCTCCGATCTTGATGCCTCGTTTGATCCACCCACCACATTCACCAATGATACCTTTTTGGAGAAGTTGACAACTCCATCTTTATAAACCACACTCCCTTGTGAGTATTCCTTTACTCCTCTCAATGAGTATGTGTCTCCCACGCTTGAGTTGGATCATCTTCCTCCACCGTTTATCCCACCCGATGCACCATTTGTCCCACCCGACCCACCCATTATCCTTTCTACCCCACCACCTGGTTTGGATCTTGATTTTGCACATTTCAAGTTTCCACCTACATATTTAGATCCTCACCTAAAACCATCCCCCACCATCTACGAGAGTATTTGTGGTGATACTTTTCACTTCCGTGACATCGAGCTTGTTCCTCCATGCACACCACTCTCTTATGGTGTTGACTTTTCCCATCGACAACTCCCTGGCGTGTCACGGTGCGACCAATATCATCGCCCATTTATAGAATGGTCGTGTGATTTTTATGAGCCCCACCCCATTCCACTTTCTACACCATTCCGCCTCCCTCACCAATTAGAGCACCATTCTTATAGGGCCCTAGTTGCCCTCACCTTTCGGCTCAATAAGGCCCGTGATCGATGTTTCATCACTCATGCCTCCTTCACCTTAGCCCTTTTTCCCATCCGCCCATGGTCTACCGATACTTTTCATAGTGTGATGCACTTTGCTATACAAGTGCATTGACCCGTTTTAACCTTTATCCAACAAGACTGACGCTTCAGTCTTGTTTGGGGGTGATTCTCATCACCCAATTTTGTGCCCCCTACTCCATCATAGGTCTTATCTTTAGGGTGAAAATGGATCGGTCTGGCTGAAGACATTAAACTTAGCGCTACCGGGAGACAACCCGCATTTCTTGTACTAGTCTCATCCTGTTTCACATCACCCTATGCTTTATCATGCTTATAGACTTGTACACATTTTTTTCTCTTATCATTTATTCAGGTTTATTATTGGCTACATCTTTCCACTTCATTAGCGGTTCATTCTGGTAATCTCTTTCCTACCTTATGCTCTCAATTTTAAAAATCATTTTACTTAACATCGAGGACGATGTTCCTTTTTGTTTGGGGGTGGGGAATTTTATCAAAATCGTACCTCTTTTGAAAATTTTTGATTTTTGAACCCGATTTTTAAAATTTCGTGCAGTTTCTTTCATCTCATTTATTGATGTGAATTTTCAATCATCCATCTTTCAAAAGTCTAGGAATCAAGCTAGAGAATATTTTTTCTAAATAGCTTATGTAATACGTAATAAGGCATGTTGCACCATGAATTTCTAGACTCGAAAAAAAAATTGCACACTTATCACGTCACTACGGTTTAGAGTTGAAGAGTACTACATTTCTGAAGAGAACCTTAAGGATCACTAGTAGAGACTTTAGCCCGTGAGATTTGTGCCTTTCACCCTTTCAGAGTGTTTTAAGCAATCTCCGAGTCACAAGTTGATTCAACTTCTTTTGGGTCCGCATTTTAATTGTTGTATGATCTCATTATCTTTCATAAAATTTTGGTTGATCACTGAGAACGACATCACTTTCGAGTTGTAAGAAACACGTGTCTTGAAATTTGTCCCGAATACTAGATTTTCATCCGTACACCTACCACTTTTCCCCATATCATATTTCCATTCATTTCACCCATTTATTTCCGTCATCATCCATACACACTCCCCAATCCATTCATATATCACCCATCATTTTGAGAAAAAGAGTGTGATTTCAAATGTAAATGTCTTCATTGTTGGTTTGTAAAGAGAGAGAAAAATAAAAAAAATAGAAAAATAGGAAATTAGAAAGAAAAAAAAAGAAGAAAAAGAAAAAAAATAGAGAAAAAGAAAAGAAAAATCGAAAAAAAGAGAAGAAAAGAAAAGATAGAAAAGAAAAAAAAAAGAGTTTGTAGTTAGTTTTGAAATAAAGACATTTGTGCCTAAAGTGTATACACTCTTCTCACATATCGCATCCATCTTTTACCCATCGCATATCCATCACTCCTACCTCATCCCATCCATCCTACCTATCATATCCTTCTCATCCCATTTCATTTACCCTCACCCATATACATACATGCCCCCTAGGTGTTTGGACAAATGAAAGTCGACGTGGTGAATAACTCGACATTCTCACTATAGTGATTAGCATTCTTTCATGAGATCATTTTTCTTTCTAATTGTTCGTTCTTTCTTATGTGTGTGTGAGACGTTTGAACTTGCTTACATTTACTCACCTCCTCACACACAAGAGCGATACACTTACCCATATCTCGAGAGTTCGTTTGAGAGAGTTATATCTTGTGAGATTTGAAGTTGAAGCGTTGATTCCGATAAGGCAATCTAGGAATTACTCTTGTGATACTCGACCCGTTTTGACTGATTCACACTACACACGTTGAGTTCTAGAAAGGATGTGCCTTGGGTATTTACTTAGCTAAAATTTTTACACTTCTAGCTTGTATTTCTGAAAATATTTTCTTGTGATGGATTGTGCGATTATTCTACGTCTAATAAGAGATTGACTACCCTTCAATAAATTTTTGCAAAAAAAAAATAAAAAAAAATTGTGGGTATATTCCCTGCAAACCCTCACGAGACACAACTCGTCCTGTAGGGCAACCTATAAGTTTAAAGGCTTGTTGCACATGCTAAGTGCAATCGCAAGTGCCCGCGAAAATGGTACACTTCTGGTTACTTATCTTTCTCTTTCTCTCTATCTTATTGCTCGAGGACTAGCAACGCTCTGTTTGGGGGTGGTGTGATAAGCACCCAAAACTGTACAATTTATACTCCGAATAGACGTACTTTAGTTGCTAATTCTCGACAATATAGGTCTTACGTGCTTAATTGTTCATTATGCAGGCTTAATTGTGCATTGCAGAGTTCAAATGCTTAAATCAAGATAATTGTGTGCAGAAATGAGCTAATTCCCTCTCCCGTAACCTAGCCCAAACTGTCACCCAAGCCCGTGTGTGTTAGTTTGTGCCCTTTTATTATTTTTTTAGATTTTTAGTTTGAGTCATTTTTATTTTTAGGATTTATTTTAGATTTATTTAATATTTTCTAGGTTTACTTTCTATTTTCTATTTTTATTAGTATAATTTTATTTTATTTTTATTTTTATTAGTTTTTAGTTTTATTTTTATTTTATTAGGATTTTAATTTTTAGGATTTCATTTATTTATTAATTTTTACATTTTCTTTTTAGGATTTTAATTTTAAGTTTTATTAGATTTTATTTTTACTTTTATTTTTATTTTTATTTTTATTTCTTTAATTTTATTTGAGTCTTGATTTTATTTTAGAATAGAATTTTATTTTATAATTTTATTTTTATTAATTAGTTTTAGTGTTATTTTTATTAAGGGTTCAAATTAAATACACACACATAACTCACCTACACCTAAACACACACAACCACACACCCCTAGCTTCCATACACCCTACCTCACCCAATTACACTCCCTATCATCTTCAACCTTTCACCCTCTCTCTCCTCTCTCCTCTAAACCCATTTCCCCCATTAACAAAACCATCCCACCTTTCTCTCTACTCCATATACCCACAACCCCCATCTCTCATCCAACCAACCACCAACCAACACCGATGGTCCCCCGTCGCGAACCACCTGCGACCCCAACTCCGGCGAACTCCTCGTCCACTCCAACCGCCGGCGAACTCCTAACCAACGACCAAAGTCGTGCTACCCCTGCCATACTCCGGCAGCACGCCGCTACCTCCTCCAGCCACGCCACAAGCCAACCAAAAATATTACCCGATTTCAACCCATGCCATCCAAACTCAAAACCCATTTCCCCATCTCTAAATCAAGTCACGATTTGTTTCCACCTACCATTTCCCAAACCAACAAAACCAAAGCCAAATAAATGCCCATGTGTCTTATTAAACCCCACTTAAACCTATTTACCCTTAAAAACCCCAACTACCTATTTTACCTTTACCCAAACTACCCTTAAACCATATCAGATTTTTTATACCCTCATTCTCACACTATCATGACCTCACACCCAAACCACATGCACCCTCCATTAAATTCCTAAACTAACCCTCATCCAATACCTTACACACCCTCTTGCACCTTTGTCTACCCAAAATACCCCTTAGCCCCATGTGTGCCATGCATCTACTATAAATGAAGATCAAGATCCCAATTCAAAAAGGACTCATCATCAAATAGAGCTTTTAGATAGGAAAATTCTAGAGAGAGAATTGTAGAGAAAATTATCATTTGTAAATATTTTTATTTTATTCTTTTTATTTTTTTAGATATTTGTGAGAAATTAATTGTTGAGTGATTCAAATGAGTGTTTGTATATAATTGAATATTGTGGAAAACTCATTTTGAATGGATGTTGTTCAATTTCAATAGAGGATTAGAGTCCAATTTTGCAAATCAAGGAGACTTGTTTGAAGATTTGTCCTCTTAACCTTCTATTTTATTTGTTTATGCCTTTGATTATTAATTTGTCAAAGTTTATACCATGTTAGGCTAAATCCCCTTTATAGGGGTGGGGTAAAACCCTTATTTGATGTTATTTTATTTTAATTAGTTTAATTACTTGAAATATCCCTTTGAATGTTAATTTTGATCCCTCACCCTTATATTTACGCCTCGAGTGAGGATAAATGATTTTCAATAGAAAATCGAAATTCTAATTATAATACCCATTTTAGATTCGAACTAGAGATAGGGGTTTCTTAAGTGGGGTATTATAACTTGAATTTCAACTCTAAATTTATTTTCTAAGATGTACTTAAATTTTAATCGATCGATCCTAGCGGGTGATTAATTAAAAGGAGTGTAGATCTATTTTTCTAGAGTTGTGGGGTGTTAAACATAATTTTCTAAAAGATTAATATTATAATTACACTTGCAACGAGAGTTGGTTTGTAATTTTGATATTAATTTGGGAGAATTCAAATAATTAAATTAATTAATTAGAATAACTAAAATTTGTGGTGTAATCCCACTCCTTGATTGTTCTTACAATTATTTACCTCACTTTATCTTTTATTTTAGCATTAGAATTTGTTTTCATTTTAGTCACTTTCTAGTTAGTTATTTTCATCTTAGTTTAGTTTAAAACCTCACCTCACCCTATTATTTTAATATTAAAAAAGCTAAAAAAATTAGAAATGTGAAAAAACACAAAAAGAAAATAAAAAGTGAATTACAATTGAATTTATCTCCAGCTTACTCCCTTGGATGTGGATTGATACCCTTACTTACCTCTACACTTTAGTTGTTATATTTTGTAGGTTTTTGAGGTTTTGATTAGAAGGAGCTTGTATAATAACGATAAATATACGCAAAAGTTTTTTCTATCACACGCCGAACCCTGCCATCCAAAAATATAGGAACTCTGTCTTGTGCCGCTTTAACTACCTATAAATTTCCTCAAAGGAACCATATCATGTCTGAAAAATAAAAGTCACGGATTACATCTTTTGAGTTTGACAAATGTCCTCAATATTGAGGAACTAGTGATCTCAGCAAAAGGAAAAGTGGAACACATCAACTCTAGGTTTGGATTAAGGAGAATATAGTGGAAAATCGAAGAAGGTGATAGAATATGATAAAAATTATAGTTCTATTAAGAACATTTTTCCCTTTCCCTAATGTATTTTCCGTTATCAAAACATAGTATAAGGAAAAAGAAGCATAGTCACGAGCATTCACTTGTAATGACTATGTATGGACCTCATAAATTATAGAGGAATACATGAGGCAGTGAGGGAATGGGGAAATGCATTAAAAGACACAATCAATTATAACATAATTTCATCCTTCAAAAATTATAACACAGTTTCTCATTTCCTTGGTGTTTTTATTTTTCAGAGATTCAAACAACCATATAGTACAAAGAAGAGGAGGAGAAGAGGAGAAGTAAGCAAAACTACAATGGGAATCACATAACTAAACAAAAAAGCATCTGATTACCTATAACCGATTGATGTACTCACTGTATATGTATTAAAAATAACTTTCATTATAAGAAAAAATTTATAAGAAAAAATGGCCACATCAAAGCAAGTAGATAAACCTCTTCCAAAGCCATAATTGCAGCAGGGACATAATCAAGTTGTCGAGCCCATTGGTTTGACACGATAGTACCTGTTGCTCCAGCTTGTACCGCTAGTATAGCTGCATGATAGATCACATGAACAGGAAATTATTAGGAAGTTCATTGAATGTGATCTGAAGGAGGGAGAGTATTAATTTCCAATTAATAGTACCTTCGAGCTAAGAGACCAGTCAACTTGACCGACAACATATGAAGCTAGTCCCGAGTCATCAGTCTGCAGGATAACCCAATAAACTCATCATTAGCAATTTTAATAATTTAATTGGAACACTATTAGTCTAGAATAAATAATTTATTTATGAACATTATTAGTGATGTAATACACTAAAGAGAAGAGTACAATAAATAAGATGATTTTTTTCTAGATAATGAAACATTTATGCCCATAATTACTGATGTTTATCTTATTTACAGATAATGAAAGATTTATGCCCACAATTAGTGATGTTCATCTTATTTGGTAATCACCTAAGAACAAGTTAAACGAGAATATGTAAAGAAGAGTAGTATTGCGGATATGTAAAGAGATGGCATAACTCAGGCCTCTTGTAACAAAAATGAGGATCTCTTTTATACATTCTTTGAAAAATATAAAGAACAATAGGTAAACAATGGAAGTAAATGAAATATGAAACTCACATATAGCTGAAAAAATCGAATGCCAGGTCCAGTTGAAGCAACTTCTTCAACACTGGAAGTAGCCCACGAGGACAATGTCTGAAAAATTCAATCGTAAGGATAACACAGGATAACCTTAAGGATGAGCCATGTTCTGCAAAGCTGTAGGGATAATCATGATGGGCATTGACATGTTGAAGCCCAATATAGTCGCAGTTATGTCCATCTTGATTAAATCAATAAGAATACGAGGTCATAACCTATTTGAATGAAAAAGGACATTGTCTTGATTAGAACAGAAAATAAATTAAGCATAAACCTAGCTAAAGAAATGAAATAGAAATTTGGGCCCATCATATTTTATTCTATTTTTGATTTTGTAAATACCGAGAGCAAGCATGTTATTTTTCCTCTAAAATGAATAAAAGAGTAGTACTCAACCGCAGGTCTTCATATATCCAACAAAATTGTCAATGCCTGTATAATCGAGATCCATCAGATCTTTAGATTAAAATTAGTTCAGGTCAAAGAGGTGGAATATACATTCTTCTTGAGTATAAAATTAAGAATGCCTCTCCTCTTTATGTAACTTTTTGCAAAAACTCAACTCAACAAAGCCGATTCTCAATTATATGGGGTTGGAATGACACAAACTCGCGTTGCTAGTTTCATGTTATACAATTTAAACACTCAATTCTAAAGTTGGGCTTCCTTCCAAGATCACATTATTAAACATGTTATACAATTTTAACTCATGATAATATATATAGGAACATTGAACAAGTACCTGATTCGGACTTAAAGGCCGCTGCTCCCAGTTGTTGTTCAGTCTTGTCTTGTTCAAACCAACTCTGAATATTTTCTAATTCATCAATTGTCAAACATCAAGAAAATTAAAAACTACAATTCATAAGATTTATGGATTGTCAAACATCAATAAAAAACTACATTCAGGACCTCACTCCTCATAAGATTTATGGACCAAAATTAAAAAGAAAAAATTAACAATCCATAAATTCAGGCAGCCAGCGAGGGCACACGGGGATAATTCAAACTACATTCAGGACTTAGAATGCAATTATGAATTTGATCTATGAGACCAATCAGGTTATGAAGCAACATGATAATTCAGAAATATTGAGAAATTCATATGAAATATATATTGGACCATCTGTATTAGCTTTTCTTGTTCCCATTTAATTTTTTACCTGCTCTACGTTGTCAGTATATAAAAAGCTCATATGAAATATAAATGGTATTAATTTAAACCAACTATTTGAACTATTTGCAACAATACATCACATGATTGATTATTTACTCGAATTATGGAGCTTATCAAAGGCTAGAGTGAGTGAACACCACCAAATTATTTAATAGAAAATTGAATAAATTTATGTTGCAGCCAATGGTTGGAGGAAACGCATAATTAAAAAAACACGTGATATAGTTGCAAGAACTCATTGGCTCTTAACCAAAAGGCATTGCATTGGTGTCACTAAACGTGAGAGGGGTCTTGGAAGATCATATGAGGAGTCCAAAGATGCCCCCAAAGCTATTAAATTAATGTTGAGATAGGCAACATTGCAGATAATTATAGCAGAGTTAATGGATAGATCAAATTATTAAAGTGGGTAATGAGTGATGTTAGACGAACCAAAACCATCTGTGGTGGTCGAAATGCAAGGAAGTTCAAAACTTCCTGTGAGGATATGTCACACTAATTTGAGGCAGTCCAGACACAAAGAAAGTTGATATTACAATTATGCTTCCTATTGGTGATGCAAAATTGTGGTGATTCACATGCACAACAGACAGTGACAGTAAACGCAGGTGTCAACTCTATATGGGGAAGTTAGAAATATGAAGAGGTGGAATGAGGTGTTGATAATGACAGTAAACGCAAAAAATGGCAAAACATTCCCAAAGCACGTGAAATTCAGTAGTAGTTTATGCTGTATGGACAGAAGATTTTTTTATATCAAACTGTTAAATGAAGATACAGTAGTGATGAAACTTGAAAGTATAGTTCAAGATGATTTTCAAAACTGGAAGCAAGACATGTGGGAAATTGATTCCTTCAAAATAAAAAATGGTCTCGTACAGAGTGCATAAAAAATGATGATTGTTGTTGTTGAAGAGTTGATTTTACAAGCATGCAAATAAAAAATGGCACAATAGTGAAGTCATATCAAGGAGTGTGACATCAATGTAGAAGAGGCTATGGTGGTGGATTATTCTAATTTATCTTTGAGATTTACTAATCTACTAGACTATATCAAGCATCGAGATTTTGAAAGAACATATAGCTTTGATTCTGAACCTCTCAAGAATATTGTGGATCTTATGCATGAGGAACTTGAAGTTTTTGTTGATACTTTTTACAAGAATATTAGCAAATATGAAAGGGACAATGAAAGAGAAAATAAAAAGCAAGTATCAGGAAGTGTTAGTCTTCCAAAGCAGATTAAGGCAGTTACTAAGAGGTCATACAATATCCTCTATTCAGGAGAATTATTAGAGCTAGAACAAAAAATGAAGCCTTCCAATATTGAAATGTTAAAAATGAAGTGGAATTTTAAGGGTGTCATCCATAATAGCTCTAATAAAATTTGGTTTTTCTTGGGAAAAAAACTAACTATCCAATGCGAAGCTAACATATGTATATGCATATCCATTTAGTAGATAAATACTACCTTTCTAACTGAAGAATAGAATCTGGCCACCAATTCTTAGACTCCAACCATACCATCATACGCCGGCTTATTACGAGGAACAATAATCACCATAGGATCATAGAAATGCATCAAAGTCTTTGTATTTTGATATGAACTGCTTGTTTCAATGTATTGAGAAAGATGAAGTGAAGCCAACCTCATGTCAAAAGCAACCACTCCAACCTGTCCATAAGATTGATAGTCATCAAAATGAATTTCAGTATCTCTTAGAAGCCTATTTAAGCCGGCATAATCTCATTAAGAAATGATAATCATGTGTAAAAATAGTGAATATTCTCAACACCCCCACAAGAAAACTTGGGAAATGGTTAGCCAACATAAATATCTTACAAAGTGTTAAGTTAAAACAACATCAAGGCATATTGACACCTTAAACCCCATATGCAAAAAAAGACATTAACAAAGTGAAAATTCTAATTTGGAAATTTACGTCAAAAACCTTTTAAGCAAATACTATTAAACCCAAATTCTATTTTGAAGCCAACAGAAAAAACATAAAAGCAAATTTGAACCACATAAGTACAAAAATAAAATTAAAATAAAAATGGTTTTAAAATTTTAACCTAAAAGCACTAATCAAAATATAACTAAAAATGCAAATATTCTTAATTTTGCATAACAAAACACATAGGGGGTGAGAGAGGAAAAGCACAACTAGGAGAAAAGCACATAACCCCTAAAATTTAAACACGAAATAAGTTCATGAAAAACAAAATAAATTTACCAGATAAAAAGAAAAAGGAAATTTTGAAATAGACATGTACAAATAAGTTTATGGGCTATTCCAATTTCAACTCCCAATTTGAGCCGAAACCTAATCTCAAACAAATCAAAATCTCAACCACCCACATATATAAGCATAAATGATAAATGCAACAAAGAATCGGAAATTTGAAACCTAATCTAACACATAAATGTAAATTTATTCACCTCAAAATGCTTGTTTCTGGATATAATCTCGGTCACTTGATCATTTAAAAACCAAAAAAAGTGAACTCTATTGTATTTGCAGTAAAGAAGAACACATTATGAGAAAAACAATTCAATAAAACGTGAGATATAAAGGAAAAGAAGTCTGAAACCCTAAAAGGGAACTCGACGAAAGAGTACTTACAGGAAGAAGAGAGAGAGTGAGAGAGAGAGAGAGCGCGAAAGGCCAAAGTTAAGTGTATTTGGAGAGAGAGGGAGAGAGAGCGGGATCTGATAATGCGAGAGGGGAGATAAAGCGGGAGATCAAATTATTTGGGAGAAAATTATTTTTTAAGGTATTTATAATTTAGTTAAGTGTGCTCAATTTTGGCACACTTTTAAACAATGTTAAAGTTTGGCACGCTTTTAATGTGTGCCAGATTGTCATTAAACCGTGCCAGATTTTGGCACAGTTTTAAAGTGTGCCAGATTTTTAATATCACGGTGTGCCAAATTGTTATTTTCGGTGTAGTGATGTTAATTGAGTTCCTGGTACAACTCATTCTATTATTTTACACATCTATAAATTATAAACCCTAGTTTGGGACAATGGGATGTAACCTCGAGCAATGAGAGACAATAATAAGAATATAGTAACCTATCCATGGATTTAGGCAAGTTGACAAACTACGTGTATCGTTGTTGTGTGTGTGATCTTTACTTATAATTATTTTCGTGGATCTTTATTGTGATATTTCTTACACACACACCCCAGGGCTCCGGGCCCTTCTTAATTATTTTCGGTGTCATCAAAGTCCATATTAATGTGTTTTAACTTTGATCAAATGTCCACATTATTCCTCTTTTTAGCGGCTGAAGCCAAAATCCGAGGACTCTACCTCGTCTTGTGTTACACTTCAAAAATCACCATTTTTTATTCTTTATGCATTTGCATTAATTTTATCACCCAAATCATTTTCATTTATGACCATTTTGCGCAACACATTTTTCAATATTTTATTTCATAAAAATATTCTACTTTATGTAAAATTACCATTTTACCCATTTGTTTCCAAACTTGTCTTTTCCTCCGTTTTCACAACTCTTATTTCTCAAAAACATTATCAAGTTACACACACTAACTTCTTAATTATTTTTAACTATTAACACTTTGAAATAAAATACATCTCAAGTTAAAAATCTCTTTACTTCATTACTTTCTTTACTAAGAAAACCCCTTTGGCCTTTCGAAGACTAATTAATAAGAAAATGACATTTTCCCTTTATTTCCACATATAGTCTTAATATATTCATTTATCACATTTTTCACGTCTTTTAACACACTTTAAGGGTTGAAATTTATATTTTATTTATTTCATGTTTAAACCCAATAAAACCTTTATTAAACTTATTTATATGCTCATCGTCAAAATACTACAAGTTTATATACACGAGAAGATATATTTTAAGTCCAAAAATCCTATTAAATGGGTATAACACATGGTTCATTATAGAAATTTCACAATATTGGCATAAACATGCTTTTCAAGCTAAAAGACATTTTTATTTCTTCAAAAGCTTGAGTAAATGTCTATTTATATAAAAATTCTAATTTTTCACAAGAAAACTTTAAGACATTTGTTCATAAAATATTTTCACAAGAGAAATATCATTTCAAATATTTTATTTCATAAAATGTTTAGATATCAAGATTTCTTAAAATATATAATTTTCCTCAAAACTCTTGGTATCTTTCATAAATCATCAATTTTCATAAAAGCATAAGAAATTACCTTCTTAAATCATATATGCATTCTACTCTAACAAACTTTAGCTATAAGACCAATAATATGAAAATTAGAGTTCTTAAGCTAAGAGTGGAGTTTTTCACCTCAAATGAAGCTTAAACAATGATGGATGGAGTTTAGAAGAAGATGACAACCTCCCACCTCCCAAGGTTGCCTTACAGAGGTGGCCTAGCTCCACTAAACTTGTCTTTTTTAAACTCCATTATTTCTTCTGCCTTCTTCTTAAAAAAACCAACAATATTCTCCAATATTCGTATCTTTTCCTAACAATGGTGTAGATGGGTTTATAAGGCTTAAATGTGGTGGAAAAGGGTTAAACTATGGTGGTCTTACGCAGCGATATGGTAGTGTTAGGGTGGTGTGTGGTGGTTAGTGGAGGAAGAGATCCAAGAGGTAGAGAGAGAGAGAGAGAGGCCAAGTCTGATTTATATACCCCAAATGAGCCAAACCTTCACTTAAATACCCCCCAAATCCTAAGGGTTAAATTCTCCAAATACCCCTATACATAACCTTTTAACCAAAGTTTAATTAAGTCTTTTATTCCATGTTTTGATCTAAGTCGCTGAAAGCTCGACACGTCATCCAATCCGATGATCCATGTCGTGACAGCACATTAAAAATTTGTAAATTTTTTAAAATTTTCTCCAGTCGTTAAAATGACCTTCCCCTCGTTCAAACTAGATCGTCTCTCGTTCGAATGAGACGTCTATCGGGGGAAAAATCTAGGGTCAAATGGGATGTGATAAGCACCTCGTTCAAATGGAAAATGCCCCCTCGTTCGAACAACTAGGCACCTCGTTGGAATGTGGTCATCAAACGAGATTTCAGAGAGCAAGCGAAATCGATCATTTCCAGGTTATTAGAAGTTCATCTGAAGCTCGTTTGAATGACATGAGCACCTCGTTCGAATGACTTATGTTTTCCACTATATAAACTTTAGGCTATAAAACTCCAATTCGATAGGCGCGAAGGCCACAAAGTTACCTAAATCTAATTCAAGGTCCATCTTACCATGTCTAAAGCCTAATTGGGTCCTACAAAGTTAACAAATCACATGGGTACGATCAAAGTTGTGGGGGTGGGTGTTACATTCTTCCCTCCTTAGGGAATATCCTCCTCAAAATTATTAATCCATCAATTCCACATATTCTTGGGATTATAAATCCTTATTATAAGTCATAGGAATCTTTCAGGGTTAAGTCATCAAAGTCCTCAATCACCAAGAGGTCATCATATGTCCGTTTACAAGGGGTTGTCACTAGTGAACTCAACATGCAACTTGTTCTAATAATCACCATCAGGTTTGCCTTCAAAATTACATAATAATCATCGAGCCTCCACTTGCTCGAGGATCACACACAATCAAAACCTAAGGCTTCTCTGCTAACACCCAAGCATATTGGCGCCTCTTCCGAGGCAATAATTTATAGTCATCGATATGTACCCACGAGCAAATGACATATAACTAACACCCGATCCATCATTATAAATTATTTCGATTCTTAGGATCATGTATCCTGACTTTCTTCAAATTCTCGGGTCATTCTGGCCATACAAGTTACCTTAAATCTGATCCCCCTCGTTCGAACCTGATCGTCTCTCGTTTGAATGAGGCTAAAATCTAATGTTAAATATGACGTGCGAAGCACCTCGTTTGAACGGGAAGTGAACCCCATTCGAATAACTAGGCACCTCATTCAAACTTGAGCATCCAACGAGATTCCAGACAACGAGCGAAATCGATAATTTCCAAGTCATTAGAAAATCGTTAAAAGGTTCAAACGACATGAACTCCATATTCATACAACTTTTATTTTCCACTATATAAAATTTAGGTCGTAAAACTTCGATTCGACAGGCACGAGGCCACGAAGTTACCCAAATTTATTTTAAGGTCCATTTTAGGAGGTCTAAATCCCAATTAGGTCGTACTAAGTTGCCAAATCACACATGTACGATCAAAGTTACGAGGGTAGGTGTTACACCTAATGAGGTTATCCCAGTCTCTCGCTTTATTGGCCCCGGTAATCTCGGCCCTGCTGGTCATCAGTTTGATTCTCCTTGTCCTGGTGGGTATGCTGTTATTAGCGCTGATGACCTTGCCTGAAATTTCCATTACTCATCCTGAGTATATTAATAGAGTCCCTCTGTTAGGAGGCCCGTTGGTGCTACCTCTATTACTTTTACAGTGCCTCACTGGCACCACTACTCCTAGTCTTGTCGTGCTAGACAGACTCTTCGTTCTTTTCACTACCCTCAGATGGAAGGGATGATCCTGAGAGTGGAGCAACGCGACGTTTACGACCTTAGTGTAAGTTCGCAATGTCGGGTTCCCCTATAAATGATAGTGAATCCTCCAAGTTAGTTCATCAGTAAACTTGAGGACCCTATTCTCCTCAGTGTTCACTTCGCCTAGCATAAAGTTTGTTAGGCGTGTGAACTTTTCCTCATACTCGACCACAGTCTGACCCTCCTGCGAAAGGTCTAGGAACCTCCTCTTTGTCTCCGTCTGAACTGCTAACGGAAAGAACTTACGATCGAACTACACCCAAAGCTCTTTGATAGTCATAATGTCTATCTCCTCTATTGTGGTGACCAACTCCCACCACTGAAGTGCTGCTCTTACTATCTTAAATGTAATCAGTATCGTCTTTTAAGTGTCCTTATACCTAAACATGCACAAATACCTCTGGATGTCTTTCGTCCATTGACTAGCTGCAACCACATTTGCACTCCCTTGGAACTCTTGCGGATGGCCCTTCTGGAAGGCATCTTTAACTCTCTTCCAAACGGACGACACTGGGTGAGCCTAAACTGGTGCCACTGGCTACTATGCTTGTGCCTAGGGAAAATGTTGTGCTAATGTAGTCATCGCGACATTAATCGCCTATGCAAGAATAGTGGCGACCTCAGTTGCGGCCACCGTCCCCTGAGTGGCTTGTGACTTCGGCTGAGTCTCCTCCTCTACGGCCCTCCTAGTGGCACGTGCTAGTTGACCTATCCTATTGTTTGAAATCTAAAACAAAATCGAAAGTGTTTACAACTCATTTTAATATAAATAATAGCAGAAGAATATAAATGCGCAATACAAAACAACTATCCTAAGTATAGGGCCTACATCAAAGAAACGCAATGCAAACAACGTAGAAAGTTAGTGCAGATCCTAAAGAAACTATAACCCTATGCTCTAATACAACTGTGACAACCCGCCTGTTCTAATATCGGGTGGCCAATTCTCTACTAAAATAAAATCGAAATCTCAGTATGGTTTATTCTCCGCATCATTATCACAACCATAATATAATATATATAATACGAACAAACCATACAATAAAATAAATGAATAAGTCACCATGAATAAATAGATAGTAAGAACGAACCGAATAAACCATGGGTCACCAAATAAAACATCTATAGTGTAGAACTGAATAATAAAATTGAGTATTGAAATATGAATGTCTAACAGTATTATAAAAATCTATCCGTCTATGGGAAACACACCCAACTGAAACTGAAAAGACTGATCCTATTTATATAAATAGACTGAGGTGTCTAAACAAGGATGTAGCGTCCATTGCTACTGCACAGCAAAATGAATCCATCCATGCGGTCCTGGCTACTGCTGCTGCACACTTGATGTAATAAAGGAAAAATAAGAAAAAACAAAAGCATCCGGGTCAAAACCCGCAAATTAGAAAATATTTTGCAAGTAGATAATTATTTTACATCGATTAAAACAGTAGTGTATTACTTTCAAGATTATCCGGTCTCACTCAGATAAGGCTCCCCTCTCAATTACAATGTGTTCATTTTATTTATCCTAATTAAACTACCCGGTCTAACTAGGACATATAACCGCTATTTAAGCCCGGTACCGCTAATACCATATACTAGTTAAGTATAACTACCTTATATAGGTATACGATCATAATTAATATTATAGCAACACACTTGTTATAAATAAATAATCACATAATGAACATAACATAGCTACACTCGTGCTACAAATAAATATATACATTATATCATGTAAACCTACATATATATCACTTGTTATATACGTATGACTCTATCCCCCGAGCTTGGACTCACAGATACCTCCCTCATGTGATATTCGGCTCCAGGCATCACACCTTACATCGAGACACCGGATCTAAATCACACCACCGATCCTAAATGAAAACACATACAATGGAGGCGATAATATCCATACGCCATGGGGTCACGACTGTACCACTTCGCACCCAACCGATTTCAATCCAATACCTATCCTCACACACAAAAGTGGCCATGCAATAATACTATGACCTCGGGAATCAATCCAATGCTTGCTGGTCAATGCCAGGGTGGACTACCCACTATGCACAACCTCCTCCGATAGCGCTAATGAGTAGGTATGTTCAAAATAAAATAAGTATCATGCACACACACACACACACTTATATATATATATATATACACACACACACACACACACACACACACATTCGAATTTGCGCACGTACGCATATATAATAAGTACCGAACTCATATGTATACACCATAGCACACTAATCACCCAATCCCAAAGATCGACCCAACTTCTCGATTATTTAATCCCACAGTCACTCACTTGTGTCTTTGGTTCTCACTCTTGTCCCCAAAATTAACACCCTAGTTAGTTACTATTTTCCCAAATAATGAATAGCGACATAAAACTAATTTTAATTAAATATCCTCTCACTTGGATAACCTCTCACTTACTCGCTTGGGTTCATAAAAATCCCCTAAACATTTCCATGATCCCAACTTGACCCAACCCAGGGGCCGAATTGATTCGCCTTCCGAAGCCGAATCGATTCACCCGACCGAATAGATTCTCCTTATCGGCCGAATCGATTCAAAATCTGACAGAATCCCAAATCTGTTTGTTTTTCCTACACGAATTTGAATCCCTAAAATCCAATTTTGTTTCTAGGGTTCTTCCTTCTTAAATTCCAAGAACCATAATCCAACTATAGTCAAGAAAACACAATTACATCCTTATAAATTTAATTCCCACATGGTAACCCCCATAAATTCAAGATCATAATCCTTTATCCAATTAATCTTTAAAGATTTAATCTTTATATCTAAGTTATTCATATTCATCCATTAAATTCTAGAAATTTTTTCAGTTTAAAGATCCTTAATCCCTTATCATTTCGATTCCTATATCCATTAATCAAGTTTTAATCTTTCATGATTTAAATCTTTGATTTATATTTTAAATAAAGAAAGAAATATCTACACTAAATTTGCCACATAAAGCAAGTAACTACTTGCCTTGGTGGATTAGAATATGAAGTTCTCTACTTGTTTGATGATGGGTTGAGTTCTCTCTCTTCTCCTTTCTAAGTTTCCTCCTCTTTATTCTTCCTTTTCTCTTATCTACGAATTTCTCTCTCAATCTCTTGTGTAAAATATGAAAGGTGGGTGATTAAGCGCGAAAGTAGCGTCACGTCAAAATGCTAATCGTTGTATTCGTTTCACCGCATTAATATAAAAACCTAAATTATGACTGCACTTCCGATATAAGTATAGCGGTAAGTCAGGTATCGAGAATCTACAGGGAATGTTAGTATAGCTTGTAATCGGTTTATTATTTCAGGAATAAAAACGTAAAAGGTGATTGGTTATTATGGTGACAAAAGAAAAGAGAAAAGTTAAGTCTAAATAAAGCAAAAGAGATACTCGGGATGGCATACACACGTTCGCGGGCTAGATAACTATTAACTAGAGTTCTGGCTCGGGAGAAATTTAATCGAGTATTATCAATTAATCATAAACTTCACGCAATAAGGAGTTTAAGCCAAAGTTGCGTGAATAAACATTTAATCAAAAAATGGTCGCACGAGGATTAAATTCAGATTGTCATTATAAACACTAAAATTGCGTGACAAATAAAGTTAAACGCATAACAATCCAACTTTAATACACGCGGGTTCAATTAAATGCAATTCTACACAAAACCTAATTTTCGAAGCTTGAGGCCCGTTAATGGTGGAACACAACCCCGACCCTATTTATCTAAGGGCACAATATGATTAAACTAAATTATAACTAATTAAACTAATTAAACTAATTAAAAGAGTAAATAACTAAATTAAACTAAATAGAAATCATGAAAATAAAGGAAAGACAACTATATATATGGTAGGGATGGTGAATAGTCAACTTACAAACCCAAATGGATGTCAACCCAAGAAGAAATGAAGAAAAGCTCTCCAAATAACCCAACCCCTAAGTTTTTCTAACCTAAAATGAATTATCTCTAATATTACAACAAAAATCTCTTAAGTAGTAAGTTGGAAAAAGAATAGAAAATAAAAGGAAAAAGAAAATGCAGAGCAAAATATCGTGCAAAACAGGGGATCGATCGACCGACCCCTTTGGTCGATCGATCGATCATCCAGATATGAGCCCAATGTCTTTGTTCGAAGAGTGAAAATTAAAGGGGCGATCGATCGACCCTTATGGTCGATCGATCTACTAGTCAGGGCTCAGCACACTGCATTCTTTTTTTCCTTTTCCCTTACTTTGGTTTATTTGTTTTTCTCTTCCACCAAGAGTCTTGTAACTTCGTCATTAGGGATTGGATTCGCGCACCGTTCGTGGGCACGCGAAGATCGCATAGGGGGCTACAACTTTCGTGAAGACGTTGGGCCAGGTTCCCAAACTGTGAATTGACTAAAATTCCCTTGCGCGTGCGATTGCGTACGAAATTCATCGGAATGCGTCCAAACTTCACACTAAGCATCCAAATACCTGTAAAAGCTCAATTATCCCCTACAAAGCATGTTAACATAGAAATCCAAGGTTTTCTGGTTAACGAGCATAAATATAGGGAATAAGATACCCAAGGGGGCTAATAACGCGCATGTTAACGGATGAAATACGTAATATTTGCGTATTATCAGGGGGCTGCCACCCACCTTCCCTAACTCTTAAATATCTCATTAATTAATCTAATCCAAATTTTCTTCTTAGCCCTAAGTAAAAAATAACCCTCCTACCCTTATATGGGCCATGTTATGTCTAAAAAGCCCTCGGGACGCAAACATAATACCCGAGTACCAATTATGGACTAGTGTGACCTTCCTGGATCACCGATGCACTCGAAAATTTCATCCGAGTCAGCCAACTCCAAACACGCTAACATCTCATTAACCGGGGCCGACACGTGCATATCCTACGCGTCGCCCATAAATTATAACGATCCGTCGTTGTAACACCCTATCGACATATAGAAATAAACTATTGTTATCGCTCATATGTGACATATAATAAGTCACATAACTATTCATTTATCACACACAAGTAAATGATAACTAAAATAAATATTAATCATTTATCTCGCTAATTAATATTTACTAAAATTCAATTTGATTTCCCCAATTAAATTAATAATATAAAGCACATGGAAATTAATTAATAATAAAAATAAGGGATATTAAATTCAACCCCCCTAACAATTGAATTTTGTCCTCAAAATTCGAACGTACCTACCGTGAAGAGCTCTAGATACTTTTTTCGCAAGTTATCCTCATGCTTCCACGTCGACTCAACAATATTATGGTGTCCTTACTGTACACGCACTAACAGTACCACCTTTGATTGAAGCTTATGCTCACCACAATCCAAAATGGCAACACGTCTCTCCTCATATGAGATATCTGGCTGCAAGTCAATGTCTTCTAACGGTATGTGACAGGAAGCCACCACTACACCAAAATTGCCTATTTGTTGTGATAAAAAATCGTGATAAGGCAAACTTGTCATGGTAAAAAGTTGTGACAAGTTTTGGAGTGATAAAGCAAATTTTCACGGACATGTCACGTTCAAAGTCAATGACAAGAATTTGAACTGTCACGAACTTTGACCATGACAAAGGAAAATTTTTCACGCTCAAAGTTCATGACAAATCTGGGCAGAATTAAAAAAATGTTGGGAAGTATGGCCACTGCCACTGCCCAGCAGTATATTTTAACCAATTACATAATATTTAAACACGTTCAAACAGTATATATATCATAGAACATTCAACAATTCATAAAAACGACATATGAATTAACCAACAAATATTCATAACCAACCAACATTCAATATTCAAATCAAATAAATATAAATAATATCCAACATTCAATATTCAAATAAAATAAATACAAATAATGTCATGGGCTTGAGTATTGAGCAGGTTTGAGAAGGAAGGTAGGCCACACTACGCATGAATTGATACATCCATCAATTCGCCGAACGCCTCTTTGCTCTTCCGACCACAAATGTGCATTCTCTCTTCTGGGAACAATATACATGACGCGAACCTTTGCCTCATTATCTTACAACACAAGTCCATAAACCACACTACCCGGGTGAGTGTCCGAGTCCCTCAACCCCCTAGATATAGGCGTGCCACCAAAGAGATCTATTAAATACACACTTGCCCAACCCATTGTTGACAAAGGTCATTCGACGAGGGTGAAGGTGGCAAATGGATCATACGCAGGCGGTGAGTGGGTGCGCATCGACAATGAGGGTGAGAGAGATGGAGGAGAGGCGTCCTAATTTACCGCCTTCACCTTGCACTTGCACGAGGTGGACACCAATTGACACTTCATGTACTCGAACATATTGAGGATCGTCGCCTCCAACCTTTCTAACTTATCGCCATGGGTGTCCACCTTACGAGCTAACCCGATGTTGCTCGTCTCAATCCCCGTGAGCCTCAACTTCCCCACCCGAGATCTCACCCCCTTATCCTCCCCTTGTGATCCACCCCGAGCACTTGACTTAATGCGTCTGTAGACAGAGATGCCTTGTCGGCATCAGACTGGGAGTTGTGCACTTCTTTAAGCTTTTCCTGAAATGACAAAAGTGCACGATTAGTTAAGTTAACAAAAAAATTATAACGTAATTAAAAATTAAACAATTGGAAGATATTTTTATAACTTACAATGTTGTCTGTCACGCTCGGGGGCACCTCCTTATTCTTGCTCTTCTTTGTTCGAATTTCCACATAGGCATCGAGCCTATGTGGCCTACCCCGAGGACTACTTTCCATATCCTGAAATAAAATAATACAGAGTTAGTAAGTAATGCAAAGTAATGCTAAATTATAATAATACAAAACAAAAATTAAAGAAAATTAAAACTTACCATCTTGTGCTCCACCTCAGTGTAAGACATACCATCTTGCCAACCTTTTTGGCCCGGTTTTCCTTCCCCGATTGATGAGATGTCAACTGTCGATCCTAGATCTCATTGTCGACAAACTGCTGCCAGCTTGCCAATAAGATCGGCTCCTTTGACGGTACCGTGTAGTATGGACTCACGGTCCTATCCAAAGTACCGTGTCCGCATATTTTTCTTCCACGTTTTGTATTGCTCCTTCAATTGTTAAACATGGAGTCGCGGACATGTGGGTGCAGGCCAAGTTGTTCATGTGAAACAAATACAAACAAAAAAGAAAGTAAGTGTTATTTGTATTTAAATAATAAAATATAAATATAAATATAAATATAAATACAAAATAAAATTAAAGTGAGTAACAACCTGTGGTGCCCCCAGATGGCCATCTTGAGCTCGTCGGGCATCTTTCTCCAATCCGTGTACCCCGGGCCGATGATCGTTTTGAGCAACTCAAGGGACCTTTCATGTAATGCCGTCTTGTTCTCGACAAGGAACTCCAATTTTCCCCATTTTGGGGGCCTAGTGGCACATGAGCCTCCCTCGCCTCCGCTACCGTGTCGCCCTGATAAAGACATTTCTGTAAAAATTATTGTTATTGGTACAAACATATATATGAGAAAATGATCAAATCCAAACGAATAAAAGCATTAAATTGACTAAAATCCAATTGAATTAAGTCACTAGAAGAATACAAGTTAACGACATTATAAGAATACAAATCCATGTCATTAACAAAACTAAGCATTGTTTCAAAAAATGGAATACTTATTACAAATCTAACAATTATTTCAAATTCGGGTCATATCACGGACTAAGAATTAATAGTTAAACTGAGTAAGATCCAAATTAACTTATTCAATAACCAACCCACCAATTTTGATTCAAATCCACTAGAACTGATCAAATCCAAATGAATAAAAACATTAAAATGTCGTTCGATATTAATAAAACACTTGAAGAATACAAGTTAACAAAATTATAAGACTACAAATCCATATCATAAGCCAAATTAAACATTGTTTCAAATAATTGGAATACTTATTACAAATCTAAAAATTGTTTCGAATTCGGGTTATCATCTAAAATGGATTGATATTCGGTAGGAGCAGCCAAGTCATCCACACTACTGGTTAGACGCTTTGGCGCATGTAGGATGATTGACCAAGTATAGCTATTGATATATTCTGTGTAAAACACACTCCTTTGACCTTTTAAAAAGCACAAACAAATGGCTCATTGCTCATGTGCTCGTCACTCTTCAACTTGGACAAGTTAACCATGATCAAATTGGTGTCAGGATCAACTTTACAAGCATTTTTGTCCTCAACTCTTACTCAATCATAGTAAAACACAACCTCTTTGAAGCTTATATAGTCCAATTCAAATATATTTTGAATGACACCATAGTAAGCCATTTCAGCTTCAATGAGGTTTTTATCTTTTGCGGTCACTAAAAAATAAGTAGGAGCCTTGTATGAAATGCCCGAGTCGTGTACCTTTGTATTTTTATCGATCACCTTTGCACCGAATACGTTACCATTCAATCGATACTCTTTGTACTCGTGTGCCATGAGCAAGGGCTTAGTGGCTAGACGATCAAGTCTTGATGCCGCATCACCCGTCGTTAAGAGCTGAGATTATAGATTAATTAATTAGGTTAGTTTTAATGCTTTCTTGTAATGTGACATTTAATAAGAGACATTTTTATTATAATTACCTCGCGTGACACCCACAACCCAAATTTGTTGTCTGATTATGCCATCGTTCTTTGTCTTTTATTGTTCCCACGCACATCATATTTTATGCATTAGTCGTGACAATTGTATTACGAAAGTGATCATGTATAAAAATTAAAATAATGTAAAAGTTAAAATAATGTAAACTTACTTTTTTCATTCTTTGACATCTTCATGTGTGTCAAATAGATAACGATCTACTTGTTCATGTTGTAAACTCATTAATTTCACTCGCTTGCCCATCACCTATCCACCCTTATCGACAAACTCATCACTGTTATCCATGCTTCTTGGGCCAGACATATATTCCCGAGTGTAGATTGATTACTCCACGGTGATTATTCCTCTACAATTGATCCTTCAATGTATCATGTATTCTTGACGTAATCTTTAAAAACTTATATCAGTCTTTCAAATGGATACATCCACCGATATCTAACCGCTCCATAAAGAAGTACCTTGTCGCATAGGTGTACCAACAAGTGAACACTTATGTCAAAAAAAGATGGGGGAAAGTACTTATCCAACACAGAAATCGCTTCGATTATCGCTAGTTTTGCGGCCACTACGTGATCTCAATTGACTACCTTCTCACATAACAGTGAGAAGTAGATGTTAATTTGCAAAATAGCCATCCGCAAATACTTGTTCTCGAAGAAACAATGCTTAAACAATAGAGGAACCAATTGCATGATAAAATACCAATCGTGGGACGTATACTTATGTAAATCATGGGTAGCATAATTCACAATCCTTTTCAAGTTGAACGAAAAATTAGATCGAACCTTCAAATTATATATTGTGTCTAAAAGCACCTTCAATTCCTCACTCGTCAAAGTAAACACACCAGGGGGAATCATTGTCCTTCCCCTACTCTCTTCTTTCAACCATAGTCGTGGCTTAAGGTTTAACGATTTAAGGTCTTTTCGTGCATTTTCTCCATCCTTCAAATGACTCCCCCCAAGGCATGTGCCCACAATATGTTCAGTGAAGTTTTTCTCCACATGTATCACATCCAATACACGGTGCACCGAGTTATTCTTCCAATAAGGCAAGTAAAATAAAATTGACCTCCTAGATTATGAATTTTTTGTCTGAGTTTCATTCCCAATTGGGGTCTTCTTATGCTTAACATTCTTGAATTTAGAATTCTTACCTAGCATATTAAGGCCACAATTAGAAGATTTACTTTTAATTTATGAACCTGAAAGTTTTCTCGAATGTAGCTTATGTTCAACCCTGCCCGATAAAAATTAGAACCTTTCTCAAATCTAAAACTATGATCGGGGGTAAAAACTTGCTATGGCAATGGTATATATTTTTTCCGCTGTCGATGAGATGCAGAGATTCATTCTCCTCTCCACAAGTAGTTCACCCCAAATAACAATGTACTACACAACCGGATAATGTCCCATAAGCTGGGAAATAATGAATTGCCCACATTAACATAGCTTTCAGCATAAACTCTTCTTTTTTAAAAGAGTCAAATGCTTGCACACTCTCTTATCACAACTCATTTAATTCTTTTACAAAGGAGCTAAATAGACATCAATGTCCTGACTTGGTGTCTTTGGCCCATGTATTAACAAAGACAGTATCGAAAATTCAGGTCTCATACACTGTAAAGAAGGGAGGTTGAGCAATGCTAGGATCACTGGCCATACACTCTGATTAGTGCTTATATTTCCAAATGGATTGAAACCATCTGTTGATATTGCCAAATCGGAGCAGTGCTCTTCGGGATACTTAAAACTCATCCTCTTTTAAGTTATAGAATTAATAGGATGACGCATGACATTATCCCCTACTTCTGCCCTAGCATGCCAAGTCATTGCCTCTACTATCCATAGAACTGCGAAAACCACTTCAATATAGGCCCAACGGGAAAATGTTTAAACACATTTTGAGTCACTTTTAAGCTTGTGCCTTCCTTGACAGTAGATCGCACATATCGAGTTTCATCGTATACCAGACACCGATCGAGATTTTTATACTCCTTTCGGTATAGCATGCAGTCATACATGCAAGCATAAATTGATTTATACTTAATTCCCAAACCTTTCAAACTGTTCTTCATAATAGGATAGCTATTTAAAAGTGTATTCTGCTTGGGTATCAATCCCTTCACCCAATTCAAAATTTTTGTCACGCTATTGGCAAACAAACCATATTGGGTCGTCAAACTATGCAAACCAAAAATGGCATGTAAAGTTATTTGATTTTTGTCAGGGCCAAAGTACAACAGCTGGGCCGCCTTAAATTTTAAACTTTGGCAGTCATCGTCAAGGTTTATCACGATATTTTCATAAGCACCTGAACTTGTACATCGTCAGTGACCTTATTTTCTTCCACTTTATAAACTCCATACGCATCATCAACTAAATCCTCCAGCATATTATAATCTACATCATCCTTTTTCCTTTGTACATCTATCCTACTTGTTGAAGGTTGTTCTGAAGGTTGACCGGGGATAAAATAAACTTTCGATTCCCCATGAAAAATCTAAAATTGAAAACTATCTTGCATACCCCATCATAGCAAATGTATTTCAATTGTTTTCCACTCAAATACCTTACCATTCCTACACTTAGCACATGGACATGGGAACTCTTCATCACTACGATATCTCTTTACGTATTTCACAAATTTATTAGCACCTATGCGAAACACATCCCCTAGTTTGTTTGTCTCACCCATACACTCTTTGTATTTAAGATATCCCATCACAACTACTACAAACAATCACCTATTATGGGTGAGAAGCGTATATTCATGGATTAGTATAATAAAAAGTGTATAAATAAAAGCGTATATTCATTTATTCGGTATAATGTTTATAGTGGTGATTTATACGTAATTATGTTTCGTTTCGCATTATTAAATATTTAATAGTAAGCTTTTAAAATTTATAGTATGTTTCATTTATGTCTTATTTGTATTCGTTAGAATCGCAATCCTAAATGTTAGAAATACCTAGGGAAAACTAACTCAATGGCCGTCTAAATGTTCAAATCCACCAGTCAACAAGAACTCAATAATTCCCAACAACAATTCCAATAATAATGCGAAATATAAGAAATGCCTTTGGCCAACCAACTCAATGGCCATTTAAATGTTCAAATCCACCAGCCAACAAAAAATCAAGAATCCCAAATAATAATTTAAATAATAATGCGAAATATTATAAATTCTTAGGGCTAACCAACTCAATGGCCATCTAAATGTTCAAATCCATCAGTCAACAACAATTTAAGAATCCTAGACAACAATTCAAATAATAATGGAATATATTTAAAATTCTTAAGTCCAACCAACTCAATGGCCATCTAAATGTTCAAATACACTAATCAATAATAATTCAAAAATCCCAAGCAATAATTCAAATAATAATGCGAAATATTATAAATGCCTAGGGCCAACCAACTCAATGGCCATCTAAATGTTCAAATCCACCAATCAACAACTTATGAAGTGAACATGAGAATATAAAAAGCATTATATCATGTTACAATACCGTTATGTCATGCATTCACATGAGAATACATGCATGCATGGATGCACCCCCAAAGCAAGTGTTATATAATAAGTAACGAGGGTGAAAATATAATAAGTAATTGTATACAAGTTGACTTAGTGTAAATTCAAACTTGCCTAGATTATAGTAACAAGAACCGCAATAGATAGCCATTAACTCCTATTTCATTCGCCTATTCCCCATAATCTTGTTTATGATGGCAAATAGGTGCGTGAAATAGGAACCAATGGCTATCTATTGAGGTTCTCGTTACTATAATCTATACAAATGTAAATTTACACTAAATCAACTTCTATACGATTACTTATTATCTTTTCATCCTCATTACTTGTTATATAGCACTTGCTTTGGGGGTGCATGCATGCATGTATTCTATAACAATTTATGAGTACAAACATATATGTATATATATATATATATATATATATATATATATATATATATATATATATATATATATATATATATATATATATATATATATATATATATATATATATAAAGAAAGAGAGAGAGAGAGAGAGATGGCCACCGAAATATGTAAGGAAGAAGAAAGGGGGTTTCCGTTGTTGTAATTAGAGAGATATAGAGGTGTGAGGGCAAACCCATTGTAAATCAATTAATACCAATTACCATAATATATCGATTTATACCAATTTCAATATACAAATTTTAATTTCAGAATACCAATTTCAATATACAAATATTAATTTCTGAATACACACACTGAAGACCGCATATTTCCTCCATCTCCTCTAAAGGGTGAGTGGTCATATCCCATTCAAGACCGCATATTTCTGTAATATACTTAACAACTCATGTACATTTTTTCAATTTGAGAAAAACTTGACAGCATATCCCCATAGTTCTTCAAGTACACGACATAGATTCACAAGTGTAAGTGTTATTTTAATTTATCAATTAAAATGACACTTAACACCGCATAATCTAGTATGTACCCAGAGAACATTAAGAGACGACAACAGAACTTACCTCAAAAGTAACAAGTTTTAGCTACTAAGTACATTATTATACAAAAACTATGTCGTCCCCAACTGTCCAAATGGGACAATTCGAGAGATCTCATATCTCGAACAGGTCTAATGGCTATTGAATGCGTAAGCATAAGACTAAAAGGATAGTATCTATGCGCACTATATATAATTCAAAGTAGATATATATTACCATGGTAAGTATGTTTCATTTATTCGGTAGTAATGTTTATAGTGATGATTTATACAAAGTTATGTTTTATTTTACATATTTAAGTGTTATATACAAATACAAATACCAATTTCAATATATAAATATCAATATTAGAATACCAATTTCAATATACAAATACCAATTTCAATTTATACCAAATACCAATTTCAAAATTGAATACCAATTTCAATTTATACCAAAAACTAAATACAGACTATATACCAAATACCAATATCAATTTCAGTTTATAATACCAAGTTCATTTTCAATTTTAATTTCAATTTATACACACACACACTGAAGCATACACTTACATATACACACACACACACACTGAAATACACACACTAACGCAAACACACACTAAAACACACACATAAACACACACACACACATATTGAAACATACTCTAACACACACACTAACCCCCCACACACACTAAAACACCCACATTAATACACACACATGCTAAAACACACACGATCACACACACACACACACATACTGAAACACACTTAACATATACATACACACTAAAACATGCCAGTGAGAGAGGGAGAAAAATGTACCAGTAAGCAGAGGGAGTAAAAAGAGAATAGCATAGGGAGAGGGATAGAGATAGAGATAGAGATAGATAGATAAATAGATAGATATATAGAGATAGATAGATAGATAGATAGATAGATAGATAGAGGGAGAGAGAGAGAGAGTAGCGAGGGAAATAAAATAAGGGAAAGGAAATTAACAAGAGCATAGGTTTTATTTTATTAAAGTTGTCACGGATGTGTCACGATCACAGACTGTGAAAATATTCTCATTTTGTCACGGTCTTTGACCACGACACGTCCGTGAAAACTAAGTTGTTGGTCTTTGATCGTGACAAGACCGAGACAATAATTGTCACGGTCAAGGATCGTGACAAAAAACCCGTATTTTTTGTCACGATTTTTTTATCGTGATAACCTAAGTCGGGTGAAGAGTGACATTTTAACCATTTGGTGAGATACATCTTTAACGCACCAAAATATAGAACACGTTGTGAATTCGCTATAAATTCTCTGGAAAGGTGAGCCTATATGAAACCAGCTCATTCATCTCGATAACACGAAAAGGCCCCACATATCTCGGTGCCAATGTTCCCTTTTTCCCAAACCACATCACTTCCTTCATGGGAGACACTCGCATCAACACCTGATCACCCACATCAAACACCTGATTTGAAGAGGCTGTAAAGTGTTAGAACTTAAGAAAACATAGCACGTAGTGTTGGTTTGCTACAGTGGGTGAATTGGTGTAATACTCGGGTGAGTATTTTGTAGTCTGACTTTGCTCAATTTTTAAAGATAAACTTTTCACGAAGTGCTGTTATCGAATTTTTGAGTTGAGAAGCGTTTTAAAGACTTGTAAGTTTGTTCATTTTGTATATTTTCTTTATTTTTCATAGATTGTTTGTATTAGGACATTGAAGCTTTGTATATTCATTTGTGGTGATTTTGAATACCAATAATTTCTAATAATTAATTTTCTTTTTAAAAAGCAAAAAGGGAAACGAGATAAAATAGAGAGAGAGCATTATTGGAGTGGATTGGAAGCCTCTCTATTTTGGGTATGTAGGGCTTTCGAAGATGATGAAGTTAGGTGACCTTCCCCCTGGTCGACTCAACTCAGTCTTCACCCCACGCGTGTAAAAATCGTGAGAGGTAATTTCATTATCACTCGCGCATCTCCAGTTTTGGGAGTCCATTTATTGTCTTACTATATTCTCTTATGTGACTTTATTTTATGCACAGTCTTACTTTGAATGGTTTGATGAATTAACTGGACTTAAGATCTAGTCCCAATCATTAAAACGAGTTGCGATTTCATCACCCACTCAATCACTTATTCCACTTGCTTATTAACCCGTGCCATCACATAATTAAAATTGGTTATGTGCTAATTAGGACTTGTCATTTGCTTGTACATGTCTAATTTAAATCCTTTGGTAGTCGATTTTGTGTGCTATGTTTTTGCGTGTTTCATATCGAGTCCATTTTTATCCCTTTTTCAAAAATCAAAAAACATTTTCATTCCTTTTTTCATATATCACAAATATTCCAAAAATATTTTTCTTCCTTTTCAAAAAATTTAAAATCCAAAAAGATTTTCTTTTTTTTTTTCAAAAATTTAAAAAGCCAAAAATATTTTTAGAGAAATATTTTTATCCCTTTTTCATACCGTCATGGCCGAAGAAAATCCTTTATGGAATGACTTTGGCCATTTCCCATATTCGCGGTGCACATATTGATATCAAGCCAATCACTTGTTCCATGAGTGCCCATGCCTTTCATATTCATTCGAACCAAGGATGGACTAAGTGTATCCATATGACACTGTTACCGAACCCATTTCGGCTTATTATCATGATATATCTAATACCGACTGGTGTGAGCAACCAAATTATTCATAGTGTATTGATCATCGTCCCACGCAATGTGAATTCTAACCCCGTGTTGTGGAACCTTATGCGTTCCAACAGTCGTTATGGCAACATAGTGTACCCTATCTTGACCCAACCATTATCCCACCCGACCCTTCACCATGTTTGGTCCTATTTACCATACCTCTCCCATTACCAACTATCTCTCTAGGTCCTTACTTGCAGCCGCTACCCACCCTTGAACTCCATGTACCATTTGTGAAGTTTTTCTTTCATCCCACTGTCTACTAGAGTATTTTTCGAATTACTCTCCACTTACGTGACACCGATTTTTTTCCTTTATGCACATCAGTTTCTTGTGGTGTTACTATCATCATCTCATCGATGTGTCATGACGTGACCATTATCATCGCCCATTTATAGAACGGTCGTGTAATTTTTCTGAGCCCCACCACATCCAAATTGCGAAACCTTTCCGCCTTTCATACCAAATTAATCATCATGCTTATAGGGCCCTTGTTGCCCTCACCTTTAAGCCCAATAAATCCCGTGATTGGTGCCTCTTCACTATCACACTTGCCATCCTTCTATATACCTTCCTTCCCATCCACCCTTGGTCCACAGATGCTTTTCACCGCGTGAAGCACTTAGCCATGCAAGTGCATTAATCAATGTAGCCTTTATCCAAGCAAAACTATTTTTGCAGTCTTGTTTGGGGGTTACTACCGTCACCCACACCTTATAACACCCTGTGTTATCATAGGTCATGTCTTTAGGGATGAGTACGCTTTTGTCTGGCTGAAGACGTTAAACTTAGCGCTACTGGGAGGCAACCCATCGTTTCTTATTTCCAAGTCTGATTCTTACCATATTTTGAGGTAGTGTTCTATCATCCCCTGAGTGATTTATATATAATTCATATACTTGTGCCTATTTTTGTTCCGCCATTGTTCTTCAGGTTCGCCACTTGATCCATCGCGCGGTGCAAACATCATTATCGGATGATTTTAGTATACTCTTTCCTTCCTTAAGATTTAAAAATTTCAAAATATGATTATAAACATCGAGGACGATGTTCTCTTTTTGTTTGGGGTGGGGTATTTATCAAAATCATGCCTATTTTGAAAATTATGTCATAAATAAGCAAAACAAATTGACTTTTTATAAGTTTTTTTCTAGTTCTCGACGTGATTTATCTATCATCCATCATCGAAGTGTATAATACTCTAAATGGAACTTAAAGTCGATTTTTGAAACTTACAAAAGTAATACTTTGTAAGTCATATTACACCATGAATTCCTAGACTCAACACATTTTGCGCATTTATTACGTCATAGTAGTCTAAAATTGGAGAGTGAATTTTTTTAAGAAAACCTTAAGGAGCACTTGTGCTAACTTAAACTACGAGATTTGAGCTTTTGACCATTTTTGAGAGTTTTAACACAATCTTCGAGTCACAAGTTGACTCAACTTCCTTTGGATACCGCACTAAAAGTCGTTGCATAACCTCATTATTCTTCAATTTTGACACAATCACTGTGAATGACATCACTTTCGAGTTGTAAGAAACACATGTATTGAAATTGATCCCGAGCACTTATCCTTCACCCATTTACCATTTCCATCATCCATATACCATATTACCACATACCTATACATATCCTCCATGCCATCCATATATCATTATCCCATTATCACCCTTGGTTTTAAGAAAAAGTGTGGTTTGAAATTATAAATGTAAAATGTCTTTATCCGTACTTTGAGGACGAATCACAAAGCATAAAAAAAGCATCGCAAGAAAAAGAAAAAAATAGAGATAAAAAAAAATATACATGAAAAAGAGAAAAAAGATAGAAAGGAGAAAAGCATGCGATTAAAATTTTGTGAAATGAAGACATTAAGTGATCAATTTAGTCCACTATTCTCGAAAATTCAAAATAAACATATCACCTATATTTATCCATATCATTCCCTCCCATCCCTTAGATTAACACTGATTTACCCCTGGTAAAGTGTTCGGGAAAATGAAAAATTATAAGTGGTGAATAATTGGACATTCTCGATATAGTGATTTTTATTCCTACCATGAGATCAAATTAATTTTAGTATCCGTTATTTATTATGTGTGTGAGATGTTTGACCTTGTTTATATCTACTCCTCTCCTCCCACACAAGAGAGCTACACTTACCCAAATCTCGAGAGAACATTTTAAGAGAGATATCCGGTGAGATTTGAAAGTTGAATCTCGAAACCTATTTCAGGTTCATGCAGCGTAACTCATTAAATTTCCTAACATACGTACATCTATATATGCGTATATATACTAGAGATAGAAAATTAATAAGATGAGTTTAACAGTGACTTTTATAGCGATTAACCACCCCTATATATATATATATTAACACATGCGCACACATATAAACTATATAAAAATCTTGCACACACACTCATATAAACTACATAAAACTCATGCATACAGTGTGTGCTAGTATATTGTGTTGTATGTGTATATAGTTTATATGTGTGTGTGTGTGTGTGTGTGTGTGTGTATATATATATATATATATATATATATATATATATATATATATATATATATATATATATATATAAAATAGAGTAACATGGTTTTTGAATTCTAAAAATGTAAAAGCACAATAACGGTTGAGATTTGACCACATCTTTCCTTGCCAAATCAATGGCTGTGATTTCACCCCCAAATAAATTATCCCGCCCATACGATTTTCATCCTTGGCAAATCAATCACTGTCTCAAGCGTCTCCCTTTGTCACTCCCCCACTCTCTTACACACCCACTCCCCTCAAACCAAGTTTCTCCCACTCTCGAGCCTCTCCCTCTGTCACAAAGGGATATCCAACAAATTCTCATTAGGACAACAAAACTTTTACTTTTCTTTCCTACTTTAATTTGAAAACACACAACTCTCAAGTTTCTCCCTTGTAATTGATGCAGTTCCAAACATGACCCCCCACTCTCTTAAAGCTTCCACGCTCCATCGCAGTGCTCTCCATTATACCTCTTCTCCATGCTCTGTCACAGTTCAATTTTGGCCATTTGGGTTTAGATCTCAGGTAACTCCCCCCCCTCTCTCTCTCCCCTCCCTTTTAGGGTTTTTAGGTTCGTCGTTTTGTGGTTAAACTCAGTTTTAGGGATTTTGATTAAAATTTTAAGGCTTATTTGTGTTTTGTTTTGGCTTCCCAGTTACAAATTTGGTTCCTCTTTAATTTGTTATGCGCCACGTTTTACCACTTGGGTATGAGAAGAAGAAAGAAATGTGAGGTGTATGTCAAAAAATAACAAGTTGTGAAGGTATTCTCGCATATGGCTTCATTTGAACTATTTTGAACTTTAGAAATTAGGGGTTTTGAAACCCTTATGTTTGAATTTCACTCTATTCACAATTTTTTTAATTTTTCAATTTTTTCTGTCGTTTGTTAAGTGTTTTGGTGTTGTTCTACATTCGAATTGTTTGAGGGTTTTGAAACCCTTATGTTTTTTTTTTCGCAATTAGTTTTTTTTAGCTTTTTCTGTTTGTTTTTTAACAGATTTTCATAGTTTTGGAATTTCTCTTTCCTTTCATACTTTGATGCTTGAAATAATATTCATGTTTTCTAGAAGAATGGGCATAACAAGGCTTATTTAACTATTAGATAGTACGTATTCATATAACCATTAAATAATGCTTCTATACATCTGGTGGTGACAATTGAGTTCTTTTTTTATTTGAATATGTTTTAGACTATTCATCACATTTATCAAAAAATTGTATTAATGGTGCCAAATTTGATATTTGATGACACAAATTTGACTTTAAATACAGCAGTTGGGTTGAAGATAATGCCTCCAACTGCAATTTATGTTTACCTGCTGAAATTTATGTTAGTCTTTGCTGAAATGTAGCTTAGTTTGAAAGTAGCTTTGTGAAGGAAGAAACTCATCTATTCGTTCACTGAAATGTTTGTCGGCATTAATATTTGTTACGTTTTTATTGAGAATTTTGATGAAATTTGTTGGGTGTTCACTGAAATTTATTGGGTGTTTGCTTAAATTTATGTTAATCATGTTATAAACCATGTGTTTATTGGGTTGGATAGTTTCAGCTTGAGGTATGAAATTATCCCGCTTGGATTGATCATATTACATGCCAAATCAGGTTTACTATTTTTTTTCTTTTATTTAATTTATGATCTGGAAAAAATTACTTAACAAGTGTCCAAGAAGCGGTGGTATTCGTTTGTTTCAATCATTTTTTAGTAAATGTAGAATTCATATTTTAACGATTCTACTCATCTGTTTCCGGTTGAATTTAGTTATAGTTCTGAGCTTGATGCATCCGTGTTTGTATGGAGACGGAAGGACTTTTAATTAAGAAGAAAGGAGTTGGGTATCGGTATGAAATAAGAAAGGGGTGAAAAGAGGAGAAGAATACAAATAACTCGATTTACTCTTTCATAACTTAGTTTACTCTTTCACTTCTACTTCATCTGCTTTGTTATGAGGTTATAAGTTTGTATTCATTTATGCTTTGTTGCTACCTGTTATCTATATCATCTGCTCATTTCTTTGTTAAAGTATAATATCAAATGTATGCTAATAACTATCCGACATTAACAGTTAATAACTCATAACTGTTATTCGATAATAATTATAGTATGCTCATAAGATATTAATAACATGTAGCTTATTTATATGCTCATCACATATTAATCATAATTTTAAGGATCCATTTTGTCCCTGTTTCCAACTGTTAACAATGGATTCTTGCTATCTCATGTTCAGTTGTTTCAATTTGATTATAACATTTGATTTCATTTTCTAATTTTCTTGACAAACGATGGACATACATATAATCATTACAAATTTTTATCTTGAATTCATCTTACATTCACTAGTACATGAGATATAGTACTAAGAATGCTTTTATTTTCATCAAGCAGAGCATGCTAATTGATTCCCTTATGCTTCTTAACATGGGTCATGAAAGCAGCTCCAAAGATTCTCATAATCTTTCTTGACATGGATCATAATCTTTGCTACAACTCCTCTTTTTCTTTTTCATTTTTGTAAGCAGAACGAATGTTAAACACATGTTTCTTTTTCATTTTTTCTTTAAAGACAAAACGAATAGACCTGGAATACACTAAGAGTACCCAGTATGGTATATATGAGGTACTCGACTTTATTAGCACTGTTAAATACATGTTTGTTGAACTTTTGAATGTGTATAATATCTAATGAATGTGGACAGATTGTATTGCATCTGATATTATCCAACTGTGCAAATGTTATCTAACTGTGTAAATATTATCCAACTGTGTAAATTTTTGTTGAAATTTTGTTGCCCAACTGTGTAAATATTGCTCTCCATTGTTTATTATTAATTTGGATCAGTTGTACTATGATTGTTTTGTTTTGTTAGTGATTTCATGTAAATTTATTTAATTTATATATGCTTTTTATTCAATTAACACTATGTAATAGTCTTAAGCAGTAGCCCAAAGGGGAAGGAGCAACAACGAGGATGTAGAGTGGGAGGTGAGCTACAACAGGTTTTAAAGACTCCTAAGATTTTAAAGACTCGAGGAGATCTCATTGAACTACAACAAGTTTTTGATTTCTATCTCAAGAGTGACCCAATAGATTAATTTCCATTTTAATATCGTTATGCAAATATTTATTGAGCTACAACAGTTTCCATCTGCAGCTACAGCAGTGTCCGTTTTAATATCGTTATCCAGCTCTATTCCTGCAGTGTCCATCTGCATAAGGTTTTTTATTCATTGAGCCACAACGGGTTTCATTGCATCTTGGTATTATAGTTATGCAAATATTTATAACTTTTTTGTTTGCCGAGTTAATTAATATGCAAATACTTTTTTGAATTTTATTGAATTTTTTTATCTGATGTACTACATTACTAAATTTAGTATATATTTGTTGGTGATTTCAACAAATTCAAGAGGCTTATGAAGTATTTGCTGATTTTGTTGAAGGAAATGACATCTATTATAGTGGACATTTTGAAAGAGGACAAACATTACATCTATACAGGGTACAGTCGTGAAATTGGATGGGCGAAGAGATCATATGTAGGTTTAGCCATAAAACGAGTGTTAAATGAACATGTAAAGTATTTTTTTTAGATTTTTTTGTGCTATTATTTTAAGTGTAATAGTTAGCCAATCCTTGCATTCGTGGGATATGTGAGCTCACGAGTTCTTAAATTTACACATGTTATTTATCTTAACGCCTCCAATTAGTATTGTTGGACTGTTATTTGCTGTTAATTGTAGTGTTAATAATGATTTTTTTGTTGGTTTATATAATGTCCGGAAGGACTATTTGTATAGCTGAGTAGTTTTGGTTTCTTAAACAAGTGGATAGTTCAATAAATAGAGAAAATTTTGTCCAAATTTTCTAAATTGTGCACACATTTTTGTATTTTGGGTTTCTTAAACAAGTCTTAGTTGACACAATTTTTTGGATTTTTAGTCGGTAAAAAACTAGTTTGGCATGTGGTGTGCTTATACCATACATGTCGTAAGAATGTTTTATGTTTTTTGCAAAGTTTGAACCGTGCCTTCAGGGACGAGGAACACCTTATACATGAATATTGATGAATTGAGAAATTCATTTATTGACAACTTCGTCACACCAATGTTAATCATTATTTAGTTTTCTTTATATATACAGTAACAATTGTATTAATATAATGTTTTCCATGCGATGTAATCATGTAAGAGTAAATAATATATGATAGCAGTTATATTAAGTACCACTCAATTAGATGTATAGTATAAAAGAGTTAAGTTACATATAATAGTTATGCAATTATATATATTGAGAAACGATATATACATGTTTTTTTGGGGAGCAATATTTTTGTCGTTTAGTGATTAAGTATTTTCGAATTTTTCGCCGTTTGGCGATTACTTACTTTGAAAATTTTCGACATGCCTTCAGGCTATATATATATATATATATATATATATAGAGAGAGAGAGAGAGAGAGAGAGAGAGAGAGAGAGAGAGAGAGAGAATACACACCCAACAACCCTGTTAAATCACTATTTGTAATACCTATTTACCCTCCTCAACCCGGTTTTAACCTAAACCCCTTTCTACCCATACCCGTCGACCCATATCCAAACACAGCCGCCCTTACCTACTGCCATACCCATACCTTAGACACCTTTATCTCGCATGTGCGGCAAGCTCATGATTTCTGCCCTTTTTTCCCTTGTGTCGAAAAGTTCCCTCCTCTATTTATCTCATTAAGTTATTACCTTGTTTGTAATACCAACTTGGTTTTACAAATTAACTACAAAAGATAAAAACAGTCCCTTCCCCTTTTTCCCTTTTGTCGAGACAGTGCTCTCTCCTCTTTTCCCTATATGCCGAAAGTTATCTCATTAATAGCTATAATTCCATTTATTTCCTTTGTTAATTACTTTGGAACTCAATTGTCTTTTGTTTTTTAGCCGAGATAATATTCCTTTTGTCTCTTCTAATTCAATTACTCCAAGACAACCAAACATCCATCCAATTTCCCCTTTTTCTGCCTTTTAAGACCCTTAATAATTCATATCTCCTGTCTTGTTTCGAGCCACAAAATTATTGGATCTAAATTATCCTTTCCATATTTAAAAATAGAAAGGCCATTTTCGGATATAATAGTTTTTAGTTTAGAAGCTCCGTTTTTGGAGATCATTTTGGGTTCTTTACCAGTGTAAATTTTATTGGAATTTTGCTATGGAAAAACGAAATATTTAAATTAATTTTTGCAAGGTAAGTTCTGTGAACACTGTCGTTTAGGTAAAATTTCTCCCAATCCAGTTGAGACAGAACCGCGAGTACAAGTTTTATAGAATCTGCCTTCAGGATACAATGCAGTGTATGAAAAGTTGTTTGATTCAAACTATGTACTGTTTTATCAAATCGAGAACACTCTGAATTTGTAATCTGATAATGCCAAAATGTAGAGGACGAAGATAGGAGAAATTTGCAACTTTCGGTGCCCAAAACAGAGCCCTGAAACTCTTTTTATTGTCATTTTTGTGACCGTTCTTCAATAGTCGCAGCTCTTCATATAGAGACTCAATAGTCGTTGGATCGTGTCTGTTTGGAACAACTTCGATCTAACGGTTAAGATTAGGCATCCCATCATAAGCGAATAGACATCCCCTTCACGTAACGCTACGAGTTCATCTAACTGTTCAGATCAAGTTGTTTCGGATTTTAAACCCTTTGATCATATCGTGTAATCACAATCGTTGATCTGTTTTACATCGTTAAAACTTTAGGCTCCCACGCTCTAAGCGATGATTTGCACGTGCGAAGTGCTAAGTGCGCGTCAAAACGCGCAATGCGTCCTAAGTCGCCCAATCGCTCTTTTACGCGCCGCGTGTCGCGATCGGTGGTGCTTAAGCACCACCGCAATGCGTAGAATCATAACCTCTTGTTTGACTTGCTAACTAAGAATCTTAGTTGTCCTTTAGTTGATGTACCACTACTTTTTGTATTAATCTTCCAATGTGGGACAATGTGGAACTTTGAGCACTCTCATATCTTTCACACCCATTTGCTCATGTTTCTTCCTTCTAAAAATAAAACACAAACTAAATTTAAAATAAAACACAAACTAAATTTAAAATAAAACACCAATTAATATAATAAAAATAACAATTAAATATTATATAATAATATATAAATGTTGAAATTTATCCAATATTCCCCCACCAATTTCAATAGACATAAAAGAGGATACAAAGGATTGATTACAAAACAATAATAGATAACTTTTGGCACTATCGCTGAAATCTAGTACATAAATGACAAGTGTCTTTCGGACTTGAACTTACATATAGTGTAAACAATTCAAAGCTTCATCAAGGTGTTGTGGTGAACGTATCTTGAACCAATAACCTTTTTGAGACGAGCCGGAACTATCACACATACTGATTTCTGAGTTTATAAGTGTGCTTCTAGCATGCACATTTATGGCCTTGTGTTAATCCTGATTTCATGAGTGCTTTAGAATCGGTCTTGATTCCATAGAAACCGACCACACTTTCGACACTCATATAGGTAAATCAACTTTAGTGATTCTACGAGTCACACTTATATGATTTTTTAAGAAGTAACCTTCATCCTCTAACATGCAGAAATCAAATACTAGGCACATAGGAATGGAACTTTTGTATAAAATTCCTAGTGTTTCGTAACTATAATTTAACTTGTTTGTACCACAATGAACTCTATCTATATTTTCATGATATGAGTTGGGTTCCCATTAAATATAGTTGTGTTTTTTAATAGACCTTAGTCCCATTCCTTTTGAGGTGATATATATCATCTCCCTAACAAGACCTTTAGTCAGAGGATCTGCTAAATTCTTATTCGTTTTAACATAGTCGACTGTAATTACTCCTTCCTTGATTAATTTTCTTATAATTTGATGCCTTAGAATAATGTATCTATATTTTTCGTTGTAAGTTTTGTTCGAAACTTGATAAATTATGGCTTGGTTATCACAACTTATCATAATAGAAGGAGATGGTTTTTTCCATAAAGGAATATCATACGACACATTTCTAAGCCATTTTGCTTCTTTACATGCATCTGCTAGGGCTATAAATTCAGATTGCATCCTTGAATTTGACACACATGTTTATTTCTTGGATCTCCAAGAGATAGCTACTCCTCTTAGCGTAAAACTCCAACAAGTAGTTGACTTGAATTTTGATTCAAAATTATTCCAACTTGAATCACTATATCCTTCTAAAACATATGGATATCCTACATAATGTAAACCATAATCCAAAGTCCTCTTCAAGTATCTAAGCACCCTAGAAATTTCATTCCAGTGCTCTTGTCCTGGATTACTTATAAATCTACACAAGACACTCACTGCATAAGCAATGTCTGGTCTAGTGCATTGCTTGATGATTAGGCATAAATTCTTCATATTTATCCCCTTAATTTCGGTATTTTTATGATCCCGTGTGGTGTAAATAGCTTGAATTTGGCTTATATTTATACTACCAACCTTTTTTGGCAAGTATTTCGTATTTTGTATATCTCTTATGTGTTTTACAGGTATTTCATATAAGTTAGTGCCAAAGAGAACTCAAAACGGTGAAAGAAAACCAAGAAATGGGGAGTAAAGGGCATTTTCGTAATTTTGTAGCCTTATTCTGGAGGTGGGACCAACTGGAAAGTTGAAGAGCTTTCAATTACAAGAACACTGAAAAAAATGTCACCTCAATCGGAGTCCCAGTGTGAAAGTTATGAGCAGTCAAAGATAGAAGAAAAAGTCAAATAAAGACAGGACCGGCCCGGCCAGAAATTAAAAGAATCGATCCGCACAGGACTGGTCCAGCCATAAATTAAAAGAACCGGTCCGCCGTGCAGATTCCAGAGAACCCCGGATCGAAGACGGTTCGAAGCTGAAAGAAATTAAAAGAACTGGTTCGCACAGGATCGGTCCGCCCAAGAAATAAAAGAATCGGTCCTGATCTAAGCCAAACCGATTCGGAGGAGGACAGGACCGGTCTGGATCCAAGCCAAACCGATTCGGAGGAGGACAGGACCGGTACGACTGTTGAGATTTTCTTCCTCTAATAGAGAGTCCTAGTGCTGCTATAACTCTTGGATTTTTGTAGGGTATATAAACCCGTTTTTATTATCATTCTTATGACGGAGAATTAATATAATTTTCCAATTCTTTCTGTAAAACCCTAGTTTTGAAGGTAGATTACAATTTTACTTCCAAGTGTTCTTAAATTGCTGCTTTTACTACTTTGGTAAGATTAGTAGTTCAATCCAATTTCTTTCTACATCATTCTACAAATTTTCCTTAGTTTAATCATGATTTTTTGCAAGTCAAAAATTGTTTTCATTAGATTCATCATGCTAGGCTAGATTTTCTAAGGTCGGGATATATGAACCAAGCCTGATGTGATAGTTGCATGTGTATAACATTAATTCTATGAATTAAGTGATTTATTACGACCGTATTGTGTAGGAACGCGACAATTGTAGATCTTTGGATCTCGTTTGCTTCAGGGTAACCGGGATGCTTTAGAATGCAATTCGAGTATAACTATCGTAATACCGATTTACTCGTCCTCTGATTAAGTATGGTGCGGGCTTGAACCTCATATACATAATGCTTGGGAGTACTAAATTCTGAGTCTAATTAATCATTTAAATTTATGATTAGTTTTATAACATCAATACACTAGGGTTGGGGGATTGTATTCCCGTCCTGTTTTTCTTCATCATATAGTTTAAAGTTTAAATCATTCTTCATCAGTTTTTTTTAGGTAATTTAGTATAGTTGCACTTTTCATAATTTCATAAATTGCAACTAGCGTAGTTGTTCTACAAGCCAAATAATTTTTCTTTTTCATTTAGAGTCAGAGTTAGGATTTCCTTATCTATCTAACGTCGTCACAACTCTGTTGTCCTATTTCCCTATGGATACGATCCCGACTTACCGGGTTTATTACTAATGCGATAGGCTTGCACTTGAGCCTAGAGAGAACGCACATTAGAGACACTTTTTGAGTCACGTCACATGACATACATTAGATTTCCAATAATACTAGCATATTTAAGTTGGTTCATAGCACGCCCAGTATTTTTCATTAATTTGATACTAGGATCAACTGGTGTAGCAACTGGCTTAAGTTCAAAATGACTATATATTTTAAGAACTTTTTTTATAGAATGAGATTGAGATAATGCTAAAGAATGATTTTTTCTCACGATTTTGATTCCTAAAATCACATCAGCTTCTCCAAGATCTTTCATATCAAATTTTGATGATAGAAACCTTTTGGTTTCTTCAACATATTTGAGACTAAACCCAAATATTAACATGTCATCCACATACGAGAAAATAATAACACCAACACCATTTTCAAATTTACTATATATACATTTGTCGACATCATTAACTTTATATCCATGGGATATTACAATATTATCAAAATTCTCATGCCATTGCATAGGAGATTCTTTAAGGCCATAAAGAGATTTAACCAATTTACATACTTTCTTTTCTTGGCCAGGTAAAACAAACCCTTTGGGTTGTTCCATATAAATCCCTTCTTCTAAGTCACCATTTAGAAAAGCAATTTTGACATCCATTTGATGAATTACTAAATTATGAATAGAAGCAAGAGATATTAATATCTTAATGGAAGTGATTCGAGCAATAAGAGCATATGTATCAAAGTAATCAATTCCATGTTTTTTCTTATAGCCTTTAGTAACTAATCTTTCCTTAAGTATATTTATAGAACCGTCCGGATTTAATTTCCTTTTAAATATCTATTTGCACCCAATAGGTTTAGCTCCGGGGGGAAGATCGAAAAGAACCCAAGTTTGATTTGACAAAATTGAGTTCATTTCATCATTGATTGCTTCTTTCCAAAAAACAGCATCCCTAGATTTTACCGCTTCATGAAATGTTGTCGGTTCATCTTCTATATTAAGAACAAATTTTATTTTATTCTTAGTTTAATTTAAATCCCCTTCAACCAAATAGATAATAAAGTCGGGCCCATATGTTTTTTCAGTTCTTTGTCTTTTACTTCTTCGCTGTTCAACGTCATTTGTTGTTTCTGAAGAAGATATTGTTTGTGAATATTCTTCTGAAGGTGAGGAGTCAACAGTCGGATTATTATTTTCTAAACCTTGATTCAAATTACTAAACTTTGTTAGATGTTCAAAGAATTGCACATCTACCGACTCAATGATTTCTTGAGTTTCAAGATTTAAAAATCTATAAGTCGTGCTGTTACTAGAGTATCCAATAAAAACACCTTTGTAAGTCCTATTTCCTAGTTTAGGTCTTTTAGGTTCGGGTTTTCTAACATAAGCAAGACATACCCAAACTTTAAGACGTCTAAGATTAGGCTTACGATTAAACCATAGTTCGTATGGTGTAATATCCTTATTTTTCAATGGAACTCTATTTAAAATATAACATGCGGATAAAACTGCTTCTCCCCACATTGACAAAGGTAAACCAGAACTGATTAACATTGTATTTATCATTTCAACTAAAGTCTTAATTTTCCTTTCCGCCGTTCCATTTTGTTATGGCGTACAAGGCGCCGTAACTTGAGGGATTATCCCATGAGTATTACAAAATTGTATAAACTCACTCGGGTAATATTCACCACCCCTATCGGATCGTAGGACTTTAATTTTTCTATTTTGTTGAGTTTCAACTTCTGCTTTAAAAATTAGAAATTTCTCGAAAACTTCATCTTTACTTTTAAGCAAATATGTATATGCATACTTAGAGTAATCATCTATGGAAGTTAATAAATATTTATTTCCTCCACGAGTCATATTACTCTTCATATCACATACATCACTATGAATAAGATCAAGCATATCGGATGTCCTCTCAACAGATTTAAAAGACTTTCTAGTTATCTTCGATTGAGCACAAATTTCACATTTAAAAAGGTTATCATATTTATAATATGAGATTAGTCATATTTTTTAATACTTTTATAATTCACATGACCTAATCTACTATGTCATAAAGAAATAGACTCAACCATATAAGCAGAACTAATAACATTGATTACATTAATTTTGACCATCTCGTTACAAGAGTACCCTTTGCCAATAAATTGGCCATTCTTGGATAAGACAAACTTATCAGACTCATACACAAGTTTGAAACCTCTCTTAATGAGAAGGTCCCCAGACACAAGATTTTTACACATATCAGGTACATGAAGTACATCAATTAGAGTAAGAATCTTTCCAGAAGTTAATTTCAATTCCACCGTGTCTTTCCCAACTACATTGGTGCGAAGATTATTTTCCATCTTCACTTCTTTTCCATCAAGTTCTTGATATGTTTTGAATGAAGAGCGGTCTTTGCATATGTGGACCGTTGCGCCGGTATCCAGCCACCATCCACTTTCATTTTTAATTGAATTTGCTTCGTATACAGCAACAATAAGATCTTCAACATTGTTTTTTTTTTTTAACCTTGTTTTTCCTTAAACGCTTTCTTTTTAAGACAACATTCTCGAGAATAATGGCCCAGTTTGTCACAGAAGAAACATTTTCCCTTATTTTTCTTATTTGCACCTTGGTTCTTGAATTTTGAATCATTCTTTGCTTTAAATTTTGAGTCTTTGGTAATCTTTGATTTTTGATCCTCAACCATATTGGCTTTTGAATGACCCTTAACTTGTTCATCCTTCTTTTCTCGAATACGAGTATCATCTTCAATACGAAGGTGGCGAAGAAGGGATTCCACAGTATAAGTCTTTTCATCATGATTAATTTCCTTCTTAAAGCCATTCCAAGAGGATGAAAGTTTTGAAAAAATCACCCCTACTTGAAATTCATCTTGAAGATTAATTCCAGCGGCTTTAAGGTCATCAACAATCTGTTGGAGTTCATGTGCTTGTGCAATGACATATTTATCATTACTCATTCTAAAATTCATATAGTTTGAAATTAGAAACTTACGGTTGCTAGCTTCCTCGTTTTGATACTTTGTCTCCAAATCCTTCCATAATTCCTTTCCTGTCGGAATCATTCAATGAGCACTATAAACAGTTTGAGGCAAAGCATTGAGGATGTGTTTTCGACACATAAATTCATATTTTTTCCTCTTCACACGCTTTTGCTTTATTTATCTGGTGTCTTCGGGTGTGGGCTCGGGAATTTGCTCAAGGTTTTCATCTAGAATGTATGCTAGTTTTAGTGATGTGAGGAAGAACATAACTTTCTCTTTCCAACGGGTGAAATTTTTGCCATCAAAATGGTCGAGTCGGATTAAGTCTTGACTCATGACTTGGATAGATTGTGCTACTGTTCCTTCCATTTGAGTGGAGTAATAATAGGATTTTTTGCCTAAAAATGTTGGAATTTTGCTATGGAAATAACAAAATATTTAAATTAATTTATGTAACGCACGTTCTGGGAACGCTGTCTTTTATGCAAAATTTCTCCCAATTCGATTGAGACAGAACTGCGAGTACACTATGGGTTTTATAGAATCTGCCTTCAGGATACAATGTAGTGTATGAACAGTTGTTTGATTCAAATTATGTAATGTTTGATCAAATCAAGAACACTCTGAATTTGTAATCTGATAATGCCTGATGTAGAGGACGAAGAGAGGATAAATTATCAACTTTCGGGTCCCAAAACAGAGGTCTGGAACTCTTTTTATAGCCATTTCTGTGATTGTTCTTCAACAGTCACACCTCTCCATATAGCGACTCAGCAGCCGTTGGATCGTGCCTGTTTGGAATAGCTTCGATCTAATGGTTCAGATTAGGCATCCCATCATAAGCGAATGAACATCCCCTACACGAAACGCTACGAGTGCATCTAACGGTTCAGATTAAGTCGTTTCGGAATTTAAACCCTTTGATAAGATCGTTTAATCACAACCGTTGATCTGTTTTACTTCGTCCAAACTTTAGGCTCCCACGCTCCAAGCGACGATGCGCACGTGCGAAGTGCCAAGTGCGCGTCAAAGTGCACAATGCGCCCTAAGTCGCTAAATCGCCCTTTCACGCTTACGCGTGTCACGATTGGTGGTGCTTAAGCTCCACCGCAATGCTTAGGATCATAACCTCTTGTTTGACTTGTCAACTGAGAATCTTAGTTGTCCTTTAGTTGATATACCACTACTTTTTGAAGATATCTTCCAATGTGGGACAATGTGGCACTTTAAGCACTCCCATATCTTCCTTCTAAAAATAAAACCCAAACTAAGTTTAAAACAAAACACCAATTAATATGATAAAAATAACGACTAAATAATAATAATATATAAATGTTTAAATTTTTCCAACAAATTTTAGGAGTAGTATTATATAAAAAAATTATTTCTTCTTTTCTATTTTTTTACAGTGACTTGAGTGTGAGGAAGACTATATTGAGATACAAATTGTGAATTGGTGTCATTTTTTAGTGTTGCAAACTTCAAATTTGTGGGTTATTATTTAACATTACACCAAAATAGGCGAACGATTACGGTCTTCGGCCATGAACAGGCCCATGCGTCACGGACATGGGAACCTAATCTAGCATGACCAAAATTACTGGTCACGGACCAAATCACTGACCAAGAGTAGTGGTCACGGACCACTACGTCAGGGAAAAAAATCGCGGATAGAGGCCATGACGAATTGGTCATGGGCCAAATACTTGACCCAAGCATGACTATATGGTAGGCTGGTCACGACCCATAGCCGTGATGTGACACCCCACACAATTAAATACCGGGTGATCGGTCATTTATAAAATTTAAAACAGAATGTTCGGTTGGTTCATTCTTAGTATCACTGTCGAAAATATAACAACCTTATTAACCACCTAATAATTAATTAAGCTACTGTCAAAATATTATTTCTCCTTTTTAAATTGTAACCAAAAATCATTTATTTATAAACTCCAAGAATTTAAATATAATCCATCCACCACACAAGTGAATAAAATAAATATTGAATCTGAATTACGTACTGAAATAAATAAGACTGGATAAAACATTTTCAGTTCAAAACTCTAAACGAAGAACCATAGTAAAATAAATCCAACTGAAATGACTGGAAAGTAAACTGAATACAATCTCTGATAAAAATGTCTAAGGAGTGGGTGATACATGATCTAAATGAAAAGTCTAGATAAAACTGAGTGAAATGATATATGCGTCAAATGCAAAGACCTGCAGCTTCCACAACAGCTGCAACACGCCAAGCAATCCATGTCTCCAAGTCCGGTGTCCCTGTGGTTGAGCACCTGATAATATACATATGTATAGCAAGAGAGAAAAGAGGTGCAAGAAACGGGCCAGAGCCCTATGAGTAAAAATATTTGTTTTAGCAAGTATTTAAAATTTGCAATGAAGCAAGTATCAAATGCATGTTAGTTCGAACTCTCACATGAGATCCTCACCTCTCGTCTATTGTGCACGCCTAACATACATCTATTCTAACCTAGCCATCTGTAACACTTCTAAATAGATAAATACTTATATTCTAGTTATACCTCGTGGTAACAACCCGTGATTCCCAGCTTTCCACATTATTAATATCATCATTTATTAATTCGATTAAGTGTTATCACACTAAGTTAAGTATTCACAGCTTACATTACTTAAGATTGTACTATCCTAATAACTTACAGTTATCTCACAGTAGGAATAACACAAGCATACATACATATATTCACCACTATAATATACATATACTAATACAACACCCCAAGACCAAACATGGAGTGCATTGCATACTCTACTATCATGTTCCGGTACATATCGTACTCAAATAAGGACTATCGGTTCAAAAGTCTCCGGCGAACCATATACATAAAACACACATAGTGGAGGCGAACATAGTTCACATACCTATGGATCACGCACATACCTACGCTCCCATAGTCAGCTGACTTATCAACTCATAAATAAGTCTTCACAGTCCTATGTCCTGAGATACAAGTCAAATATCCCCCAAAGGTCACCCAGGATAAGACTGTCTCTACACAACCTCTCGCGATAGCAAGCAGCTAGATATGTCATACACATAAATTAAGCACGTAATAGGTATCCACACATCCTATTAAAATCCATTAGGTATCTACCCAACCTAATCATATATATTCCATACGGATTATTCTCTTATTACTACGTATAATATGTTTACTTTATCCCAAATAATCTACGTAGAGTATTTCTCCTCACTCAAAGGGTACTACTACATTCACATATCAAGACAGTAGATAAGGTCCCGATACTCTACCGGTCAAGGGTATTTTTGCTCCTCAAATCTCACAATTTAAGATTCAAAAGGTTCTCCAAAGTTTTGCAGCAGCACTAGAAGTCTGTAGAAAAACGAACCAAACCGATCCTACTAAAATAAAAACGAACCGATCCTATCAGAAAATGGACCAATCCTATCAGAAAAAATGAATCGATCCTATCAGAAAAAGGAACCGATCCTATCAGAAAAAGGAACCAGTTCTGTTATGTCAGACCTGTTCTTCAACAGTTACGTTTTTTCCTTATTCGCACCCGAAACCTCATAGTTCATACCCAATCTTTAATGTAACTATTTTGATTGATAACCCAACACGTTTACACAATTTATAACATCCTAAGATCATTTAATCATTATAAATCATAAGGTAAAAATGAAATCCCCAATTAATATCATAAGAACCCTAGTTTTTTAATTTTCCATTTAAGAACTTAATTAACCCAGATTTGTTCATCGATTTGTGTTCCAATTTCGTATTAAATTCTCTTACATACATGAAGGAGTTAACCGCTGAACCATCTTCCCATAATCATAAGTTACTTCTCCAATTTTCACCCAATTTTATTGTAATTCATTAATAAATTTACCTACACTAACATGAACATGACTATTGCTAAATGAAAAGCAAGTAATAAACACTTGCCTGATTATGAAGGTTTGATTCTCCACTTGAAATTGGTATAGATGTGATCTACTTTTTTCGATCTATGCGTTGATGGTGTTTTTGGTGAAGGATAACTGAGTTTGGCCTTAGAACTCCTAGGAACCTCTTCTCCTTCTTCCCTTGGGACTCTCTATTTTCTTTCACAGATGAAACCCTAACTATGACTACGTAAAAGATAATAAAACCTTCTAATTTTCGTCCATTAATTAACGCCAAAAATATAATTTACTAAAACGCCCTCCCGAGATGCCGGTTAGGCTTAAGATTGCCCCGGGACCCAAACTAAACCTCCGTATACACTGTTCTGATCATCTCGACCCTTTTGGACTCAACGACGCACTCAAAATGATCATACGAGTGGCTTAAAAATAATTTATCTTTTGATTTCATTAAATTAGTCCCGACACGACTCACACGACATTACCAATTGTCGCATTTCTCATTCTCGATAATTTATCATATTCAATAATTCCATATTACTTATTAACTCAATAATATTCAATCAATAAGTATTAACACTGGCATGCTAGTTAATATCTATCTATTTTAATCTGGATTAATTAACAATTAAATCTCACATTTTAATTCAATTAATCCAATAATAATTACACATCACATAATTGTTTAAATTCTAAAAAATAAGGGTGTTACACGTGACTAATTTTACACCTCATGATACTGGACACGACCGAGAGTCGTGACTATATTTTCCTCGCTCACGATGGTGGTCACGGCCTATAGCCGTGACCAACCAGTATACCCATTGAAGTGTGGTCACGGTCCCCAAACAAGACAACATATATCACGAAAAAAATAAAAATATCACACGGACCAGAGCTGTGACCATATTTAATTGGCAAAAAAAATTAGGTTGTCAACTGAGCATCCCGCGATAGCACGATCGTTTACTATAAGTTACGTTGGACATGCACTAGGTGTCCATGTCCCTCGCGGTGCCGTGTGGGGGCTGCTAGAAATTTCTACTCCCTCGCGGCATGATTTCAAGCCTAAGTGTGCCTATTTTGAAATTCGAATCTTATTCTCAAATCGGGAGTCCCACGACTATGTGATATGTCGGTACGTGTTATATTGGACGCTCATGAGCTATTCGTGTTACCCGCGATTCCGTTTAGGGGTTGGGGGTTGGTAGCGTTCGCCTCCTCGAGGTTCATTTTTAAGCCTAAGTCTTTCTACTCTCGAATTCGGGTCCTATTCTCAAACTGAGCATCCCGTGATGACGGGAATGATTGTTACATGTTACGTTGGACACACACGAGGTGTTCATGCCACTCGCAGTGCCGTTTGAGGGCCGTTAGTTGTTTTCGCTCCCTCGCGGCAGGATTTTAATCCAAAGTGTGACTATTTTGAAATTGGGGTCCTATTCTCAAACCGGGAGTCCCGCGACTATGCGCCCATTTACTATGTGTTATTTTGGACGTTCACGACTTTTTCGTGCTGCTCGTGGTGCAGTTTTTTTCGAGGGGGGGGGTTGGTGGCGTTCTCCCCCTCGCAACACGTTTTCAAGCCCAAGTGTTCCTACTCTCAAATTCAGATCCTATTATCAAATCGGCATCCCGCGACTGCACCTTCAGTTGTTATGTGTTAAGTTGGAATAGCACGAGGTGTTCGGGCCACCCGTGGTGCCGTTTGGGAGCTTTTAGTGGTTTATGCCCCATCGCGACACGATTTTAAGCTTAAGTGTGCCTATTTTGAAATTCGAATCATATTCTCAAACCGGGCGTCCCGCTATCGCGTGGTTCATTGCTATGTTTTACATTGGATGTACACGACATGTTCATGCCTTCGGTGGTGCAGTTTAGGGGTTGTTAGTAGTTTTTGCCCCGTCGTTACACGATTTCAAGCATAAGTGTGTCTATGATGAAATTTAGCTCATATTCTCAAATCAGGAATCCCGTGACTGTACGGTCGATTTATACATGTTAGGTTGGACATACACGAGATGTCTGTGCTGCTCGCAATGCCATTTAGGGGGGGTTGGTGGCGTTCACCCCTTCGCGACCCCTTTTCGAGCCTAAGTGCTCTTACTCTCGAATACGAGCCTTATTCTTAAACTGAGCATCCCGCAACCGGTTATTACATGTTACGTTAAATACGCACGAGGTGTTCGTGCCACCCGCAGTGACATTTGAGGACCGTTAGTGGTTTTCGCTCCCTTTTGGCATGATTTTAAGCCAAAGTGTGCGAATTTTAAAATTCGGGTCCTATTCTCAAACCGGGAGTCCCTCGACTATGTGACCGTTTGCTAAATGTTATGTTGGATGCGCACGAGCTGTTCATGCCGCTCGGGGTGCTGTTTTTTTTTTTTTGGGGGGGGGGGGGGGGGGGGGGGGGGGGGGCGTTCGCCCCCACGCGACACATTTTCAAGCCTAAGTGCTCCTACTCTTAAATTCGGATCCTTTTCTCAAACCGGGCGTTCCGCGACTGCGCGTCCGGTTATTACGTGTTACGTTAAACACGCACGAGGTGCTCAAGCTGCCCATGGTGCCGTTTGGGTGATATTAATGGCTTCCTCCCTCTTGTGGTAGCATTTCAAGCCTGTGTGCCTATATTGAGCTAAGGGGAATCGTAGTACACTAACGCCACCGGTGGAACATATTACTCTAAACCTTCCCATACTTGCAAATACAACATATTTCGCAATACATAATTAGAACTCTCAGTTTACCCGTCCGCCCGTGGGTGTGTTAGGTCATATACATTCGCATCTCGATACTCATGGACTCCCGAAAACTTGATTAGGCATAAATTCTTCTAAATTTACCCCTTAATTTAGAAGCTTTTATTACCTCGGACAACGTAGAATGAATTAGTTTATCTCATATCTGTGCTAACGATTTCGTCTAACAAGTATCCCGAGTTTCGTGTATTTCTTATTAATTTTACAGATATTTAATAAATGAAAGAAAGAAAGAAATCAGAAGAAGCAAGAGAAAAGAAAGAGGACAAATCAGAAGGGCAAAAGCGTAAATTTTACCAGGAATCCGATTGAGGACCCAAAATAAAAGTCGAAGATCTAGCATTTATGAACACGTAGGAAGAAACGGCGTCCCAATCTGAGTTCTGGATTAGAAGTTATGAAGACTTTAAGATGCGAGATAATCATGAGATTTTGAAGTGAAATTGAAGAGAAGTTGAGAAGACATCCCGGACCAATCTGGTTTACTAGAAAAACGAACAAGTCCGGGGTCCAAAATCATTGACTAAAAAGATGTCTACCAGACCAATCTGGTATCCCAAGAAAACGGATTAGTTCGACCCTCAAAATCACTGCATAGCGACCTGTCTAGCGGACCAGTCCGGTTTATTTGAAAAACAGATCAATCCGGTTGTCTACCGGACCAGTCCGGTATGTCCTGACCGGATCGATCCGGTGTTCGAGATTTGATCTGATCTTCTTCTTCTTAGAGTTTTGCATTAATCCAACTCTTGTAAATTACGTAGGATATAAATTTAAAAGAACTCCCAGAAAGAGGGAGGCTTCTACTTAGTTTTTAGAGAAGCTTTGTAATTAGTTTAGAGGATAAAAAACAAAAACCCTAGTTTGATTCTAGTTTTGCAATCCAAGTAAATTTATTCCAATCCTTACTTTCATATTGGCAGTAGTTACTTTCTTTAGTAGTAATTTCATTATTCTTCATCTTCAATAGTTAGTAAAAATGTTTTCTTTCCTCCAAAACATGTTTTCTTCTAGTTTTAATATGTCTGGCTAAGTTTACAAGGGTTGGGGTGCATGCACCCCACCCGATGTAATTCATGATGGTGAAAATAGAAGTTGGAATTAAAATTTTAGATGAATTGTATCGCAGTTCATACGATACTGCTTTAATTCAACCTTTTCTTACATACTGTGCGGGCTACGATCCCTCATATGTGTAATACTTAGGAGAAATAAAGATCGGATTTTAATTCAACCTTTCCTTACATACTGTGTGGGCTACGATCCCTCATATATGTAATACTTAGGAGCATTAAAACGCCGTATTCATTTAACGCTTTAATTCTGAATCTAGTATCCTACGAAGTGAATTACTAGGGTGTGGGGGATTGTAACCCAACCTATCCTTCTCATCTTATAGTTAAAGTTTTAGTCAAATTGTCATCAATCCGGTAGTAAGTATAGTAATTGCATTTCATTCATTCGTAATTTCATTAGTTATTCATTTTCAAAATTGCATTTAGTTGTAGTCATTTCACAAATTAAAATCACCTTTTCATTCTTTTTGAGAGTCAAAGTTAGGTTACCTTCGTCTTTCCAACGTCATTACGACTCTGTTCGTCCTGTTTCCCTGAGGATCGATACCCGACTTATCGGATTATTACTTGAGCGACAGGCTTGCACTTGAGCCTTAATAGCACGCACACTAGACACATTTGTGGTCGCGTTAAGTTTTTAGGGCCGTTGCCGAGGATTTAGGTAGACTTAGGTAGATCAAGTCAATCTAAAACATTGACCAAGAAAATTCGAAAACATAATTTTTTTTTTATCATCTCTCAAAAGCCTTTAATGCAAAATCCTGAACACACTCAGACTCCTCACAATACTCCAAACAGAATCCACGAAAATCCAATCGTTGAGTACAACTCTGAAATCCCCCACACACCTCGAGTTCCATAATTCTGGTTTCCAATTTCGACTCCCGAGCACTCTATCAATAACTACACCATGAGTCGAACTTCGAGTCACACATCTAGGACACCGAGTGAGTACACATAGTCATTTGAAGAGAGTGTGAGTGCGATGTCTGACGCAACGAGTTTCAGTACTGGAGAGGGAGATCTCCCTTATCGTCCTATGAAAGACTTACTCTTTCCTGAGCGGACTGTCACCCCTGGTTGCATTTTACTTTCGTATACTGCCGATCAGTTCCACTTTTGCAATGGGATGATACAGATTCTCCTTACGTTTCATGGCATGGATTCATAAAAATCATACCTGCATATTCGTGAGTTCAAAGAGGCACGTGACACATTTGGTGACCAAACTTGCACGCAAGATGTCGTTCGCCTAAAGCTTTTTCCCTTTTCCTTAAAGGATAAAGACAAGACCTGGCTATGGTCTCTACCCCCTAACTCCGTCACTTCCTGTAGATATATGCAGTCTAAGTTTGTCTCAAAATTCTATCCGCATCATAAGATTAACTCTGCCAAGACTCAAATTTAAGCTTACCGAACATGATAATGAGTATTTTGACAAATGTTGGGAACGATTCCAAGAGTTAGTAAGCACATGCCCCCATCATGGTTTTGACAAACACCTAGTGATATCGTTCTTCCATAATGGGTTGACAATAACTTCCAAACAACTTGTGCAAACAACGTGTGAAAGACCCTTTTAGGATTTGAACTCATGCGACGTCGAGGCCCATCTTAAGTATGTCGCAGAGACTACTCAAGCATGGGACACATCTGATCCCAACCAAGCTAGACCTAGACAACCATCTCTAAATCAAACTACATCCGGTCTATACCATTTGGATAGCAATACCTTAATAGACCGCCGATTCGATCAGTTTCAGAGAGATATGAAAGAGTGGTTTGATGGTCGGTTGATAAATATCATTGGATATAGCCATGGTTCGAAAAAAAAGTGTGTGCTATCTGTGAGCCGGGCCACTCCACAAAGGCATGACCGATGATTTCTGCCTACAAGGCCATGCACATCGAGCAGGTGGATGCTATAGGAGGATACAAAGGGAATTTTAATTCCCTGTATGGGAACTCTTACAACCCTTCGTGGAGAAACCATCCTGATTTCAATTATGGACAACCACAAGCTGCTATGAACCCACATTCACAGGTTGTCCCACCTCCACCACATCCTCAATACCAACAAGCGCCACCACCTCCAGTCCCATATGTAGCTCCACCGCGGAGGAGCCTCGAGGATACAATTAACCAATTCATAAATTCTTAAGGTATAAATAATGCTCGATATGAACGCTTGTTCGTCGAAATAAATGTAAACATCTCCAAGATGCAATCCGCATTGAGCATTCAAGAGAAGGGCAAGTTTTCGACCCAAGGCCAAAGACCTCCCCAAGGTCAATGATAGAAAGAAATTTTGCGTGTAATTTTTTCTCGTCGTTGCTTGAAAAGCTCCTCTAATCAAAACCTCAATTACCTACAAATATAACAAACTCAAGTGTAAAGGTAAGTAAGGGTATGAATCCACTTCCAAGGGGGTAAGCTAGAGACAAATTCAATTATAATTCACTTTTTATTTTCTTTTTGTGCTTTTTCACTTTTCTACTTTTTTTTAGCTTTTTCAAATATTAACACAATTGGGTGAGGTGATGATTTAAACTAAACTAAACTAAATGTGATATGATAACAACTAACTAGAAAGTTACTAAAATGAAAAATAAAGTCTAAACTAAAATAAGAGATAAAGTGAGGTAAATAATTGTGAGAACAATCAAGGAGTGGGATTACACCACAAATTTTAGCTATTCTAATTAATTAATTGAATTCTCCCAAATTAATATCAAAATTACAAATCAACTCTCGTTGCAGATGTAATTTTAATAGTAACCTTTTAGAAAATTAAGTTTAACACCCCACAACTCTAGAAAATAGATCCACACTCCTTTTAATTAATGACCTGCTAGGATCGATCAATTAAAATTTATGTCAATCTTAGAAAATAAATTTAGAGTTGAAATTTAAGTTATAATACCCCACTTAAGAAATCCCTATCTCTAGTTCGAATCTAAAATGGGTATTATAACTAGAATTTCGATTTTCTCTCAAAAATCATTTACCCTCTCTCAAGGCGTAAATTTAAGGGTGAGGGATCAAAATTAATATTCAAAGGGAATTTTCAAGTAATCAAACTAATTAAACTAAAATAACATCAAATAAGGGTTTCCCCTCACCCCTTGAAAGGGTATTTAGCCTAACATGATATTAAACATGATGAACAAATAATCAAAGGCATATATAATAAAAGAGTAGAGAAAGAGAACAAATCTTCAATAAGTCTCCTTGAAATTGGCAATTTGAACTCTATCATCTTCCATACAATTCAATTACTCACAATTAAATCTCATCAAATCTCTAAAAAAATAAAAACAAAAATTATTTACAAAATGGTGTTTATCTCTCTATAATTCTCTCTCTAAAATTCCTATCTAAAAGCTCTTTTTTTTCAAATGGGGTCTTCATCTTCATTTATAGTCGGCACATGGAGCATGGGGGTATTTTTGAGAATTGGTTTTGTGTGCATGGAAATGGGGTGTGTACATGAGGTAAGAGAGGTGCGAGGGCCTGTAGGTTAAATGGGGTGACACAATCAGATTTGGTTTAGAGGGTATAATGGAATGTTGGGTTAAATAGGTAGTTGGGGGTATTTGGGTACGCGGAATTAAATGGGTTTTAAATGGGTTTTAATAAATCACACATGGAATTTATTTGGCTTTTATTTTATTTTGGTTTTGGCTTTGGCTTTGTATTGGCAGGTGACACAAATCGTGGCTTGGCTTTTAGAAATGGTTGAAAGGGTTTTTAGTGTGTTAAATATGAAATGGGTTTTGGGTTTATTTGATTTGAGATTTGGATTGAAGTGGTGTCGTCGGGTTGAGATGGTATTGGGTAAGAGGGAGGATCTCGGGTTCGGGACTGCCGGCGGGTATCTCCGGCGGGGGGTAGCAGGAAGGGTTTGGTAGATTTGCCGCCGGCGGAGGGGGTAGTAACGAGGTCGCGCAGGTGAGGTTTTGGCAGGGGGCGAGAGGGCTGATTTCGCCGGTGGGGGTAGTAGGTTGCGAGTTTGAGTGTGCTAGGGCATGGGTCTGGAGCTGGGTTCGGATGAGACTGGGTCAGGGCCGAAAGGGGGGTAGGGCTGATCGTCGGGTTAGGCAGGGGGACGCTGGCGTCGCCGTCGATTGTGGTCCGACGGGAATGGTAGTGGTGGGTGGCGGGTTGCTGCGACCGGAGTAAGGGTGTCGGAGATGTCCGGAGAGTGGGCAGCAGGTGGGGCAACTGGTTGTTCGTGGATGTGGGTTTGGTTTGTTGGTTTAAAGTTTTGTGGCTATGGAGATTTAGTGGGTTTGGATGAGAGAGGAGAGAGAGGGTTGGGAGGTAGAAGAAGGGTATGGTGATGATTAGGTGTAGTAGGGTGTAGGAAGGTTAGGTGAGGGTGAGGGTGAGGGGTTATGTTTGGGTGTGATGATATGTGTAGGATTAAATGTGTGAATGATTTTAGGATAAGGGGATTTTATGTGTGTTTTATTTGGACACCTAAAATAAGAGTAACTACCTAAAAGTAAAAATAATCAAACAAAATCTAACTAACTAAAAAAGTAAAAATAAAAAATAAAAAATAAAAATATTAAAACTTAAGAAAATAAAATCCTAAGTTATTAAGTACTAAAAAAAATGAAAAAAAATGAAAAATCTAATAAAATATGAAAATAAATGTCCTAAAAATATAAAATCTAATTCACTAAAAACAAACTCCTAAAACTAATGCTAATAAAACTAAAAACTAATAAAAATCAAAATAAAATAAAATTATAAAAATAGAAAATAAACCTAAATAAATCTAAAATAAAACAACTCAAACTTAAAATCTAAAAATTAATAAAAAAGTACAAAATCAACACACACACGGGTTGGGGAAGGCTAAGACTATGGGACAAGGGTATTAGCTCCATAAAACGCGCAATTGTCTTGATTTAAGCGTTTGAACTCTGCATTGCACATTTGACCTACAAAATAAGCATTTAAGCGCATAAGACCCAAATTGTCGAGAATTAGCTACTAAAGTATATCTATTCATGGTATAAATTATACAGTTTTGGGTGCTTATTACACCACCCCCAAACAGAGCGTTACTAGTCCTCGAGCAATAAGATAGAGAGAAAGAGACAGATAAAAAATCAAAAGTGTACCACTTTTGCGGGCACTTGCGATTGCACTTAGCATGTGCAACAAGACTTTAAACCTATAGGTTTCCCTACAGGACGAGTTGTGTCTCGTGAGGATTTACAGGGAATATACCCCCCAAATTCTTTATTTGCAACGGCAGTCTATCTCTTATTAGACGTAGAATAATCGCACAATCCATCATGAGAGAAATAATTTCTGAAATATAAGCTATAATGTGTATAAAGTTAGCTAAGTGAATACACAAGGCACATCCTTCCTAGAACTCAACGTGTGTAGTGTGAATCAGTCAAAACGGGTCGAGTATCACAAGAGTAATTCCTAGATTTCCTTTTCGGAATCAACGCTTCAACTTCAAATCTCATGGATATATCTCTCTCAAACGAACTCTCGAGATATGGGTTAGTGTATCGCTCTTGTGTGTGAGGAGGTGAGTAAATGTAAGCAAATTCAAACGTCTCACACACACATATAAGAAAGAATGAAAATTCAGAAAGAAAAATGATCTTATGAAAGAAATGCTAATCACTATAGTGAGAACGTCGAGTTATTCACCACGTTGACTATCATTTGCCCGAACACCTAGGGTAACATGGATGAAAAAGGGTCAGGGGAAAATGAGATGGGAAGGATATGATGATACGAGGTAGGATGGTGATATGATGGATGTGTAATGCGATGGAAAATGGATGGATATGTGAGAAGAGTGTTCTATACTTGAAGAACAAATGTCTTTATTTCAAAACTAACTACTAACTACAAACTCTCTTTATTTTATTTTCTCTTTTATTTTCTCTTTTTGCTATTATTATTATTATTATTATTATTATTATTATTATTATTATTATTATTATTTTTTTTTTTTTTTTTTTGTTGTTATTGTTTTTGTTGTTTTTCTCTCACTTTTCAAACCAACAATGAAGACATTTAACATTTAGAATCAACACTCTTTTATTTGAAATGATGGAAGATATATGAAATAAGTGGGGAATGATGGTAAGGGGAATATATGGGAATATGGAAGAACATGGAAATGTAATGGGTGAGTGAATGGAAATGTGATATGGAAAAGTGGTAAGTGTATGGATGAAAATCTAAAATTCGGGACAAATTTCAAGACGCCATTTCTTAAAACTCGAAAAAGATGTCATTCTCAGTGATCAAGCCAAAAATTTATTGAAGAATAATGAGATCATACAACAATTAAAGTACGGACCCAAATGAAGTTGAATCAACTTGTGACTCAGAGATTGCGTAAAACAGTCTAAAAGGGTGAAAGGCACAAATTTCACAATCTAAAGTCTCTACTAGTGATCCTTAAGGTTCTCTTTATAATTGTATTATTCCTCAACTCTAAACCGTAGTGACGTGATAAGTGCACAAATTTTGTTGAGTCTAGAAATCCATGGTGCAATATGCCTTGATACGTATTACATAAGCTATTTAGAAAAAATATTCTCTAGCTTGATTCCTAGACTTTTGAAAGATGGATGATTGAAAATTCACATCAATGAGTGAGATGAAAGAAACTGCACGAAATTTTAAAAATAAGGTTTAAAACTCAAAAAATTTCAAAAGAGGTACGATTTTGATAAATTCCCCACCCCAAACAAAAAGGAACGTCGTCCTCGATGTTATATAAAATGATTTTTAAAATTGAGAGCATAAGGTATGAAAGATATTACCAGAATGAACCGCTAATGAAGTGGAAAGATGTAGCCAATAATAAACCTGAATAAGTGATACGAGAAAAAATGTGCACAAGTCTATAAGCATGATAAAGCATTGGGTGATGTGAAACACTCCCCCCAAACAGGATGAGACTAGTACAAGAAATTATGGGCTGCCTCCCGGTAGCGCTAAGTTTAATGTCTTCAGCCAGACCGAAGGGATCTCACCCTAAAGATAAGATCTATGAAACCGCGGGGCGGGAGAAAAATTGGGGTGATGAGAATCACCCCCAAACAAGACTGAAGCGTCAGTCTTATTGGATCAGGACTAAAGGGGTCAATGCACTTGTATGGAAAAGTGCATCACACGATGCAAAGCATCGGTGGACCATGGGTGGGTGGGTATTAGGGTAAAGGTGAGGGTGGAAAGGGTGAAAAGGTATCGGTCTCGGGCCTTGTTGAGCTTAAAGGTGAGGGCAACAAAGGCCCTATAAGAATGGTGCTCTAGTTGGTGAGGAAGGCAAAATGGTTTGGTAGTGGAATGGGGTGGGCCTCAGAGAAATCACACGATCGTTCTATGAATGGGCGATGATAATGGTCGCGCTGTGACACACCAGGGAGCTGCTGATGGAAAATAAACACCACAAGAGAGTGGTGTGCATGGATTAACAAGCTCGGTGTCACGAAAGTGGAGAGTATCACCACAAATACTCTCGTAGATCGTGGAGGATGGTTTCAGGTGAGGATCTAAAAATGTGGATGGAAATGTGAAATGTGTAAGGTCAAGATCCAAACCAGGTGGTGGGGTAGAAGGAACAACGGGTGGGTCGGGTGGGATAAATGGCAGAGGAAGATGATTCAACTCAAGAGTGGGAGACACACACTCATTGGGAGGAGTAAAGGAATACTCACAAGGGAGTGTGGTTTCTAAAGATGGAGTTGTCAACTTCTCCATAAGAGTAGCATCAGGAAATGGGGTGGTTGATTCAAACGAGGCACCAAGATCGGAGATAGAAGAATCTCTAGAAATATTAGGCTCAAAGGGAGCTATGCATGGTGGGACATCATCCGTATCCAGATAGGTAGGAACTATCACGGATTCTATCTAGAGAAAATGGTGAGCACTCGTAGCCGAAGCGAACCAAAAAGATATGGTCATGTCAGTAATTGTGGCATAAGGTAAAAGCTCGGTCATATTTTTGGATATCTCGGGAGTGGGAACCTCAAAGTGGGGTTCAGGTGGACATGGTGGGATTGGATCAGGCTCACTATCTAAAGGTAAGTCAACACAATTGTCAACTTGCGGCCCGGACCATGGAATGGTCTCAACTTCGAGATTCTCGGGAGGATAGGGTTGGTCACACTCAAAATCCGTGTCACAAGAGGACACATCATCATCACACTTGGGTGCAATAATGGGTGGATCCATGGGAATATCCGACTCTCTCGCACACTCAAATTTATTTAATCTTTGTTCAAGCCTTTGGAGGGCTTCATTTTGAAGTTGAGTGGCTTGATCTTACTCAAGTATGAACTTTTGCAAGAGGTTTTCGAGGGCGGAGATGGATAATGGTGATGGTGGAGTGACGGGTGGTGGTGGTGGTTGAGGTGGACACAACTCGCTATGGATAGGACTATACAGAGAATACTCAAATGAAGTGTGTGGAGTGGGGCCAAGTGCATCATACATGAAATGATCGATTTCATGATGGACAAATGATTGATACTCATGGGGTGCGTAGTGAGGGAACAAATCGTGAATGGGTGCACAAGGTTGCCATGACGACTGTGGGAACGTGTGAGGATCCACAACATCGAGTTGGGATTCGTATTGCGTGGAAGGGTGATCAGGCCTCCATGAATAGCTAGGGTACTCACATAAATCGGGATTGGGTGTATCGGGATAGTAGGACGAGGTGGGTTCCGAAACAGTGTCATATGGATACACATGTTTCATGGTGGGTTCAGATGGATATGGAATGTAAGGGCACTCATGGGACATGTGATCGACATAATAACAGTGGGTGCACAACAAAGGATGAGACACTTGACACTTAACACCGAGGGTGATGGAAAGTGAGATGCGTGCATGGACGGGTCAAGAGTATCTACGGAACTCGTGAGAGAGGTGAAATCATTAAAAATATCATAAAGAGACGGCTCGGGATCACTCTCACACGTGTCACGTGTCAATGAAAAATGACCAAAGTAGTCCCGTAAAGGACGCTCTTCGGCCATGTGGAGTGAAATATTTTTTTGGAGTTTTTAAATTTTTCAAAAGGAAAGAAAATGTTTTTGGATTTTTTTCATCTAAATAAATAAAGAAAATATTTTTGGATTTTTTATAAAAATAATAAAAGAAAATATTTTGGGGGTTTTGTGAAAAATAAAGGAAGAAAATATTTTTGGATTTTTTAGAAGAAAAGGTGGGAAAAGATGGATTCTAAGAATTTGGACGAACCAACTAAAACCGACCACCGAAAAATGAATTGGACTCACACACAAGTCAAGAAAATTTCCTAACTAGCACATAGCCAATTTTTATCTTTAAATTTAGTGAAAGGGGAAGTCAAATTTTAATTAAGTCCGCGGGAGATAAAAATCACGAAAATTATCTTAGTGATCGCCTTTGCAAAATTGTCTCCTATTGGGCTACCTAGTTGATTGATTTTAAATTTAGTGATGGCTAGGGTAGTACACAATGATAAGCGAGTGAGTCGGGTGATGATATCCCTTCTCGTGACTGACCGGGTGTAGGTATTAGTAATTTAATTCATCACACCATTCAAAAAATAAATGCGAGAATAAAACCACGCAAGAGCACACAAAAGAATTGACTCGCTAACAAGAGAGGCGCGAGGGTGTAAGAAATGTACCTCCCACGGTTTTTAAGGCGTGGGGTGCCGAAAAATTTGAGTCGATCGGGGGAGATCACTCCTATCTCAGTCGTCCCCGGGAGTCCTAGCAACCCAAGGTAGAGAGGCTTCTAAATCCTTGCCAATGGACGCCCTCTCTCTACCTTGTCCGGTTTTCCTATCACGCTTGTCTTCGATTATTACAATGTTTAAAATGAAAAATAAAATAAAGGTGTCCCTAAGCACCGCAATACAAGCAATGATAAGAATCCTAATACAAGCCTTTTAAAATAAAGAAAAATGGTACTAAAATCCAACAAAGTATGAAAAATAAATGAACTACAATATGAAATCCGCTCCGAGTGATTCGCGCTCCCAAGAATGGCAACAACGCCATTTGATAACTTTGGTTTTTCATCTCCCCGACAATGGCGCCATTTGATAGAAAGAACTTTTGCATGTATTTTTTTCTTGTCGTTGCTTGAAAAGATTCCCTAATCAAAACCTCAATTACCTACAAATATAGCAAACTCAAGTGTAGAGGTATGTAAGGATATCAATCCACTTCCAAAGTGGTAAGCTAGAGACAAATTCAATTGTAATTCACTTTTTATTTTCTTTTTGTGCTTTTTCACTTTTCTACTTTTTTTAGCCTTTTCAAATATTAAAACAATTGGGTGAGGTGATGATTTAAAATAAACTAAACTAAATGTGATATGATAACAACTAACTAGAAAGTTACTAAAATGAAAAATAAAGTCTAAACTAAAATAAGAGATAAAGTGAGGTAAATAATTGTGAGAACAATCAAGGAGTGAGATTACACCACAAATTTTAGCAATTCTAATTAATTAATTAAACTCTCCCAAATTAATATCAAAATTACAAATCAACTCTCGTTGCAAATGTAATTTTAATAGTAACCTTTTATAAAATTAAGTTTAACACCCCACAACTCTAGAAAATAGATCCACTTTTCTTTTAATTAATCACCCGCTAGGATCGATCAATTAAAATTTATGTCAATCTTAAAAAAATTTAGAGTTGAAATTTAAGTTATAATACCCCACTTAAGAAATCCCTATCTCTAGTTCGAATTTAAAATGGGTATTATAACTAGAATTTCGATTTTCTCTCAAAAATCATTTACCCTCTCTCGAGGCGTAAATTTAAGGGTGAGGGATCAAAATTAATATTCAAAGGGAATTTTCAAGTAATCAAACTAATTAAACTAAAATAACATCAAATAAGGGTTTCCCCCCACCCCTTGAAAGGGGATTTAGCCTAACATGATATTAAACATGATGAACAAATAATCAAAGGCATATATAAAAAGAGAGTAGAGAAAGAGAATAAATCTTCAACAAGTCTCCTTGAAATTGGCAATTTCAACTCTATCATCTTCCATACAATTCAATTACTCACAATTAAATCTCATCAAATCTCTAAAAAAATAAAAATAAAAACTATTTACAAAATGGTGTTTATCTCTCTACAATTCTCTCTCTAAAAATTCCTATCTAAAAGCTTTTTTTTTTTTAAAATAGGGTCTTCATCTTCATTTATAGTAGGGACATGGAACATGGGGGTATTTTTGGGAATTGGTTTTGTGTGCATGGAAATGGGGTGTGTACATGAGGTAAGAGAGATGTGAGGGCATGTGGGTTAAATAGGGTGACACAATCAGATTTGATTTAGAGGGTATAATGGGAAGTTGGGTTAAATAGGTAGTTGGGGGTATTTGGGTAAAAGGAATTAAATGGGTTTTAAGTGGGTTTTAATAAATCACATGTGGCATTTATTTGGCTTTTATTTTATTTTGATTTTGGCTTTGTATTGGCAGGTGACAAAAATCGTGGCTTGGCTTTTAGAAATGGTTGAAAGGGTTTTTGTTGTGTTAAATATGAATTGGGTTTTGGGTTTGTTTGGTTTGAGATTTGGATTGAAGTGGTGTCGTCGGGTTGAGATGGTATTGGGTAAGAGGGAGGATCTCGGGTTCGGGACTGCCGGCGGGGGTAGCAGGAGGGGTTTGGTAGAGTTGCCGCCGACGGAGGGGGTAGTAACGAGGTCGCGCAGGAGAGGTTTTGGTAGGGGGCAATAGGGATGAGTTCGTCGGTGGGGGTAGTAACGGGGTCGCTGGCGGGTTGTGGGTTGCGGGTTTGAGTGTGCCAGGGCATGGGTTTAGAGCTGGGTTTGGATGGGACTGGGTCAGGGCCGATAGGGGGGTAGGGCTGGTCGATGGGTTAAGCAGGGGGACGCTGGCGTCGCCGTCAGTTGTGGTCTGGTGGGAATGGTAGTGGTGGGTGGCGGGTTGCTGCGACCGGAGTAAGGGTGGCGGAGATGGCCGGATAATGGATCGAGCAGGTGGGGAAGTTGGTTGGTCGTGGATGTGGGTTTGGTTTGTTGGTTTAAAGTTTTGTGGCTATGGAGATTTAGTGGGTTTAGATGAGAAAGGAGAAAGAGGGTTGAGAGGTAGAAGAATGGTGTGGTGATGATTAGGTGTAGTAGGGTGTAGGAAGCTTAGGTGAGGGTGAGGGGTTATGCTTGGGTGTGATGATATGTGTAGGATTAAAGGTGTGAGTGATTTTAGGATAAGGGGAGTTTATGTGTGTGTTTTATTCGGACACCTAAAATAAGAGTAACTACCTAAAAGTAAAAATAATCAAACAAAATCTAACTAACTAAAAAAGTAAAAATAAAAAATAAAAATATTAAAACTTAAGAAAATAAAACCCTAAGTTATTAAGAACTAAAATAAATAAAAAAATGAAAAATCTAATAAAATATGAAAACAAAAGTCCTAAAAAATATAAAATCTAATAAACTAAAAATAAACTCCTAAAAACTAATCCTAATAAAACTAAAAACTAATAAAAATCAAAATAAAATAAAATTATAAAAATAAAATATAAAAATAGAAAATAAACCTAAATAAATCTAAAATAAAACAACTCAAACTAAAAATCTAAAAATAATAAAAAAGTACAAAATCAGCACACACACGGGTTGGGGAAGGCTAAGGCTACGGGACAAGGGTATTAGCTCCATAAAATGCGCAATTGTCTTGATTTAAGCGTTTGAACTCTACAATGCACATTTGACCTACAAAATAAACATTTAAGCGCATAAGACCCAAATTGTCGAGAATTAGCAACTAAATGACATCTATTCGGGGTATAAATTATACAGTTTTGGGTGCTTATCAGTCAACCTAGTGTTAGCTCCACCTCTACCGAACAGAAGGAGCATCTTCAAGCGATAACCACTCTTCGAAGTGGGCGAGTTATTGATTTATCACCTCCCCCACACGACATTTCAAAAGACCTGAAGAATTCGCCCGACACGAAAGAGGCTGAAGATTTCCCCTTAAACGAGAGTGATAAGGAAAACACTAGTGAGCCCAAGGTAGTAGTGAAACCACCATCCGCTGCACCATTTCCTCAAAGATTGGTTCCTATCCATAAAGGGACCATAAGTGAAGAAGTGCTAGAAGTGCTTAAGAACATAAAGTTAAACTTACCTTTTCTCGATGCAATAAGGCAAATTCGATCCTATGAAAAAGTCACAAAAGACTTATTGACAGTCAGGAGGAGGATGAAGGTAAAGAAGACCATGTTTGTAGCAAAAAATGTGAGATCAGTCCTTCTTAACGATCTCCCACTTAATTATAAAGATCCCGGTGCCCCCACCATTTCCTGCACCATTGGAGAAAACAAATTCGAAAAAGCCTTACTCGATTTGGGGGCAAGTGTTAATATCCTCCCCTATTCGATCTGTAGGAAACTTGACCTGGGCGATCTCAAGCCCACAAGAATCACTCTCTAGTTAGCGGATCGAACCGTGAAGATACTCCGGGGTATAGTTGAGGACGTGATAGTCCAAGTGGACACTTTCTACTTCCCGATAGATTTTGTCATTTGGGACACGGATCCCTCATTTGCCTCGAAAAATCATGTTCCCATCATCCTTGGATGCCCATTCTTAGCCACGGCTAACAAAATTATCAATACTAGAAATGGGCAGATGCAACTCACTTTTGGGAATAAGACTTTAGAAATAAAAATCTTCAACATAGCCCAACAAGTTGGGGAAGAAGATGATCTTCACGTTGTGAACTTAATTGAGGAGATTGTAGATGAACACTTCGAGGAAAATTATTATTGAGATGCCTTAGAAGCTTGCCTAGCTTCTAGTCATGAGAGTAGGGAGCCTACACCGAGTTTGAGAGGGAGATAGAGGAGTTAAGAGGCTTACTTGATGAGAGAGCGTCGGACGAGGACGCGAGATATGTTAATTTGGTTTCCCAATTCGAAGAGTTACCGCCAATGGAAGCACGCATGGTGACCTCTAGCGACACATTCCCGACTCTCGAGTTGAACAAACTACCCTCCAATGTTAAATATGCTTTCCTAGGTAAAAGTGAGACATTTCCTGTTATTGTCTCCTCTAGCTTAGATGAAGAGCAGGAGGGTAAACTATTAAAGATTTTGAGGAAGCACCAAGGTGCTTTTGGTTGGTTTATAGCTAATTTGAAGGGGGTAAGCCCTATAATTTTCACCCATAAGATTCACCTCGAGGAAGACGTTAAGCCCTCGAGAGAAATGCAAGGATGGCTAAACCCCACGATGAAAGATGTGGTGAGGACTGATATTATAAAGTTATTGGATGCCGGGATTATCTATCCAATCTCGGATAGCAAGTGGGTGATCCCCGTTCAAGTCGTCCCGAAGAAGTCGGCATGACTAGGCGTGTTAAAAAAATCGACCGAACCGACGGATCGAACCGGACCGAGCCGAACCGCCTTATTTTTGTCAGTTTTTTAGTTAATCGGTTCGTTCCCATTTTTTTTTAAAAAAATGACTGAGTCGGTCCGCTCCTCGGGTTTTAAATTAATATAGTCGGTCCGGACCGAACCGAACCGACCCGGACCGACAGTAATTATATATATATTATTTAGTCTTTTATGTCTAATATGTTATGCTGCTACTCCTATCAGTGTTAAATAAAACAAAGATAGAGGTTAAAATAGTCCAAGGCTAAAGTCTAAACCCTACACTTTCTCATTATCAATCAGCCATTTTTCTTTCTCACACAAGCCAAAACCAAATTAAAGACAAAAAAAACTCTTTCCCTCTCTCACCACCCAACAAGGACAACCCAAATTTGGACCGCCAAACACCGTCTTCAGCCTTGTCGACCTATTTTTGGATCTGCAATTAGGTATTATTTGAATGTTTAATCAGATTATTTATTTTGACATCATCTATTATTTATACCCGATCATCTGTTTTGATCGAACAAATTCGGTTTGTTTTTTGATTTTTTAAAGCGATATGATCTGCTATTATTATAACCCGATTTGTACCCTTATCTGTTTTTCAATACGATTTGATTATCTGTTTTTTTTAAACTCAACCTGATCCGCTACTATTTGGTGCTTAGTTGTGTTATAATCTGATTATCTCTTTTTTAATACGATCTGCTATTGCATTTCTCTCATTTTTTAATATAATTTGTAACAGTTTTATGTGGACAATTTGCAACTATTTTTTACATGTATTAGAGTTGTTTTTATGTGCTATTTCTGCACAGCTTATTTGTACTTCTACTATTTTTGACAGTTTGTTAATAGCCAATTAAAATCATTTTGGATAATTTTAATTGGACATAATTAAAAAACATGTTCAAGATTTTCTTTAAATAATATAATTAATTAATGTTAGGACCGACAAACTAAATCGAACCGACCCTATGAAAAATGAACCGAATAGGGTCGGTTAACCGACATTATCGGTCCGGTCTTGGTCCATTTTCTCAGAGGACCGATAAAGTCGGTCTGGTCCAAACAAAACTTTAAAACCGACCCGGACCGGACCTCGAACACCCCTAGGCATAACTGTGATTGAAACTTCCAAGGGAGAGTTAGCTCCCCAACGTACCACTATTAGGTGGCGCGTTTGCATTGATTACCGAAAACTCAATGCGGGTACTCGGAAAGACCATTTTCCCTTGCCATTTATCGATTAAATGCTTGAACGAGTAGCGGGTCACCCTTATTATTGCTTCCTAGATGGTTATTCTGGATATAACCAAATTGAGGTAGATGTACTTGATTAAGAGAAGACAACCTTCACTTGCCCCTTTGGAACGTTTGCCTACAAACGTATGCGATTTGGCTTGTGTAATGCACCGACGACCTTTCAAAGGTGCATGTCGAGCTTATTCAGTGACATGGTTGAGAGAGGGATAGAGGTGTTTATGGATGACTTTAGTGTTTTTGGAACCTCCTTCGACCTATGTTTAGCCAGTCTTGAGAAAGTACTAGCCCAATGTGTGGAAAAGAATTTAGTGCTGAATTGGGAAAAATGTCATTTCATGGTAACCGAGGGTATAGTTCTTAGCCACATCGTGTCATCCATAGGGATCGAAGTTGATCGAGCAAAAATAAATGTCATAGCTGACGTACCCCCACCTAAATCGCTAAAAGACGTGCGCTCCTTCTTAGGCCACGTGGGGTTTTATAGAAGGTTCATTAAGGACTTTAGCACCCTCGCTAGACCCTTAAGAATTATACTTATGAAGGACACCCCATTCGAGTGGACGGAAACATGCCAAAGTGCTTTTGAAAAACTAAAAAACTTGCTTGTGTCCGCTCCCATCATGCAAGCTCCGAATTGGTCCTTACCATTCGAGCTTATGTGTGATGCTAGCGATTATGCGATAGGGGCTGTTTTGGGCCAAAAAAAGACAACAAGGCTCATGTCAGCTACTACGCTAGTCGGACTCTTACCGGACCACAACTCAATTACTCCACCACGAAGAAGGATTTGTTAGCGATAGTATTCGCTCTCGACAAATTTTGGTCCTATCTTATCGGTTTCCCCATCATTTATTTCATCGACCACGTGACTTTAAAATATCTACTTGCAAAAAAAGATGCAAAGTCGCGCCTCATAAAGTGGATCCTACTCCTACAAGAGTTTAATCTCACCATTAAAGACAAAAAAGGAGTAGAAAACGTCGTTGCCGATCACTTATCACGACTTTCGTCCTACGTACCTAGTGATCCCACACCCATAGACGAATATTTTCTGGATGAGCAACTCTGTGCCACCTCTTCTTTGCCCTGGTTTGCAAATATAGTGAACTATCTTGTAACGAGAGGCGTCCCACCCCATTGGACACCTCAAGATAAGAAGAGGTTCATCACTTAGTAGCGCATGTTCTTCTATAGTGATCCATTCCTTTTTAAATATTGCGCTGATCAAATCATCTGACGATGCATACCGGATGACGAAATTCTAAAAGTCATCCTATTTTGTCATTCGAAAGCATGTGGTGGCCACTTTTCCGTGAAAAAGACAACCGCTAAAATTATCCAAAGCGATTTGTACTCGACCACAACGTTTTGGGATGTTAACAATTGTTGCAAATCTTACGACAAGTGTCAATGGATATGAGAGATTACTCGACGAGACATGATGCCATTAACCCCGATTCTCATCATTAAGATTTTCGATTGCTGGGGTATTGACTTCATGGGCCCTTTTCCCCCGTCCTTTGGATACCTATACATCCTATTCGCGGTAGACTATGTTTCTAAATGGGTGGAAGCTACAGCTACCAAAACCAATGACAATAAAGGGGTGATAAAGTTCCTGTACGAACACATACTTTCTCACTTCGGTGCACCTAAAGTAATAATCAGTGATAACGAACACACTTTTGCAATAAGCCATTTGAAATACTTATGAAAAAGTATGGTGTCATTCACAAGGTTGGAACGACAGATCACCCACAAACGAATGGACAGGACGAGTTGGCTAACCGTGAAATCAAGCACATACTAGAGAAGACGATCAATCCCGACCGAAAAGATTTGTCCCTTCGATTGAATGATTCTCTTTGGGCCTACCATACCGCATACAAGAACCCACTCGGAATGTCCCCATTCCGCTTTATGTATGGCAAACCTTGCCATCTCCCCGTCGAGTTAGAGCACAAAGCGTATTGGGCCATTAAGAGATTAAATTACGATATAGACAAAGCCGGTGAAGCTCGCAAGCTTCAACTTAATGAGTTAGAGGAGATACGCAATGATGCATATGAGAATGCCAAGATTACAAAAGCCTGGATGAAACTAACACATGATAAGATTATTCGACGAAAAAAGTTTCAACCGGGACAAAAGGTACTCCTCTATAACTCCCGGTTTCATCTATTTCCAGGTAAATTGTGGTCTCGATGGACTGGTCCATTCATTGTGAAGAGAGTATTCCCCCACGGAGCAGTATAATTGGAAGATCCCAAAGGGGGTGACACGTTCAAAGTCAGTGGACAATGCCTAAAGCTATATGCTGAGGCGTGCGTAGAAGAGATCGACACTATTTGGTTGTCAAACCCCGTTTACGGAGTAGATTGAGCATGAATTGAGAGGTTGTCGCACCCCCGACGTGTATGGGGTGAATGCTTGTGTATAATAACTGCACGTAGGTTAGGATAGTGGAGTCCGTAGGATCACATCACAAAAGGAGACAAATTTGAGCATCAACATGCTTTACGAGGCGAGCATTTGAGAGCCACGATATTGAGGAGAGAGGTAATCAAGTCATTCAAGTGTCAGTTCGTAAGTCAGAGCAGCCGAAAGTCGTCGGAGGAGTTTAGACCAGCCCATACGTGAACTTAAACCTTTCTGGGGACCGGACCGATCCGGTCCTGGGCACCCGGAGCGGTCCGGTATGGAAAATCGATATAAAAAAAATACAGGACCTGGATCGATCCGGTCCTGGAGACCCGGATTGGTCCGGTGTCTGCAACTCTTGATTTCCCCTAGGTTCACCTCCTTTTCCCCCAATCCCTCAATTTCCCTCCATTTTCGCCTCCTCCCTTCCCAATAGCCATTTTCCCTTCAAATCCCTCCCCCTTTTCCTTCCAAATCCTACCCAAACCTCACCCTTTAACCACCTATAAATTTCACCCTTTCCCCACCCCTTTTCACCACCACTACTCACTCTCCTCCTCTCTTTCCCTTATTCTGCCCAAACCCTTCTACTCCATCCCTTTCCCATGGCCATCCAACCACCTCCCCAAAAATACGATTCTGTCATGATTCTCGCCGACGGAGCCGTCGGCTACCGCTCCCGTCAAGAGCAACGGTGGTGTGAACGTTTTTTCGGCCAACCTCGCAAACTCCAAATCGAGCGCCAAGTCATTTGGAATGACATGCCTAATGCTGTCATCGCTCTCTTTATGGCACGAGGTTTGTGTCGTTTCCTCAACTAACCTCATGATGCGGTCTAGCCCCAAGTGGTGCGCACCTTCTATTGCTCCCTTGTTCGCACCGGCCACCACGAGGCTGAAGCTTACATTGGCGGTTTCCGCGTTCCTTTCTCTTTGGAACTTCTGTCCCATAAATTGGCTGCCAAAGACGTCCCGAACCCACACCAATACATTTACCCAAACCCTCTTGCTCCGCTTGAAAAGGACGTGTGCATGTCTCGCACCGCCCCCAATCCTCACTGGAACATCGAAACCTACCCGGTGGTCCAGCTAAGTGAAAAAGCGAGCCTCACTTTCAAAATAGTGTGCGCCAACATTCTCCCCATGGGAAATCAATGGGCGATGCGCCCACGTCAATCCACTCTCGTCTACAACCTTTTCGACCACAACACCCCTGTTAGCCTGGCTGCGTGCATCTATAAGGTTATATTCTTCGCTGCCACAGATAAAAAGGGCGTCACCCCTATCCCCTTTCCTCGGCTCATCACATCCATGCTAGCCGAAGCCGATATTGCCCCGCCGCAAGATTTCTCCTGCCTCCCAACTCCGTTTACGTCCACCACCCGGACCAAATGGGAACGACAACAAGCCCGCATCCAAGCCTGATTGGCACAAGAGAGCAGCAAAGAAGAGGAGGGTAGTGATGAAGAAGCGGAAGAGAGCGGCGACAACGAGAGCAACAACGAAGAGGAGGAAGATATTGAGATGAGCGAGAGCGACGAAGATTATGACAGTGGTGAAGATTCTGATTTCTCACCCGCCAACGCTGAAATTAATCGCCCTCTCTCGACGGTGGAAACCTGGGTTGACGGATTCATCACACAATACAATAGGGATGAAGCGGCATATCAACGGGATCAGGCGGCCTACCGAAGGGACATGAGCATGATGCATCGTCTCCAAACTCACATGTACGAACTCACCTTCGGTGGACCCCCTCCAAGCTTTTTCTATGACCCATATGACCCTAGCGCGCTCGGAACCTCCAACCCCATGCCACAATGATGTTCTGTATGAAAAGTGGTTATTTAAGTGTTGGCTGTTTTCACATGGTTGTTTGTTTTCCTTTCAATTTGTAACACGTGCTCATCCTCTATATAAAAATCTGCATTTCTGTTTTATTTGTTCGTTTTATTTTCTCGCACTTTTAATTCGCTTTGAGTTGGATTTTAGTCCTTTTTGCTTGAGAACAATGCAAAAGTCTAAGTTGGGGGAGGGGGGGGGGGTCACAAGTGCGTCTTTCTAAAACTTCACAAATTTTCAAAAATGCCCAAAAATTTCAAAAGAAATTGAAAATTTTGGAAAAATCCAAAATTATTTTTCTTCAAAATAAATAAAAATTGGGAGTCAAATTTTTCAAAAATATCATCAAAAGTCGGTTTAAAGTCTCAAATTTTAAAAACATAATACACAAATCCGAAATTGACCAAAGATAGAAATTGAGCGAAAGTAGACGACTTAACGAATAAATGTGGAGATTAACAAACCCGGTGAGATTCGAGCCTTTCATTATTGTGAATTTATAAATCAATCCGAGTTAAATTGTTAACTCAAAGTTCGTTTCAGCGTTTTAATAAGTCGTCGAGGATCTCAATTCTTTCACTTTGACCGGTTATGGAAAATGTGTTTGATATTGCCTTGAAAAATGTGCTAAATAGATCTCTAAATTAAAGTAATCTCGAGACGCATATGGTAACGCAATTAATATTTAGGACAATAAAGTAGGTCCTCGTTTGTCACCCAAAAATATTGGCCAGAAAAAGTAGCAAAAAATTATCCCTTTTGTAAACCCAAATTGAGCCGAATAAATTTTTTTCCTTTCGTTTGACAACCCGAAAAATCCAATTAGCCTGGAATTGTGAAAATCTATAATCCCAGAAATGTAGTCCGGAAAGTGCACAAAAAGGGGCAAGAAAAGAATAGAAGTATGCTCAACAAAAATAACAAGAAAAGCAAGAGTGAAAAATAGGGAAAAAAATAGAAAAGAAGAAAAAAACTGAGCAAGAGCCGGAAAAAGCGCAAATGGACATCATAAATGAAGTTTCCAATTCCGACCTTCCCTACTATTCCCATTTTACCCAATATACCTTAAACCCGAAAAAGTCGTAACTGAGTTCGAATTTCGAAATTGGTTACCGCTTGGATAGCTAAAACACGAGAAGATAATAAAAGAGACTATAAATATGAATTAGAGTCAATGTTCCCGTTTTCTTATAACCATAATCCGATGATGAGATCCATTTACCATAAAATCCCGTCTTTCTACTTGTGTGCTTGAACTTGCTTCCAATGCATTTACTCTTACAAATCACGCATACCAAGAGAAAATAGCCACCCTTCCGAGAGATTCGTTTGTGAGTGGATTCGGTGAGATTTTGCAATCAAAATGAATTTTGGGATAAGTAACGTAATGATCAATTGGTGGAAATCCGCAGTTAAATTTCTAGCTTCGCACACACGTACCATGATTTGAGACTCTTGAACATGATTTGATGATGACTATTTTCTGGAAAAGTTTGAGTTATATAATTTTTGCATATTTTGAGTTTTCTTTGAGTAAAATTTTGAGCTTATATTCGCTGGAAAGCCTCACGAGACACAACTCGTCCTACTAGGGTAACCTAGGGGTTTAAAGGCTTGTTGCATACGCTAAATGAAATCTCTTGCTCGCAAAAGAGGTATTCTATCCCATTTTTTGAGCTGGATCATGTTTTGATTCCTTTACGTTGCTCGGGACGATAGGCATAAATTCTTCCAAATTTACCCCTTAATTTAGAGGCTTTTATTACCTCGGATAACGTAGAATGAATTAGTTTATCTCATATATGTGCTAACGATTTCGTCTAACAAGTATCCCGAGTTTCGTGTATTTCTTATTAATTTTACAGATATTTAAAAAATGAAAGAAAGAAAGAAATCAGAAGAAGCAAGAGAAAAGAAAGAGGACAAATCAGAAGGGCAAAAGCGTAATTTTTACCAGGAATCCGATTGAGGACCCAAAATAAAAGTCGAAGATCTAGCATTTATGAACACGTAGGAAGAAACGGCGTCCCAATCTGAGTTCTGGATTAGAAGTTATGAAGACTTTAAGATGCGAGATAATCATGAGATTTTGAAGTGAAATTGAAGAGAAGTTGAGAAGACATCCCGGACCAATCTGGTTTACTAGAAAAACGAACCATTCCGGGGTCCAAAATCACTGAATAAGAAGATGTCTACCGGACCAATCTAGTATCCCAAGAAAACGGATCAGTTCGACCCTCAAAATCACTGCATAGCGACCTGCCTAGCGGACCAGTCCGGTTTATTTGAAAAACAGATCAATCCGGTTGTCTACCGGACCAGTTCGGTATGTCCTGACCGGATCGATCCGGTGTTCGAGATTTGATCTGATCTTCTTCTTCTTAGAGTTTTTCATTAATCCAACTCTTGTAAATTACGTAGGATATAAATTTAAAAGAACTCCCAGAAAGAGGGATGCTTCTAATTCGTTTTTAGAGAAGCTTTGTAATTAGTTTAGAGGAGAAATAACAAAAACCCTAGTTTGATTCTAGTTTTGCAATCCAAGTAAATTTATTCCAATCCTTACTTTCATATTGGCAGTAGTTACGTTCTTTAGTTGTAATTTCATTATTCTTCATCTTCAATAGTTAGTAAAAATGTTTTCTTTCCTCCAAAACATGTTTTCTTCTAGTTTTAATATGTCTGGCTAAGTTTTCAAGGGTTGGGGTGCATGAACCCCACCCGATGTAATTCATGATGGTGAAAATAGAAGTTGGAATTAAAATTTTTAGATGAATTGTATCGCAGTTCCTACGATACTGCTTTAATTCAACCTTTTCTTACATACTGTGCGGGCTACGATCCCTCATATGTGTAATACTTAGGAGAAATAAAGATCGGATTTTAATTCAACCTTTCCTTACATACTGTGTGGGCTACGATCCCTCATATATGTAATACTTAGGAGCATTAAAACGCCGTATTCATTTAACGCTTTAATTCTGAATCTAGTATCCTACGAAGTGAATTACTAGGGTGTGGGGGATTGTAACCCAACCTATCCTTCTCATCTTATAGTTAAAGTTTTAGTCAAATTGTCGTCAATCCGGTAGTAAGTATAGTAATTGCATTTCATTCATTCGTAATTTCATTAGTTATTCATTTTTAAAATTGCATTTAGTTGTAGTCATTTCACAAATTAAAATCACCTTTTCGTTCTTTTTGAGAGTCAAAGTTAGGTTACCTTCGTCTTTCCAACGTCATTACAAATCCGTTCGTCCTGTTTCCCTGAGGATCGATAGGCTTACACTTGAGCCTTAATAGCACGCACACTAGACACATTTGTGGTCGCGTCAAAAGTCTTCCCGATAATTGAGTCATAATTCTCTCGACTTTATTTGACAAAATGTCTACTTGTACCCCATATAACCTTACTATCTCAGGAATATTGGTTGGGGTTTACCGTCATACGTTATGATTAGTCCTTACTTGGTATAACGTGAGTTACTCCAATCACCCGACCCATTTGCACCCGAATAGAGTTATATCCCGTTACGAAGTAATTAACTCTGTTATAGTCTAGGGATATATTATCCCATTACTAACAAGGAATTTATAATGCTGAAGAAAACTCTATTATTTCCTAGTGGTCCACTTCCAATTTGAGCTTAGTAATGTCTTGCCTCGTTTATGCCATCACTATTACGGCTTTGTATCATGATGCATTTTACCTTTCTCACAAACGCATCCACATCCATGACTCGTGTGACAATTTTCATCGCTACGTGTCATAATTCCTTCCCCCCTCTCTTTAAAGTTTCACATTCTCGTGAAACATGGTCTCTACAAGTCTTACCAAGTAAGTTTTAACTTTCCCGAGTTAAACTCTATCGATTTTTTTTACCATCCTTGTGGCAAATTACGGAAGTATCATGCCTAACTGACCAAAACCATCAACCGTCTAAGTCCTGAAGTCACCACTTCTACATTCATTTACCTTGAAAATATGCATTTTGTCTTAATTTTCAATTATGGAAAAATACCATAGTCCAACCACCTAAGGCACCCATACACCCTATGTTTTGTGCATTACAACACCACTTTACTAGACGTGCTATATATATCTCTCAAATTATGCCCAACATGCTTGGCATGACTAAATGGTAGGGTCCTACTCAGCTACCCTACCTTTCCCATCTAATTATATCTTAGGTTGTCCCACTGACCTATTCGTGGTTTCAACAATTGGTAGCATTTTCACATATTAACCTTATACGTCTCTATCGGCCTTAATCTGTAATATAACCATTATCTCGCAGTTAAAACTAAGTATATGTGTAACCACTACGATACTAAATAGATTTAATAAAGTCAAACTTCTCCCAACTTCCAACGGTCGCTAAGTTTCATGTGTGGGATGTCTCGCAGAGCAAAATCCAAACAAGGAACATCCCCGATACACTACTACCTAACACTGCTGGTCGTCGAGATCTGTTATATCCTTAATCCATAACATATATCCCTAAATTCCCGTCTACGAACATAAAAAGTTTACTCGTCCACTCTCATGTCACTAAAGACGGCATACAATGTGACTCTCTCCCTATCACAATTTATTAGTGCCATATAATTAACGAGTTATATCTCTCCGCTCTACAACAAGTCAAGATATCCTGAATCACATCAGTAAAACATCCATGCTCCCTGGGATTAAAATAGTAAGACAACATACTCACTGAAGTCTATGAAATAATGCAACATACTGCAGGCTCAACCGTCTTTCAGGTGATGCCTCACCAAAACCATATTTTAAAACTGGATATATATTAAGTACGATAGTCTTATCACACAATTTACTACCGTTCGATCCCTCTGCATCTAGTAACCATACAATATAATAATAATTTGTTCTACTATCATAACAATCAAAGGACCACGAATCATTATGCAATACCATATACAAATTCTTCTTATTGCCCACACCCGCTCCTCCCCGCAGGTGGCACAAAAATCTTAATACCAAATGGTAGTCATTTACATAATAAGGTTGCTATTGCCAGCGCATCCACTACTAGATATACACTCGAATCCATAGTGTTAACCATTCACACATGTTGTGACACGTTTATGTCATTGAATCCATCATTTTCTCATAAGGATTGGACAAATCTTCATCAGACTATCCTGATCATAGGGTCCCCGCATGTATGTTTCGCGACCCATGATTATATATCATCGTTGTACCTTTCGAATTCCATTCATTAATTTTCCTCTTTCTCGTTGTGGATAAATTATTCTGTTCTGCGGCATACATGCTTCACATTGATATATTGGCCCCATATCTCTAGGCCTCAATTATGTCCTTACTGACCTTCCTTTTATTCCCTGGGCCCTATCGACTCTGAAATACGGCATACAATAATCGTTGAGGACTACACTGGTCTTGCCCGGACCCACTACTCTCAGGTCATTAGTTTCCCGGGCCCAATTCTTTTGACCCGAATTCTACACAGGATATCTTACTTCTCCAATGTTATGGCTTACCGACACGGTTTGTGAAAGTGCGAAAGCCCCCAATTTTTAAATTCCAATATAATGAAATGGTTCAAATTTTAATTTTCCAAAAGTTATTTAAAATTTTCTTTTCTTAAAGAGAACAAACCAACTTATGAAAAAAAATAAAACTAAACGAAAAGTGAAATTAAAACTACACACACAATTTTCATTTTGACTTAAACACACATTAATCCACTTCAAGTTAAACTTGCATGTTATCTAGATAAAGTAATTTTACACTTGAATTAAATTGAACATACCCAAACATTAAATTTGCACCAAATTAAATAGATTGTGGTTTTGAACTAATTTTATCTTTTAGTCCTAAGCATGCATCTAGGTGATATAGCAAGATAAAATTAAACAATATCACACGACGTGCCGATGTACGAGGAAAACCCAAATGGGAAAAACCTCGGACGACCCTAGCCACGAATTCACTAAGTATGGTAGTTTTTACAAAGACTCGACACAAGAGGACTTACACAAACTGACTTGAGTCCGTCTAAGCCTTGACGCACTCCTTCGGTCTTCAACATCCGCCTAGTGAATAACCGTGGACTAATCCACAGTCTCGGACTCCACCGATGGGGCTATGGTCACCTCAATCCGCACGCGAAGCCTTTCTTCGAGTGAGAATACCGCAATAAACTTTTCTCCTTTTTGGGTTAGAGAAGAACCCAAACTCTCTTCTTGTTGGTGTAGAGAAAACCAGGTGCTAAAACTCTCCAAGCAATGATATATCAATAGGTACTTGTAATAAACTAAACAAATGTGTGTGTGTGTGTGTGTTTTGGTGAATTTAATCCATAAAAATCAAACACAAAACATGGAACTTTTTCTTAAAAGTTTTTCTCTCAAAAGACTCTTAGAATGTGAAAAAGTTGTCTTCAAAAAGTTAGTTCCTGCACTTAAGAAGTATTTCAAAAAGGAAGTGGGGCAAAGTAGTGGAAAAGTGGAAAAAACTGGCTTAAAACTATTCCCGCTATTTTTTCGTTAGAAATCTCGTTCGAACGAGACTTCTAACGAAGAGACAAAACGAAAAAAAATTCTCGTTTGAAAACTCGTTCGAACAACTTCTCATTCTAACGAGGTCGTTCGAATGACCTATCTAACGAGATCTTAGGCCATGGTTCTAGATAACGAAGGCATGGCCGCCAGTTTCGTATTTTTCTAATTTTTTTTGGATTTGATTTGATTTTTCTACTGAAAGGTGTCTAAGAACAAAATATTTAGAAATATGAATTCAAACAAAAGTTTAACAAAAAAATACTAACACCCAAAATAAATTTCTAAAATACACCCAATAAATAAAGTTCCAAGGTCCTATATATATATTAAAATGCATTCATACCTTAGGAGTAGTGGAACCATGTTGATGACGTAGAAACGAGGCACAACACACACGACATTTGATGAAGCTTTAATATCTTGGCCGCTACGTCTTCAATAAACACGTCATAGGCTTGAATGGATAAAATTGAACTTTATCCTATGACTCAAATGTTTTTGTCCGGAATTGAGCCAAAACTACAAAGGACTCAATTTGAAATTTGTGTCCTTACAAATCTCCCCCTTTGGCTATTCCGGGACAAAAACCAAACAAAAATCCTAAAGGGTCGTCACGCTCTACTAAACTAAAAAATATCCCACCCAAAATAAAAATACAATGCTTGACTCAAACAACCCAATGATCAATATCTTTGCCCGATGATGAACGTTGCCATTTAGAAGAATTCCTGCACACTTAAGCAAACTATCAAACGCATAGGGAATATCAATATATTAAATGCAAAAATAAATACTCCCCCCTAAATGAATTCTCCCCTTTTATCAAACAAATGACCTACTTAGAAAGACGTCTCCCCCTAAGATAAATCTCCGTAAACTAAGATACGATAGGTTTAGATACTATTTCTCCCCCTATCATTCTCCCCCATTTTTTCAGGAATAGACAAAGGCTAAAGAATCAAAACTTAACTTATCTCCCCCTATTACGACATATACACCCTTAAACTAAACAAGGGATAAATAGAATGGGATAACAAGGTAAACATGCATTAGTGCATAAAGTGATGAGAACATTAAAGCACATAGGCAACTAAAATTCAACTAATCCAACAAATAACATCAGATACCAACTAGGATGCACTAAAATGATACCAACATGATATATAAAGTATTAAGCATGTGATATCAACAAAGAATGCAACAAGATGGATACCAATTATCCATTAAAGCATAGATGGACTAGAAAAGAAAGGCAAAGACGAAAAACAAACACAATATCATATATATGTATACACAATATATTCAAACTAAGCATAAGTACACACATTATATATAAACACCAAAATGACACAAAACACAATAAGTTTTTCACACTCGTATGGAAAAAATGTGTCATATGGAAACGAAAGTGTTGGGGTGTGAACTAGAAACAATTAAATTTAGACCTAATCACTTAAAACATGTTCATGGAGTTCTCAATTGAATGCAAACTTCATCACATTTGAATATAACCTCATGTGACAATATAGATTGAACTCAATGAACAAACATACACAATGCATACAAGCCTAGCATGTTGATGATTCTATAAACCAATAGAGTCATGACATTGAAAGCGCAACTAGGATAAACGGACATTGTGCAAACTGTTGATATACCATCCAATCTCCCTCAATAAGCATATATTATTTTTTAATGAATATATCAATCAAAAATAAGCCTTGGCAAATATTTTATTTTTAATGCCATAATTTTATTTTTAGGCCTTTGAACCACGTATTTCTTTTAGGTCCGAACAAACGGTGGCTTACTATTCGCAAAGGATAATAAATCCTTTCAGAGCCCTTCCCCGTGCACATTTATATTTATCATTTTTTATTTTTCACACAAATCTCACGTGCAACGAATTTTGACATGCACTAGTCCTCCTCGGTCACAAATATGTAGATGACAAGATTGGTAGGAGAACACCTCACAAAGCTCAAATATACATATGAAGTTAAAATTTGAAATGAGCTCGTGCATGTGTGAATTAAGGCATATAAAAATAGAATCCATTTAAGCAACACAACATCCAACTACTCCATGTAGGCATGGTAAAGAACATAATAAGGATTGACAATCTAAACCAAAAGTTCTAGCCACGTGGGAGCGAAAAAGATGGGATTCTAACACAAGTGTATGCCACATAAAGTGTGTCAAACTAAAATACACACAAAATAAAATCTTTTTGAGTTTTTTTTTTAAAATTTTTAACCAAAAATAAAAATATATACTCAAAAGACAAAAAAATCATTTATATTTTTCATGAAGCCTAAATCACTAAAAGGTAAAACACAAATGATAAACAAAAATCTTTTTGTATTTTTCATTTAAAGCAAACAAAAATGAAGGAAATATAATAAAAAAAGATAAACAAGTTATGATTTCTAGCATGAGATATGAAATAAAGTAATGACTAGAAAATGACTAAACAAGCATACAATTAGCATGGGTTCTATAATATGAAGCACAAAGCTAAAGTTTGCAAATAAAACTAACACATTCAACCTTTAGATTTTGTAAGGGAGGAAGCATGTGAAAGTAAATGAGAATCAAATACCCTATCTTGTAAAGCTACCAAGTCGGATCTTCTAATAATGACGAATGACTATCTCGGGACATAGGAATCTTGGCTACCTCAGTCGCCTTACGTTGGGTTTTTCTAGGACCCCGTTACCTTTTCGACCACAATGTGCACAAGTAAAAACACGTCGAAAATTGTTACCAAAGGATTAATCTCTAAAGGTTTTCCTAGGTGATTCTCTTAAAACATTGGTTTTGGATTTATGAGAAGATTCATTACAACTATCGAAGCCTAAACCACAAGTGTCATTTTTAATTTGGACCGTTCCTAAAATTTTATCTAGTTTCTCCAAACGACACTCCAAATCAAATTTGACTTTCCTAGAGTCTTTTAATTTATTTTGTAATTCTAAAATGTTAGACTCTAATAAAACATTTCTCTCTTCAAACTCGAGAAGCTCCTTTTTTATTGACTCCATTAAACCTCTAAGGCTATCTCTCTCGCCTTCTACATATTCAAGCTTCTCTCGAAGAGTTCTCTTTCCTGTCCTAAGGTCTTCCACTAACGCACTATCATCAACGACCTTGACACACTCTCTTGACTCGCTTCTAACTTCAAATTAGCTCTTTTTAATTTAATAGATTCTTTATAAAGTTCTTGAAAATCATTTTGAAGTTCACTCACATCAACCTCTTCTTCACTTTCACTTTCTTTTTCCTCCTCACTCTCACTACCATAAAAAATAAGGGAATCATAAACTTTGACCTTGGAAGTGTCATGTGTTAAAATTTCATCAATAGAAGAATGCTCACTATCACTCACATGACTATCCATAAAAGCCACAATTTTGGGCTTAGAGGAGGAATCGGGTCCCTCTTCATTATCACTATCAGTAAGGGTTGCATTAAAAGACTTTGGTTGCTTACCCTCTCTCCTTAGTTTAGTGGGGCACTCAAAAGCCCTATGGCCATACCCTTCACAACCAAAACACCTATTTGACTCGTCCCTATTTAAAATTTCATTAATAGTTTTAGGGATCTTCTCGGCTTTGTAATGCGTAGATTTTTCAAATTTCTTAAAATCATTTTTAAATTTATCTTTGTACAATTTAATAAATTTTCAAAACTTTCTAGCAAACAAGTCCATATCTTCCGAGTCACTATCACTCTTGCTCTCTACTACTTGTTTTTCCTCTTTTCGAGCTTTTAAAGCAATGCCCTTTTCAATTTTCTTTTCGGTTTTAGAGGGAAACATGTCCAATTCATAGGTTTGTAAACCACCTATGAGTCTTCTAATTTCGTAGAGGCTAAAGTTGGTAAAGAATTTAAAACGGTCACTTTTGGAATAAATCTATCGGGTAGGGACCTTAAAATTTTCTTTACTACTCGGTTTTCGGGTATTTTCTCTCCCAAATTAAAAGATGAATTGACAACATCGGAAAGTCTAGCATAAAATTCATCAAAAGTTTCTTTATTGTTCATTTTGATGGTTTCAAATTGAGTGGTGAGGTTTTGGAGTTTTGAAGCTTTAACGACACTAGTACCTTCATGAGTGAGTTGTAAAATATCCCAAGCTTCTTTAGCGGTTTCACACGTCATAATGCGTCGGAATTCATCCGGTGTGACCGCTCTAAACAAGGCATTTAAACCACGGGAATTAAAATTTGAAAGTTTAAATTCATTCTCACTCCATCTATCGGCGGGTTTGAGAACACATTCATTATCTACTAAATGTGCAGGTGGGGACCACCCGTTAATGATAGACAACCAAACTCTCTCGTCGACAGATTTTAGTGCCGATTTCATTCGCGCTTTCCAATACGCGTAGTTAGAACCATCGAAAATAGGAAATTTAGAAAATGGGGAAAATTCCATTTTAGCCAAAAATATATAAAGGATCTTAACGAAGTAATTTATCGTTTTTGGCTCTGATACCAATTTGAAAGTGCGAAAGCCCCCAATTTTTAAATTCCAATATAATGAAATGGTTCAAATTTTAATTTTCCAAAAGTTATTTAAAATTTTCTTTTCTTAAAGAGAACAAACCAACTTATGAAAAAAAATAAAACTAAACTAAAAGTGAAATTAAAACTACACACACAATTTTCATTTCGACTTAAACACACATTAATCCACTTCAAGTTAAACTTTCATGTTATCTAGATAAAGTAATTTTACACTTGAATTAAATTGAACATACCCAAACATTAAATTTGCACCAAATTAAATAGATTGTGATTTTGAACTAATTTTATCTTTTAGTCCTAAGCATGCATCTAGGTGATATAGCAAGATAAAATTAAACAATATCACACGACGTGCCGATGTACGAGGAAACCCCATATGGGAAAAAACCTCGGACGGCCCCAGCCACGAATTCACTAAGTATGGTAGTTTTTACAAAGACTCGACACAAAAGGACTTACACAAATTGACTTGAGTCCGTCCAAGCCTTGACGCGCTCCTTGGGTCTTCAACCTCCGCCTAGTGAATAACCGGGGACTAATCCACAGTCTCGGACTCCACCGATGGGGCTATGGTCACCGTCAATCCGCACGCGAAGCCTTTCTTCGAGTGAGAACACCGCAACAAACTTTTCTCCTTTTTGGGGTAGAGAAGAACCCAAACTCTCTTCTTGTTGGTGTAGAGAAAACCAGGTGCCAAAACTCTCCAATCAATGATATATCAATAGGTACTTGGAATAAACTAAACAAATGGGTGTGTATGTGTTTTTATTTTGGTGAATTTAATCCATAAAAATCAAACACAAAACATGGAACTTTTTCTTAAAAGTTTTGCTCTCAAAAGACTATTAGAATGTGAAAAAGTTGTCTTCAAAAAGTTATTTCCCACACTTAAGAAGTATTTCAAAAAGGAAGTGGGGCAAAGTAGTGGAAAAGTGAAAAAACTGGCTTAAAACTGTTCCCGCTATTTTTTCGTTAGAAATCTCGTTCGAATGAGACTTCTAACGAAAAGACAGAACGAAAAAAAAATTCTCATTTGAAAACTGGTTCAAATGACTTCTCATTCGAACGAGGTCGTTTGAACAACCTATCTAACGATATCTTAGGCCATGTTTCTAGATAATTTCGATACGAAAGTGTGGCCGCCAGTTTCGTATTTTTCTGATTTTTTTTGGATTTGATTTGATTTTTCTACTGAAAGGTGTCCGAGAACAAAATATTTAGAAATATGAATTCAAAAAAAAGGTTAACAAAAAAATACTAACACCCAAAATAAATTTCTAAAATACACCCAATAAATAAAGTTCCAAGGTCCTATATATATATTAAAATGCATTCATGCCTTAGGAGCAATGGAACCATGTTAATGACGTAGAAACGAGGCACAACACACACGACATTTGATGAAGCTTTAATATCTTGGCCGCTACGTCTTCAATAAACACGTCATAGGCTTGAATGGATAAAATTGAACTTTATCCTATGACTCAAATGTTTTTGTCCGGAATTGTGCCAAAACTACAAAGGACTCAATTTGAAATTTGTGTCCTTACAGTTTGATATTCCTCTTCTTATCAATTCCACTTCTCATATGGACGCATTCAATACTGGTAACCCCTCTCTCTATAAATAGGGATATTTCCCTTTCCCTGGTCCTACTGGCCTTTTGGGGATATTCTTCTCTCGGACCTGACAGTCTTAGCTCCCAGTTGTCATTTTCGTTGTTCCTTTGGCTCTAGTGGACTCATGGAACACGTGGTCGACCTCGCTGGTCTTGGCTGAATTCATCGCCACTACGTTGAAATGGAATTATGTTCTTTTAAATAGTCTTCCCCACTGGCTATACCTTCTGGTGGTGTTTCACTAACACTGTTGAATTCAATCTTTCCCTTCGGTTAGGTATCGCAACTCTACTGGCTCCCTTTCTTCTGGGGCGTTGACATATTCTCTTAAACGTATAATTTTGACGACATTAGTCGCACCTCCCATTCATGCTTGGGCATTCCACTCACGAGTCAATTTTCAACTTGCGAACTCTTTTAGTCTTTTGTAACCCCTACTTCGGTTATGAGGTTCACTTGTCAAGTAAGCTTATTTTCTCACGGTTGGTCCCCACCTGACCTACTTGTGATAAGTTTGAAATATCTTCCGTATCTCCGTCTGACCAGTAGATGGGAAATTACACAGTCAACCCACACCCAATATCTCGATGTGATTGACTATTCTTACTCTTTATACTACTTATCTGAGATAGAAAAATTTCGTTTGAAATTTAAATTCTGAGTGTCACTTCACTCTACCTTACACTTTTGCCTTTGGATTAGCTCCCTCCATTTGACCATCACACTTAGATAATGCTATTGGTGACTTCTATCACGATCACCGTTCCCCTAATGCTTCACAACTTTCAACTGTTTCCCTCCTCCTAAAGTCCCTCTAACGGCCTTCGCTGGTCGTCCCATATTGTTCGGTGTACGAAATCCAATCAAACTCGCATATGAATTGGATTCACTAAACTTAATTGCAGGAGAGCATAAATCGTATACGCAATGGAATACAACAATCCTATAATAAGGCTCTATATCAAAGAACGCTAAGCTGAAACGCAATAAGTCGTACATATCCTAAAGGACTCTAGAACCTGATGCTCTGATACCACCTGTGACACGCCGCCCAATTAAATATCGGGTGATCAGTCCTTTATAAAATTTAAAACAGAATGTTCGGTTGGTTCATTCCTAGCATCACTGACGAAAACATAACAACTTTATTAACCACCTAATAATTAATTACGCTAGTGTCAAAATTTTATTTTCCCTTTTTAAATTGTAACCAAAAATCATTTATTTATAAAGTCAAAGAATTGAAATATAATCCATCCACCACACAACTGAATAAAATAAATATTGAATTTGAATTGCGTACTGAAATAAATAAGACTGGATAAAACATTTCCAATTCAAAACTCTAAACCAAGAACCATAGTAAAATAAATCCAACTGAAATGACTGGAAAGTAAACTGAATACAATCTTTGATAAAAATGTCTGAGGAGTGGGTGACACATTCCCTAAATAAAAAGACTAGATAAAACTGAGTGAAATGATAGAGGCGTCTAATGCAAAGACCTGCAACTTCCACAATAGTGCAACACGCCAAGCAATCCAAGTCTCTAAGTCTGGTGTCCCTGTGGTTGAGCACCTGATAATATATATATATATATATATATATATATATATATATATATAGTAAGAGAGAAAAGAGGTGCAAGAAATGGGCCAGAGCCGAATGTGTAAAAATATTTATTTTAGCAAGTATTTAAAATTTACAATGAAGCAAGTATGAAATGCATGTTAGTTCGAACTCTCACATGAGATCCTCACATCTTGTCTATTGTGAACGCCTAACGTACATCTATTCTAACCTAGCCATTCATAACACTTCTAACTAGATAAAGACTTATACTTCTAGTTATACCTCGTGGTAGAAACCCGTGATTCCCAGCTTTCCACTTTATTAATATCATAATTTATTAATTCGGTTAACTGTTATCACACTAAGTTAAGTATTCACAGCTTAAGTTACTTAAGATTGTACTATCCTAATAGCCTACAGTTATCTCACAGTAGGAATAACACAAGTATACATATATATATTCACCACTATAATATATATATACCAATACAGCATCCCAAGGCTAAACCTGTAGTGCATTGCATACTCTCCTATCATGTCCCGGTACATCTCGTACTCAAATAAGGACTATCGGTTCGAAAGTCTCCCGCGAATCATATACACAAAACACACATAGTGGAGGCAAACATAGTTCACATACCTATGGGTCACGCACATACCTACGCTCCCATAGTCAGCTGACTTATCAACTCACAAATAAGTCTTCACAGTCCTATGTCTTGAGATACAAGTCAAATATCCCCCAAAAGGTCACCCAGGATAAGACTGTCTCTACACAACCTCCCGCGATAGCAAGCAACTAGGTATGTCATACATATAATAGTAAGCACGTAATAGGTATCCACACATCCTATTAAAATCCATTAGGTATCTACCCAACCTAATCATATATATTCCATACGGATTATTCTCTTATTACTACGTATAATATGTTTACTTTATCCCAAATAATCTACATAGAGTATTTCTCCTCACTCAAAGGGTACTACTACATTCACATATCAAGACAGTAGATAAGGTCCCGATACTCTACCGGTCAAGGGTATTTTTGCTCCTCAAATCTCACAATTTAAGATTCAAAAGGTTCTCCAAAGTTTTGCAGCAGCACTAGAAGTCTGTAGAAAAATGAACCAAACCGATCCTACTAAAATAAAAACGAACCGATCCTATCAGAAAATGGACCAATCCTATCAGAAAAGGGAACCAGTTCTGTTATGTCAGACCTGTTCTTCAACAGTTACATTTTTTCCTTATTCGCACCCGAAACCTCATAGTTCATACCCAATCTTTAATGTAACTATTTTGATTGATAACCCAACACGTTTACACAATTTCTAACATCCTAAGATCATTTAATCATTATAAATCATAAGGTAAAAATGAAATCCCCAATTAATATCATAAGAACCCTAGTTTTTTAATTTTCCATTTAAGAACTTAATTACCCCAGATTTGTTCATCGATTTGTGTTCCAATTTCGTATTAAATTCTCTTACATACATGAAGGAGTTAACTGCTGAACCATCTTCCCGTAATCATAAGTTACTTCCCCAATTTTCACCCAATTTTATTGTAATTCATTAATAAATTTACCTACACTAACATGAACATGACTATTGCTAAATGAAAAGCAAGTAATAAACAATTGCCTGATTATGAAGGTTTGATTCGTCACTTGAAATTGGTATATATGTGATCTCCTCTTTCCGATCTACGCGTTGATGGTGTTTTTGGTGAAAGATAACTGGGTTTGGCCTTAGAACTCCTACGAACCTCTTCTCCTTCTTCCCCTGGGACTCTCTCTTTTCTTTCACAGATGAAACCCTAACTGTGACTATGTAAGGGATAGTAAAACCTTCTAATTTTCGTCCATTAATTAACCCCCAAAATACAATTTACTAAAAGGTCCTCTCGGGATGCCGATTAGGCTTAAGATTTCCCCGGGACCCAAACTAAACCTCCGGATACACTGTTCTGACTATCTTGACCCTTCCGAACTCAACGGCGCACTCGAAATGATCATATGAGTTGCTTAAAAATAATTTATCTTTTTATTTCATTAAATTAGTTCCGACACAACTCACACGCGCATCTGGCTACATTACCAATTATCGGATTTCTCATTCTTGATAATTTATCAAATTCAATAATTCCATCTTACTTATTCACTCAATAATATTCAATCATTAAGTATTAATACTGGCACGCTAGTTAATATCTATCTATTTTAATCCGGATTAATTAACAATTACATCTCACATTTTAATTTAATTAATCCAATAATAATTACACATCACATAATTGTTTAAATGCTAAAAAATACGGGATGTTACACGTGGCTAATTTTACACCTCACGATACTGGACATGATCGAGTCGTGACTATATTTTCCTCCCTCACGATGGTGGTCACGGCCCATAGCCGTGACCAACCAGTATACCCATTGAAGTGTGGTCATGGTCCCCAAACGAGACAACATATATCATGAAAGAAATAAAAATATCATCACGGGCCTGAGCTGTGACCATATTTAATAGGCAAAAAAACTTTGGTTGTCAACCGAGCATCCCGTGACAGCGCGATCGGTTACTATAAGTTACATTGGACATGCACTAGGTGTTCGTGTCCCTCGCGGTGTCGTTTGGAGGCTGTTAGAAATTTTCTACTCCCTCACGGTATGATTTCAATCCTAAGTGTGCCTATTTTGAAATTCAGATCTTATTCTCAAATCGAGAGTCCCACGACTATGTGATCGGTCGCTACGTGTTATGTTGGATGCTCATGAGCTATTCGTGTTGCCCGCGGTTCCGTTTAGGGGTTGGGGGTTGGTGGCGTTTCCCCCCTCGAGGCACATTTTTAAGCCTAAGTGTTTCTGCTCTCAAATTCGAGTTCTATTCTCAAACTGAGCATCCCATGACGATGCGAACGATTGTTACATGTTACGTTGGACACACACGAGGTGTTCGTGCCACTCGCGGTGCCGTTAGTTATTTTCGCTCCCTCACGACATGATTTTAATCCAAAGTGTGACTATTTTATAACTGGGGTCCTATTCTCAAACCGGGAGTCCCGCGACTATTCACCCATTTGCTACGTGTTATGTTGGACTTGCACGACTTGTTCGTGCCGCTTGCGGTGCAGTTTTTTTTTTTTTTGGGGGGGGGGGGGGAGGGCTGGTTGTGGCGTTCTCCCCCTCGCAACACGTTTTCAAGCCTAAGTGTTCTTACTCTCAAATTCAGATCCTATTCTCAAATCGGCATCCCGCGACTACACATTCAGTTGTTATGTGTTAAGTTGGAATAACACGAGGTGTTCGGGCCACTCGTGGTGCCGTTTGGGAGATTTTAGTAGTTTTTGTCCCATCGCCACACGATTTCAAGCTTAAGTGTGCCTATTTTAAAATTTGGATCCTATTCTCAAATCGGGCGTCCCGTGATCCCGTGGTTAATTGCTACATTTTACATTGGTTGTGCACGACATGTTCGTGCCTTATGTGGTGCAATGTGGGGCTGTTTGTGGTTTTCGCCCCGTCGTTACACGATTTTCGGCATAAGTGTGCCTATTTTGAAATTTAGGTTCTATTCTCAAATTATGATTCCCGTGACTATGCGGTCGATTTCTACATGTTAGGTTGGACACACACGAGATGTATGTGCTGCTCGCAATGCCATTTAAGGGGGGTTGGTGGCGTTCATCCGTTCGCGACACTTTTTCGAGCCTAAGTGTTCCTACGCTCGAATCCGAGCCTTATTCTTAAATCGAGCGTCCCGCGACCGATTATTACGTGTTACGTTGGGCACGCACGAGGTGTTAGTGACACCCGCAGTGCCATTTGTGGAATGATTTTAAGCCAAAGTGTGCGTATTTTAAAATTCGGGTCCTATTCTCAAATCGGGAGTTCCACAACTATGAGATCGTTTGCTACATGTTATGTTGATGCTCATGAGCTGTTCATGCTGCTCGCGGTGCTATTTTTATTTTTATTTTTTTTTGGGGGGGGGGGGGGGTGCGGCGTTCGCCCCCACACGACATGTTTTCAAGCCTAAGTGCTCCTACTCTCAAATTCGGATCCTGTTCTCAAATCATGCGTTCTGCGAGAGCGCGTCTGGTTGTTACGTGTTATGTTAGACACACACACGATGTTCGAGCTGCCCGTGGTGCTGTTTGGGGGCTATTAATGGTTTCCTCCCCCTTGTGGTAGGATTTCAAGCCCAAGTGTGCCTATTTTGAAATTCATCCCGAAGCCCCCAAAGTATTCTTGTACGTCCATTTGTTGATTAGTTTCTTTGATGCAATCTTAATAAAATGAAGGTAAATTGACGTCTCACATGGAACAAATATCGACATTACTGATTTTATCAAAATTTGGAAAATCTAAGTTAGTGATGAGGTTTTTCGTTCTAAAAATTATCCTTAATCAAACTCAAGGAGAGCGGTGGATAGACAATTTCTGAAAATTAAAATTGCCTATCCAGTAATGTTCTTGAGTTTGATCAAGCAAAATTTTCAGATCAGAACAACCTCATCTCTAATTTATAATTTCCAAATTTTGAGAAAATCAGTAATGTTGATTTTTGTCCCATGTGAGACGTTAATTTATCTTCATTTTATGAAGGTTGTATCAATGAAACTGATCAATAAATGTATATGTCCAGTAACACGTGGAAATTGAGCTGGTTCGATTTTGTCCAACACAAACTCAGGGGGCTCTATTCTCAAACCGAGCATCTCATGAAAGGTGTTCGTGCCCCCAACAGTCAATTTAACATAACATATTATCGAAAGTTAACTTAATGACTCCAAATCAATATTTGGAGTTATGAAAATTGTTCCTTAAATAAGATAAGGTACTCTCCATCATAGTATGTAAAAATAATAATTTGGAGTCATGTAAGTTAATTTTCGATATTGCTCAACCATAAAGTGTCCAGAATCTACTTCTGGAAATGAATAGGGCAATTTTTTTTAAATGCATTAGATAAGCAAAGTTTTGAAATATCACAACTAAACATACATAAATCATATTAAACATCTATAAATTAAACTAAACATCCATACATCAAAGTAAATTTCTAATATAGTGTCAATATCATAATAGGATACAAATAAAAGTGACAATGATTAAATAATGTTTTGATACTCAATTTTCCTCAAAATTAAGTAAAAGATCCTTGAAATTAGGGTTGTCAGCTAGAGCTGACTGGAATTATTTTAGGGCCTTTAATTCGTCTACTTGAGTAGTCGTACCCTTTGGTGCATGCACAATAATAGACCAATTACCATCGTTTATGCACTTCGAGTAGAATACCTTCTTTTTGTTCTGAAAGGCACAAATAAAAGGTTGGTCCACTATGCGATCTTTACTCTTCAACTTTGATAAATCTACCATAATAAGTTTGGAGTCAGGATCAACTTTGCAAACATTCGCAGTATCCTCCACCTTCACCCAATTACAATAGAGTATGGTTTTTGTGAAATCTAAGTGATCGAGTTATATAATTTGTTGGATTATATCATAATAGGTTAGCACCGTATCTTTGGGATTTTTATATAGGTAGTCAAGACATAAATTGAAATTATACTATTTTGCGTCAAAATTTTTTTCTCATATGGATATGAAACGAAATGAAAACTTTTGGTGCGGAATTTCTTAAACGCTTTCGCTCGAAAATTAGGATCTTTTGCTAGGCGTGCAAGCCTTGAAGTGACATCACCTCTTTTTAAAAGATGCATTTATTAATGAATTTTTACTAGGGCATGTTTTTACCACACATGAATAAATAATCGCACATATAAGAGGTGAAAATTACCTTTTTTAATACCCATACCCAAAAATCAGTTATCGTGCAATTTTTCCTTTAATTTTAGGCAATTTTGTTCTCGTACTTCATACGGGTAAATTGTAGAGTTTAGATCATAAAATATAAAATACATATAATCAAAGAAGAAGAATTCAGTAGATACTCAATCTCTCCAGTCTTCGATTTCATCTTGCAATTTGAAAACATAAAGAGCTGCTTGCTCGTATTGTAGATTTGTAAATTTCACCTCTTTAGGGTTCCCAAAAGGTAATTCATCCTCAAACTCGTCAGGTTCCTTTATCACTCATTCTCCATGAAGATTTAACCTTCTCACCTCTTGTTATGGCATATGTTCCCCAACGTCTAACGATGATTCCACTGTTACGCATTCTTCAACAATTGACCCTCCAATATACCGTATATTCTTTACGTAATCTTTGAAGGTTTTCATCAAGTTCTCAAAAGGATACATCCAGAGATACCTAATAGGACCACATAATAAAGCTACATTGCATAAATGCACAAGTAGGTGGATGCTGATATCGAAGATCGGTGGAGGAAAGTATTTCTCTAATACATAAACCTACTTGGCTAAAGTTGATTTCACAGCTTTTATATGCATTGTGACACCCCGCCTAATTAAATACCGGGTGATCGGTACTTTATTAAATTAAATCAGGATTTACAAATTGATTCATTCTTAGCATCACTTTCGAAAATCAAATTAATTACTAATCACCTATTAGTTAATTAAACTAGTGATAATTTCTTTCATTAAACAGATAACAACATGTGAAAACTAATGTAAAATATGAAGTCTAATCCATCACAAGATATATATAAATAATGACTTGCCAAATAAACCACCGGCTAAAATCTAAACCAAATAAAATCAAATAACCAAATCCAAAACAAGTCTGAACTCAGATATTAAGTCTGTAAGGGGCAATACGCCCAATTGAAAATGTAACTGAAATAGATTCCTACAATAGGAATGGAGAATGGATGCGTCTAGTCCAAAACTCTTCAAGCATCCACATGTTCCGCAACTGCATATCCCTGAAGCAGAATATCAAGTCTAGCGCCTCTATGGTTGGGCACCTAAAAGGTTTTAAAAATATTTTTTATAGCAAGAGTTAGTACTCAAAACATCTTGAAATATTTAGCAAGAGTTTATCATTGTTCAAAATCGGTTATTAATTACACATGTTAGGTTCACGTACATTCTCTTGAGTTTCCTCACCCCTCAACTATTGTGCACGCCTAGTGTTCTCTACTTACACCACCTATCTATACTATCCAAGCTAACTAGACATAAGTATCTATCTGGAATAATCTTATCTAAGTCCATGTACTGCCCATATAGTATGCTAATCGAATTAACATTTCTCGTTTGTTAAGCATTGAAATTAACATTTCGTTTATCTTCTCTTTTGTTCAATAATTAAGTTTTACTACTTAATTCATTCATTAGATATACACTATCTATCATTCTACTAAGTAGAGTAATCACATTCGTGTATATATATATATATATATATTTTTTTTCTCTCTAATATATATATCAATATGGTGTCTCTCGATAGGACCACCGTAAAACAAATAGGCATCCTTACCCTACTTGTCTTCTTCATTTGTTTATTTCGTGCGTTTTTCACCATTAAACTATTTATGTCTTAGAGGATTATTCACCAAATTCAAAACCAACTAAACCAAACATTTTCTACATGCATTAGGATGATTCCTAACGTGATTTTAACATTAAATTATTACCAATCCTTCTCAAGAACGGATTTATCCACATAATCATCAAAACCCTATATTTCTATGTTCTTCCCCAATTTTCAACATAATCTCCAGTTTCAATTCGTATTGATAATTACTCATCTACTGATTTTCATTCATCTATAGATATGAATCATACTACATGCAATCCCTCCCATAACATGCATTAAAATTATTCATTTCTTCCAAGAATATGTATTTAATCATCAATTAATGCCCTCATAACATGGGTATTATAACTTCAAAATATTTGCAATAAACACTTACCTCTATGTTTGTAGGGTTTGATTTCGTGTATTAGAAGTTAAGTTGATTGTTTTTCTCCTATAATCTTCCTTCCCAAGTGTTTATGGTGCAAGACTCCTTTGAATTTCAAAAGAACCCTTCTTTAAGCTCCAAGATTAGTCTCTAATGGATCCAAGATTATTACCAATCCTTATAAGCTGATTAAGAGTTCTAAAATTCGTGGATCTCTAAACCCCATAATGTAAAATGACCAAAATACCCTCCTATGGTCCCGATTTAGCTTAAAATCGACCCGTGACTCAATCGACAGCACCGGGTATAGTATTTTGACTAATTAGACCCTTTCAGACTCATCTGTGACCTCACAATCATCATTCGAGTCACTCTAAATAAATATCTCATCTTGACCCCAAGTTAGTCTACACGTGACTCCAGGTTAAGATAAATTCCATTTACGCCCATATCACTCGCTATGACAAAATTTCTAATCATTAACCATTTACTATTCACTCTGTAAATATAATTCATAATATTAATATTTATTTCAATCTCGATTAATATTTAATAATTACATCATTTTTCAATTCAATTCGATTACTTCTCTCGCATAATTTAAAATGGAAGCTCTCTCGCTCCTCATGTATTTCTCAAGCGATGCCACGTGGAACACGTCGTGTATCCGCTGAAGATGCTCTGGTAAGACCAATATATATGTTATCGGTCCCACTCTCTCGATAAAATTGAAAGGTCCCATGTACCTCGATGCTAACTTCCTCTTCTTACCGAACCTTATAACTTTCTTCATGGGAGACACTCGTACCAACACCTGGTCGCCAACCTCTAAATCAACGTGTCTTCGATCGGCATTAACATAACTCTTCTGCCTATCTTTAGCTATCTGAATGCGTCCCTGGATAATCTCAATCTTGGTAGTCATCTCATGTATAATCTTTGGTCCCAATGACTTATTGTCCCCCACCTTTAACCAGCAAGTGGGCGAATGACAAGGCCTCTTATAAAGCGCCTTAAATGGTGCCATATCGATTGTAAATTGGTAACAGTTATTATACACAAACTCTTCTAATGGAATGCATCGCTCCCAACCTCCCTCAAAATCTAGGATACACATCCTCAACATGTCTTCTAGCATCTGATTAACCCTCTCAGTCTTCCGGTCTGTCTGTGGATGGTAAGCGGTACTCAATTATAAGTCTGTGACCATGGCCTGCCAAAAGTGAGAAATAAAGATCTTATCTCTATCAGATACAATGTTCATAAGTACCCCATCCAGCTTCATTATCTCTGCAATGAAAAGCTGTGCACACCGACTCATCTCGTAATCGATGCAAACTGTCAAGAAATGGGCCACCTTCATCAACCGATCCACAATCACCTAAATGGAATTGTCACCCCTCTGCGATGTCGGCATCCCATTAATAAAGTCCATCGAAATTTTTTCCCACTTCCACATGGGAATCTCGAGTGGTTGTAGCATCCCTTAAGGTCGCTGATGGTCAACTTTCAAAAGCTGAGAGGTAACACACTTCAAAAGCTGACAGGAAACTCTGCTATGTCTCGCTTCATACCCGACCACTAATACCGTCTCTTCATATCCTCGTACATCTTATTCCGGTCGGGATGTACCGTAAACCTCGAACCATGAGACTGTATCATAAATGCAAGTCTTAAATCCTCATCCTATGGTACTACAAGTCTTCCATTAAACCGCAGACCTCCCTCTGAGTTTATCTGTGCCCTCGGCTAACAACTGTCATACCCTGTACTAACAAAATTGATCCTCTGCCTATGGCTTCACTACCTGCATCACAATCTCGGGAGTGATAGATAAAACTGCCATGTATGCTCGGATAACCTCATCATCGTGCCAAAGCTCACTCCACTTCGCCTTCCAGACCTCTGTTATCTCTCCTGTAGGTGGTCGGCTTAACGCATCTTCCACCATGTTAGTCTTACTAGGATGATACTGTATATCAAACTAGTAGTCCTTTACGAATTCTAGCCACCGCCTCTGCTTTATGTTCAGATCCTTCTGTGTGAAGATATACTGGAGTGACTTGTAATTCATGAACAAAGTGAATGTCTCCCCTAGAAAATAGTGTTTCCATATCCTCAACGCAAAAATGACCGTTGCTAACTCAATACCGCGGGTGGGGTAATTCTTCTCATGTGGCTTAAGCTTTTGAGGCGCATAATCTATATCCCTCTTCTTCTGCTGAGGTACACACCCAAGTCCCTATAAGGATGCATCGATATATACCCAGTACTCTAATCCTCCCCTAGGCAAAGAAAGTATGGGTGTTGATGTCAACTTTTCCTTTAGCTCATCAAATGTTAACTGACAATGATCGCTCCACACAAACGGTACCCCTTTGTGATTCAGGTTTATCAACGGGCCCATAATCTTCGAGAACCTCTTGATGAAGCGATGATAATACCCAGCCAAACCCAAGAAGCTAGGAATATCGGTCGGTGTTGTGGGTTGTCCCCACTCCCTCATCGTCGATACCTTACTCGGATCAACAATAATGCCTTAGTCGAACATGATGTGGCCTAGAAAATGCACCTCTCGAAGCCAAAATCCACACTTCATAAATTTGGCGTATAACTGATGGTCCCATAGTGTCTGCAGAACGATATGCAGATGTTCTACATGCTTATCCTTGGTGCGAGAATAGGACAGAATATTGTTTATAAACAAAATCATAAACTGGCCTAGGAACTCCCTGAATACCCTGTTCAAGAGGTCCAAGAACACCGTCAGCGCATTGGTGAGCCCAAACGACATCACCCTAAACTCATACGATCCATACCGTAACAGAAAAGCAATCTGAGGAATGTCATCCTTTCGAATGTGCAACTGATGATACCCATATCTCAAATTAATTTTGGAGAAGTATGTCTCTCCCCTCAAATGGTTAAAAAGGTCATCGATCATCTGCAACGGATACTTATTTCATATCGTGACCTTGTTCAGCTCCCTGTAGTCAACACACAAGCGGAGTGAACCATCCCTATTCTTCACAAACAATACCGACACACCACACGGCAATGTGCTCCGCTGAATGAAACCCTAACACAAGAGCTGCTGAATCTTCTCTCTCAACTCACACATCTCTGAAGGGGCCCATACGGTAAGGTGACCGGGAAATCAATCTCGAGCCCAGTGCTAGATCTATAACAAAATCAATGTCATGACTGAGTGGTAGCCCTGTTATCTCATGAAATACGTCATTAAATTCCCTCACAATCGGAATTGAGTCTAACAATATAATGTAACAACCCGCTTAATTTTGGGGTATTTTTAAAATATAAAGGGAAAAAAAGTTTTTGATAAAGTTATTTTTCTTGCTCCAAAATGTTGAGAATTATTTTTATAGACGAGATTTTCAAAAGGTTTCGAAATCGGAGTTAAAACGGATTTTAAATTGATTTTTAAATATTTATCCCTTATAACTTTTTTAAGCGGAACTGTCAAAATAACTGGGCGATCGATCGATCGACGCCAGGTGTCGATCGATCGACCCCAGCCAATTTCGTGCGCTGCAAGGATTTGCAAGAGTTGTGGTTTATTTTAAATTATTTTCTTTTGCCTTATTTAAAGGGGTCGTGGGTGACCATTTTGGATCAAACTTTTGGCACAAAAATATTCAGAAAACATATTTTTATTTCCTCTCTTTTTGTATACACTTTGCCACTTTATTTTTTGTATTCAATCCTAGGTTTTGGAGGTGTTCTTAGGGATGTTTTGGTGTTGGATCTTGGAGGAGTTTTGATGATCTTTATGGACTGATTTTGATGGGGCAATCTGAGATTTCTGGGCAGAATTATGTTGGTTTCTTTTGATGGTTTAAGGTATCGAGTTTTACACAATATGCTCTTTAAATCTCTCGAGAGTTATTCCCTTTTATTTGATGTGATTATTGAACTCATATTTGAATTGTTAAATTCATTTAGAATCGGAAAAATTATTGTTGGAATCTGATTTTGATTCATGTGGTATTATTATTGTATTGAGCATGTTGTCATGAGATTTTAATATAACACTGATGTTGGACACCCACCAAGATTCCTGTTCCGACTACTTGATAAAGTATGGCGTAGTACGGTGAGGTCTGCTGACCCGCTTAATGTGTTGTTGAGAAATTGTATTGATAAAAATGCTTATGAGATTCGCATTTGATTTGAATATTCATACTCGTATTGTTACGCTTTAGTCACCGCTAATATTTCTTGAGCATCTTTCCTGTCGTATTGTTTACTTCCCCATATTTTCTTTTAGTGGTAGTTTAGCGCAGATTTGGGGCGCTTTGGATTAATTGGAGATTGATTTTAGCTTGAGTATTTTGGGAAGAATATTTGAGAAAGAAGGTTTGTATTTATTTTGATGTATAGAGCATTGGCTATTTATTTTAATTCGAGATAGATAGTTGTATTATTTCGAGAGGCAATCATTGTATTTAATTTGGAGGAATTGATGTATAGAATTGATATTAATTGAGTAATTTTACAAAACCTAACACCCAATAAACTTTGTTCCAAGCTCCTATATATATAGAATTGCATTCATACCTTGGGAGCATGGAACTTTGGTTGATGACGTAGAAACGAGGCACACAAACCGGCATATTTGATGAAGCTTTATACTCTTTGCCGCTACGTCTTCAACAAACACTTCATAGGCTTGAGCATATTACAATTAAATACTATCCTATGAATAAATGTTTTTGTCCGGAATTGAGCCAAAACTATATATGGACTCAATTGGAAATTTGTGTCCTTACAAATCTCCCCCTTTGGCTATTCCAGGACAAAAACCAAACAAAAATCCTAAAGGGCCGTCAAGCTCACTAGATTCAAAAACATAACCCACCCAAACTTGACTCAACCCAAGGATCAAACGCTTTGTCGTTTAAACAATGCCGCTTTAGAAGAAATCCTGCACACTTAAGGAAACTCATTAAATTCATAGGGAATATCAAAGTATTAAATGCAATTAATTAATTACACCCCCTAAATTAATTCTCCCCTTTATCAAACACATGACCTACTTAGAAAGACGTCTCCCCCTAAGATAAATCTCCCCCAAACTTGGATACGATAATAATAGGATTAGATATCATCATTCTCCCCCTTTTTGTTCAGGAATAGGCAAAGGATAAAGAACTAATAAACATAAAAGCATGTTTAAGCTTAAAGTGTTAAGACATTAAAGCATATGGGCAATAAAAGTAAGGCAAAGACAAAAAAATATCATATATATATAAACAAGAAATATACCAATGAAGTACATGCATATATATATAGATATAAACACACACATGACACAAAATACAATGAGTTTGCACACTCGTATGGCAAAAATGTGTCATATGGAAACGGAAGTGTTGGGGTGTGAACTAGCAACAATTAAATTTAGACCCAAATACTTAATAAACATTCACGGAGTTCTCATTTGATTGCAAACTTTATCACATTTAAATATAACCTCATGTGACAATATAAGGATAGAACTCAATGAACAAACATACACAATGCATACAAGCCTAGCATGATGATGATTCTACAAACCAAATAGAGTCATGACATTAAAGACAACTAGGATAAACGGACATTGTGCAAACCGTTGATATACCATCCAATTCTCCCTCAATAAGCATATATATTCTTTTGCGTTTGAATGAATATATCAAATAGACATAGGCCTTGGCAATTGTTTTCTTTTTAATGCCAAATATTCTGTTTTTAGGCCTTTGGATCACGTATTTCTTTTAGATCCAATAAACAGTGGCTTACTATCGCAAAGGATTTAATTCATCCTTTCGGAGCACTTTCCCGTGCACATTTATATTTATCATGTTTTTCATGTTTCACACAAATCTCACATGCAACGGATTTTGGCATGCACTAGTCCTCCTAGGTCATAGATATGTAGATGACTAGATTGGTAGGAGAACACCTCAAAAAGCTCAAATATAACATGTGACATTAAGATTTCAAAAGAGCTCGTGCATGTGTGAAAAGAGGCATATAGAAATAGAATCCATTTAAACAACACAAAATCCAACTACTCCATATAAAACATGGTAAAGAACAACTTAAGGATTGAAAATCTAAACCAAAAGTTCTAGCCACATGGGAGCGTAAAAGATGGGATTCAAACACAAATATATTCCACATAAAGTGTGTCAAACTAAAATACACACATAAAAAATCTTTTTGAGTTTTTAACATTTTTAATCAAAAATAAATATAATACAAAAAGATAAACAAGTCATAATTTCTAGCATGTGATATGAAATAAGGCAATGACTAGAAAATGACTAAACAAGCATACATTTAGCATGTGGATATAGCATGAAGTACAAACGCTAACGTATGCAAACACTAACACATTCATCCTTTAGATTTAGCAAGGGAGGAAGCATGTGAAAGTAAATGAGAATCAAAAACCCTATTTTGCAAGGCAACCAAGTCGGATTTCCTAACCCAAATTAATGAATAATAACTATCTTGGGGTGTTGGAACTTTAACTACCGTGGTTACTTTACTATTGGGTTTTCTAGGAATTCATTTAAGATCAAAACAAAATTTCCTAAGATGACCTTTTCGACCACAATGTGTACAAGCAAAAACATGTCGAAAAGATTTACTTAAGGAGTGATTTATAAATGAATTCCTAGTAGATTCTCCTAAAACATTGGTCTTGGCTTTATGAGTAGATTCATTACAAGTATTGAAGCCTAAACCACAAGTGTCATTTTTAATTTGGACCGTTCCTAAGATTTTATCTAGTTTTTCCGAACGACGCTCCAAATCAAATTTGACATGACTAGAATCTTTTAATTTATTTTCCAATTAAAAAATGTTAGATTCTAGTAAAACATTTCGCTCTTCAAAAGCAAGAATCTCCTTTTTTAAGGATTCCATTAAACCCCTAAGGCTATCTCTTTCGCCTTCTACATATTCTAGCTTCTCTTGAAGAGTCCTCTCACGCGTCCTAAGGTCTTCTATTAGGGCATTTTCATCAACGACTTTGACACTCTCTCTTAAACAAGCTTCTAACTTCAAATTAGCCCTTTTCAATTTAATAGATTCTTTATAAAGTTCTTGAAAAGCATTTTGAAGTTCACTCACATTAACCTCTTCTTCATTTTCACTCTCTCTTTCTTCTTCACTCTCACTATCATCAAAAACAAGATAATCATGTATAATGACCTTGGAAGTGGCATGTGCTATCGTTTCATCAATCGATGAGTTCTCACTATCACTCACATGACTAGCCATAAGAGCCACAAAATTTTTCTTAGTGGGGGAATCGGGCTTCTCTTCCTTATCACTATCACTAAGGGTCGCATTATATGAAATGGGTCGCTTGCCCTCTTTCCTTATTTTAGTAGGGCACTCATAAGCCCTATGTCCATAACCTTAACAATCTCATCTAAGTCCCGTACCGCCCATGCAATACGCTAATCAAATTAACATTTCTCGTATGTTAAGCATTGAAATTAACATTTCATTTATCTTCTCTTTTGTTCAATAATTAAGTTTCACTACTTAATTCATTCTTAGATATACACTATCTATCAGTCTACTAATGCACATAAGTAGAGTAATCACATTCGTATATATATATTTTTTCTCTCTAATAAATATATCAATACGGTGTCTCTCGATAGGACCACCATGAAATAGATAGGCATACTCTTCTATTAGTCCAAGTACCTCTCATACTAAAAGGGACTATTGGTTCAGAATGTCTCCTCGAACCCAAAATCAATAACAACGATGGAGGCGAACATAGTTCTAAACCTTTGGGCTACGTACATACCTAACGTATCCAAATGACACATCGGTCTCACTAATACACGTCACATAGCAAGTCGTCCTAAGTTCTATGTTCTAGGGTACTAATCCAAACCTCACTGGAATCGTTAAGGCGGGATCGCCCACTACGCGAGAACCTTTGGTGATAGCAAGCAGCGTAGGTATGCTAACTCATAATATCAATCATATAGGTACACACACAACCTATATATGTATATATTCATAAGGTATTCACACAACCTAAATATCATCGTTCGTACGAAGTATATATCACTCGAATACTCACCATAATTTTAAATTACGATTATTCTCACTCTCGCATTCAATTGAGTATTATTCTCTACTCTAAGGTCCCTAATTACCCCTTTGTTTATATCAGTAGCTAAGTTATCCTTGCCCTACTGTTCTATCCACTTAAGCTCAATCACGCTTTCCCGTAATTATATTCTCATCTTCATAAATTAAATTATGTCATGATTAAGCCTATTTAACATTGCGTTAATGCCCTCACTAATTCAAAGCCCAATACCCTACTTTAGGCCTACTATAATGTAAGTCATCTCTCATCACATTTTTTCAAAGTCCTAAAAGTTTCCCCGATCAAAATTTAGGAATTCTAGGCTTAAAAAGGAAAGATTCAGTTTTCTAGTAAATTGAATCGATTCGCCAGGAGCTGAATCAATTCGCTTACCGAATCGATTCGCCCTGGGCTGAATCGATTTTATTTAAACCAGTCTGTCTTCTTCGTTGGTTTTCTTCATGCATTTTTCACCATTAAACTATATGTGTCTTACACGATTCTTCACCAAATTCAAAAACACTAAACCAAACATTTTCTTCATGCATTAGGATGATTCCTAATGTGATTTTAACATTAAATCATTACCAGTCCTTCTCAAGAATGGATTTATCCACATAATCATCAAAACCCTAAATTTTTATGTTTTTCCCCAATTTTCAACATAAACTTGAGTTTCAATTCATATTGATAATTACTCATCTATTGATTTTCATTCATCTACAGATATGAATCATACTACATGAAATCCCTACCCATAACATGCATTAAAACTATTCATTTCTTCTACGAATATGTATTTAATCATCAATTAATGGAACCCTCATAACATGTGTATTATAACTTCAAAATATTTGTAATAAAAACTTGCCTCTATGTTTGTAGGGTCTGATTTCGTGGATTAGAAGTTAAGTTGATTATTTTTCTCCTACAATCTTCCTTCCCAAGTGTTTGTGATGCAAGACTCCTTTGAATTTCTCAAAAACCCTTCCTTAAGTTCCAAGATTGGTCTATAATGGCTTCTCTGTATTTTCTAACCTCTAAAGCCTAGCCCACAATCCTAATAAGTTGATTAAGAGTTCTAAAATTCGTGGGCCTCTAAACCCCATAATGTAAAATGACTAAAATAACCTCGTATGGTCCCGATTTAACTTAAAATCGACTTGTGACTCAATCGACATCCCCGGGTATATTATATTGACTAATTCAACCCTTTCGGACTCATCCTTGACCTCGCAATCATCATCCGAGTCACTCTAAATAGATATCTCATCTCGACCCCAAGTTACTCTACACGTGACTCCCGACTGAGATAAATTCCATTTACACCCATATAACTCGCTATGACGAAATTTCTAATCATTAACCATTTACTATTCACTCAGTAAAAATAATTCATAATATTTATCTTTATTTCACTCTCAATTAATATTTAATAATCAAATCATTTTTCAATTCAATTCAATTACTTCTCTCGCATAATTTGAAATAAAAATCATTTAATTACTCAATTAATTAATTCTCAAATATGCTACATGCATTCTGTTTACCACTTTTGCACAAATTGGGGTAAAGCACAAACTAATTTGCATAATTTCTTGATGTAGATCTTTGTGTTCAGAGAAGTAATGTCGAAATAATAGAGTAAATAATTGGATGATTATGTGCCAGTCATGAGACTTACATTGTTTCAAGTCATTTTCTTGGTAGCTTACTATCCTACATAAATTACTTGAATAACCAATTGGAGTCTTCAAGTTAAACGATGTGTCTAAGAGGATATTTTTCTCACTAGTAGTCAAAATTAAAGCAGTCGGGGGAACATAAATTCTTTCTGTTGTAGGATCGTGTTTTAACTACAGTTTTTGCTTTATATCCATATCTGGTTGATCGCGACAGGCACGCTTTCATCTTTTGAATGAGATCCACCCAAACATGTTCCTATCAAATGTTCTAAAACATTCTTCTCTGTGTGTATCACATCAACTACATGCCTTATAAGATGATCTTTCCAATACGACAAGTTTAAAAATATTGATCGTCTGGACCATGGCTTTGCTTTACTAGACTCGTTCGGATCCTCCCTAGTTTTATGATTCAAGTTTACAAACTGAGGGTATTTTCCTGTGTACAAATTCCCTTGATTCATAGTTGTCGCCTCCCCCTCGATCTACTAACCAAAAAGTCGATCAAGTGGCATCCTGTGCTTGTGATCGACAGGAAAAAAGTTAGACTTATCATTCCTTTATAGGTGACTGGTCGGTAAAAATCTACAATGACCCGTGTAACTCATCTTACCACTATGATATATCAAGTTGGCTTCAGTTTACTCCCCACATATGAGACATCCATAATAACCATGAACATTACAAACCGAACAAGGTCCCATAAGTAGGAAGGTCATGGATCGCCGACATCACCATTGTTTTAAGTGTGAATTCTTCACCCTTATGAGAGTCAAATGTCATCATGCCTTTACCCAATATTTTTAAGTTCTTTGATTAATGGGGCTAAGAATATATAAATATCATCACCGGGAGCCTTCGGCCCTAGTATCAACAGAGATAATAATATAAACTCATTTCTCATGCAAAGTGTCATATGGAGACTTAAAGGCGCCACAAGAACTGGCCAATAACTCTGATTAGTACTTAAATTACCAAAAGGGTTAAACCCATCGGTTGAGATTGCAAGATGGAGGTTGCGCGACTCCTTTGAAAATTCATAGTGTCGTGCATTTGAAATTCATTGGATGAGTGACTCAATTGGATATCACATCAAATTTCCACCCACCTCACATCGAACGTTCCATGTCACGGCCTTCGCTATCCATAGTATAGTGAAACATTATTTTAACCGTGGCCCAAGTGAAAAATACTTCAAAACCTTTTGTGGGACTTGGAGAACTTTCGATAACTTGCAGCTTTGTCCATTCCATTCTCTCAAACGACATATCTAGGCTCATTGCATACAGAACACTCATCCTTCTCTATGTGCTCGTTGCGATACTATATGCAATCATACTTGTATGCATGAATAGATTTGTATTTCAATCCCAAACCCTTTATGCTTTTCTTCATGGTGGGATAGTTTTCGAGTAACGTGCTCTCTTTTGGGAGAATTTATTTAACCCATTTAAGAACTCTGGTTACATTATTGCCAGACAAATCAAATTGACTCTTCAAAGTATGCAAACCGATCATTGCATATAATACTGAGTGATCTTCATCGTATTCATTATACAACAGTCTAGCCGCATCGACTTTCAACCGTATGAATTCCCGATCTCCTGGTAGTTCAGAATCAAATTTTTTATTTACTTGGTCATAATGCGCATTATCTGTATCCATAGGCTGGTGGTTTTGATGGTTGTGGATTCTGTAAGCATAATTAATTAAGTGGTCAATGTACGATGTGTTGGTGAATCATGTACCACTTCCACTCATTGGGGTTTCGTCACGCGATCGGGTAATGACAATTCTTCTGGAACATAAGGTACATTTTTTCTCCTTGGTATGTCCATATTTTATAGTCTTGATAAATTTAACACTTTAATAAATGCAACTCAACCTCTTCTAATGACTTGTATTTTTTGTTCATACAACGGGTGTACGATCACGAAATCTTATCACTTTTAAGATTTTTGTAAGCATATTTAAAAACTTCTTGAATGCCCTGTACATAATTATTTATTATTCGATTAGTCTCCACCATCCACTATTTGTATTGTGGGAAATCCGTTTAAAAATCTTCAAATAACAATCCCATGTTGATGAATTAAAACAAATGTCATGCTGCATTCATTTTTCTTGAGAATTAATAACTATTAATTCTAACATATGATGTAATACCCACCCTAGAAAAATAAGTATTTAATGGTAATTGAAATATTTTATTCAAAGAAAAATTGGAGGAATAAATATATAAGGGAGTTACGCCAGATGGCACGAAAAGTCATTACGAAAAATAATTAAGAAAAAAATTTCCATATTGCATGGTTCACATGGATGCGTGTTTAAGTTCTAATATTCCTAGTAAGTATGCTGGTTAAGTTTGATGTAGAAATGTCAAGGAGTGATTATGACACGATCATGGTTAATAAAACACGATTTTTACCAACACGCTCCACGCAAGACACAAACTTGTGCGATTTTTGTAAGATAATTGGAGAGGGATAAATATAGTGTGACTACATATTTGGATCCCTAAAAATATAAGAAAAAATACCATGTAGAGAAAAAATTAAAAAAAGAAGTTAATCTAGCACTTTTTGACGGTACGTGGCACTACAAAAACCTAACTTTTGCGCGAATTATTTAGGACTATTGGAAGGTCAAAAAAAATAAAATGACCATATATAAGAGAACCTAAAAATACATAGAAAAATTTCATCTAAAGAAAAGATAAAAATATTTTTTTGGGGGCTGGTTGACCCACCTGCTAGATTTGGTGAATGGGTTTGTTTGTTGGGTGTTGATTGGTTAATGTGTGTGGTTACTTTCAGAGTTTGGTTCAGATATGAGATAACATGTTATTCCTCATCTAGGCAAGCCAAGGTCTGCCATTTTGGTTAAAGATTTAAGTATACCCAAAAGTGGGTTATAAGAGAGGGAGGTGGATTCCAAGGGTGTCACTTAAGGGTTAATAGATTTCTCCTCAGTTCATCTCTCCCATTTGAGTTTGCAATAGGCAATAAGGGTCTGAAATTTATTGGTCCATTTTATCACCACTTTCTCTCACTATAAACTCCATTAAAGTAGCCTACAATATCCATTAAAGTTCCACCCCAAAGTGGGACAACTTGTAGGAGCTTTTGAGAAGGGTTTTTGGGAGCTAGAAGAATGTATTTGGATAATTTTAATGTGGATATAGGATTTCATCATCTCCATCATCTTCATCTCTATATTTCATCATCTCACTAACCAAAGTGGGTATTGATGGGTTTTGAAGAGGGTTTCAAGGAGGAAGAAGAGCAATTTCGTGGAGCCAACCTTCGGAGCTTGGAAAGAGAAATTATTGCGACTCCCTTTAAGGCCACCTTTAGATGTGGGGGATTCATCCATCTTCACTACTTTCTTCCACCATTTGGAGACTTTAAAGGTGGCGAAAACTAACCTTGATATGAGTTTAATGTTTAGTAGAATTTCAACATGTTTATTTACATAAGTTAGGCATAATATATATTATGTTTGCATCCATGGGCTGATTAGTTTCAATATCATAATTTTGTATGAAAATGGATTTTAAAAAGATGATTTAAAATGGGTTTTACAAATATAGAAATTTCAGAATGTATGCCTTGAACATTTTATACAATAAAATGTGTTGTAACGATATCTTAAAGGTAAATAATGTGAATTTATGCAAAGGAATATATTAGGCTTGCTTAATCCATTTTCTGAGATTAAAATGTGATTTTCTACATGAATAAAGAAAAGAAACAGAACTTTTTCTTTAATGGATATTTTAAAGTGTATTAAACTCATGTAGAAACTAAAATGGGTTTAATGTGCCAATATGTGAAAAGTAGGAATTTTTCATAAGTTGTGGGTTAAAAGTTAATAATGGAAATTAAAGTTTTCATATGTGTAAATAGTAATAAAGCGGGTGTTAAGATGCAAAATCTCATAAATAAAGTGTGTATTTCAAATGTGTAGAAAATGGAAGTTTAATATATAAAAAAATGTGTTATTTTATATGTTAAAGGTGTTAAAGTGACAAATGTGAAAGTTTGGTAAAATAAGGTATTGAACAAGTGTTAAAAATGACAAAAAGTGTTTTAAATGTTGAGTTGGAAACTCATTAACCATTTTGGGGAATAACACTTGTTAAAGGACTAAACTGCAAGTTGGCAATAAAAGGGTAAATTGGTAAATTTACGTAAAGTGGAACATTTTTATTAAATTAAAATGTTAACGAATGGTGTTACATTATTGTGGATGAAATTGGCATAAGTCCTTAAGACGCAAATGAATTCGGGATATAAATCAATGTTAAGTGTTAATAAAAAGGGACTTAAAGCGAAAGAAACGATTTTCCAAGTGTAAATGGGAAAACGAGTTGTTATGTCCGAGTTTTGGCTTCCGTCGGTAAAAAGGTGAAAAGAGTTATAATATGGACATTTTGTAAAATGTTAAAACACATGTGAAGATAAAGGAACACTCGAATGATTCCGAGAAATAATTAAGAAGGGCATGACATCCCTAGTGGTGAAAGACCCCAAACCCACTGTACAGTTAACATATAGTGACTAGAACCGATGGTGTGGAGCCCGTGAAGTCCAAGGATATTAGAGGATTTCAAAAAAAGATAATGTTATTAATTGTAACACAATAAAAAATGGGTTGTGTGGTGGAAATAACCTAACTTATATGAGATGATAAATGTTCCATTTGGTGTATAATATGGGCAAGTAAATTGAGAATAATGGTCGATGTCCATAAGAGAAGCGAAATGGTTAAGTAAGATGACTAAATGGATAAGTAAGCAACCTAATGAGGTTTAAACCCATAACGACACAAGTGTGCATGTTGTATAAGGCTTTTAATGTTAATGAATATTTTCTAACACGATGTGTGCATGTGTTGAAAGAAAGTCTGAAGTAATGATTAAGCAACTCTGGTGTGAGTTTATGAACGTTGAGTAATAAACGTTTTGAAAGTAAATGAAATTTTTTTCCCAATAATTTCTAATCATTTAACCTTGTGCGTTAATGGAAAAGAATGCTAGTTTTAAGGATAAAGATACAAAATGATTATTTTGTGAAGACAAGGAGAATAAACGGTATCAAGTAACATTTTTGGAGTAAAATGATTTAATTCATTGAGATATGTATTTTCAAAGGTATGTGTGTGTGTGTGTGTATGTATTTTTACATGCATGTAGTTGTGGAGTGTGAGTATTCTTTATGTCATTCGTTTCTATACCGTATTTGTATAAGTTATCACTGAACATTTTGCTCCCTGCCTCATTTTATCACGACAGGTTATTTGTCTCTCCGTATTTTGAGAGAGTTGTACAGGTAAGTAATTAATTTGTATTTACATTAGTAGCTCTATTTAATCTGCTTGGGGGTACTCCCCTGGGTCACATCACGTAGTTTGATGAAAATTGTAATCACGTGTTAATAAGTGTAACGATAAATATTAATAAAACCGGATTAAAAACATTATTTAGGTTGTTCCATTGCACTTCATAATTAACGTGCGAGCCGGTTCGGGTTGATCCTTTATTAACCTTTAAATTCGATTTGGGGGATTATAATTTGTTATAATATCTTTACGTTCAATTTTACTTTCGGGTGTGACATGGTGAGGCCAATAGTAGATATTTCGACGTTGATGTTGATTTGGGTCGATCACGCTGGATTAGTGATGGTTTCGATTCTTATTTTGGATGGTGAAGTCAGGGACGTGGGATCATAATGTTCCACTCCTTATGAGATGGTAAACAGCTAAGTCAGTAGCCATTCATGTTTCACGGCGTTTCTGATGTAGATGTGTTGAGAAGTTACGGTTATCAGTGTAGGCCGATAGAGGCAACACCATGATCTTTTGTGTGAGATGTATCGTGTGGTAACTTTAATGATGAGAGTAGACTTAGTGGTAGTAGCAGTAGCATCGAGTAGTGTTCGTTGCGACCTAGCTGTAAAGGTTGTATATTTCATCTATGGAGGTTAGGTGACTGAGGGGCATTCATAAGTATTGATTCTATGGTGAGAATGTATTGGGCCCCTTAGTTAAAGAATTGGATTTAGTGTATCTTTATTATAATGTGGGTCTAGGTAGTGATGATGATTTGAAGTAAACTAGGAGTGAACCTAAAAAATCTTAGTGATTTAGTGTTAAGTACTAGCGTTGTGATGTTCTAGAATACTACCTCTTGCGGCGTTGCTTGGGTGAGCCTCCTTTAGGTAATACCCGACGTCCTGTGTCCAAACAAAACTCTGGTGGTATTAAGTTATAATTTTAGAGGTAATAATGTGGTAACAAGGAATATGATCCATTGTAGCGTCCATGGTGTGGGCTGAGATGTTTATACGTAATACTCGACGCCGGTATCCTACCAAAATATATAATTGTGTTAGCTTGTAGATTAACACATAATATGATGTTTACATAGTGAGTCAGTTTAGTTGTCGTGGTTGAACACTCATTGGGGATTAAATGATGTGGTCCAGTGAATTTGGCTTCGGTTTAGTAGTTTGGAAAGGCAAGTGAATCCGCATTAATTACTCTTTGGAAATGTAACACCCAGCTTAATTCTGGCGTCGGCTGCCACCAAAACTATGCCGGGCATCACTAAATTAAATATCATTATTAGCATGTGACAGATATGAGACATATAATTTTTTTATTCCACGCGATAATAATTAAATTGATCACAATAAATAAAAGCCATTCATGCAATAAATATCCATCACCATGCTAACTCCAAAAATAATCAAACTCTATACAATAATCCAATAAAATAACTGACCGAAACTGTGGTCATCCCCGATCCTCGCGGTGGGCGGGCAGAGTGAGGATCCTTGGTCCCGTGCGTCCCTCTCGGGAGCGCTTCGACCGACATCATTTGGGTGAGGTGAAAAATGTAGAGAGATAGAGTCGTCGATCTATTTTACTCAAAACAGACAAAAGAAAGGGAGTCATCCTGAAGGAAAGCATCCAAAGACATACTGATGCATACGAAACCAAGATGATTCGAAAAGGGTCCGGAGGCTAAGTTACGAAATGGGAAGGTGTTAGGCACCCATTCCGCGCATACGATCTCTCATGGGTTTTTGCATGAATTCTCGGGCTACATCCTCCCACCTACGAATTCTAGACTCTTCGAGAGACAAAAACCATTGGAGGGCGCTATCCTTCAGAGTTTGTTGAAACAATTGGGCCATCACTTCTTCAGAAGCCCCTTGTAAAGTCATGAAATGGTGATAACAGCGGAGATGAACAATCGGGGGTCCACTTCCTCTGAATTTCTCGATATTTGGCATCTTGAACTTCTCGGGTAACCTCGCTTTAGGATAAGGAAACATGTGGGTGTAGTCCATGATGATGCTGGGATTTAGCACCACCGGATAAGTGATAGTGAGCTCAAACAGTAGCAGTTATGGCAGCCATAGAGATGCAAGTATATAAGTATGTAAGTGTGTAGAAGGGGATGAGTATAAGAGGAAATAAGACAATGATGTATAGTGGTTCAGCCAATTTGGCCTACATCCACTGTGAGTGTGTGATCCACTAAGTATGGGCACTAATGGCCTTGGATACAATGCACATAACTCCCTCTCTCTCTCTACTGTGTGTGTACAAGCAGAGTTTTAGCTAGGGCTACTGTTCATGAATCCATCCCCTGTAGGGTTGTAGGTGACAAGTATATATAGGTCTTGGGGGGTGTAGTGTACCCCCCCCCCCCCCCCAAGTAAGCATGGTGCATGTGAATGGTGATCTAACCAATCCCCTATTGACACCTGTAGATGCCAAATGATGACATAATATTCCCTCACATGAGGGTGTGATTCTGTTATAACGGTCTGCCACGTGTCATATGAGCCTGACACGCACTGTTCCACGCGTCTCCCAAACCATGCGTCGTCATGATACCACCCTCGGCCTATGAGCCGAGGCCGAGGGTAAAGTTTCTTCCGGTAGGGAGCCTGGCTTGATTCTAGCCTCGTACTGTCGTACCCTCGTAGTGTCGTCCGGAGCCTGAGGAAGGGTCGGTCCCTCGTAGGGTCGTCCGGAGCCTGGAGGAGGGTCGGCCCCTCGTAGGGTCATCTAGGCCTGGTGGAGGGTCGGCCCCTCGTAGGGTCGTCTGGGCCTGGTGGAGGCCAGCTGGAGCCTGGTGAAGGGTCGGCCCCTCGTAGGGTCGTCCGTATGGGAGGTGATCCTTGTCCAGACCGAGGGTATAAACGGGTATATCAATCACCCCCAGCCCTTAGCCATAGGTGTCATTGAGATGGCTGAGGGATAATGCTGAAATTCAGATGCGTGTACGATCAGTTAGGTGAGTGACACCTGGGCAGGTACTCATTGCTGTTCCAGTTTCCAAGGCAGGGCGGCTGCGCAGTGCACTTGGGGCCTTGTGCCCTAATTATACCTTTCTTTGGTAAATGGGTCCACTCATTACCAAAGTACTTAAGAGGTTTTCAAACTCTCTCTCTTCATCTTCTTCTTCTTCGCGCCCAAGATTATTCTCTCTCTAGAACCAGTTTCCACCGCCATTTTCAGCCTTCAAACCTTCAGGTCCTAGCAGCGTTCTTGCCCTTCTCCTCATCAGGTAACCTTTTTCTCCTCTTGCCTTCTTTTGTCTTCATTTCTGTCTATTTTTTAGGGTCGTAGGTCGTCTGGTTCTTAGAGTTCCCCCATAGCTTTTTCCGGTGTCTTCTCCGGTCACTGGTTCTTTGAACGTTCTTGACGAAAACCCTTGAGTTCTTTATTTAATCCAAAGGTCAACCCTGGTCAATCTCCCAAGTGTTTGTGGTTAAATTAGCCAAGTCTAGTATAATTTCTTTAAGTGTAGGGTCTTCCCCTTAATGCTTAGGAGGCTTTACAACCTGGTGTCTGAATTCCCGTCCTTGAGAGAGAAACTATTTACCAAGATCAGACGGATAGAGGAAGAGGAAGAGAGGAGACGAGGGGCTGACCCTAATTGGGTACGACCCATCTTTCCCATTCCTCTTGCCACCATAAGACCATCTGAACCCTCTAAGTCTTGTGGGTCGTCGTCTCGTCCGGCCGATACTCCCAAACCAAGTGAAATGGACGAGAGAAACTCCTCTCCAACTGGTGCTGGAACTTCTGGTAGAAGGGACTCACCTGACTTTAGCCCAGGACGAGAGACTGAGGGTACAATCCCCTCTGAGGCTGTCCCTGTGACAACCCTGTCTCCCAACGCCTTCCAAGTGGCTTTTCCTCAGGGTCCTCCTGCAGGTGATGAGGAGGACGAGGACGACGATACAGATGATGAGGTTGATACCTCCCATGCCTCGTCTTTTATCTCCTCTGTTGGGGATAGGGACCTTCTGATATGGAGGCATATTTACGGAGTGCCATCTGGGGTGACTATGAGGGCTCCCTCTGATACTGAGAGGGTTTTTGAGGGAGAAGAGGGAGAGATTGCAGTCTACGAGCAAATGTTCAAGGTAGGTGTTAGACTTCCCTTCCATCCTGCTATTGTAGATATTCTGTCGGCTCTGGGCGTCTCCCCCTCTCAACTTCCACCCAACTCATGGAGGACGATTCTGGGTTATATCTCTTTGTGGAAAAACTCTTTCACTGATGAGCCCTCGTCCGACGTGTTCTTGGCCTGCTACAATATCACCTCTTCATCTAAACAGCCCGGATACTATCATCTGGGAGCGAGAAGGTCTGAGAAGAAGCTGCTCCATGTGGCTCAAACTTCCAATCATGATTGGAAAAAAAGGTTCTTCTTCATATCTGGGGAATGGGAGAGCTCCACCGAGGCGTCCCCTTCTGCCGATGCTCCGAGGGTTCCTAACAGATGGTCTAACCCCTCCATGAAAGCTAGGTCAGACCCCGGACTTGGCTTGGAGGAGAGGGATATTATTGAGTATCTGAGGGGACGAGGGAGAGAGGTTAAGATCCCAAAGTTCGAAGATTTGATGACCCCGCGCTTCCTTAAAGAAGCTGGTCTGAGGGTCGGCCCTCTGACAGAACTATGTGAGTTATACTGAACATTTTCCCTTCTTTACTTATTTTTGAAGTGTTCTCTCTTTATCTCTGAACTTTCCTGATTCATCGTATCCTTTTCAGGTCGTCCTGCAGGCGTGTCAGATTATCTCTGGGATATGACTGCTCCAAGCCTTCTTGCTGGTCTGACAAAGAAGAAGGGGAAGGAGCCTCAGCAAGCTCCTAAGAAGACAAGGGCCTCAGGGCCGACAGTTATTGAGCCGACAGCTGTCAGCCATAAAAGGAAGGAGCCTGAGGCTCCAGTCGAGCCTCGTCCTGACCCTAAGACGAGGGCCAGGGCCGAGGCCTCTGAGGGGGCAACTTCTTCATCAAGCATGGGGGCCTTCTGATCTCAGAGTCTGACCCATCTAAGGGCCGACCCCTCATCTCTTATTGCCAATTTGAGGGTGGCCAAGGCCTCGATGTTCTCTGCACCGTCGGCCTCTGACTACGAGTTCTTGGCAAAGATGCCCCCTGCCAAAGTGTACGACTACGGTCTGCACTCCCTTGCTCAGGTATTGGTCTTGACCTTCTTTAATTTCATTTTCACTAACTGCTCCCTCGGCCCCTCTTGATATATTTTCATTTTTCTTGCAGTCTGTTTGTGCCTTGACCTCAACCACCAAGTGGATGGCCGAGAATCAACAAAAGTTTCACGAAGCTGAGAGGGCCATTCACCATGAGGCTGAGTTGCAGGCAGAGCTAGATACAGCAAATACTGAGCTTGATACTGCGAGGGCTGAGCTTGAGAGTGCCAGGACCGAGCATGCTAGGGTCCTAGATGAGCTGATGAGGCAGCACGATGCCGACCTGCAAGCCAAGGACTTGATCATCAAGGATAGGGATGAGGCTCTGATCAACCTGGAGGCCCAGCATAAGACTGATCTGGAAGCAGCCACCAAGAAAGCTGAGGCTGATGCTATTGAGGCATACAAGACTTCAGATGAATTTCAGGGCTTCGGCCTAGAATATCTGGAAAGGGGGATTAGGACGGCCTGCCGATGGTTCGTCCTCAAGTTTGGCGATGTTGTCTCCTCTGTTCGCCCATCACTGGAGGGTGTTCAATTGGACGACCCTCTAATTGCCGAGGCCCTCAACCAAGTGGAGTCCCAAGTCCAGATCGAAGGGGTCGGTACATCTGAAGATCATCCGGTTCTGGTAACTGAGGAGACCATTCCCATTGATGTTGAGGCCCTGCCCTCTGATGTCGTCCCCTAGGGTGGCTGCCTGTAGCCCATACCCTTATTTTTGTACTTTTTGTTCAAAGGCCTTGTAAAAACACTTGACACTTATATTTTATTAATACCAGTCTCTCCCATATTTGTTGTCTTCCTTATTTCATTTTATTATGGCTTGCTCATTGTTGATGCTACTAACCCTTCCCTCGTCTTTTTTGAGGACCACTGTGGGGTCGTCCCCTAATGTGGCCTCATTATAGCCGAGGGTTCAAGTAACCAAATGACTTTTAAGTAATGTCTTCCCTCGTCTTTTTTGAGGACAGTGGAGGGGTCGTCCCCTCCACTGGCCCTCATTATAGCCGAGGTTTCAACTAACCAAATTAATGGATTTTAATTTAGTCTCCCCTCGTCTTTTTTTGAGGGCAGTGGAGGGGTCGTCCCCTCCACTGGTCCCCATTATAGCCGAGGGATCAACTTTCCAAATTAATGGATTTTAATTTAGTCTTCCCTCGTCCTTTTTGAGGAGAGTGGAGGGGTCGTCCCCTCCACTGGTCCCCATTATAGCCGAGGGATCAACTAACCAAATTAATGGATTTTAATTTAGTCTTCCCTCGTCTTTTTTTTAGGGCAGTGGAGGGGTCGTCCCCTCCACTGGTCCCCATTATAGCCGAGGGATCAACTTTCCAAATTAATGGATTTTATTTTAGTCTTCCCTCATCTTTTTTGAGGAGAGTGGAGGGGTCGTCCCCTCCACTGGTCCCCATTATAGCCGAGGGATCAATTAACCAAATTAATGGATTTTAATTTAGTCTTCCCTCGTCTTTTTTTTTGAGGGCAGTGGAGGGGTCGTCCCCTCCACTGGTCCCCATTATAGCCGAGGGATCAACTTTCCAAATTAATGGATTTTAATCTAGTCTTCCCTCGTCTTTTTTGAGGAGAGTGGAGGGGTCGTCCCCTCCACTGGTCCCCATTATAGCCGAGGGATCAACTAACCAAATTAATGGATTTTAATTTAGTCTTCCCTCGTCTTTTTTTAGGAGAGTGGAGGGGTCGTCCCCTCCACTGGTCCCCATTATAGCCGAGGGATCAACTAACCAAATTAATGGATTTTAATTTAGTCTTCCCTCGTCTTTTTTTGAGGGCAGTGGAGGGGTCGTCCCCTCCACTGGTCCCCATTATAGCCGAGGGATCAACTAACCATATTAATGGATTTTAATTTAGTCTTCCCTCGTCTTTTTTTTTTAGGGCAGTGGAGGGGTCGTCCCCTCCACTGGTCCCCATTATAGCCGAGGGATCAACTAACCAAATTAATGGATTTTAATTTAGTCTTCCCCGGTCTTTTTTGAGGAGAGTGGAGGGGTCGTCCCCTCCACTGGTCCCCATTATAGCCGAGGGATCAACTTTCCATGCATGCTAGGACTGACAACAGGATGAAGGAAACACTGATATTTCTCATTAATTTTCCAAGTGTTCTGTTGGAGAAATCCTAATTACAATTATGGCCTTTCAAGACCTTACAACACTACTGATAGTATTTCTTCAAATGATCTGCATTCCAGGGGTTTGAAAAAGGTTCCCCCTCTAAGTTTTCTCGCCTGTAGGTCCCCGGGACAACTTCATCGATGACCCTATATGGGCCATGCCAATTAGGATGGAGCTTGTTGGGTTTCTGCCAAGTCTTTTTAAGAACCAAGTCTCCCACTGCGATAGGCCTCTGTTTCACCCTTTGGTTGTAAAACCTTGCGGACCTCTGCTGGTAGGAAGCTTTCCTTATCTCAGCATCCTCCCTTCTTTCCTCAATCAGGTCTAGGTCAAGTCTTCTCTCTTTCGTATTTCCCTGGGGGTCATACATTTGGACCCTATGAGTAGGAAACTCCACTTCGGTGGGGATGACTGCTTCTGATCCATAAGCTAACATGAATGGGGTCTCCCCGGTAGAGGTCCTTACTGTCGTCCTGTATGCCCACAACACTGCATATAACTCCTCGACCCATCTTCCTTTTGCCTCCTCAAGCCTATTCTTAATCCCATCTAGGATTGTCCTGTTCGTAACTTCGGTTTGCCCATTGGCCTGAGGTTGGCCTGGGGTGGAGAAAAATTGTTTGATGCTTACCCTCTCACAGTACTTCTGCAGAGAGGCATTCTTGAATTGAGTCCCGTTATCCGAGATGAGGGTGTTGGGTAGACCATATCTGCATATGACATTCTTCCAGATGAACTGGAAGATCTTCTGCTCCGTGATCGTGACCATCGGTTCGGCCTCTACCCACTTTGAAAAGTAGTCAATTGCTACGATGAGGAACCGATAGTTATTGACTGCCCTCGGTAGGGGTCCTACCAGGTCAATCCCCCACACTGTAAACGGCCATGGGGATGTAATGGAGGTGAGGGGCTGATGAGGTTGGTGAGGGATGGTAGCAAATCTTTGGCATTTATCACACTTTTTAACATATGCGGCAGCATCTTTCCCCAAGGTCGGCCACCAGTAGCCTTGGGTGATCACCCTCTTCGCTAAGGATCTTCCCCCAATGTGGCTTGAGCACGACCCTTCATGTACGTCCTGCAGAATGGAAGGGACTTCTAAGGGATGCACGCATCTAAGTAAGGGGAGCAGAAACCCCTTTTTGTACAGCGTGTCTCCGATGACAGTGAATTTTGCGGCCCTGTATCTTAGCTTCTTCCTCTCTTGGCTTGCTTCTGGCATCTCTCCCTCTTTAATGTATTTGATTAGAGGGTCCATCCATGAAGGTTCTCGAGAAACATTCATGCAAACACCAAGTGTTCCCTCGACGTCTTCGATAGCTGGCTGAAACAAAATTTCCACTGGGACCGTCCTCCTGATGTCTGTTCTTGTTGCCGAGGCCAGCTAGCAAGGGCATCAGCGCGGCCATTATCAAGCCTAGGTACCCTCCTTAATTTCACTTCTCTGAAGCCCTTCAGTAATGATCTCACCTTCTCGAGGTACCTAGCCATCCTTTCGTCCTTAGCCTCGTGGGCTCCTAGTATCTGATTTACGACTAGCCGTGAATCACTATGGACCAAGATCTGGCCGACACTAAGGGATTTGGCCAAGGAGAGGCCTGCTACTAAGGCCTCATATTCAGCCTCATTATTGGAGGCTTTGAAGTTGAACCTCAGGGCGTATTCGACGTCTGTGCCATCGGGTGCTGATAGTATCAGTCCAGCACCACTTCCGCTATCACAGGAGGACCCGTCAACGAAGAGGCTCCATGGAGTCTTTCCTTCAGAAAAATTTCCCTCAGAGAGGGACCCCTGTCTAAAGATGTATCTTCCCTCTTCGTTTTCAGTCACTTTCCTTCTAGCGGTGCCCGTCTCAACCATATCTGCTGGTGTGTCTGCGGGTCTGTCTTCTGTATCCGTCTTCCCGAGGATCTCACCCTCGGCCTCATCATCTCCCCCAGTGAACTCAGCCACGAAGTCTGCCAATGCCTGCCCCTTAATGGCTGTCTTAGGCTGATACACAATGTCAAACTCCCCCAGCTCTATAGCCCAGGTCATTAGCCTTCCCGATTTTTCAGGCTTGTGTAGGACCTGCCTAAGAGGAGAGTCAGTAAGGATGACCATAGTATGGGACTGGAAGTACGGTTTCATCTTCCTTGAGGCATGGATCAAGGCATAGGCCAACTTCTCCATCCTCGGGTATCTCTGCTCTGCCCCCTGGAGTGCCTTGCTGTTAAAATATACGGGCTTCTGTATACCGTCCTCGTCTCTCACAATGGTTGCACTAATGGCAGACCCTGAGACGGCGAGGTACACGTAAAGTTGTTCACCCTGCACGGGTCGTGATAGCAGCAAGGGAGACCCTAGGTATGATTTTAGCTCTTTGAAAGCCTCATCTCATTCTTTACTCCATTCAACGGCTTTCCTAAGGATCTTGAAGAATGGTAGACACCTGTCTGTGGCCCTTGACACAAATCTGTTCAAGGCAGCCACTCTCCCTGTGAGCCTCTGAATGTCTTTAATGGACTTGGGGGTCTTCATCTCAATAAGGGCCCTTATCTTTTCAGGATTGGCCTCGATGCCTCTTTGATTGACAATGAACCCCAAGAACTTCCCTGCTCCGACCCCAAAGACACACTTGGCCGGATTAAGCTTCATCTGGTACTTGTCCATCGTGTTAAAGGTCCTCTCCAGGTCTGCTACATGGTCCTCTGCTTTCAAACTCTTGGTCAGCATGTCATCCACGTAGACCTCCATAGACTTCCCAATTTGGTCTTCGAACATTTTATTTACGAGGCGCTGGTACGTTGCCCCCGCATTTTTTAGACAAAAGGGCATGACCCTATAGCAGTATGTCCCCTTGTCAGTGATGAAGGCAGTCCTCTCCGAGTCTTCAGGGTTCATGAAGATCTGGTTATACCCTGAGTAGGCATCCATAAAACTCATGAGCTCATGGCCTGCGGTAGCGTCTACCATCTGGTCAATGCGAGGGAGAGGGAAGCTGTCTTTGGGGCAGTGCTTGTTGAGGTCTGTGAAGTCCACACACATCCGCCACTTCCCGTTGGCCTTTGGGACAATGACTGCGTTGGACAGCCATTCAGGGTAGACGACCTCCCTGATAAACTCAGCGTCTTGTAATTTTTTAACCTCATCCCTGATGACCTCGTACTTCTCTCTAGAGTAAATCCTCCTCTTCTGCTTTACCGGCTTCACTCCCTCTACCACATTGAGTTTGTGGCATATGATTTCAGGATCGATCCCTGGCATATCTACATGACTCCACGCGAAGACGCTTCGCCTTCTTCTCAGCAGTTGGATGAGGTCTTCCTTGATACTGGGCTTCAGAGACTTGCCAACTTGGACGGTTTTTCCCGGGTCATCCTCATCGAGGATGATGGGTTCTACCTCCTCAGCGGCCTCTCCTTTTTTGAGCTTCGTCTCGTCTCTGGGGTCTAGGGTATCAATGTTGTAAGTGGTTGTAGCCCTCTTGTGTGCCTCCTTTTTTTCAGCGGAGTTGTAGTAGCATTCTCTCGCTGTCGTCTGGTCTCCCTAGACTTCCCCCACCCCATAAGGGGTAGGGAACTTAACCATCTGGTGGACTGTGGACGGCACAGCTTCAAACCCCTTGAGGGCCACACGTCCCAGTATGATGTTGTATGCCGAAAACACATGCTCATCCAGCACAAAGAAACTGACCCTCTTGGTGAGCCATCTCGGCCATTCGTCCCCCATCCTGACATCAGCCTCATATATTCCCAGGGGGTGAACCTTCTCTCCACTGAACCCAATCAATGGATGATGGTATGGGACAAGTCTGGCACGACTGAGGCCCAAGGCCTTGAAGCATGGCCAAAACATCACATCTGCGGACGAGCCCCCATCTACCAGGATCCTCGGCACTTCGCACCCGTGCACTCTGGTGGTGATGACAAGAGGGTCATCATGCCGGGCCAAGAGGCCTTTGAAGTCCATTCTTGAAAATCCCACGATCAAAGTGTCCATGTCAACCTTCTTCCTTTTTTCTGACTTGACCTCTAGGAAGATTGAGTGCACCATCTTCGTTGCTGCCTTAGCCTCCGCAACGTGGGCCTTCCTGTCAGCGACCTCAGACCCTCCTCCTGCTAAACCCCCGGAGATCATTCCTACACCGAGCGAGATCATATTGAGCCTCTTGACAGGACCGTGGTCGTCTCTCGGCGGGAGGTCAGGGTCGTCCTCATCATCAGAAGGGTCGTCCCCTCTTTTTTGAGGACCTTCTCTGCAGGCATCGACTCGCTTCTTTCTGGGGTCGTCCCCTCGGCCCCTCTTGAAGTCGGCTTTGTCGACGTACTTTCTGAGCTTCCCTTCCTTCAGCATCTTCTCAATCTCGTCTTTCAGAGCAAAGAATTTATCCATCACGTGGCCGTGGTCTTGGTGAAATTCGCACCACAGGTTCCTATTTCTCTTGCCGGGGGCTGCCCTCAGCTTCTCAGGCCACTTCAGTGTCCGGTCACTCTTTATCTCATTGAGGATCTGTTCACAGCTGACCGTCAGAGGGGTGTACCCCGCGAACTTATCATCCATGGTTCTCTTCTTCCCCTCTTTGTTCTTCTTAGGGTACTTGCCCCCGCTTGCACCTCCTTTTTCGTCTTCATGTTTTGCGGCCATCGCCTCTTCGGCGTTCATCACCTTCCCTGCTGTTGACAACAGCTCAGCCATCGTCCTCGGAGGGTCTTCGGCAAGCTTCCATAATAGCTTCCCCTTTTGGAGCCCTCCAATCAGGGCTGTCATAGCTATGCTCTCCTCATAGTCTTCCACCTCCAGCTTCTCTTTATTGAATCTGGCTATGTAGTCTCTCAGAGTCTCGTTCTTTCCCTGCTTAACATAGAGCAGGTGTGTGGTCTTCTTCTGTGGCCTCACCCCAAAGCAGAAATTATGGATGAACAGGTCTGCCAACTGCTTAAAGTTTCCAATAGAATTTTTTGGAAGAGACGTGTACCACACATGCGAAGCCCCTGTCAATGTACCAGAGAAGGCACGACATCTCATCTCATCTGAGATAGAGTATATGTCTGCCGCGGATTGATACATCTCCACATGGTGGATAGGGTTGGTGCTCCCATCGTATCTTGGGGTGACCACAGGAGGCTTGAACTTCAATGGCATGGGGAAGTTGACTATCTTTGCCACAAAGGGTGAGCCTATGGTGTACCCCCTCTGAAGAGGGTCCCGGCTCTTCAGTATGTCGCCAATCTTATCCTCTAACCGCTGGATTGAGTCATTCCAGGGCCTCACAGGGTCGGCTTGGCCGATGTTATCCCCTGCTGCCTCTCGGAGGTGGATGGAGGGCTCCGCTACGGCAGGCCTGTGTCGGCTATTTACTTCCCTTTGGCCGTCATCCCGTCTTTGGGGTCGGCCTTCTGCTTCTTTCCTAGATCTCGCTGCGCTTCTTGACTTGGACAACTTGTCTCGCAGGTCATTCACTGGGCCCAGCCTCTCGAAGGCCGACCCCCTGCTCAGACGGTCAAGAGCAGAGCCTCTTGGGCGGTCATCAGGGTTTGGTCTCCCGCACTTTCCTCTACTGTCCTGGAGGGGTCGTACTGTATTGTTGGAGACCTCATACGGCTCCCAGCATTCTACTGGAGCCTCTTCTTCCTCCAGATCATCATACCTGTCCTCAGGGCAAGCGTTTCCTTGCCTCCCCAGGCGTAAACGCCGGGGGTCAGTAACATCCCTACGCCGCTGAGGGGGTGGCAGGTCTTTACGTGGTGCCTGGGGTGGTCCCCTGGCCTCATGCTGTCCTGGAGCTGCTGCCGGAGTAATCATCTCGGGTGAGACCCCTGGTGGTCTCAGTATGTTCTGACTTAGGGCTGTGAACTGCTCCTGCATCATCCGCTGGCTGGCTGCCAGAGTCTTTAGGGCTGCTGCCACATCTGCCATCTCGGACTGAGGCGGCGGTTGACTGGAACTAGGTCTTCCCCCCTCATCCGGTGGGGTAAGAGGTGGTGGTGGCATCTCAGGTGCCATGTGCTTGAGCTATGAAAAGTTGAACTGAAGAAAATACTGGTGAGCTTGGGAACCTTAGTGGGTCTCTTTCAATGGTGAAACACCTCCTCTCAGGGGGAGTGTTGGTTCACCACCAGAGTGCCCAGTGAGGTCAAGCTGTACAAAGGAAGAGATGTCTTCTCGTTCCCACAGACGGCGCCAAACTGATGATGCTGGGATTTAGCACCACCGGATAAGTGATAGTGAGCTCAAACAGTAGCAGTTATGGCAGCCATAGAGATGCAAGTATATAAGTATGTAAGTGTGTAGAAGGGGATGAGTATAAGAGGAAATAAGACAATGATGTATAGTGGTTCAGCCAATTTGGCCTACATCCACTGTGAGTGTGTGATCCACTAAGTATGGGCACTAATGGCCTTGGATACAATGCACATAACTCCCTCTCTCTCTCTACTGTGTGTGTACAAGCAGAGTTTTAGCTAGGGCTACTGTTCATGAATCCATCCCCTGTAGGGTTGAAGGTGACAAGTATATATAGGTCTTGGGGGGTGTAGTGTACCCCCCCCCCCCCAAGTAAGCATGGTGCATGTGAATGGTGATCTAACCAATCCCCTGTTGACACCTGTAGATGCCAAATGATGACATAATATTCCCTCACGTGAGGGTGTGATTCTGTTATAACGGTCTGCCACGTGTCATATGAGCCTGACACGCACTGTTCCACGCATCTCCCAAACCACGTGCCGTCATGATACCACCCTCGGCATATGAGCCGAGGCCGAGGGAAAAGTTTCTTCCGATAGGGAGCCTGGCTTGATTCTGGCCTCGTACTGTCGTACCCTCGTAGTGTCGTCCGGAGCCTGAGGAAGGGTCGGCCCCTCGTAGGGTTGTCCGGAGCCTGGAGGAGGGTCGGCCCCTCGTAGGGTCGTCTGGGCCTGGTGGAGGGTCGGCCCCTCGTAGGGTCGTCTGGGCTTGGTGGAGGCCAGCTGGAGCCTGGTGAAGGGTCGGCCCCTCGTAGGGTCGTCCTTATGGGAGGTGATCCTTGTCCAGACCGAGGGTATAAACGGGTATATCAGTCCATGTAATTCCCCGAGATTCTGACTTGGCCAAACTTATTGGTGATCACCTTGAGGTCCTTTTTGACTTTGTTCAGCTCTTCTTCCTTCGGATCAATGATCATAGGCAAGTTGGCCCCATTCTGGGCAAGGTTTGGCATCAAAAGCTGGGCAGGCGGTGGGCCATTAAAGGGAGGGGCATGTGGAGTGTGCTGATATTCTTCGGGAACCCAGATAGGCTCGGGTGGACCCATAGCTCAAGGAAATAGGGCCCCAGGCTCTTGAGGAACTGGAACCTGGTTTCGTTGCATCTCTCGGACCTCCGTTTGGAGGTTATCAATCTTGGAAACAAGCTGAGCTAGGACTGTCATCAGATCCGGCTGCACAACGGGTATTTGATCTGTGTTCTGCATAGAAAGCGGATAAATACTGGACTCGAAAGAGGTAGCAGGGGAACGGATGGAATTTCGGGGTGACTTAACTGAAGACCGAAGTCAATAAGTAGCCAGGACAAGGGTTTGCGATCGACCTGATAAGGAGCAAAAATGGGATTTCTTTTTGAGATAATTTTTTTTTGGATTTTTGATAAAGAGAGGAGAAATGTTTTTGGCTTTTTGATAAATAAGGGAGAAATGTTTTTGGATTTTTTTTTTCGGGAGACGGACCTTAGCATGATTATTATAATTATTATGTTCTCACTTGTATTAAATTCTCCTAAATGCAAAATGAAATGTCGGACGAAACTCGAGCCTGGAAAAGTTGGGTTTATAATATATGCAAAGCTACGGCTGGACTTATGACCAGGCTCACGAATAGGGTCCCATTTTAAAAATGCGCGAAAATTCAGGTGGCAGTTCGAACCGAAATTTTTGCAGAGTTTCGAGTAGAAATCGGCAATCTAACATAGGCTTGACACCTATATGTGGGTATGCAGTTGGTTGAGTGAATCGGAAAGGGTTCCCCCTTTGGCGTGACTTCCAAGATATACGTCTTGGTCTTGCGGGCAATCTGTACGTGTGGACAAGTCATTTGATATACCTGAGTGTATATGAATTGCCTCACTATATACCTCGTGGGGACAGTGGTGTGAAAGCGAATTTGATATACTCGGTGTACGTGAACGAGTTCCCTGCGATATACTTCTCGTCATGACTTCGGTCAAGCGGTACGATGCGGGGGGAACCGTTCGATATACGTCGAAGGTACTTAGCCAATGGAAGGTGAGAGTGATATCGCTTAGGCTAACTGCGCCCTGCTAGACCAGCGCCCATCAAGAAGTGACCCTCCGGTTACTGGGTAAAATTTGGTCAATAACAATGCTCTTTGGTGATGTCGTGTGAATCATGCATGATTCTCTTATTAGTATCTTATGAGGAGAGTGTTTTTCTTGATCATGCCCAATGGGGAGCAAAGTATGAGTACCAATGGTATACCAAGTATGGGTGAGTGATGCGTGCAATATGTGGATATATGTGACCCTAGGTGCACGTGGTGCGAAATGTACATGGAGAATTTTCTACAAGTGTGTGAATAGAAGCATAAGCATGGGGTACACATGAGTAATAAAGGGGAACATGCAAATAGGGGGAAAATATAAACAAACATAACACCCATGTAAATAGAATCTAGCCCTAATAATTCCCCAGCAGAGTCGCCACTGTGGCCATCCCCGATCCTCACGGCGGGCGGGCAGAGTGAGGATCCTTGGTCCCGCACCGGCCGGCGTCATTTGGGTGAGGTGAAAAATGTAGAGAGATAGAGTCGCCAGTCTATTTTACTCAAAATAAACAAAAGAAAGGGAGACATCCCGAAGGACAGCATCCAAAGACATACTGATGCATACGAAACTAAGATGATTCGAAAAGGGTCCGGAGGCTAAGTTACGTAATGGGAAGGTGTTAGGCACCCATTCCTCCCTTATGGTCTCTCATGGGTTTTTTCTATTTTCCTTTATTTTCCCCGTGATATATGTGCTTGTGTATATATAGTGGAGATAGGAATTATCGACTTGTACTATGGAAAAGGTAAAGCGAGTCATCGGTAGGAAGGTATAAAAATATTAGAAAACAGGATTTACACGATTACCCTTATGTTGATCGTTACGATGGAACGATAAAGCATATGGGATAATACGCTACTAAGAATAAATATATAGAATATAAAGGAATGGAGTTTAGAGAAAAAAAGAAAAGGAGAGAAAAAGTAAAAATAGGACTCGAGTCTCGGAGTTTATCCCGAGACGCCTACATAGCCTATGGAGGCATCAAAGTCCACGTAGTTCCCATGTAAAACGAGGGGTGGGGTTTATCCCATAAATCCAATCGGGGACTTCTCTTATTTGTGTGTGTGTGTGTGTGTGTATGTGTGTGTGTGTGTAGAAAATGTGTTTTAGTTGTGAGAGAAGTGTAAGAAAAGTGTGAGAATTCCCGTTTGGAATTTATGAGCAAACCCTCTTTTTCTTATTTTTTGGTGTTTTTATTTATATGAAAATAAGAGATGTGCAATAATACTAAATAAAAAAGTATATTAAGATATATTAGATGAGGGAATAAAAGTGCTGAGTAATGAAACAAATTAATGCTAATTTATGGGAATTTAAGGAGAGAATTGAGAAAATTGGACCTTCTTAAAGATCTTGAGCTTGATCTTGAATATTGGAGAGCAGCCCTTGCACTTGGATGATGATGGAGAGTGGTTAATTCACTAAGTTTGATGAAAAAGATGATGAAGAGTGAAGGTTGGAAAGGTATTTGGATGTGGAAATCACGCTGACTTCGAGAGAGTTTTCTGGATTAGTTGAGAGTGATATGATTCTGATCTGGTCTCCCATTTCAATGAGGACAAGGCCTCCTTTTTATAGGCCCAGGGAATTGCCGATCGACATAGCCCTATTCCTGCCAATCGGCAAGTGCGTTTAGGCACACTGCTGATAGGCAGGGTCTGGGACCTGTTGTTTGGTAGTGTCTTTCAGGCCTTTTCGTAAAATCGGCCACAGAGCGCAAACCATTTATCCAAATTGTGCACGGGGTGGATTTTTGGAAAGGTAATTCAGATACCTTTAAAATTCCTTTAGACCTCTCCCGGGTTAGGGATTTAACTTTGGGTCAAATGTGGCTCGAAAGCATTCATCGGTCCATTGGACGGGGAATCATCGGACGCAAACGGATCGTTCATCCACATGGTAAGTCTGAATCGTGCACGGAGCAGACCGTTGGATAGGTTAGGAGATGTACTTCGACATTCCAAAGAGTTTGATCTAGTTCAGGGAGGTATATTTGGTCAACCGAGCCCAAGAAGCATTCGGTGACCTCTCGGAGTAAAAGGGATCGTTCGTCCGTACTGTAAGTCAAAATCACGCACAGAGCGAATCGTTGGAAAGGGGTTTCAGTGCCGTTTGAAGATTAATTTAGTCTCGATCGAGCTAAAGAGTTGACTTAGGTCAAACGGAGTCTGGGAGCGTTCGGTGGCCTCTAGATCAGGTTTTGAGGAAAATGGGTCGTTCGTCCACATGGAAAGTCGAAATCATGCACGGGATGGACCGTTGGAAAGGGGTTTCAGGGCCCTTCGAAGATTCATTAAGTCTCGATCGAGCTGAAGACTTTAACTTTGAATTTTGGTCAAATGGATCCTGAAAGTGCCCGATGGCTTCTAGGTCAGTACTCGGGGTATGACGTGGGTCTGTAGTGATGAAGGGAGGTGATAAGGACCTAAGGAGAGTTTAAAGGGTAACAGAATGGGGTATCTACAGAGCCCATCGACGGGTGAGTTTGGAATAAACAACAGCCATCGAATAGACATCGCATGATGCTTTTAAGGGAGGATGACCAATTCAGAGGGTCGAGGTCGATTCTGAGGACCTGAGGAAGCGAGGATGACCAATTCAGGGGGTCGAGGTCGATTCTGAGGACCTAAGGGATGGTTTGGAGGAAAGGTTTAGGCTAATTTCTGAGGAGGTGCTGGGGATGACCAATTCTGCGGGTCGAAGCCACTTCTGAGGGCTTGAAGATGAGGGTGACCAATTCTGCGGGTCGAAGCCAATTCTAAGGGCTTGAAGATGAGAGTGACCGATTCTGAGGGTCAAAGCCAATTCTGCGGGCTTAAGTAGAGATGACCAATTTTGCGGGTCGAAGCCAATTCTGCGGGCTTAAGTTGAGATGACCCATTTAGTGGGTCGAAGTCAATTCTGCGGGCTTAAGTGGAGATGACCAATTCTGCGGGTCGAAGCCAATTCTGAGGGCTTAAGGTGAGATGACCAATTCTGCGGGTTGAAGCCAATTCTGAGGGATTAAGGTGAGATGACCAATTCTGCGGGTCGAAGTCAATTCTGCGGGCTTAAGTGGAGATGACCAATTCTGCGGGTCGAAGCCAATTCTGAGGGTTTAAGGGTGAGATGACCAATTTTGAGGGTTGAAGCCAATTCTGCGGGCTTAAGTTGAGATGACCAATTCTGCGGGTCAAAGCCAATTCTGCGAGCTTAAGTGGAGATGACCAATTCTACAGGTCGAAACCAATTCTGAGGGATTAAGTTGAGATGACCAATTCTGCGGGTCGAAGCCAATTATGCGGGCTTAAGTGTGAGATGACCAATTCTGCGGGTTGAAGCCAATTACGCGGTCTTAAGTTGGGATGACCAATTCTGTGGGTCGAAGACAATTCTGCGAGATTAAGTTGAGATGATCAATTCTGCGGGTTGAAGCCAATTTTGCAGGCTTAAGTGTGAGATGACCAATTCTGCGGGTCGAAGCCAATTCTGCGGGCTTAAGTGTGAGATGAACAATTCTGTGAGTTGAAACCAATTCTGAGGGCTTAAGGATGAGATGACCAATTCTTTGGGTCGAATCCAATTCTGAGGGCTTAAGGATGAGATGACCAATTCTGCGAGCTTGAGGACGAGGGTGACCGATTCTGAGGGTCGAAACCAATTATGCGGGCTTAAGTATGAGATGACCAATTCTACAGGTCGAAGATAATTCTGCGGGCTTAAAGATGAGATGACCAATTCTGCGGGTTGAAGCCAATTCTTAGGGCTTAAGGATGGGATGACCAATTCTGCAGGTCGAAGCCAATTCTGCGGGCTTAAGTTGAGGTAACCAATTCTGCGGGCTTAAGGATGAGATGAACAATTCTGCGAGTCAAAGCCAGTTCTGCGGGCTTAAGGTGAGATGATCTTGGGGAATTCTGCTGGGGAGATTTATCTTGTGGTTTTGTTTTGGGCTGGAGAGCCTATTGCTGGGGAAATCTTTTGCATCCTCTGAAGGAATAGCCAAAATTCCACTGGGGAGGTGATTAGGTGACCCAGGGTTTGGGATGTATTGCTTGGGAAAAATTGAGACCTTTAGGGTATAGAGGGTGATCTTTAGAGATCCTCCGAGGATATTGTCGGGAGGAGTTTTACTTGTTTTTTAGAAGTTTCTCTGGGGAAATAGGGGTTCCGCTTGAGGGAGTGCAAAATTTTCTTAGTGAAAATGTTCTAAATCCTTCCTGTAATTTTTATGAATTTTCTGAGAATTGTTTAGGGCTTTCTGGTATTTTCTTTTGACAGTCTGATATCTCTTTGAAGAACATACGTGCCCGTGGGACGGTGGGGCTTAATGACGTCTGGGAGCATCTTCCACTTGTTGTGCGTTGGGTGGTACCCTCAGCGGGTTTTGGGAGGTTGGCGTCTGCACTGGATGAGATGCCTCGTTCGACAGCGGTCCTGTGCGCTTTGGGGGAGAGGTGGTGGGATACTACCCACAACTTCCATTTTGGCTTTGGGGAGATGACCGTGACTCCCATAGACGTGTAGCAGCTTCTGAGGTTGGATTTTGACGGAGAGCAGATAGAGGTGGATAGTTCTCTGCGGGTGAGCCCGGAGGTGGTGCGTGCGGCACTTGGTGACATAGGGAGGATAATTTCTGGGGATTTCATCCGGCTGTCCTTGCTGAAGGATGTTTTGCTGAGTAGGGAGGTTGATTTATGGTTCTTACCGTACTTGAGGATGTTTTTGAACATCCCTTTCTATGATTGGGGGAGCCTGACTTTGGCGACCCTCTATTTCTCTTTGGACGCATTCACCCGGTGCTGCCGACAAACTTTTACTGGAGCCACCTATCTCCTTGAGGTATTCTTTAATTTGCGCATTTTCTTTTCATGCATTCGCATTTTTCCTTTACCTCGTCTCTTTTTGGTTGTGAATTCTTGTCTTTGGCAGATGTGGTTCTATAAGGTGATTGGGTGCAATACCCCACTGATTGCCGCCAATCGGCAGTCGAAGGGATCTCTCTCTTTGGAGGCGGTGCACCAAGTCTTGAATGGCCTAACCAGTTGTAGGGTAAGACTCTTTCTCTTTAGTCTTAGTTTTTGCGCATTCTGATTCTGTATTGACTTATTCCTACTGGGGATTTTCAGGTGACTTTTTACCCTTGGGGGACAGCCATTCAGGATAAGGGGGCGACCGGGGTGAACGCGCAGATGAGGCACTTGCTGGCACATGAGTTTGGCCATTCTTGGTATCTTTTGGAGCGGGTGGTTCAGTAAATTGCCAAGGAGGAGGTGGTGGTGCCACCTGCACAACCTCCTATATCAATGAGGCGTGAGCGACTGCTGCCGCAAGATGCGAGGATCACGACAATGATCAGGGAGTCCTATACGTCGTACACTAATACGGCTACTCCGTATGACTATATGGACTTTGTGACGAGTTGGTTGATGGAGCCCAGCATATATGATACCTTGCCTTTCCATCCCGTGGGTTCGAGTCGAGCAGTGGGGTCCTCCCACAGCGTCGGCGGTCCGTCGGCGTCTGCGACGGAGGCAACTTTAGAGGTTCCCTTCGTGCGATTGCGTACCCCTTCATACAATATTCGGCGAGCCGATAGAGGGATGGTCCCTATGTTGCACCTTCCTTATGCGATGGATCCAGAGGAGTTGGGTTTGATAGAGGAGGTTCTTCGTCCAGTGGTATACCTTTCGGTTCTTTTCCTCTTTTTGATTTCTTTTCTGTTTTGATCCCTCTTTGATACTGATTTTTCCTTTTACCTGCAGCAGGTCCGGGTGTCGACGACTTGGCTGAGGGACATCAGGGACTGGATATCTTCGGCGACTGCCCATATTCGGGATGCAGTCCTGGTTCCTTGTTGCTTGGTGTCGTCTGCTTTGTTCGGGGAGGACTCTGGCTCGGGTAGTGGTGGCGCTTCGTCTCGCCGTAGGGGAAAGAGAGCGCGTCACAGGGGTAGAAGCTCTTAGAGAACGGGGTGAAGGGTAGGAGAGAGAATGTGGGTTCGGGCCGAGTCCCATTGTTTTTGCTTTTCTTTTATTTCCTGCAAAATTTGATGTAACACAGAAGAATATATATATACAATGCAATGATTTTTTTTATTATCTTTAATTAATGGTGAATGCATGCACATGCGCTTTTACTTTACTGCTGAGACCATAAAAAGAGATATTTTTGGGAGGAAGGTTTTTAAAAATGAGAAACTATATAGGGGTGGAAGAGAATTTTGAAATTCTGTTTGAGAATATCAATTTATTTTTTATTGAGTTTCTGATTTTGACAAAAGAGGAAAAAAGGAAAATTTTCAAAAATAGGGGGTTGCCGATCGGCAAGACCCTTGTCCTGCTTATCGGCAGTTAAGTCCAGTCCCATCAATTTAAAGTTTTGATTAGTTACCTCTTCAGCCTTTTGTACTTTGTGGGGTAGGATTCCCTTCGATTTCTGTAGGGTTCATGTCTTTTGTGAGGGTTTTCAAGTATAAAAATGGGCAAGGATGGAGTGTTTTCATCACACCTTCACATTCTTACTTACTTGCTTACTATCTCTTAGTCTTGCAAGTTGGCTCTCCTGGTAGCATTGAGTTTACCAACTACCTCGAAGCCTTGGAAGCAATATGCTCTAATAATGTCGAATGCAATGCTTTCAGTATGCGTCGGGTTTCTTTGTAGTGCAATCGGCCTATTGAGTGGAACATGTTGATTGCGTCGGTACAATTCGGGTACCCCGAAGACCATGTATTTCGCTTTGGGTTGGATGAAGTTTTTCCTACCTACGAGGAATTTTCTGCCATGCTGGAGATAAATCCCAGTGTTGCCACAGCTTTGCCTGAGTTTTCTCATTCTCCCAGGGATTTGTTTACCGGGCTTCTTCGCATTTCGCCTTCGAAAGCCAGACTATTGGTTACTGAAGGAATTATCACCCTTTTGGTGGTGTTACAGTTCGTGCATTTGTAGGAGGCTGGCGATGATGGATACACCGGAGCCATTATTCTGGGCTTAGTATCAAAATTATTGCCGGTGACTGGGGAACTACTGGTGGACCCACAACTTGCAGCCATTGCTTCTTGGATGTTATACCGTCCCAATCATGGGGCAGTGATACTGGCGGAGACCTTGAATGGCCTAGATGCCTGGCTAGAAGGTCGTTCTGACTTCCTGAGGGGTAGCTCGGAGCGACTTTGCTTGGTGATCCCTTACGAATACCCTTTATCGGTCGTACCCAACTTCTTTTTGCGCCACTTTATCAGCGCTGGCTTAGATATTGAGAGCTGGGAGAACTGTTTTGTGGAGCACGGGGCTTTAAATCTGTGCTGGTAAGTGCCTTAGTGGGGACAGTTGCTACCTATTCTGGAGCTGGGAGAATACCCGTATGTCTGGTTGGTTGGTCTCAGGCATACCTCTTTCTATTTCCTTTGGAGGCTTCTGCGTGAATTTGGCTGGGAGCAGGTTGTGCCACCTCGGACACTAGACTTCTTTCCCGTAGAATATTTGACTGAGCGTCTGCGCATGCGGTTTGGCTCTATGTGGGAGAATCGGCGTCCGTCGACCCGTCCTTCTCAGTCTGTTGGGAGAGTTTGGCCTATCCCTGGGGATTACTTGAAGTGGTTGTGGAAGAGAGTAGTTAGCAAGATGTTGGCAGTGGAGACTGGACAAATGTGGCTTGTTATGTCTGATACCAAGGAGGGAGGTGTGGTAGTTTTTTCGAAGATGGTTCGAGCTTACCGGTCAATGGAGCGTTTGCGACACTCTGTTCAAGCGGGGGAAGCCTGGGGACCCCAGGATGAAGATGATGATGACGGAGCGGGATCCTCTGGTAGCTTCGGCTAGGACTCTTGGAGAGTTTATTTTGTAATGGGGAGTAAATGTGGGGATTTTATTTTGGCTTTTTTAGGAAGGTAGGGGGAAGGGAGTTATTCGTTCCTTTTCTCGTGTAATTGCACTGCAATTTCTTATTAGTGAAATAAATAAGTTTTTTATCATCCAGTTGTGCCTTTTGATGAGTTTTGTATTGTTTGAATTATCTATACCGATCGCTAAGGCATACATAATCCTTTTGTTCAAGTATATGTTAGAATGTACTGTCATTCTTGGAGATAAGAAAAGAATAGTATTTTGTGAAAAAGAAAGGGTCGCGCTCATGTAAGGTGTATGAGCTGCCTACGTACCTCTGGGGTTTTTGAAAAGTTTTAATTTGTTTAAAAATAGTTTATTATAGAGGATCAGGCCCCCGTAGTTCTGGGTAGAGGAAAATGAAGAGATTTTTTTAGAATAGAAGGGAGATGAGAAAATTCGTAGTGCGCCGAGATTTTGGACTAGGGGTAGAACTTCTTAAGATGGTCCAGGTTGACTGGACGGACCATCTCTTCCCATCTAAGTCGGTGATCATGGCAGCACCGCCAGACAAAATCTTCTTGACAATTTAGGGACCGCTCCAATTGGGCTTGAATTTCCCTCTGGGGTCCCAGATGGGTTCTATTATCTCTTTGAGGGCTAGGTCCCCTTCTCGGACACCGCGGTCCTTGACTCTCTTATTGAATGAACGCACTATTCGACGATGTTACCCTTGTATGTGGTATAGTGCTTTTAATCTCCTTTCGTCTAGGAGGATTAGCTCGTCAAGACGACTTTGGCACCAGTCTTCTTTGCTGACCTTGCTTTCAAGCGTGATGCGTAATGAGGGTATTTCTAGCTCCACGGGTAGGACTGCTTGCATGTCGTAGACTATAGAGTAAGGGATAGCCCCAATAGAGGTCCGAATTGAGGTTCAGTAGCCCCAGAGGGCATACGGGATCCAGTCGGCCCAATCCCGACAGCTTTCGGTCATCTTACTGATGATGGCTTTAAGGTTTTTATTGGCTGCTTCAACTACACCGTTGGTTTGAGGTCGATAGAAGATTTGTGTCTTTGAATTCCATATTCGCTAACCACCTCTGTGACTTCTGCCATACAAAATTTCGGGGTGGTTAGCGAATATGGGATTCAAAGACACAAATCTTCTATCGACCTCAAACCAACGGTGTAGTTGAAGCAGCCAATAAAAACCTTAAAGCCATCATCGGTAAGATGATGTTTAAGCCACCTCTGTGACTTCTGCCATGCAAGCCGTTATCTGATACCAGCTCGTGCGGGACCCCATATCGATAGGTGATGTTTTTCTTGATGAATTTAGCCACTTTCTTGGCATTTAGCACTGCGTATAACTCAACTTCGACCCATTTGGTGAAGTAATCAATGGCAACTAGGATGAACTCATGCCCGTTGGTAGCCTTCGGTGTAACCTTCCCTATGATGTCGATACCCCAACTCTGAGCTAGGACTGCCGTCTGATCCGGCTGCACAACGGGTATTTGATATGTGTTCTCTATGGAAAGCTGATGGATACCGAATTCGGAAGAGGTATCAGAGGAACAGACAAATTTCGGGGTGACTTGACTGAAGACCGAAGCCAATAAGGAGCCAGGCAAAGGGTTTGCGATCGACCTGAGAAGGCGCAAAAATGGGATTTATTTTTGAAAAAAATGGATGAATTTTTTTTCTTTTTGAGATGAAAAGACAAAAAAAAATTGGATTTTTGATAAAGAGAGGAGAAATGTTTTTTGCTTTTTGATAAATAAGGGATAAAAGTTTTTGGATTTTTTTTTTCGGAAGACGGACCTCAGTATGATTATTATAATTATTATGTTCTCACTTCTATTAAATTCTCCTAAATGCAAAATGAAATGCCGGACGGGACCCGAGCCTGGAAAAGTTGGGTTTATAATATATGCAAAGCTATGGCTGAAATTGTGACCAGGATCACGGACAGGGTCCCATTTTAAAAATGCGTGAAAATTCGGGCGGCAGGCCAACCCAAAATTTCGGCAGAGTTTCGGGTAGAAACCGGTAATTCTGACATGTGTGTCCTAGGCTTGACACCTATATGCGGGTATGCAGTTGGTTGGGTGAATCGAAAAGGGTTCCTCCTTTGGTTGACTTCCACAATATACGTCTTACTCTTGCGGGCAATCGGTACATGTGGACCAGCCATTTGATATACCTGAGTGCACGTGAATTCCCTCACTATATACCTCGTGGGGACAGTACGTGTGAGAGCAAATTCGATATACTCGGTGTACGTGAATGAGATCCCTGCGATATACCTCCCGTCTTGACTTCGGTCAAGCGGTACGATGCGGGGGGAATCGTTCGATATACGTCGAAAGTACTTGGCCAATGGAAGGTGAAAGTCATATCACTTAGGCTAACTGCGCCCTGCCGGACCAGCGCCCATCACGAAGTGACCTTCCAGTTACTGGGTACAATTTGGTTAATAACAATGCTCTTTGGTGATGTCGTGTGAATCATGCATGATTATCTTATTAGTATCTTATGAGGAGAGTGTTTTTCTTGATCATGCCCACGGGGAGTAAAGTATGAGTACCAATGGTATACCAAGTATGGGTGAGTGATGCGTACAACATGTGGATATATGTGACCCTAGGTGCACGTGGTGCGAAGTGTACAAGGAGAATTTTCTACAAGTGTGTGAATAGAAGCATAAGCATGGGGTACACATGAGTAATAAAGGGGAACATGCAAATAGGAGGAAAATATAAACAAACATAACACCTATGTGAACAGAGTCTAGCCCTCATAATTCCCCAGCAGAGTCGCCACTATGGCCATCCCCGATCCTCACGACGGGCGGGCAGAGTGAGGATCCTTGGTCCCGCGCGTCCCTCTCGGGAGCGCTTCGGTCGGTGTTATTTGGATGAGGTGCAAAATAAAGAGAGATAGAGTCGCCAGTCTATTTTACTTAAAACAGACAAAAGAAAGGGATCCATCCCGAAGGACAGCATCAAAAGACATACTGATTCATATGAAACCAAGATGATTCGAAAAGGGTCCGGAGGCTAAGTTTCGAAATGGGAAGGTGTTAGGCACCCATTCTGCCCTTACGGTCTCTCATGGATTTTTACTATTTTCCTTTATTTTTCCCGTGATATGTGTGCTTGTGTACATATAGTGGAGATAGGAATTATCGACTTGTACCATGGAAAAGGTAAAACGAGTCATCAGTAGGAAGGTATAAAAATATTAGAAAATAAGATTTACGCGATTACCCTTACGTTGATCGTTACTATGGAACGATAATGAATATGGGATAATATGCTACTAAGAATAAATATAAAGGAAGGGAGTTTAGAGAAAAATAGAAAAGGAGAGAAAAAGTAAAAATAGGACTCGAGTCTCAGATTTTACCCCGAGATGCCTACGTAGCCTATAGAGGCATCAAAGTCCACGTAGTTCGCATATAAAACGAGGGGTGGGGTTTACCCCATAAATCCAACCAGGGACTTCTCTTATTTGTGTGTGTGTGTGTGTGGAGAAAAAATTGTTTTAGTTGTGAGAGAAGTGTAAGAAAAGTGTGAGAATTCCCGTTTGGAATTTATGAGCAAATCCTCTTTTTCATATTTTTTGGGGTAATATGAAAATAAGAGATGTGCAATAATACTAAATAAAAAGGTATATTAAGATATATGAGATGAGGGAATAAAAGTGCTAAGTAATGAAACAAATTAATGCGAATTTAAGGAGAAAATTGAGAAAATTGAGAAAATTGGACCTTCTTGAAGATCTTGAGCTTGATCTTGAATGTTGGAGAGCATCCCTTGAACTTGGATGATGATGGAGAGTGGTTAATTCACCAAGTTTGATGAAAAAGATGACAAAAAGTGAAGGTTGGAAAGGGATTTGGATGTGGAAATTACGCCGACTTTGAGAGAGGTTTTCAGGATTGTCTGAGAGTGATGCTTATTAAATTTGGGCTCCCCTTTGCAATGAGGATAAGGCCTCCTTTTTATAAGCCCAGGGTATTGCCGATCAGCATAGCCCTGTTCCTGCCAATTGGCAGGTGCATTTAGGCACATTGCCGATAGGCGCGGTTTGGGACCTGCCGTTTGGTAGTGTCTTTCAGGCCTTTTCGCAAAATCGGCCGCAGAGTGCAAATCATTGATCCTAATCGTGCATGAGGCGGACCATTGGAAAGTTAATTAAGATACCTTTGGATCTCTCCCAGATTCGAGAGTTGACTTTGGGTCAAATGTGGCTCGGAAGCATTCGTCGGTCCATTAGATGGGGAATCGTCAAAAGTAAACGGATCGTTCATCCGCATGTAAGTCTGAATCGTGCACGGAGTGGACCATTGGAAAGGTTAGGAGATTTACCTAGACATTCTAAAGAGTTTTATCTGGTTCAGGGAGTTTACTTTGGTCATTCAGGCCCAAGAAGCATTCGGTGACGTCTCGGAGTAAAATGGATCGTTCGTCCGTACTGTAAGTCAGAATCGCGTACGAAGCGGGCCGTTGGAAAGGAGTTCCAGTGACCTTTGAAGATTCATTCAGTATCGGTAGATCTGAAGAGTTGACTTAGGTCAAACGGAGTTTGGGAGCGTTCGGTGGCCTCTAGATCAGGTTTTGGGGAAAATGGGTCGTTCGTCCACATGGAAAGTCGAAATCGTGCACGGGATGGATCGTTGGAAAGGGGTTTCAGGGCCCTTCGAAGATTCATTAAGTCTCGATCGAGCTGAAGACTTTGACTTTTGGTCAAACGGAGCCTGGAAGTGCCCGATGGCTTCTAGGTCAGTACTCGGGGTATGACGTGGGTCTGTAGTGATGAAGGGAGGTGATAAGGACCTAAGGAGAGTTTAAAGGGTAACATAATGGGGTGTCTACAATTGTACAACTCATTTATCCAATTTCTCATAGCATCACCGAACCTTTTTTTTAACCCATCAAGTATAGTTTTATTAGTGACCTCTGTTTGGCCATTAAACTGTGGGTCACTAGGGGCAGAGTGAAGTTTCTGGATCTTGGATTAAATACAGTATTCTTCAAACTCCTCGTTGTCAAATTGATTACCTTGATCAGTGATGAAGGCATATAACATTCCATACATACATATGATATGTTTACATATGAATTGAAAAACTCTTCTATAAGGCATTTTAACCAATAGCTCAACCTCCACCCATTTGGTGAAGTAATCCACTGCCACTACCAAGTATTTGAACCTTCCTTTGGTCCTCGACAATGGGTTGACCAAATAAATTACCCAAATAGCAAAAGTCCAGGGGGGAGTAATTGGAGTTCAGGCACCTCGATCTTTTGTGAATTGAGACAAACTTCTGACATTTATCACACTTTTGTGTAAAGGAAATACAGTTTACTCTCATAGTCGACCAATAGTACTCTTGCATAGCTATCCTGTGCACTAGTGATCGAATGACTAAATAAGCCCAACAACAACCTCCATGTACCTCTCTGATCAAGTCTGATACATCGGCTGTGTGAACACAACGAAGTAATGAAACAGTGTATCATCTTTTATATAGTACCCCTCGTTCTAACACATAATTGGCTGCCTTAAACCTTAACTTCCTGGCTTCTATTGTAATATATCTTCGTCAATGTAGCTTATAATAGGATCCATCCATGATGGTCCTAAATCCATTATAATAAAACTGATTATAGCTTCCACATCTACACTTTTGAGTGTAAGAATTTCCATAGGGATAGTTCTCTTGAATCATGTCCTAGTTGCAGAGGCCAGCTAAGCAAGTTCATCTACTCGGGCATTCTCTATCTTTTGTATTCTCACAATTTTAACTGCAGTAAACTTGGAGATGATTTTCAAGGTTTTGAACGGATACGTGATCATGAGATTTTCTCCGTATATTTGAAGCATTTGGTTAACAATGAGCTGATAATCACTATACGCCATAACCTGCTCGGCTCGATATGATGAAGCTAACTCCAAACCTATGATTATTGCTTCGTACTCCACTTCATTGTTAAAGGCTTGGAATTAAAAGTGAAGTGCATACTCCACATCAAAGTTATCCTAAGTATTGATGATAAGACCTGCTCTACTGTCAGTAGCGCATGAGGATCCATTTACATACAAGTTCCAAACTGAAACGTTGTTATTGAAGCTTCCCTCCGATAATATGCCTTATTTGAATGTTTTCTTGCTCTGTTCATTGTACCTTTGAGCCCTTTCTTGGGCATCTGAAGTTTTAAGTTAGTCGGCAATCTTTTCAGTTTACTTTGGGGCAAAGTTTTCTTCCAAGGAAGTATGTTCGGCAGGAAAAATTGGGATGGTAATCGCTTCTAGATATATGAATTCAATAATGAAATCTGCTACGGCCTGTCCCTTCTGCACTGTCCTTGACTCACAAAGGATTTCATACTCTCCTAATTCTACTACCAAGAAAATTAACCTTCCTAATTTCTCTGGTTTGTGAAGTGCCTGGCGCAGAGGTAAATATGTGTAAACCACAATGGTGTGCGCTTGAAAGTAGGGCTTTATCTTTATTAAAGCTTCAATAAGAGCAAGTTCTAGCTCTTCTAGGCGGGGATACATGATTTTGGCTCCTCTGAATGCTTTACTAGTGTAATACACTAGCTTTTGAACTCCATTTTCCAACCTGAGTAATGCCAAGCTAACATCGGATTCTGAGACAACCAAATATGGATACAATTTCTCTCCCAGAATTCATCGGGAGAGTAAATGTTGATGTCTAAAAATAGAGTGATCCAATTTTATAATCACAGATAAATAATAAGAGCAACCTTAATCAAACACACAAGAGACAAAGATTTTTAAAGTGGTTCGTCTATGAAGCAAGCTATGTCCACTATTATTTTTATTTATGCTGATTATAATAGCTCCCTATCGTGTGCTTGAGAATGATTGGCTTATCCCCTTGAGCTAGGGGGATTTTTTTATTGATAGGGGTGTCGAACCCTATAGATGGAATGTCTTTATATTTTCAGGTATTTACATCTGTATACAATAAATGTGACTCTTAGTTTTCAATATTGATCGCCCTTCCAACCGAGTAACTTTTGATATTCTTGATAGTTCACCTTTGGAGTTGGTAGGCCTTTTAGCCAACTAGGTTCTTCTGATGTCGATCAAGGTAGCTACACGGCCACCTAGGATGACAGGTGTTTGTCTTCATTCATCCACACGGCGAGATAATTTGTACATACAACAAAATCCCCCAATGCTTCATGCTTTATGATTGATCAAAAGTATGGAGTATTTGTTCAAAATGTTATTCAGCATGTTACTGACCGACCTTCCATACTTGTAATAATTTTTACTCATATTGTTGATAATGGCACTTTTGTAAATAATTCCAACTTTTGTAAATGAAATTTGCTAAAGATAAAGACCAATCTACTGAGAATAAAGTGAAGGAGGATGATGGTAGGTCCAAGGCTACAGAGGATAGGCTGATAAAGATAAAAGACCAGGTTAAGACTGTTGAGGATAAAATGACTAGTCCGACTGCTGAAGTTTGCCACTTTGAAGGCCAAAGGCAAGAAAGAAATGGATGTTGCTTTAGAATAGGGTTGAAAGAAAGAAATTTTTGCTGCTTCTGCCCAAATTAAGCACGTTAAGAAACTATCCTTCAAGTAAGGCAGGTCAGAGGCGTTGAAGGTGGTCAACACAGAGGCAAGCTCTGAGCTTTTCCAAAGCTACGACCCAGGTACTCCTCTTAACTTGGATGAGGGTTTTGATGATGAGGAAGGGTCTTGGGAGTTCTCAATGGTGCATATTGATTCTTTAGTAGGACCGTCTACAATTACTGATCTGCCTGCTACTAACCAGGACCAAGCCAAAGAAAAGAAGAAGGTTTAGCTCCTTTTTTAGCCAGCTATTTTTTGTCCTTTCCTTCATATAGTTTTAATTTCTTCTTCTTTGGTCTTTCTGATGTGCCCATTATTTTAATCACGTCTATGATTGATGAAAGAACCTTTTATGCTCAATTATTTACAATCTTTAAATGATGTTTATTTCTTATCAATTGGTATCTTCTATGCTACTTATCTTTCTGAATTTTCTCCACGCACTCGTACTTATAAATTTCCAGTTTGATGCCAAGAAAAAAGCTATTGTTTATGTTGAATTCAACCTACTAAGGCGGTGAAAAAAACTATTTGAGGTTGTCTATGTTCCTTTATTTGAGAAATATTTATCAGGGTTGCTTGGCCCAGATGTTTTTGATCAAGTGAAGGAATCTTACATCCATCTTCATTGTCTTTTGGACAGAGTTGTAGCTAATAATGCTGGTTATTATGAGATGATTGAGAAAATAAAGGAGGATCATAAAATTTCCAAGGAATTTCCCCATTCTAACTATGAAGCCAAATATAAGTCATTAAGTGAAGGATGTGGCTTTAATAAAAAAATTAAAAGATATCCCTTCTACTTTGCACAAGAAGAAATTGACCTTGAACCAAGAGCTGGAGAATGCCCAATCAATTCCTGCCATATTGGAGAGAGAAAATAATGCACTAAGGAATGAACTTGACAATTTGAAGAAATCAACTACTACTGGTCCGGATGAAGGGGTTTCATTATTGGAAACTGAAATGCCAGGCAGTTGGAAGAGCTGGAAGATTTGTAGAAGAAGAAGACCCAAATTGGCACCCAAATTGGCAAAGCCCCAAGAAAAAGTATAGTTATTCGACCAACTGTTGATGAGGAAAGAACCAAGAAGACTCTGGATGACCAAGTTGCTCAGATCAAGGAGAAAGATAAATCCATCAAAAAGCTTCAAGATAATATGGATCGACATACTTTCCACTTCCACAAGCAACCTAGATATGTTTGGATGGATCGATATGATGAAGCTCTGACTTACTTGGACATACATATGGAGCAGGCGAGGAATGAGGGTTACAAATGGGGTTGGTTGAACCTGCTCGCCTTATTGAAGATACTAAAAAATGATGAATTGTGGCACTGGCACACCCCGAAGATCTTAGACTATCCTGATCCTCTTTTCTCCATTGACTTTAGTTAGATCCCTGCTGATGCCAATCCTCATAGTTTGATTCGTACATATGTTGGTGACTTTGGCCTTGAAGGAGAAGTGCGAAATGTGCATCCCCAGCATCTTCTTGATCGATCGAGAGGCAGTCGACGTACTAGGAGAAGACCTTTTTGTTCCATCAATCATCCGAGCACCCGTGATGAACATTCTATTAGGATGAACAAGGCTAATGCAAAGCGTCCCGTGGAATAACTTGTATCTTGCATTTGATTGACCTTTGTTTTGTAATTCAAGTTTATTGGAATGAAATAAAATTCTTTAATACATTTTTATCCTTTATATTTAAGCTTGTGGTTGCTATTAATCTTGTTATCAACTAGGTAGTCAGTACCCTGGCTAGTTAGTCGGCCTATTGAATAAATGTCCTCCTTAAATGTTAGGTGTTTGATTTGTGATTGAATCTGATTATACTACCTTAGATTCTACTAACACTGTTCTTAGATAAAACTGTGAATAGTTTTGTTGAACCAAGTTGTAGCATTAGTTATCAATGGAGAGCAAGTGTATTAGGATTGTATAAATATCCATGTATTTTAACTCAGTCGGGTAAAACCCCGTGTGTTTGACTTGGCATCTTACACTAAATTTTACTAACTTATAGTTCGTGATTCGTCGAAGACGAATTCGTACATGAAGTTGTTAGTGATGAACTTTTCTAAAGTTGGAAAAGATTGGCGGGGAACTTTTCTGAAGTTAGAAAAGTTTCGCGAGGAACTTTTTTGAAGTTGGATATGTTTGATAAAGATACAAAACTTTTCTGAAGTTGGAAAAGTTTTGCGGGGAACTTTTCTAAAGCTGGAAAAGTTTGACAAAGATAAAGAACTTTTCATTGGATAAGTTTGATAAAGATACATAACTTTTTTGAAGTTGGAAAAGTTTCGCAAGGAACTTTTCTAAAGCTTGAAAAGTTTGAAAAAGATAAAGAACTTTTCTGAAGTTGAAAAAGTTAGATAAAGAACTTTTCTAGTTTGATGAAAAACATTTCTAAAGTTGGAAAAGTTTGATGAGGAGGTTAAGTTGGAAAAGTCTTATGTTAGAAAAGTTTGAATTTAGAATTAAAATCCAGTGTTTAATTTAAGGTAGTGGTATCACACCATACTCCCATGAAAAGGAGGTATAATGAGTAAAAACATGCAATTTCATTAACTGGAATAATTAATTACCTCGAAAACAAAATTACTGATAATATTTACGAAGATGATCGGTATTCCAGGGGTTCTTAAACTCCTCGCCCTCAAATGTCTCCAGGCGATATGTTCCTGGTCGAATTTCTATCGAGATACGATAGGAACCATACCAGTTGGATTCCAACTTATTATTCTTTTGGATCACTTTCTTCAGTCCAAGGTCTCCTTGCTTCAAGTTGGTCAGCTTAACGAGCTGATTATAGAATCTGGTAGTCCTTTGTTAGTAAGCATCCATCCGAATAACAACCTCTTTTCTGATCTTTTCTATTATATCCAGGTGTAGTAATCACTATCGGGTGAATCAAAATTTAACACTCTGTGAGTCGGCATGCCTATTTTAACTAGAATCACTGCCTCAGTACCAAAATTAAGCATGTATGAAGTTTCCCCTGTTGTTGTTCTGGTGGTCCTATATGCCCAAAGAAAACTGTGGAGTTCATTAAATCAGTTGCCTTTAGCATCGTCCAACATTTTCGTCAATCCATATAGTAAGGTTTTGTTGGTGATTTCTGTATGGCCATTGCACTATGGATGCCCAGGAGCTGAATGAAGTTTTTGAATGTCGAACGTGATTCAGTACTCTTCAAATTACTCATTATCAAACTGAGTCTCTTGGTCGGTGATGAAGGCATAAGGCATGTCATACCGACAGATGATTTGCTTTTATATGAACTGGAGAACCCTCTGATAGGGCATACTAATCAAAGGCTCAACCTCCCCCCACTTGGTGAAGTAATCGACTGCTCTTACCAGATATTTTAACCTTTTCTTGGTGGTCAGCAATGGTCCAACCAGATCTATTCCCCAAATAGCAAAAGGTCATGGGGAAGTGATGGGCGTTAGAGTTGCACCTGGTCTTCTATGGATGGTGGCGAATTTTTATCACTTATGACATTTCTTGGTGAATTCAACATAATCTGCCTTCATTGTCGGCAAGTAATAATCGTACATTGCTACCTGTTGTCTTAGAGATCTCCCAGCTGTGTGAGCTACACATGAGCCTTCATGTACCTCTTTAACTAGATCATTTACCTCAGTTGGGTGGACACAACGAAGTAAATAGACTATGTATCCCCTTATGTATAGTATACCTTTCTCTAGGACATGGTGATTTGCCTTATATTTTAATTTCTTTGCTTCTTTTTGGTCAGCTGGTAATAGTCTCTTTTTAATGTAGTCCCTGATTGGATCTAACCAGGAAGGTCCCAACTCTACAAAAATGATGTTGAGTGCCTCCTCATCAATGCTCCCGCGGGTGAGAATCTCCATTGGGATAGTTCTTTGAAGCTCCATTGGGGTTACTAAAGTTAGACGAGCAAGAGCATCTTCTCGGGCGTTGTCCACTCTTGGAATATGGATCATCTTGACTGCTAAAAATGATAAAATAACTTATTTTACCTTATTCAAGTATCTTACCATTGTCTCTCCTTTAAGTCCATATATTTCTAGTAATTGATGGACCATAAGCTGAGAATCACTATGCGCTATCACCTGCTCTGCGCCCAATGTTGAGGCTAGCTCCAAACCAGTAACCAATGCTTCGAATTCGGCTTCATTTTTAGAAGCTTGAAATTGAAACATCAAAGTATACTATATATCCAGATTATCTGGAGTATTAAGGATGATTCCAACACCATTTCCACTTGTACACTAAGAGCTATCTACGAACAATTTCTATATTGGAACATCACTATTGAATCTTCATTAATTAATACTCCGTACTTGAAATTTTTCTCGCTTTGCTCAGCTAGTCATAGAGATCTTTCTTAAATAGTTAATGATTTTGGTTGGTCAGCAACCATCTCAGTTGGCCTTTGAGCTGGGCCTTCTTCTAAAAAAGACTGCTTGGTAAGCAAACTTAATGTGTTGGGTACCTCTTCATAAGTGAATTATGCTATGAAGTTGGCAACTGTTTTCCCTTTCAATGAAGTTCTTGGTTCGTACACATTTTCATACTCTCTCAGCTCAACTGCCCAAGACATTAGCCATTTAGACTTTTCAGGCTTATGCAAAGCTTTTCGCAAAGGTTGGACGGTCTACATTACAATGGTATTAGCCTGAAAGTAGGGTCTTATTCATCTAAAGGCTTCAATGAGTATCAATGCTAATTTTTCTAAGAGTGGATATCATATTTCATCTCCTCAAAATTACTTACTGGTGTAATACATTGGTTTTTTAACACCCTCCAATAATTGAATCAAGGCTGAACTTACAAAAGATTCTGAAATAGCCAAATGCAAATACAACTTCTCAATCAAAACTGGTCGGGAGAGTAGTAGGAGAGACCCGAGATATTTCTTCAACTCTAAAAAAACTTTTTTGTATTAGTCATTCCATTCAAAGGTTTTTCTAGGCACCTTGAATAATGGAAGACATTTATCTGTGGCTGGAGATACGAAACGATTTAGGGCTACTACTCTTCTTGGCAAATTTTTCACATCTTTTCTACTGGTCAGGGATTGCATTTATAGTAAAGCCTTTATTTTATCAGGATTGCCTTTAAGCCCGCTTTGATTCACAATGTATGGCTATATGAGCAATGTGATCGGCAACGAACTTTCTTTTGATGATAATATCATTCATATACACCTCTATGTTCTTGCCAATTTGATCTTTAAAGACTTTTTTTACCAACCTCTGATACGTCGTCGTAGCGTTTTTGAGACCAAAGGGCATTACATTGTAACAGTAAGTTCCTCGGTTGGTGATGAAGGATGTGCTTTCCTTATCCTTTGGCTTCATCTTGATCTGGTTATAACTAAAATAGGCATCCATAAAGCTGATCAGTTCATGACCCGCTGTGGCATCCACCAATTGATCAATCCTTAGTAAAGGAAAATGATCTTTTGGGAATGCTTTGTTAAGATCAGTGAAATCTAGACACATTCACTATTTGTTGTTGTTCTTATTGACTATTACTACATTGGACAACCAAGTCGGATATTTAACATCCTCAATGAACTATGATTTATGTAACTTTTCCACCTCTTCTTGGATCGCCATATTCTTCTCTGGGCTAAAAACTTTACGCTTTTGCTTGATCGACCTGTCATCTTTGTAAATATTAAGTTCATAGCAGATGAAGTTGGGATCCATCCCTGGTATATCCTTATGACTCCAGGCGTACACATTATTCTTATCCCTAAGGAATGTAATTAATTCTTGTTTGATAGGAGGTGTTAATTTTGAGACAATCTGGGTGGTCCTTTCTGGTTTCTCATCGTCTAACACAATAGTCTCCGTTTCTTCCATGACCTGTCCTTTCACCAACTCATCCTCCTCCCGAGGATCCAAAGTATCAATATGGAAAGTAGTTGTGCCCCTCTTTATTTCCTGTTGGTCGGTTGAAGTATAATATCATTTCCGTGTTTCCATCTGGTTACCATTTATCACGTCAACTTTATAGTTGGTGGGGAACTTCATACATTAATGCACAGTAGACAGAACATCTTCCAGTTGATTTAACCCTACCCGAAGAAGGATAATTGTGACACCCCAAGTAATTAAATACCGGGTAGCTACTCCTTTATCTCATTAATACAGAATATCAAGTTTGTTCAGATCTAGCATCACTATCGAAAATATTTTAAACAATTACTAGCCACCTAATATTTAAAAAGTGACTTGTCAAATTTTATTAAATTAAATTAACATACAACCAATTAATTAAGCTAGCTATACAACATCCACATCATAGTCACAACAGAATAATAATGAAATAAATAAAATGATTATGGAGTAACACTCCCCTGAATAATCCAAATACTGAATAATTCCCAATACAAAAGTCTGAATAAATAGATAAATCCAAAACTGAAATAAAATTGAAAGTCTGAGAATGTTATATCTAAATGGAAATGGGTGACATGCCCTAACAGATGAGTAACCTGAATAGAATCAACTGAAGAACGTGGAGGCGTCTAACACCAAGATCCTGTAACTTCCACAGCAGCTACAGCACGTCAATGTAATGGAACTCCTATGCTTGGCATCCCTGTGGCTGGGCACCTAAAAGGCTTTTACAAAAAAAAATAGATTTGGAGGAAAACGGGTCAGAGCCCGAGTTGAAAACAGTTTTAAAACAACAAGTGTTTAATTGCATTATAACAGTAATTATAATATACATGTTAGTTGCGTACTCTCACATGAGTTCCTCACCCCTCAACTAATGTGCACGGTTAACGTATACCCTTAACCCATCCTAATTATGCCACTATCTAACTAGTCCTTACTTACCCCTGCTTTCACATCCTAATATAAGGTGCCTACTCGTATTACACAAACAAGTTATATTTATATCTCATATTCACATTCATTAAATTACTTATCACAAGTGTTATTTAAATTCTCATATTCGTAGCCATTCAAATATCTTAGTTATCCACATCTACTAGGCAACAGTGAACCAGTCACAAGCATATATATAAATCACTCAGTACATATATACATATATGGCACCCCTAGGCTAAGTTGTGGTGCACACATACTCTGCTATCAAATCCATGTACATCACGTACGTAAGGATCACGCGTTCCAAATCACTCAGGAACCGTCTCAATACAAATCACATATATTGGAGGCGAACATAGTTTACATACCCATGGATCACGCACATACCTATGCTCCCATGGTCAGCTGACTTATCAACTCACAAATAATTCATTCACAATCCTATGTCCTTAAGGTACCAATCTAAATCTCCCCCGTAGGCACACAAAGATCAGATGGCCCTTTTTTGAAAGTCAACCTCTCGTGATAGCAAGTATGGTAAGTATGTCATACACATAAGAAATCCATACACTAGGCATTCACACAACTTAAGTAATCATATATCAATATAGGTATTCACACATTCCATCTTATAAGTCTCATACGTAATAAGTTTATCCCGAACATTCTACGTAATATATATTTAGCTTAATAACTCTCTCGTCGTATCAATTTGAGTACCTAAACCTATCCCAAAAGGTTACTAAGTCTCCTATTAGTTTCTAATGTTATCTCAGTAACTTATAGTCCCTCTGTTACTGTTCCTATCCTTACATTATCATTCATTTCCATTATAGTCTCAATTCAAATAATTTCTAACCGTACCTCACTCGGTAGACCCTCGTAAGTGATAATATTCAATTCCATAAGGCGAACTATTTTTCCGGGTATCAACTAAGACCCTACTGACCTTAACTAAGTCCCATAATACTATATTGATCACCCTAATAATCATTATAGGTTTGGGATTTATATTAAACTTTAAAGGGGAAAACTTTCAAAAATCATGAGGGGTAGATCGATCGAAGGCAAAGGGTCAATCGATCGAAACAGTCGATCGATCGACATTCTTGAGTCAATCGATCGATCAAGCAGGTGTTTGCTCAGAAATTCTTTACACAGCTGCGAGTTCTCCAAATTTTCACCCCAAATCTTCCATTACAACGTCCCAAACTCCCAACCAAGTATACTACTCATTACACCAACATGTTTCCATAATCTCTAACGTTTTAGAATCATTAAACCATCATGAGTTAAGAGTTTCTTGGATCAAAAGTCATAAATATTCCTCTAAACCTAGTTCTTCAATATTTCTTCAAGAACATCAAATTTCTCAACATTAATTCATAAATTTTTACACATGGATTATGGTTTCGTTGTCTCTACATACCAGAAGTTCATCTACATGCAAAACCTACCCATATTCAATGTTTAATTCTCCCAATTTATAAAATTCCCAATTTTCCAAGTCTAGTCTCCAATTCTAAACTACATGGATAATATATTTTCTGAATCATAACAAGTTAAATCACATGCCTGGGAATGAAGATTATGATCTTTTGAAGATGATAAAGGTTGGTTCTCTTTCTTTCTCCGATCACAATTCCGGCAATAGTGGTGGTGTGTGGTGGTTATGGCTTTGGAGACCTTTGGAACTTCGCCTCTCTTCTCACGTTGCCCACTATATAATTTTGACAGATAATGGCCCTAATGGCCTTAAGGTTTGCTGATAAACAAAACCTAATTTTCGTAGGTCACTATTCATTAAAATTAAAAATGACTAAAATACCCTTCCATGTTGTCGGTTAGGCCTAAAAATGTCTCGGGACCCAAACTAAAATCTCGGTTAGTGTTTTTTGATTATTTTGACACTTCCGGACACGTTGGTGCACTCAAAATTACCATACAGATGATACAAATATAATTTACTTTTAAATTCATTTAAATTGATTGCTGACGCGACTGACACGCGCGTCTCAACTTAAGTACCGAAAATGTCGTATTTTCAACTCACGATAATTTTAGTAAAATCAATAATCATATATTACCATATCCACTCAGTAATATTCAAAATTATCATCATAATCAAATACTAACTCTCGTCTCGCTAGTTATTTAAATCCAAATTAATTTCCAATTAATTTTCCTAAATTAATTTAATTAATCCCATGATTGAAAGAAATTTCATTTAATTAATCTCATAATTAAAAGCCATAAAAATACGGGGTATGACAAACTTCCCTCCTAATAACGGAATTTCGTTCCGAAATTCGGAAAAGTAAGGCATACCTGGGAAAATTAGGTATCTTCCAGTACTCAAAACAAAATTCAAAGTAAGGCTCAATCATTACAGCCCATTCATAACAAGCTTGTGTTCTTATCAGTTATAGGGTCACACCACAATAAATGCACCTCACCTTGTGTTCTTACTAAACAACATTCGAATAAAAATAGCTTATATATCATTGGCCGTATTATCTCAATATTATTGGAAGGTCGCACTTCCCTTCGATTTAACTCCCGTTTTAATTTAAATGCAAAACTCCCATCCTGATAAACCACATGAACCTCTGACTACTCTTGTCCATTTTTCGAATCTCTATTCCCAGCGGTGTAACTTTTACGACAGGCAAAAGTTAACTAATACAGTTTGTGGTTATCCCATTATAGTTATCGGACTCTAACTCCTGACTAATCCAAAACTCTGATAATCTGCTTACCTCTAAACATCCAGAGGAAGGATAGTAAGGTTTATCCACACAAAACTTCAGTAAGCACCTTGTCCACTATAAATAGGTACGGGTGCTTTCATACAACTCTACCATTAGGTAATATCCTCTCCCCATTACCATATTATACTTCACTTACTAGTTATACCCGTTGTGAAAATGAAATGATCGCAATGAGTCCAAAATTACTTTCATACAGCTCCACCAGTCGTCAATCACCTTGCGCCTACTCCTCGTGCTATAGGTGATACAACCTGCTCAAAACAAAACGTTATCGCCACTACTTCTTGATACCCCATATTGAAGGTGGGATGTAAGGATCTTATCCTAGTTCAGAATGATATTGGACAGGACCACATACCAGCGCGATCATTATCTAATAATGTAAATCACCCAAGGATATATCAATTACTTTCCTTCTGGACAACCCGTTCCACACCAAATAAGGGTTTCAACTTCATTTTTTAGGTCTATGCAACTATGAGTGGTGTGCCCATAGTCTTGATAAAAATCACACTATTTGGACTTATCTCTTTTGTTGGTGGGTATCTTCAGTTTCCCAGGCCAGTTCAGATCCTTATTACCCTTAATTTCTCCTGGGATGTGGTGAACACCCTTAGTGAGCGGAGTATAATCTTTTAACTTCTTGATCCTGTCAAACTTCTAATCTTTTTCATCTTTCTTGAATGAATTGTCTTCAGTCCCTCAGTTTTACTCTTTGGTGCTTCTTGTCCTACCATGGCTTCCTCGGCATTCATGATTTTTCCAGCTTTAGCCATTAATTCTGTCATAGTCTTGGGTGGATTTTTTGTCAGGGCGTAGTAAAGATCTTTTGCTAGTAACCCACTCATTAGCACTGTAATGTTTGTTGTTTCTTCATAATCCACCACTTATAACTTCTCATTATTTAACCAAGTGATATAATCCCGGGTACTCTCTCCAGGCTTTTGGCGTACGGTCAAGAGATGAGTAACACTCTTGATCAGCTTGGCCCTAAAATAAAAGTTATCAATGAATCATTCGGATAATTGGTGAAAATTATAAATTTTACCTCTAGGTAGATGATTATACCATATTCGGGTTGGACCTGTGATGGAACTGGAGAAAGCCCTGCACCTCATCTCATCGGGGATAGAATAAATATCAGCAGCAACTTAGTACTGCTCAATATATTAGAACTTGATTTATTTTCCCATCATATTTAGGAGTGACCACTGGTGGATTGAATTTGTAAGGTGTGGGGTAATCCATAATAGCCTGGACAAAAAGTGAGCCTTTGACAAAGCTCTGTTGTAACGGTTTCGTATTTTTGGTCATTTCCCCCAACTGATCTTCCAATCGCCACATGGATCTTTTTTAGGAATGCTCCTCTAGTTTGAATTTTACTGAGGCATATTTAGTGGTTAAATTGTGTTGATGTGATGAACTCTCCTCCTGAGAGGTCTGCTCGGCACGCACAGAACCCCTCATACTAGATCTTGACCTTACAGATCCTTCTCTATGTTCAAGATGATGTTCTTGCTCCCCGTGATGGCCTCTAGTTACTCGGGGACCTAGACTGTCAAAATAAGATTCCCTACTTAGCCTCTTCAACACACTTGGGCCTTTTTTTAGAAAATTATCTACCGTCGTTGTAATTCATTGATCGGCATGAAGAAGTTATGCCTGGACGATATGCCCTGTCATAAGAAGAATGGGAATGGTAACTCCTTTTGTTCCTAGCTGGTGGTGGTGACATATCTCTTCTGGAATTGGAGGATTTGTCTTGCATTGTGCGAGATAATTTTTTGACTGACTGTTGTATAACTTCCTTTCCTTTAGACAAATTAAACTATATCCTCTAGAGGTCTGTTTCACCAGGGGGGATCGAACATTTCTGGATCATTGCCTGCAGCTGCAAAGCTGTTTTAAGGAACAATAGTCATTCTTTAAACCAAAGAATGAACAAGGAAATGTACGAGGTAGAGAACGATGTTAGACAATCATTTCCATAGACGACGCTAATCTGTTGATGTCTAAAAATGGAGTGATTTAATTTTATAATCATAGATAAATAATAAGACCAAACTTAATCAAACACACAAGAGACAAATATTTTTAAACTGGTTCGGCTATGAAGAAAGCCTAAGTCCACTGTTATTTCTATTTATGCTGTTACAATAGCTCAGTATGATATGCTTGAGAATGATTGGCTTGTCCCCTTGAGCTAGGGGAGATTGTCGATTAATAGTGGTTCGAAATCTTAGAGATGGAATGCCTCTATATTTCCAAGCATTTACATACGTATAAAATTAAATGTGACTCTTGGTTTTCAGTGTTGATTCTCCTTCCATCTGGGTAACTTTTGATATTACTGATGGTTCACATTCTGGAGTTGGTCGGCTTTCCAGCCGACTAGGTTCTTCTGATGCCGATCAAGGTAGCTACATGTCCACCTAGGATGACATGTGTTTGTCTTTCATTGATCGATATGGGGAGATAATTTTTATACATAACAACGGTGGTGGAGATCGCAAGTACTATTTCAACTCGTAAGAGGCATTTTTACATCCTTCATTCCATTCAAATATTTTCCTAAGTACTTTGAAGAATGCTAAGCATTTATCAGTAGCTCGGGACACAAATCATTTGAGGGAGGCCACTCTTCCAATCAAATTCTACACATCTTTCTTGTATGTTAGAGATTGCATCTCAAGTAATGCCTTAATTTAATCTGGGTTGGCTTCAATTCCTCTTTGATTCACAATGAATCTTAGAAACATTCCTTCTTGGATGCCGAACACACACTTAGTCAGGTTGAGCTTCATTTGATGTTTTTTCAGCTGATAAAACGTCTAACTCAGGTCTTTTATGTGGTCGGTAGCTACCCAGCTCTTGGTAAGCTAGTCGTCTATATATACTTCCACGTTCTTCCCGATTTGTTCTTCAATAACTTTATTCACTAGCCTTTGGTTGGATGCTCCAGTGTTTTTAAGACCAAAAGGCATAACGTTGTAGCAGTAAGTACCTCGAATGGTGATGAAATATGTGCTTTTTTATCCTCCGATTTCATTTTGATCTGGTTGTAACCAGAGTAGGCATCCATAAAGCTTAGCAACTCGTGACTTGCTTTTGCATCTACAAATTGATCAATCCTTTGTAAAGGAAAGTGATCTTCTGGGCATGCTTTGTTGAGGTCGGTAAAACCCACATATATTTGCCATTTTTCATTCTTCTTTTCAACCATTACTACATTGGCCAACCAATTAGGGTACTTGATGTCTTCAATGAAGTGAGATTTCTGTAATTTCTCTAATTTTTCTTAGATTGCCACATTTTTCTCATGACTAAATACCCGACACTTTTTTTTAATCCGCTTGGCATCCTTACTAATATTGAGTTCATAGCATATGAAGTTAGGGTCAATTCCGGGCATATCCTCATGGCTTTAAGCAAACACGTTTTTTTGCTCTCTAGGGAATGCAACTAATTCCTGTTTGAGGGATGGTGTTAGGTTTGAGCCAATCTAGGAGGTTTTTTTTGGATTCATCGTCTAATATAATGGTTTCCATGGCTTCCATAACTTACCCTTTAACTAAATTGGCTTCTTCACGGGGGTCCAAAGTGTCGATTTGGTAAGTGGTGGTGCTCTTCTGAACTTATTACTGGTTGGTAGAGGTATAATAGCATTTTTTGTCTCCATCTGATTTCCATGTACCACACCAACGCTATAGTGAGTGGGGAACTTCATACACTGATGAACTGTGGATGCTAATGCTTCTAAATTCTTCAATACAACTCTGCTGAGGATTATATTATAAGCTGAAGGAACATCTTGTCTAGGATGAAGCAATGAACGTTCTTTGTTCTACTTGTTAGCCAAGTGCCGATCAATACTTCTAGTTTAACAGTCCCCAAAGGATACACCTTTTCTCCAGAGAAGCCGATTAAGGGTCGATGGTAGAGTTTTAGTTTTCTATCTCTCAACCCCATGCTATGAAAATTATGGCTATCCCATCCTCCTCCTGGGGTCAGCGCATGCGCGCACAGGGAGAGAGAGGAAGGTCCCGCCCCCTTCCTTGGGGTGCTTTAGCCATCGTCAATTTGGGGTGATATAAAGTGATAGAGTCACCAACATATTTTGCACAAAATAAACAAAAGAAATGTTGTCACCTCGAGAGAACGGCATCAAAGACATACTGATGCTTACGAAACCAATTAGTTCAGAGTTTCGAGGGCTAAGTTATGGATGATAAGGTGTTAGGAACCCATCCCGTCCTTTCGATCTCTCATGGGCATGTGTTATTATTTTTCTTAATAACTTCGTGAAGTGTGTGCATGTATATATAAATGGAGAGTGGAATCAATCGACTCACGTCATGGGTAAGGGTGGAGTGAGGTTATCTATTAGAGTGTTCCCAAGAATAAGAATTAAAAATATAGTGTGTGCTCTTATCGTAATATCAACCATTATGATGAAACGATAATAAGTGTTAGATAAAGCACGAATATGAATCACAAGCATAATATATGAAAAAATAGGAAAGGGGAACTCGATTCTCGAGTTTTGAACTGAGACGCCTACGTAGCCTAAAAAGGAATCAAAGTCCACGTAGTTCGCATGCAACACGAGGGTGGGGATTATCCCATAAATTCAACTTGGGATTTTATTACATGTGTGTGTGTGTCGAAAAATGATGTTTTTAGTGTGAGAAAATGAAATGAGAAATCCCTGTTCGGAATTTACAAGAAAACCCTATTTTTCTTTTCTTTTTTAATAAAAAATATAGTATGTGTAATACTACTAATAAAGGATTGGATATTAATGTGTGTGATTTAATAAAAAAGGTAAAGTAAAAATTTAAATAACTAATGCGAAAATAAGGAAATTTAAAGAGAGAGAAGAATGTTTGGACCTTATTTGGAGACTTGAAGGTTGATCGTGATTGTTAAATGGTTGCCCTTGGAAGTGGGTTAAGGGGGTTGGAAGAGAGGGAGGGGATTTTAATAAATTGGGTGTGAAAGGAATGGAAATGGAATGTGGAGGAGTGGTTTCAATAGGGAAACCATGTTGACTTTAGAGAATGTTGTTGAGATCACTGAGAGGGATGTTTCTGAGATGCCTCTTGAAGTGAGCTCATGACCTCCTTATATAGCGTTAAATGGGTACCGATCGTCATTTTATTTAACTTGCCTTTTGGCAGGCAACCCCAGACAGACTGCCGATAGGAAGGGAAATGGGTTTGCCATTCGACAATTTTACGTAGATTTTCTAAAAAAATGATCGTAAAATGCAATTCGTAAGTTCGAATTGTGCACGGGGAATACCATTGGAAAGGGTATTCAGAGCCCTTTAAGAATACATGGGATGTTCCCGATTTCGAGAATTGATTGTGATCAAAAGGGGCTCGAAAGCGCCCGACGGTCTTTTAGATAAGAGATTCTCGGAGGAAAATGGGTTGTTCATCCGAACCATAAGGATGATTCGCACATGGGGTGGACCATTAGAAAGTTTATGAAGGGCCCTTAGATGTTCCAATGATCTTTGCTCAGTTCGGAGAGTTGAATTTGGTCAAAAGGGGCCCGAAAGCGCCTAGTGATCCTTCAGAGTTGAACGAGTCATTTGTCCGTACCGTAAGGTTAATTAATACAGGGGTAGACCATTGTGAAGGGTATATAGTGCCCTTTAAGGATTCATTAAGTCTCATTTGAGTTGAAGAGTTAACGAGCGTCGAATGGAGTTTGAGAGCGCCCGATTGCTGTCAAATCAACGTTTAAGGGTAAATGGTTCGTTCATTCAAACCGTAATGCCGATTCGTGCACAAGGAGGACCTTTGGAGAGGAGATTCAGGGCCTTTCTAAGATTTGTTAAGATTTTATTCTTACGAGAAAGTTTATTGGGGTCAAATCGGGACCCGAGAGTGCCCAATGACCTTCAGATCAGTTTTTGACAGTAAAATGGATCGTTCGTCTGAATCGTAAGTCTGATTCGTGCACGAAGTGGACCTTTGGAAAGGGGATTCAGGGACCTTCTAATATTCATTGATCTTTTTCTCTGTCGAGAAAGTTAACCGAAGTCAATTGAGGCCCGGGAGCATCCAGTGGCCTTTAAATCAGTATTCGTAGTATAACCTAAGGTTTATGGTAAAATGGGGAAGTTTTAAGGACCTAATAAGAGTCTTAGGGGGTCATATAATGTGGTGTCTACATATCCATTCGACGAGTGAGCTTGGAATAAGTTAAAGCCTTCGAAAAGACACCATATGGATGATTGGGAAATAGGTCAACTCTGCAGACCAAAGGGACTAAAATGATCGGTTTAGAGTGTCAAGCTTTATTCTGAGGACCTAAATTTGTGATTGGGATGAACTATGTTACGGGTGGAGGTTAATGATGAGGACCTACAGTTGAGGAGATCGATTCGGTGGGTCGAGGTTAATTCTGAGGACCTAAAGTTGACGGAATCGATTCTACGGGTCGAGATCAATTCTGAGGACCTAAAGTTATGACGATCGATTCTGCGGGTCGAGATCAATTTTGAGGACCTAAAGTAGGAATGAGCAATTTTGAGTGTTGATGTCAATTCTGAGGACCTGAAGTTGTGATGACCGGTTCTGAGGACCGAGGTCAATTCTGAGGACTCAAAGTTGAGGGGACCGATTCTGAGGTTCGAGGCCAATTCTGAGGACCTGAAGTTCAGGCGACCGATTATGTGGGTCGGGGTTAATTTTTAGGACCTAAAGTGGTGATGATCGACTCTGAGGCCCGAGGTCAATTTTGAGGACCTAAAGTTCAGGGGACTGTTTCTAAGGGTCGATGTTAGTTCTGAGGACCTAAAGTTATAACGCGTGGGGGATGCTCTCCTTGGGAGCTTTTCATTTACTTTGGGAGTAAGGATATACTTGTGGTTCGGTTGAGAATTTTTGCGTTGTTTTGAGACTTTACTGGGAAAGAAATATGGCGGGGATTATGTACTTTTGAACGGAGATAGTTTTACTAAAGTTGAAATTCTTATGGTTGATGGATTGGGAGAAAGTTTAGTCTGGTAACTCTGCTGAGAAATTTTGTAATACTATTGTGGAAGCATATGATTTTGAGATTTTGGTTCCGTTGGGAATAACTTGGGATTTTGGGATTCCGTTGGGGAATTGTAGTGGACTTCGAGATGTGGGCTCACCGTTGTGGAAATATGTTTAGGGCTTATGCTGGGGGTAAGATCGTAATATTAATCTAGCTGGGTATTTTGGGAGCATAAATGGCTTTATTTGGTGAAGAAATGTTCTAATATTTGTTTGGCATTTTTAGGAATTTTGAGAAGAATTTTTGTAATTTGGGGGAATTTTTTTCTCTCGAGTAAATGTTAATTCTTTGTTGGGGGTTGCAGGTGACCTTCTAATCAGGGGAGATGACTCTGCAGGGGTTATTAGCATGTAGGTGTAGATGAGGAGGTTACGGTCACATAAGTTTAGGTATGTATGATACCTAAGAGAGATGGTCGTGGGGAAGATGAGGTGACATCCGTTTCTGGTTCATTCCCTTTGGGATTTTCTTACAGATTCATCGTTTGATTGTGGGAGCTTGGCGTTGACCATATCGCATGCTTGATTTAGCGGCATTGTATCGAAAGGAGACTTTAACAAGACAAATAAATATGCATATTTTATTTGATTATCTTGATTTAGTGGTTTACTCTATATGCACTTTAATTTGTTCCAGAGTTTTGCTTTGAGAAAGAGTACGAAAAAGTGTGTTTTGGAAATTTTTGAATATATTTGAGTAGAAGATGGCCTCGGAGGCTTTGTTTAAAAATAGCTTATTTTTATAAAAAGTAGGAAAAATGAGTTTTTTGGAATTTTTTGAATAGAGGAAGGCTTTGGTGGCTTGGTTGGTATATGGATAGAAAACATGGTTGTAAAGTGGGGATTGTGGCCTTTGTTGGATTGTGTTGAATTTGGTGTGTTGAACATACTGTAATGATGTTGGTTTTGCTGGAGCTGTTACTTTGGATGAGACTTCACATTCTATTGCGGTATTGTATGCTTTGGGAGAGAGGTGGTAGGACACTACACATACTTTTCATCTCGGCTTTAGGGAGGTGACTGTCACTCCCATAGACGTTCATCAGCTGCTGAGGATTGACTGTGAAGGATTTTGGTGATAATGGCTTTGCTAGAGCTGTTGCCTTGGGCCTTACTGTGAGGCTTTTGCTGGTGATAGGGGACTTAATGGTAGACTCTCAATTACCTGCAATAACAGCGTGGATGTCTTACCGTCGCAGTCCTGCGATGGTGATACTATCGAAAACCCTGAATGGCCTTGATGCTTAGAAGGAAGGTCGTTCTGATTTTTTGAAAATGAGTTCGGTGATGCTGTTCATATGGCTGGATGAGAGGTTTTGTCTGGCGGTTCCTCTTGAGTATCCATTGGTAGACTTTCTAATTTCTTTTCTTGGTACTTTATCTGTTTCCTCCCGTCTATGGAGAACTGGGTTAATTGGTTCATGGACCATGGTGCCTTTGTCGTTCAGAGCCATCACGGGGGGAACTACAGCCAGTTCTGGAACTGGGAGAGTACCCGTATGCTCGATTAGTTGACATGTGACAGACTTCGTTATATTTCCTTGGCGGCTCCTATGTCAAGTTGGATGGGAGCAAATAATGCCTCCTCAGACACTAGAATTTTTGCCTGTGGAAGACATGAGTGAATCCATGCGCATGAGGTTAGGTTTTCTGAGGGATAATTGTCAGCCGTCAACCCGTCCATCTCAATCTCTAGGCAGGGTCTGGCATGTGTCCGAGAACTATCTGAAATAGTTGTGGAAGAAAGTCATGGTGAAAATCTTAGCGGAGGAGACCGGCCAGAGGTGGTTTATCTTATTTGACACCAAGAAGGAGGAGTATTGGTTTTTTACAGGCTAGTCAAGGGATAGCGCTCAATGGAGTGTATTCAAAATATCAACCAGGTAGTGTAAGTTTGGGGACTTCACGGCGCTGGTGATGATGACGCTGGATCTTTCGACAGTTGCGGATAGGATTTTTGTGAAGCTAGGTTTATTTTGTGTGAAGCTTTTGTGTGACTAGGATGTTTTTGTATGTTTTCGGCACGACACCCCGCCTAATTAAATACCGGGTGATCAGTCATTTATTAAACTAAAATCAAGGTGAACGGTTGGTTCATTCTTAGCATCACTGTCGCAAAATAAATTTCTAGTGTAAACACCCTAATTAATTAACCTAAGTGACAAAACAATTTAAACCTTAACTCTGTTTTATTTAATTCCATTATGAAACCTTTTTCCAATGATTAACAGTTAAGAATCGCATCAATGTTAAAGATGACAATTAACACACAAGAATTTAACCATTCAAATAATCCAATACCAAGTTTAAAAACTATAAATGCAATAATCCTAACAAGAATTAAATCCCAAAGAGTATCGAATACTGAAAATAAAAGAACATAAATCTCTGACAAATCCAACTGAATAGGGAAACGGGCGACACATGCCCTAACTAATCAGAACTAAAATAAGAGTAGAGTCAACAACGAGGTCATCTAAGCAATGGCCTGCAACTCCCACATAAGCTGCAGCGCGTCCGTTCTAAGGAATCTAAGCCTGATGCCCCTGTGGCTGGGCACCTGTAATAAATACATATATATATATATATACAAGAGAAAAGAAATAACAGGAAACAGGTCAGAGACTGAGTGTAAAACAGTTTTAAAAAATAGTTTAGCAAGTATTTAAAATGCTTACCGGCTAATGCAACAACCATGTTAGTATGTGACACTGTCTTGAGAATTCTCACCTCTCATCTAGTGTGCACGCCTACCGTACTAATAAATCTCATAAGTTTCTCTAACTTATTATCCATAAGGTTTTATCATGTGAAAAGTGAGGTTATGATATTTACTTTAGGAAATCATTCTCTTCAAGATTTCTTACGTTATTTAGAACAACTCATTACCGTTATAAAGTTCCCGAACACTTATAATAAAGTTGAAGCATTTATTCATTAATTATCTACTAATACGCACAGTAGAAAGTTCCCATATAGATATACGTATATATATAAGTCACACATACAATATATATACTAACGACACCTCACATAAAATCTATGGTTCTGGCATACTCTACTATCAAGTCCCCGTATCACACAAACTAAGGGAAATACTAGTTCAGAATCACTCTCGAACTGTATTAACACAATACAAAAACAAATGGAGGTGAAGCATAGTTCTAGGTCCTAAGAGGTCAGCACATACCCTCACGTCTCTTAGAACATCTGACTATCATTTTCAGATATCTTGTATCGAGGATACTATCTTCTAGGGTACGAGTCAATATCCCTCATAAAGGTCCAATCGAGATAAGACTGTCCCGGCGTAGAAACCTCCATAATAGAAAGTAGCTCGGGTATGAATTTTACACAAATACATAATATAAGCACAGTCATATATATAAATATTCACATATTCTAAATTAGGTGCGCCCACGACCCATAATTATAACTCTAGCCATGCGTAACATATAACGCTCGAGTTCTACGTATAAGTAAATCACTCTTTTTATTCTATTAAGTATAACAAATCCTTAAGTACGTCTCGACTCTCGAAGTGTATCCTCTCAAAATAATATAAAATCAGTAGGTGCACCCTCACTACTCTACTGGTCTAAGTCTTCATTAATTCTCACAAGATACACTATAACATACGCACGATTTCCCATTAAATTTATATTACCGAAACCCTACGGTTAAATCACATATGAATCGTATCACCCGAACCTTGCCTACAACCCTACTGGTCTTTCCTAAGTCCCATTATGGTAAATAAAATATGTATAAGGGTTCCCACAAAGTGGCACATGGTTAATCATTAAGAATAAAGAACAAGCTTCAAAATTCAGAAGAGGTCGATCGATTGAAGGAAGGGGATCGATCGATCGATCCAGTCGATCGATTGACATTCGAGGTCAATCGATCGATCGATCCAGTCGATCGATTGACATTCGAGGTCAATCGATCGATCGCCCAGATATTTCCCAGATTCTGTATATATCAACCTACGGGTTTCATCACCAAAATTCCTCAAAACCTCTATCAATTTTTCCCAAACTCCCAAACAACATTACTACTGGTACTATATAACTAACTACATGATTTCCTACACGAAACATGTACAAATTCATCAACGATATCGAATTAATGGGGTAAAATTGACAAAATCCTCAAGAACCCTAATTTTGGAGGAAACATACATTCTTCTAATTATTTCCCAGATTTCTTGTTACTAAATTCATACTAATTCGTGGGTAATCCTCTACATGTGATGAGTATGTCCAAAGCATATTAAACTTCTCTAAACTTGCGATTTAAAGTCTCTAAATTATCAATTTCTTTCATAAAACATGTTCTTGATAATCCTAAACTAACTTGGGTGAGAAATTAATTAAAAACCAAGGCCAAAAATAGAAAATTATCATTATTAAAGGCACTCCATCTGATATAATCTTAATGATTTTCGTCATTATTAAAGGCCAAAAATAGAAAATTATGAAAATGCCCTCCTGAGTTACCGGTTAGGCCTAAAAACGTCCCGAGACCCAAATTAAACCCCCGGGTACACTTTTCTGACTATATCGACCCTTTCGGAAACATTGGCACACTCAAAATGACCATACGGACGACTTATAATTGATTCACTTTTAATAATAATACTTATTTAATCCCGATACGACACAGGTGCGTCCTAACTTAATTTCCATAATTGTCATATTATTTTTTCGTGACAATTTTAATAAATTCAATTCTACATATTGCTCTACTTAAAAAGTAATATTTAACAAATCAATAATTTTTCAATAATTACCAACTCTCATCACGCTAGTAAACATTTAAACCAAATTTCTGGATTAATATTAAATTAATCTATCTCAATTAAATTTAATAAATCCCTAAATTTAAAAGCCATAAAAATACGGGGTATTACATTTGGTTTTTTGTTTCTAGGATTCGGGAATAGTTTTATGAAGTTTGGTTAGGTTTGTTTAGGAACAGTTTGGTCAGTGGAGAGGGGTGGTTGGTTTGACTCTCTTCGCTGATACTTCGTGTAATAGTACTGCTCCCGTATTTGAAATAAAAAAGATTTTAATCGTATTGTTTTGCCTCTTGATGAGTTTTTCATTTGAATTATATATACCAATCGCTAAGGCATACAAAATATTTATATTCATATAAATGATAAAATGAACTGTCATTCCCTAAGGTTAAAAAAGAATAGCATTTTCGAAAATAAAAGGGGACCGCACCCATATATAGCGTACGGGCTTCCTACTTATCTTTGGGGGTTTTGAAAAATTTTGAGTTCCATTTTGAAAGAAAAAGGTTTTTGTAGAGGATTACGCCCCACGTAGTTCTGGTTAGAGGAAAATGAAGATTTTTTTTACAATAGAACGGAGATGAGAAAAGTCATAGCGCGCCGAGATTTCAGGCCGGGGGTAGAAATTCTTAAGATGATCCAGGTTAATTGGACACGCCATATCTTCTCCGTCAAGGTCAATGAGTATAGCTATGCCTCCTGTACTATTTAGGGTCCGCTCTAGTTTGGCTTTAACTTCCCTCTGGGGTCTAGACGGGTTTTATGATCTCTTTGAGGGCTAAATCTCCTTTTTGGACACCATGGCCTTTGACTCTTTGGTTGAATTATTACGCTATCCGACGATGGTACCCTTGTTTGTGATATAAAGCCTTTAGCCTCTTCATCCAAGAGTGATAGTTCATCAAAGCATCTCTGATGCCAGTCTTCCTCGTTGACTCTGCTTTTAAGCATAACGCGCAGTGAAAGTATTTCGATCTCAATGGGTAGGACCTCTTCCATGCCATATACCAGAGAATAAGGGGTAGCCCCAATAGATGTCCTGACTGAAGTGCGATACCCCAGAGGGCGTAAGGAATCTAATCGTCCCAATCTCGATAACTCTCGGTCATTTTACTAGCGATGGCTTTGAGATTTTTATTGGTGGATTCGACTTCTCCATTGGTTTGGGATAGGTAGGGACAGGATTTGTGTCTTTGAATCTCGTACTCATCGATCAGTTCTGCGACCTCAGCTTCGAAACGTAGCCTATTATCTGATACTAGCTCATAGGGAACCCCGCATCAGTAGATGATGTTGTTTCGAATAAACTTTGCTACCTTCTTGGCATACAACATTGTGTATGACTCAACTTCAACCCATTTAGTGAAGTAATCAATGGTGACCAAGATGAACTCACGCCATTAGAAGCTTTGGGTGTGACTTTTCCTATGATGTGAATGCCCCATCTGGAGAACGGCAAGGGACAAATCATGTTGTACCATTATCAAGGAGGTAAGTGTTGGATATTGTCATTTGAGGCATCTTCAGACATAGGCGGTGCAATCCTGAACCATAGTCATCTAATAGTACCCTGGACGGATAATCTTCTTAGTCAGCATATGACCGTTCGTGTGGGATTCGCATTCCCCGTTGTGGATCTTCTGCATCATTTCTTCAATGTTAGCTCCTATGATGCAGTGCAAATGGGTTCCATCGAAGTTTCTTTTGAAAAGTGCTTTGTCGCAGATGATATACTGGGCAACCAGTTTGTGAAATATTGCACGGTCTTTCTTGTTGGTGTCTTGGGGATACCTACCGTGCTTGAGGAAGCAATAATGTCATAGTACCAAAACTCAGCCATATCAAAATCTTCCTTTATCATGAGTACGGGTATGATGATGACTTCGAATTTGATAATAAGGTTGATAGGACCAGCCCTTATTGTGAGTGTTATGGGTCCTAATACCTCTCTACGGGTAACATAGTAAGCACACACTACGACGAAAGTAAGAGTAAGATCACTGACCTTCAACCTCAAGTGATTGAAAGTTCTGAGCTGATAAACATTGAGGGTGGATCTGTTGTCAGCGAGTGAGAGTGGTACTGCCTTTCCCATCACTTCATTGGAGATGTTGAGGGAATAGTTTTAGTCAGGTTCGATCTTCAGAATTTCATCTTCGGAGAAAGAAAAGAGTCTAGTGGAGGCCAAGGACCCAACTAGGTTTACAACTTTTTGGGGAGTAGTGGAAGGAAGGACCGTGGGCCCGGTGAGAAGTTTTAGCATAGCATTCTAGTACAACTAGGAGGACATGAAAATCCCCGATAACGTGATGTTGGCTTGAGTCTTCTTGAGTTGGTCGAGGATTTTTCTCTCCTAAACGGCCATTTCTATCATGAAAAGTTTTTTGGCAACTCCCTTTCCTTTATCTGTTCTTAAGGACTGAGGATTCAGATCCTTGTAGTGTCTCCCTAATCTGGTCACATGGTTTACTGAGGCGGGGAAGAATAAGAGGCTCGTGTCTTCATATTTTTGGTTGAATGTCTATTTTACTAATTTCCCCCAATAGGTCTACCAAGTATATAATTTTGCACATGCTGATTACTGAACTGACATTTTTGTGACTTGATAAATCATCTGAGCTGTCAAATTCACCCCCCATCCGGTGGCGAGGATGCCTTCTTGCTAAGAGAAATTAATACGTTCAACAACCCTGATGGCTTCATCGTGTGAATCTTCTCACTCATCAGGGAGGTATAAGATTAAAGGGACCAATCGTCCCTGAAGCTTCAAAGCGGTGAGTAGATCAATAGTACTACAAATTTCACATGTCTGTCAAAATGCATCGGCCATAATCTCCACTACATCATCTAGACGGACTTCATCAATGGGTACCACCCAATTATCCGACTCCCAAGCCCATATTCATACTTTCATGAATACGCTACTGAATTTCTACCTATCGATGGTCATCTCGGTGGAAAATTTTAGCCCAAACTCCAGAAGTTGGTTCAAAACAACTAGTAACTCCATATTTTTCCCTTCAAATCGGGTACGAATGGCAATACAAGTCCTTGTAAGAAGTGATAGAGCTCGATCGATGAAAAAGTAGGGTGCAGGAGAAAATATGGGCAAACTTTGAGCGATTTGGGTGAAATATGGGTATGATGGGTGCTTTATTGGCCACAATCTTAGCGAATGGGTCAAATTCTGGGTCATTATTTAGAAAGATATCATTTGGATGGGTTATGAGTTGTATTGCATTTAGGATCTTTTGGTGGAGTGATGAGACACCGGTCAATCAAGCCTTGAACCATGTTTCTGTGATGGAAGCACTGGTCGGTAGTGTGGTTCGCAAATTGGTGAAAGCCACAATGGGAATCGATTTTAAAGTTCTTAGTGAGTGGGTTTTGTGGTGGATAGGGGTCCAAGGGTTTGATAAGGATTCGGCTTACTAAGACCTGGTAGACTTTGGATAAGGGAACATGAAACTCGATGTATTCCTTTCTGGCAGGATTAGGGCGGCTTTCAGGTGCCCAAGAGGTAGCAGGTTGGGAGATATTATTAATGGTTGAGATTGTATCACTCACAGGCTTCTCATACGTTTTGGGAATGAACTGTTCGGTCACCTTCTTCGGCTCGGCTTCTACCTTGGTAATATTTTCTTTAATTTTTACACCCGCTTCCCAGAGGGATCGAAAGTGTAGATAATACCGACCTCCCATAGTCGCTCGGATGTAGGGTAAGAAATTCTTTTTCACGATATTGACTTGGTCCTCCTCAGAGTGTCTATTGGTTATGGTAGCAGCTTTTTCTCTCCATCTCCCTCTAAAGCTACTGACTTTTTTCCCTGGGTTTTTCTTGAGAAGATCTAGATCACGACGTGTAGCCTCTAGTTCTTCAATGTACTTGTACCGAGACATGAATACCCAGACGAAATCTTCCCAAATACGGATTCTGGACTCTTTGAGGGATAGGAACCATCGGAGGGCGCTTTTTTTTAAACTCTGTTAAAACATCTGGGTCAATCTTCAGATGCACCAAGAAGGATCATGGTTCGATGATAACTACGAAGGTGTGCAATTGGAGGCCCGTTGCCCCGAACTTCTCGATAGAAGGCATCTTGAACTTGTATGGAAATCTTGCTTTGGGATAAGGAGACATATGGGTGTAGTCCATGTAGTTCCTGAATATCCTGACTTGGTCAAATTTCTTAGACAGCATTTTGAGGTCTTCCTTGACCTTATTCATTTCTTCCTTCTTAAGATCAGCAGGCACTGACAAGTTAGCACCTAGCTAGGCAAGGTTTGGCATGGGGAGCTAAGTTGGCCGCGACCCATTAGCAGGAGGGGCACGCGGAGAATGTTGATATTCTTCTGGGACCCAAACAGGCTCAGGAGCGGGTGGATCCATGGCACGAGAAAAGAGAACTTCGGGTTCTTTAGGAATCTGGACCCAATTTTGCTGCATCTCATGGAGCTCAATTTGAAGGTGTCAATCTTGGCATTAAGTTAGACTAAGACTGCCATCAGATCAAGCTGCACGTTCAGTGCTTGGTTGGCATTTTCCATAAAGAGTTGGCGAAGGTAGATTCCAGACTCAGATAAAGTATTAGAGGAATTGATGGAGCTTCGGGAAGGTTTGACCAAAGACCGAAGCCAATAGGGACCCAGGATAAGAATCGGGTATGCGATCGACCTGAGAAGGAAAAATGGTTCGAGTTTTATTTTTGAAAGAGGAAAGAAAAAATTACTTTTTGGTATTTTTTAAAAAGAGGAAATATATTTTTGGCATTTTGATAAAAGGAGGGAAAATATTTTTAGTATTTTTGATTAAAAAAAAAGGAAAAATATTTTTTGTACTTTTGATAAAAGGAGGGAAAATATTTTTTGGTATTTTGTTTTTTTGAGAAAAAATGAGGGAAAAAATTAGAGAAGAATCTCAACATCACTACACCAAATCTGTCGAATTATCACAGTCATTGACCTTGACAAGTTGGACTTGTCAAGGTCAATAACCGTGATAATTCTGGGGGTGACAAATTTTGTTGTCACGATCATTGACTGTGACAAGTTCGTTAGACTTGTTTCGGTCATGTCACGGTCCTTGACAAGTTTTGTCACGGTTAAGGATTGTGACAAGCCCGTGACAATGTTAAAAAAATTGTCACGGTCATTGACCGTGACAAGTTCATGACAACAATCCTTTGTCACAAAATTGTCACGATCAATGACTGTGATAATTCTTGACAGAATTGAAAAAATCTGCTGGCCAGTTTGGCCACTGCCACTGCCCAACAGTATATTTGTACCTGTTATAGCAACGTTGTACCTGTTTACGCATCATATATCCAAATAAAATAGAGATAATGCAAATATACATTCAAAATAGAGACAATATGCATCACGATATAATCCAAATATAATTCAAATGTACCAACTTAAAAACAAATCAATTCAAATAATGCACTACATGTCTTGGGTAAGGTTAAATCTGAGGAGGTGAGTAGGCCACACGATATACGAATTGACACACCCACTAATATACATCGTGCCCCATTGTTTGCGCAACCAGAATGGGGAGTTCTACTTCCCGGGTATCACATGCATGACGAGCACCTTGGACTCGATATCTTGAAGCTCACGTCCATGAACTAGTCCACCCTGAACGATATTCGGGTCCCTCAATCCCCGCCCTATCCACTGGCCATCAAATATGTCCAGTATAAACACGCTCGGCCAACCAAGTGTCGACATCGGTTGGTCGAAGGGAGCCAAATAAGGAAGTGGATCATCAAAGTTCGCACGTGTCGGCGATGAAGCAGCGAGATCTACATCCTCGTCATCCTGCACCTCGTCCTCCGGCACCTCCTCCTCCACCACCTTCTCCTTCCCTTTCCCCTTGCGTTTTCCGCCCAATGAATGTTTCATAAATGAGAACATATCTTGGACCGTCGCCTCCAAAAGGGACAGCTTCGCGTCATGCGAGTCCACCGTTTGAGCCAACCTGGTGTCGCTCGTTTCCAATCCGATGATCCTAGAATTGGCCACAAGCAAGCTCACCCCCCTTGTCCTCCCCTTGCGATCAGAACCAAGTACTTGGCTGAGTGCGTCTGTGGACAAAGATGCCTTGTCGTCATCAGACTGTGATTCATGCACTTCCTTAAGCTTTGCCTGAAATGACAAAAAGCACATGATTAGTAAAATAAGTTAATTAAAAATTATAACGTAATTAACAAAAATTAAATTGTCGGATTAATTAAAATCGTGGCCGCGATGCTCGGGGACACCTCCTTGTCCTTCCCCTTCTTCGTCCGAAGAGCCACATAAGTATCGAGCCTATGTGGCCTACCCCCAGGGCCACTCCCTGTCCCCTGAAATAAAATAAAGTAAAATTAGTATCGGCCTCGCAAAGTAATATAATGCAGAATAATATATTTCTTTAATTATAGAAAAATTAAATCTTACCGTCATCCTATGCTCCACCTCGGCGTAAGACGTCCGACCGGAGTAGTGCACGTCCATCTTTTTTAGCCGATTTTTCCTCCCCAATTGGTGAGATGCCAATTGTCGCTCCCCGATCTCATTGTCAACGAACTGTTGCCATTTTGCCAATGAGATCGGGTCTTTCGACGGGACGGATTCACGCATTTGGATAACGAACTCTCGTGTCTTCCCAAAGTACCGGGTTCACATATTTTTCTTCTACGTCTTGTGTTGCTCCCTCAATTGCTCCAAGACATAATCGCGTAGCTTTGGATCCAGGCTGAATTGTTCCTGTCCAACAAATACAATGTTAGTTGAGAATAAATATAAACATAAATATAAAATGAAATTGAAATCAAATTGAAATTGAAATATTCATGTAAATATAAATATAAATATAAATACATTACATGTAGTACCACCCAAACAGCTAACTTGAGCTCATATGGCACCTACTTCCAACTAATGTACCCCGGGCCGATGATCGTCTTTACCAGCTTAAGGGATCTCGCTAATAGCCCTGACTTGTTCTCGATGGGCATCCCAATTTGCCATATTTGGGGAGCCTAGGGGCCGAGGAGCCCTCATCGCCTCCGCTACTACCGAGCCCAAACGACATCATCATAACCAGCATCATCATCCTCGCCTTAATACCTGAAGGAGACATTTTCTGTAAACAAATGTTATTAGTACAAATTAAAATGAATTATAAGAAGACATGCAAATATTTACAATTACTACAAATAGAAATGAATTGTTACTGTTAAACACCACAATTCTGAATTCCAAAACAACAGCATCTGGCTCATAATATCTACAATTACTAAAAATCTGAAACATCCCCACCCCCACCCCTAATGCCCACACACACGCACACTACACAAGAGTGAAAATGATAAAGTGCAAATCAATTAAAAGCATTAAAAATGGATGTTTCAGTACAAATTGGAATATTTATTACAAATTGAAAAATTATTTAAAATTCGGGCTATCATAAAAAATGGATTGATATTCGGTAGGAGCAGCCAAGCCATCCACACTACTATTTAGACGCTTTGGCGCGTGTTGGACAATTGACCACGGCTCGTTGTTGATATACTCCGAGTAAAACACTTGGTTAACCGTTTGAAATGCACAAACAAACGGCTCATCGCTCACGTGGTCGTTGCTCTTCAACTTGGACAAGTCAATCATGATCAAATTGGTGACATGATTAAATTTACAAGCATTTTTATTCTCAACTCTTACCCAGTCACAGTAAAATACAACCTCTTTGAAGCTTATATAATCCAATTCAAATATATTTTGGATTACACCATAGTAAGTCATCTCAGCTTCAACGATGTTTTTATCTTTTGCGCTCACTCAAAAGAAAGTAAGAGCCTTGTACGAAATGCCCGAGTTATGTACATTTGTACTTTCCTCGTACACTTTTGCGCCAAAAATGTAATCGTTCAGTCGATACTTTTTGTACTCTTGTGCCATGAACAAGGTCCAGTGGCTAGATGAGCAAGCGTTGATGTCGCATCACCCGTCTTTAAGAGCTGAGAATATAAATAAATTAATTATATTAATTGTAAAATTTGAGTGTAATGTAACGTTATATAACGACCATTTTCATTATAATTACCTCTTGTGTCAACCACAGCCTAAATTCGCTGTCTGATTATTCTATTGTTTTTCGTCTTTTATTGTTCTCACAGTGAAAGTGCGGAAGCCCCCAATTTTTAAATTCAAATATAATGAAATGGTTCAAATTTTAATTTTTCAAAATTTATTTAAAATTTTCTTTTCTTAAAGAGAACAAACCAACTTATGAAAAAATTAAAACTAAATGAAAAGTGAAATTAAACTACACACACAATTTTCATTTAGACTTAAACACACATTAATCCAATTCAAGTTAAACTTGCATGCTATCAAGATAAAGTAATTTTGCACTTGAATTAAATTGAACATACCCAAACATTAAATTTTCACCAAATTAAATAGATTTTGATTTTGAACTAATTTTATCTTTTAGTCCTAAGCATGCATCTAGGTGATATAGCAAGATAAAATAAATATCAATCGCACTACGCCGGATGTACGAGGAAAACCCAAATGGGAAAAACCTCGGATGGCCCTAGCCACGAATTCACTAAGTATGGTAGTTTTTACAAAGACTCGACACAAGAGGACTTACACAAACTGACTTGAGTCCGTCCAAGCCTTGACGCGCTCCTTCGGTCTTCAACCTCCGCCTAGTGTATAACCGTGGACTCCTACACAGTCTCGAACTCCATCGATGGGGCTATGGTCACCGTCAACCCACACGCGAAGCCTTTCTTCGAGTGAGAACACCGCAATAAACTTTTCTCCTTTTGGGGGGTAGAGAAGAAGCCAAAATCTCTTCTTGTTGGTGTAGAGAAAACCAGGTGCCAAAAGTCTCCAAGCAATGATATATCAATAGGTACTTGGAATAAACTAAATAAATGGGTGTGTATGTAATTTTTGATGAGTTTAATCCATAAAAATCAAACACAAAACATGGAACTTTTTCTTAAAAGTTTTGCTCTCAAAAGACTCTTAGAATGTGAAAAAGTTGTCTTCAAAAAGTTAGTTCCCGCACTTAGGAAGTATGTCAAAAAGGAAGTGGGGTAAAGTAGTGGAAAAGTAGAAAAAACTGGCTTGAAACTGTTCCCGCTGTTTTTCGTTAGAAATCTCGTTCGAACGAGACTTCTAACGAAGAGACAGAAAGGAAAAAAAAATTCTCGTTTGAAAACTCGTTCGAACGACTTCTCGTTCGAACGAGGTCGTTCAAACGACCTATCTAACGATATCTTAGGTCATGGTTCTAGATAATTTCGATACGAACGCGTGGCCGCCAGTTTCGTATCATTCTGATTTTTTTTGGATTTGATATGATTTTTCTACTGAAAGGTGTCCGAGAACAAAATATTTAGAACTATGAATTCAAAAAAAGTTTAACAAAAAAATACTAACACCCAAAATAAATTTCTAAAATACACCCAATAAATAATGTTCCAAGCTCCTATATATATATATTAAAAATGCATTCATACCTTAGGAGCAATGGAACCATGTTGATGACGTAGAAACGAGGCACAACACACACGGCATTTGATGAATCTTTAATATCTTGGCCACTACGTCTTCAACAAACACGTCATAGGCTTGAATGGATAAACTTGAACTCTATCCTATGACTCAAATGTTTTTGTCCGGAATTGAGCCAAAACTACAAAGGACTCAGTTGGAAATTTGTGTCCTTACACACAGGCTTCATATTTTCTGCATATTACAAAATTAATCATGTATAAAATAATCTAAAATAATGTTAAACATTATAATAATCGAAACTTACTTTTTCCATTCTTTGACATCTTCATGTGTGTCAAATAGATAACAAGTTACTTGTTCATGTTGCAAACTCGTTAATTTCACTCGTTTTCCCATCACATGACCACCATCATCGACGAACTCATCAGTGTCATCAACGGTGGTCGAGTCAGGCATATATTCCAGAGTATATATTGATGACTCCACGGTGATGTATTCCTCTGCAATTGATCCTGCAATGTATCGCATATTCTTGACATAATCTTTAAAAACTTTCATCAATTTTTCAAACGGATACATCCACCGATATCTAACAGGACCACAAAGAGGTTCCTCGTCGCATAGGTGTACCAACAAGTGAACACTTATGTTAAAGAATGTTGGGGGAAAGTACTTCTCCAACACACAAATCGCTTCGGTCACCGCCAATTTTGCGGCCACTATGTGTTCTCGATTGACTACCTTCTCACACAAGATTGAGAAGGTAATACTAATTTGCATAATAGCCCTCCGTAAATCCTTGTGCTTGAAGAAGTAGTGCTTAAACAATAAAGGAACCAATTGCATGATCACATGCTAATCGTGGGACTTACACTTATGTAAATCATGAGTAGAATAATTCACAATCCTTTGCAAGTTGGACGCAAAATTAGATCGCCCCTTCAAATTATATATTGTGTCTAAAAGAACCTTCCTTTCCCCACTCGTCAAAGTAAACACACCAGGGGGAATTATTGTCCTTCCCTTACTATCTTCTTTCAACCATAGTTGTGGCTTAAGTTTCAACGATTTAAGGTCTTTTAGTGCATTTTAGCCATCCTTCGAATGACTCCCCCCAAGGCAAGTGCCCACAATATGTTCAGCGAAGTTCTTCTCTGCATGCATCACATCCAATACGTGGCGCACCAGGTTATTCTTCCAATAAGGCAAGTCAAATAAAATTGACCTCCTAGACCATGCCTTTCTTGTCTCAGTTTCATTCCCAGTTGGGGTCTTCTTATGCTTGACATTCTTAAATTTGGGATTCTTACCTGGCATATTAAGGCCACATTCAGAAGATTTACTTTCAATTTCTAAACTCGAAAGTTGTCTCGGCGGTAGCCTATGTTCAACCCCGCCTAATAAAAAATTAGAACCTTTATCAAATCTGAAACTATGAGTCGGGTGTAAAAACCTCCTGTGGCAATGGTATACATTTTTTGAGCTAAAGGATATACGAAGAGATTCAGTCTCCTCTTCACAAATAGGATACCCCAAATAACCATGTACTATACAACCAGATAATGTCCTATAAGCTGGAATATCATGAATTGCGCACAACCGAATAATGTCCCATAAGCTGGAATATCATAAATTGCGCACAACAACATAACTTTCAGCGTTTCTCAAACAGTCAAATGATTTCACACCCTCTTCCCACAACTCATTTAATTCTTCTACCAAAGGAGCCAGGTAGACGTCGATGTCATCACTTGGTGCCTTTGGCCCAGGTATCAATAAATCTATCATTAAAAATTCAGGTCTCAAACACTGTGAAGGAGGGAGGTTGAGTGGGGCTAGGATCACTGGCCATACACTATGATTAGTGCTTATATTTCCAAATGGATTGAAACCATCTGTTGATATAGCCGAACGAATGTTGTGTTGTTCTCGATCAAAATCAGGATACTCATAATTCATCCTCCTCCAGGCTGTAGAATCAATAGGATAACGCATGATATTATCCCCTACTTCTGCCCTAGCATGCCAAGTCATTGCCTCCACTATCCATGGTACTGCGAAAAATCTCTTTAATCTAGGCCCAACGGGAAAATACTTCAATACTTTTTTAGGCACTTTTGAGCTTGTGCCTTCCTTACTAGTAGATTGGACATATCTAGGCTCATCGCATACCGAACAACGATCGAGATTTTCATACTCCTTTCGGTATAGTATGCAGTCATTAACACAAGCATGAATCGATTTATACTGCATTCCCAAACCTTTCAAACTATTCTTCATAATATGATAGCTATTTGGAAGTGTATTGTCCTTGGGTAATAAGCCCTTCATCCATTTTAGAATTCCTATCACGCTATTGCCAGACAAACCGTACTGCGTCTTTAAACTGTGCAAATCAACCAAGGCATGTAAAGTTGTTTGATCTTTCTCACAGCCAGAGTATAATGGTTGGGTCGCCTTAAATTTTAAACTTAAGTAGTCATCGTCAAGTTTTATCGTGATATCTTCACAAGCACTTGAACCTTCTACATCATCAGTAACCTCATTCTCCTCTGCTTCATAAACTCCGTACGCATCATCAACTAAATCCTCTTACATATTATGATATATGTCGTCCCCTTTTACATCTATTCTACTTATTGAAGGTTGTTATGAAGGTTGGTCGGGGACAAAAGGAACTTTCAATTCACCATGAAAACTCCAAAATCGATAATTATCTGGCATACCCGATCTTAACAAATGTAGTTCAACTGTTTTCCACTCAAACACCTTACCATTCTTACATCTAGAACACGGATACGGAAACTCTTCATCATTATGACATCTCTTTGTGTATTTCACAAATTCGTTAGTACCTCTGTGAAACACATCCCCCATTCTATTTGTCTCACCCATCCACTCTTTATATTTCGGATATCCCATCACAGCTACCACAACTAATTACCTATTAAAGGTAAACAAAAGTTAGATTTATAGTATGTTTCATTTAATTATGTCTTATTTATATTCTATTTTTAAATTTCAAATTCAAATTCAATTTATAATAGAAATTTATATTTCCTCCATCTCCTCTAAAGGGTGAGTGGTCCTATCCCATTCAAGACCGCATTTTTATGTAATATAATTAATTACTCATGCACATTGTTACGATTTGAGAAAAATTCGGCTGCATATCCCTGTAGTTCTCCAAGTACACGACGTAGATTGACAAGTGTGAGTGTTATTTCAATTGCTCAATTGAAATAACAGTCACACTTTTCAATCTAGTATGTACCCAAAGAACATTAGGATACGACTGCAGAACTTCCTCCAAAAGTCACAACTTTAAGCCACTAAGAATATTATACAGAAATTATGCAGTCCCAAACTGTCCAAACGGGACAATTAAAGAGATCTCATTACAGGGGTAATGACTCTCGAACGGGTCTAAGGGCTAATGAATGCGTACGCATAAGAACTAGAAAGCTAGTATCTATGCGCACTATATGTAATTTCAAGTATTTTCATTTAATTATCATACTATATAGATATTGTTCGATATACAAAGTAATTTTCAAAAAAAGTTGAAAAATCCCACCACCATATGGACAAAAATCCAGTGGTCATGCCACTTTTAAAATTAACCAACCCAACATCGATCCACTATAGTCCAACAGCAACGTCAACAACAAATGTGTATCCCGTACTCCTTCTAATTCATCTATTCAATTAATTATTTTCATCAATTAAACTAACAATTAAAGTATACAATTATTAATTTACTAATTTACAATGAGGGGAAATCCTACTTTCATAATTAATCATATATTAATTTACTAATTTACAATGAGGGGCAATCATATATTAATTTACTAAAAAAATTAATAATCAATCAATTCATTTACAAGGGACACTACGCACAAACACGCACACTACACACATATATACACGCACGCGCACATACACACACACACGTAGCCCCCCACCCCTACCCCACCCACCCACCCATCCCTGCCCCTACCCCCCACCCCCTTCCCCCACCACAAACACACACAAATAGCCCCACACCCTCCCCACCCCCCACCACACACACACGCACACGCACACACACCCTGCCCCACCCCCTTCCCCCGCCACACACACACACACAGCCCCACCCCCACCCCACACACATATATATAAATGGAAGAGAGAGAGAGAGAGAGAGAGAGAGAGAGAGAGGGAAAAGGAGGGAAGAAATCGATGGGGAAAAAAGGAGGGGAAAGGGTTTTTTACTGGGAAATTTATCACGGACATGTCACGGTCCTTGACCGTGACAATATTATAGAATTGTCACGATCAATGATCGTGACAAGTCTTTGTCACGGGCTTGTCACAGTCAATGACCGTGATACAAAATGCGTGTTTTTTATCACGGTCAATGATCGTGATAAGGCTAGCCACTGGAAGGGTGTCAATTTACCCATTTTGGTGTAGTCCATGATTACTATTATTTTTATGTTTTCACTTGTATCAGGTTTACCTAAATGCAAAAAAATTTCGGACAGGACCCGAGACTGGGAAAATTGGGTTTGAAAAATATGTAAGACATGGTTTGACTTTTTTCCAGGTTCTTGGATAACGTCCTGTTTTAAAAAACGGCGAAATAGCACAAAAATTTGAGCGATATGCCGACCCGATATTTCGACAGAGTTTCGTGTAGTAATCCACAAACTAAATATGAGTGCCCTAAGTTTGACGCCTATATGAGGTTTATCCAGTTTGTTGGGCTAGTGGTACGGTTCCCCCATTTGGCATGACTTCCAAGATATTCTTCTTGCTTTTGAGGGCAATCGGTACGTGTGAAAAAGTCATTTGATATACCTGAGTGTACATGAATTGCCGCACTATATACCTCGTGGTGATAATACGTGTGAGAGCTAATTTGGTATACTCGACGTACGTGAATGAGTTCCCTGCTATATACCTCCTGTCGTGAGTTCGGTCAAGCGATACGATGAGGGGGGGACCGTTCTATATATGTCGAAGGTACCAGGCTAATGGAAGGTGAGAGTCATATTTCTTAGGCTAACTGCGACCCGCAGGACTAGCGCCCATCACAAAGTGACCCCCAATATGGGATAAACTTTTGGACAATATTGCAATGCTCTTGGTGATGTAGTGTGCAAAATGCAAGCTTTTTAACTAGTATATTATAGAGAGAGTATTTTATTTGGCATGATGAGCAAAAGACACTATACTAATGGGGAAGAATGTATTAGTATCATGAAAAGCAAATATAGCATAGAGCATGAAGACTCTACACTGAGCATGGATACATGTGAGTCAGTGATATGTGAATGTCTACGGGTGAGTGTGTGGTAGCGAGCGTAAGTATGGATCAACTACAAGTGGCGTGTGATATGTGTAAGTGATCATGGATATATACAAGCGTGATAAGTGGAGGTGCTTCTAGTGAAGCCTAAGCATAAATATTCTAAGTGGCGTGTGAAATATGTGGGTATAAGTGATCCTATATATAGGTGTAAGTAGTGTGAAGTGTACATGGGGGTATATACAAGTGTGTGAAGTGAAAAGTGATATATACATGAGGTAGATATGTACAAGGATTTATAGAGGAAGAAGGGAACATAAAAATAGGTAGGTACGTAGCCAAGCATTATTCGATGTGGGGGATAAAAAAATTCTAACATAAAAAAATAATGAGCATAACACAAAAAAGACTTAATATTCGATTGAAATGTTTTGGAACGGTTACAATTACAATTGACCTCGACGAATTTTCATTTTTTGAAAACTTTGAATGATAAGATCATCATCTTTTCATCAAAAACATCTTTTTCGACATATACAATCATAGTACCATCCATCCATTGATCTTTCATCATATTGCGCAACGAAGTTTTTACGATGTTCATAGCCGAAAATGCTCTCTCCACGGATGTCGTTGCTACGGGTAAGATCAACGCCAAGGTCACAAGCAAATACAGCAATGGAAACACCTCATTTTTCTTTGTATCGACCTTTTTTTTGCGAGAGAAGAAATTCCATTTAATACTTTAAAGGGAAGACTAGATTGCATATCAAGAATATAAGTTCCAAGTTACATATCAAGTTCAATGAGTTTGTAGCTTGAAAATTCATTTGGATATAATCGGGCAAGACGAATCAACTTTTCCTTATCAAAAGCAATGAATGCATTATCGGGACAAAGATATGCCACACAAAGAAAAAAATTGGAATTCACCTCATTAAAACGACCATTTAGCTCTTGAAGTTTCAAATCGATGACCGCACAAAATAATTCAACACGATAACGATGCTAGTTAGTCTTCTTCGCCACTTTACGTTGTGATTATTTTTTTTGGCAAAGAATTCATCATTCATATTGAGTACTTCAGTTTCATATTTCTCACAAAAGGAAGATACTTCATCAAGCCATAAGTCCCATCCATCATCCCTCATCATTTGTAATCGTTGCTTACATACCCGAACTAAAGACATGGCATTCACAATATCTTGATCTTTCCTTTGCAATGCCTTTGATAATTCATTTGCAAATCCCAACACATTTTCATCAAAAGCATATTAAAAACAAAGTAAAAAATATGTATCGAATCCATAGCTACCCGTGCCTCATATATATGATCTTGCTTAATTGCATCCACTTCTACAATCTCAAGAACACCAATTAGGGAGGAGAACATGGTAATCAAGCTAACTAAAGTGCCAAAATGTGAGCCCCAATGAGTGTCACCGGGACATTGTAGAGAGATACTTTGATTTTTTTCCTTTCCTACTTTGAATCTCACCTTTGTCAATTGCACTACTAATCTTTTCAAGTTGTTGCTCACGAAGAATATCACGATGTTTACACGAGGCTCCAACTAGATTGACAACACTTGAAACCAACGTGAAAAGAGTCATAATATCATCGTCTTTCTTTGCCACTGCAACAATATCCAACTGTAATTGGCGAGCTACATTGCTACATTTCTCCCAATCTTAGTAGGTGATGTGTATGTTGAGACAAATTTTCTTTTAAAATAATTCTCCATGATTTAACTGTTAAAACACAAAATTCAACCATAAAAAATTCAGTCCTAAAATTCAACCATAAATTTCAACGATAAATTTTAGCAATTTTATCCCTAAAATACACCAATTAATAAGTAATAAATTTCAGCAATTTTATCCCTAAAATACACCAATTAATAAATTTCAGCAATCATAGAATAATATTTATATATAGAAAATTAAATAATAAAGTTAAACTCTTACAAATGTCGCTACTCTTAAATTTCAGCAATCATAGCCGCTACTTGTTTGTTGCTGCTTCAACTTACAAATGCTGCTTCAACTTACAATGAGAAGAATGCATACTAATTTAATGGAAGAAGAATGGAGTGGAGAGAAGCTATTGAGAGAAGAAGATAATGGAACTTGGAAGAAAAAGGGGAAGGGTGGAAATGGCGTGGGTTTTATCAAAGTGGGTGTCCTGCTGTTTCAATTAAGGTTGTAAGTTAAAGGTTTAAGATATTTGTATTTCTTACCCTACTTTTTATAAAAAATCAGTTTTTACCTACAATTTTTTTTAAAAAAAAACCATGGGGGCTCAAGCCTCCACATGCCTCTGCCTATGCAGATAGATGCATACGCACACATGTAGACAATAATAACACCCATGTAAAAATAGAGTCTAGTCCTCAAATAATGCAATTCATTCCCCAGCAGAGTCGCCATTGTGGCCATCCCAAGGGGTCGGTATTCAAAGGTAGATCCCCCATTCCTTCCCCTTTTTTTGACGTGCGTAAAGGATTGCGTCCTTTATCGGGGCGCTCGGTTGTCATTGATGTGGGGTGATATGTATAGAGATAGAGTCGCCAGCCTATTTTACACAAAATAGACAAAAAAAAATGTTGTCGCCTCAAGAGAACGACATCAAAGACATACTGATGCTTGCGAAACCGATATTTCAAGGATCTGGGGACTATGTTATGGAATGGGAAGGTGTTAAGCACCCATCCCGCCCTTTCGATCTCTCATGGGCATGTGTTATTCTTCTCCTTGAAAATCTGTTACTAAAGCCGTTTATTAAAAATAAACTATTTAAGTAACTCCGGACAGTTTTTTGAAGAAACACTTTTCTTAAAAACCAAAACTATTTGAACACAAGATGTGTTTAATAAAACAGTATGTACGAGATCTATTCAAGATTTGACTAACAGGTTTATAAAACAGTTTAAACAAACTTTAAACTCAGCACAACCAAGAATGATATTAGAAGATGTAGTAAGATTAAGTTCACGATTTTTTACGTGGTAAAACCTCACCAACTGAGGAAACATCCGCGACTCCCTCTACGATGTAAAATAAAAAATCCACTAAAACAAATTTACCAGTTACAAACTATATAACTAACATGCATACAACTCAGACCTATATAAGTTTAGGAATGTACCCTCTGGTATCGTATCCTTCTAACTTCTCTGCAGTTCTGATTGTTGATGTTGTTCTCTCAGTTTGTTAACTTCTGATTTGTTCCAGCACTTTACGTCGACTCTTGTTCACAAGATCTTATTGCCAACACTTTTTGTGTGGTAGGGTGAAAGTGTTTGTGGAGGTGCTCTCTAACACATGCATGCACACACACACACACACTTATTAAGTACAAACAGTCCTAACAAATTACATATAAGGCTATATGCAGTGATTTTTCTTTTTCTCTCTTCTCACAAAACTTTAACCCTTTTTGACCTTTAAATCAATCCCAGAATCCACGGATATCTTGCTCAGAAGACGTATCAAGATCTTAATCAATCTCAGAGTTTCGAAAAGACTTTTGAGATTGAAAACCTCCAAGTGTGATTCCAAACTAGGTCAAAGGTTTAGTTTTAAGAGAACTAGAAACAGAAAACATTTATTGTTGATTTCAAAGTTAAAAACAATTTTCAGAAAAGAATCAACTATATATTTCTCAAGATGAGAAATAAACCATGCAAATCTAAGTGTGATGTAACATGTAGAACATAGATCTGAAATTTCTATGAAGAAGAAAATAGATCTAAGTAAACAGTTTAAGTTGGGAACAAGATCTAACGAACAAGAGGTTACAGCAACAAAACCAATAACACAAATATCTCTCAAAAACTCAAGAACACTCAGGGTAGTGTTTTGGATATGTAGGAGTTTTAGAGGAGTGTTTGGTTTGAAAGAGGCTTGACGAACAAGGATTAGGGTTAGGGTTTCTAACTCTCTCTCTCTCTGGTTTTTCTCTTCTCTCTCTTTTCTTTCTCTTCTCTCTACTCTCTCTTTTTTTACTCTAAAAAATGAACTGGCCAAAAGTCTTAGACGATTGAGAGGAGGGTTTCTTTTATAGGACGAAGAGAAGGATCGAGAAGATGGTTAAAAAACAAGGTTCAGGATTGAGTCAAGCTGGATTGACTTTGATCCAAGGGCTCACAGTACGCGGTGATTAAAATTCACCTGATTGGTTCAAGAGGGATGCACAGGGATTACCAAAGAAAGCATGCAGATCATTGATAAGGATTGATCCAACGGTTGTAAGCATACGCGATTATATACTCACTAAAGAAACACAAAATGCACCAATCAGCAAGCAACAGGTGTTGATCAATTAGGCGATATAAAACGCGCGTCAAAAAATAATTACAACCATACCCTGAATTCTTTGCCGCTTTTGGTTTCTACCCAAAGCAACTTTAAGCCAATAAACCCATTAAACCATAATTGTAGATTGAACCCACAAACTTTTAAAACTAAGTTTTAATTAATAAAACCTTTATTAAAAAAAATGTTTATAAAATCCCAAAAAATATTTAAAAATCAAATTTAGGGATATAAACATACTCAACATATGTACACACATTAATATGCAATATGACATGTATATGATGCATTCTACTGTGTGTGAGTGTTGGTAATTTGGTCTAGATCACTACAAGATAGATTAATGAAATAGCAAACGAATCTCTGAGGTTCTTTGGTTTATAGGATAGACATAATTTTGTCACAATTTCCAAACTAGATGAACACTTATACAATATAGACTCAAGTGAGTCAAAAGTATAAGGGCTTCAATCTCCCCCTTTGGAAATATGAGACAAAATCTCCTTTGAGTCGTCTAGAACTCGTAGGGTAACAAAAATAAGAAAAACCTATTCCTATAAAGATTCTATCTACCCAAATCCTAGAAAACAAAAGTACATAACTCAACTATTTACAATTGAATACCCTATTACATCAGTTAAGAATAAATGTACAAAGACCTGCAATGAATCACTAAGATCAAGTTGTTTAGCATATATACAAATATACATAGAGACTCAAATTTCTCCCCCATTTTGTCTCAAATGGATAAAGGGAAAAAACTTGGATAAACAGCAAAGATATTACTTAGCACAAACCATACCAATAGATTTATGCAAGGAAATGAATCTATTATAATCTAGAGGTTTGGTAAACATATCTGCGAGTTGCAAATCAGTAGGAAGATAATTGATTTCTAATTCCTTAGTTTCAACCAATTCGCGTATAAAGTGATATATTATTTTTATGTGCTTTGTTCGCGAGTGTTGAACAGGGTTTTTAGAAATATTAATCGCACTTTGATTATCACAATAAAGATGCAATTGGTTTTCTTGAATACCATAATCACTTAGCATTTGTTTAAGCCACAATAATTGAGCACAACAGCTGCCAGCGGCTATGTATTCAGATTCAGCTGTTGAGAGTGATGTTCAGTTTTGTTTCTTACTACTCCATCCTACCAAGTTATTACCTATATAATAACATGCTCCTGATGTGCTTTTACTATCATCAGTACACCCAGCCCAGTCAGCATCAGTGTACCCAATTATAGTGCTTAGTGTGTCACTAGTGTACCAAAGTCCTAGATTTAGAGTGCCTTTTACATATTTAACGATACGTTTAACAGAATTCAGATGGCTCTCTTTAGGGTTATTTTGATATCCAGCACAAATACACACAGCATACATAATATCAGGACGCGAGGCAGTAAGGTATAACAAGGTTCCTATCATACTACGATATAGAGTAGGATCTATGGATTTTCCAGTTTCATCTTTAGAAAGTTTTATCGTAGTACTCATGGGTGTTCTAGCATCTTTATCACTCTCAAGGCCAAATTTCTTTACTATCTCTAAAGCGTACTTAGATTGCGATACAAATAATCCTTCTGAATTTTGTTTGACCTGGAGACCTAAGAAAAATTACAACTCCCCCATAAGAGACATTTGAAATTCCTTATGCATAATTTCAGAGAAGGATTTTACTTCTGAGGGAGAAGTTTATCCAAAGATAATATCGTCAACATAAACTTGAGCAATAATGATGTGTTTGTCAAAATGTTTGACAAAAAGGGTTTGATCATTTCCACCTCTTTTGAAACCTTTATCTAAGAGGAAACTGGAAAGACGCTCATACCAAGCTCTAGGAGCTTGTTTAAGGCCATACAAAGCCTTTTTAAGACGAAATACATGATTTGGATATTGAGGGTCAATGAACCCTTTAGGTTGTTCTACATAGGTCTCTTCAGTCAATATTCCATTAAGGAATGCAGATTTGACATCCATTTAGTAAAGTGTAAAATGCACGTGGCAAGCTATAGCAAAGAGCAGATGAACAGATTCTAAACGAGTAACAGGAGCAAAAGTCTCGTTAAAATCTATTCCTTCAATTTGAGAGTATCATTGAGCAACTAATCTAGCTTTATTTCTAATTATTATCCCATTTTCATCAGACTTATTTTTAAAAATCCAACGTGTGCCAATAACCTTTTTGTGATCAGGATGAGGAACAAGATACCAAACATCATGAATGACAAATTGAAGAAGTTCTTCCTGCATAGCAGAAATCCAGTGAGAGTCATTTAATGCCTCATTTACATTCTTTGGTTCCACTAGGGAAACAAAACATGCATAATGTGCATAATTTCTAAGTTGGGATCTTGTACGCACTGGCTCACTAGGGTTACCAACTACGTTGTTTATGGGATGATCTTTAGAAACCCAGTTAGGTACTTCAGGTATCTCAATTGGTAATGAATTATCTATTTCAGAAGAGTCATTTTCTAAAGTGTTTGTAGGCTCTTCCTCAATAGTTGATTCACCAGTCTTGTTCTCTACAGTAGTGTCACTCACAATTACATTTATGGATTCCATCAAGGTTTTAGTGCGAAGATTATACACTCTATATGCTCTACTGTTAGGCGAGTATCCTAGAAATATAGCTTTATCTCCCCGACTCTCAAATTTGGACAAGTGTTCCCTATCTTTGCAACATAACAAGTGCTACCAAAGGTTCTAAGGTACTTAAGATTAGGCTTTTTATTATACCAAAGTTCGTAAGGAGTCTGTTTGGAATTCTTTCTGAGATAGACCCTATTTATGATGTGACACTCAGTACGAATAGATTCTACCCAAAAGTATTTAGGCAAATTTTTGGCATGTAACATAACATCTGCCATCTCTTGAAGGGTACGATTCTTTCTCTCGACAATTCCATTTTGTTGAGGAGTCTTAGGAGCACTAAACTCATGTTTGTAACCATTATAGTCACAATACTCTATTATACCAGTATCTTTGAATTCTCCTCCTCTGTCACTACGGATTCTATTTACTTGAGTGTCCTTTTCATTTTCAATCCGAAGAAGTATTTTTAGGAAAGTTTGAAAAGTTTCAGACTTTTGTTTTAAAAAGGCTACCCAAGTAAATCTGGTGAAGTCATCAACCATAACTAAAATATAACTGTGTCCACAGAGACTAACAGTTTGGGAGGGACCCATTAGGTCCATATGTATGAGCTCCAAGGGATTAGAGGTAAGAATATCATTAACTTTATTATGAGGTGCCTTAGCAATTTTACCTTCCTGACAGGAACCACAGACAATGTTAGGAATGGGTTTGATTTTAGTAACTCCTCTAACTATTTCCTGAGAGGTCAGCCTACTAAGATTATCGTAATTTATATAACCCATTCTGTTATGCCATATCTCGTTGTCATCCATTCTGGCAACATTAATGGTTTCAGAATTGTTCATGACAGTATAGCAATTGTCAGGAGTTCTGAATCCTGTAATTATGCATTCACCTTTTTCATTTAAAATTTTGCAATTGTTCTTTGAAAAGGTGACAGTATGATCTGAGTCACAAAATTGCGAGATACTAAGTATATTGGCCTTAAGACCTTTAACTAGAAGGACATTTTCAAGAACAGGAAGTCCATCTTCTTGGAGAGTTCCTTTGCCTATGATTTGAGATGATACTCCATCACCAAAAATAACTTTTCCACCAGTAAAGCTGGTTTTATTTAAGAGTTTTGTATCATCACCAGTCATGTGCTTAGAACATCCAGAGTTTAAATACCAACCAGATGATGTGTGCTCAGCTTTTAAAGCAGTAACAACAATGTTACACTTCATCTGGGGTAATAGATCATCTTTTCTAACCCAAATTGCTCTAGTTTTCATTTTGCACCTATTAGCTCTCAATTAATAAAATTTGCGAGCATTCGATTTTTGTTGAAAAATATTTTGCGCATGATTTTGAATTTTATGAAAGACTTTATCATTTGGTTTAGAAAGATTTTTAGGCATCCTTCTAGGGAATGTTCTTTTAGGTTTGGTCTTTCTCTTCCTATAATTAGAGTTTTTGTCTGGTTGTCTAGGAAGTATATAATTGTTGCGGCTTCTCCTAGAATAGTTAAAATTCTGATAGATAGGAGGATTACAGACAGGTTTAACTACTCTCCTAGCATAGCAACCATCAAAAGAGTGACCGTATATGTCGCAGTAGGAGCAATAAAGATTGCTCAAAATTGGGGTCTCCTTAGGAAAGTCTCTAAACAAAGGTTTTGAGGAATTATGAGGTTGAACTCTATTCCTAGGTAATACAGGTTTGAATGTAGATTCACTCTTCCTCATACAGGGGCAGATGTATTTAGCCTTAGGTGAACTTACATGTTTAGAGCAACTTGATTCCCCAATGTTAAAATTTTGATGTTTTGAATCAAACTCAGTTTTCAGGAAATGAAAATCTGGGCATGTTTCAATAGGTCTTTTACCTCCTGACACAAACTTGATAGGTTCAAACAATTTTGTTTGTGTCTTCAAATTGGGGCAAAATCCTACTCCAGTTCAATCATCAGAATTGGTTTTAGAATCAACAACAAATTCATCAAAACAGTTTGAATTATTTTCAAATTTTGTAAATTTTTTGAAAATAGTTGCTGTCTTTTCTTTGGTTTGTACTTTGTTCCAATTCTAACAATGTCCCTTTATATTTCTTCTCCAGAGTTTCATTTGTTTCAGTCAAAATTCTGAGTTTTTCATCAAACATTTTGATTTCACTTTCATGATTTAAAAATTGGGTAGTATACTCTTCAGCGTTCAGCTTGACCATCAGGCTTAGATCTTCTAACTTTTTGGTAAGATCTTTCATAATTTTTTCTAGTCTAGTGCTTTTCTTGAGAGTTTTAGCGTAAAGTGTGTGAATATCTGGGGGGGTCTTCATTGTCTGAGTCGCTAAGTGTAGTGTGTGAAGTGACCCCTAAGGCTTCATTATTTGAACTCACACACCCATTGACATCGTCATTATCGCTTTCCCTTTGACTCACACACCCCGAAGAAGAGATAGCAATATTCTCAGTAATCAAAGCATCTAAACCAGTAACATCAATATTCAAAATATCAGACATAGAATTACTAGATTCATCCTCACTAACAAGCACAGGAATATCATCATTATAGATAATCTTGGCAAAGAAAGACATGCAAGGGTCAAAAACATCAGATGACTCAGGTTCCTCATTTTCAGAGTCACTTGAATCATCCCATGTTTTGCAAATGTTGGCTCTAGAGTGTTTGTTTTGAGTGTTCAAGTTAACTCTACAGTCTTATGCAATGTGTCCTAGTTTACCATATCTATAACATTCAGTCTTCTTAAGGTCTCTGTTAGGTCTAATGTGAGAGTCCTTGTGATTTTTGTCATGGCTTTTCTCATGAGGTCTGTGATTAAAGGGAGTTGGATAATTTAACTTGCCTTGCTTATTTACCATGTTGTTTCTAAACTTAATGATTTTCTTAAACTGTTTTGACATTAAGGCAATCTGATTGTCCAAGCTCTCTATATTGCATTCCTCATCAGAGTCATCATTGGAAGTATTAAACTCAGGCTTAATCAATTTAGGAGAGAAGCTTAGATTGGAACTAGTCTGTTTCCTATGGGACTGGGTCAATTGTTTCTTAAATTCCAGTTCCATTTCCACAGTTCTTAATTTACTACTGAGTAGTTCAGGAGTGAGATTAATATCACACATTTCCTCAATAGCATATCTTTTGTTATCAAATTTCTGTGGTAATGATCTCAGAATTTTAGATACAATTTCTTGTATGTCATAAGTTATCCCATTAGCATGCAGTTTTGTCACAATATCAGTCAGGTTCATATAGAAGTCATAAAATGACTCAGTCTCAGACATAATTAAGGAATTATACTGTTGAATGAGCATTTGAGTTTTAGCAGCCTTAACTCTAGTGTGACCTTCATGAGCAGTAACCAAAGTGTCCCAAACTTCCTTAGAAGTGGTACAAGATGAGATTCTTTTGAACTCATGTTCATTTATGGACATAAATATGGCATTCTTTCCTTTGTTATTATTTCGAGAAACTTGTTTCTCTTCTTGAGTGAACTCACTTAATACTTTCTTAACCCTCTCATTACTTCCTTCAGTGGCTGGTTTTGTAGGAAAAGTGTAACCATTTTCAACAATGTCCCAGACATCATCTCCCAGATTTCCTTGAATGAAAGCAATCATTCTTACTTTCCAGTAAGCAAAATTGGTTCCATCAAAGATAGGAGGTCTGGTCAAGTTACCAAATCTTTCATTTTTCTCGTCCATATTTGATTTTCAGAAAATAATTTCAGAAACACAGGATCTCTTTAAAAGAAGTTTGCCATGCTCTGATACCAATTGAAAATCTGTTACTAAAGCCGTTTATTAAAAATAAACTATTTAAGTAACTCCGAACAATTTTTTGAAGAAACACTTTTCTTAAAAACCAAAACTATTTGAACACGAGATGTGTTTAATAAAACAGTATGTACGAGATCTATTCAATATTTGACTAACAGGTTTATAAAACAGTTTAAACAAACTTTAAACTCAGCACAACCAAGAATGAGATGAGAAGATGTAGGAAGATTAAGTTCACGATTTTTTACGTGGTAAAACCATTCAACTGAGGAAACATCCACGACTCCTTCTACGGAGTAAAATAAAAAAATCCACTAAAACAAATTTACCAGTTACAAACTATATAACTAACATGCATACAACTCAGACCTATATAAGTTTAGGAATGTACCCTCTGGTATCGTATCCTTCTAACTTCTCTGCAGTTCTGATTGTTGATGTTGTTCTCTCAGTTTGTTAACTTCTGATTTGTTCCAGCACTTTACGTCGACTCTTATTCACAAGATCTTATTGCCAATACTTTTCATGTGGTAGGGTGAAAGTGTTTGTGGAGGTGCTCTCTAACACATGCATGCACACACACACACACACTTATTAAGTACAAACAGTCCTAACAAATTACATATAAGGCTATATGCAGTGATTTTTCTTTTTCTCTCTTCTCACAAAACTTTAACCCTTTTTGACCTTTAAATCAATCCCTGAATCCATGAATATTATGCTCAGAAGACATATCAAGATCTTAATCAATCTCAGAGTTTTGAAAAGATTTTTGAGATTGAAAACCTCCAAGTGTGATTCCAAACTAGGTCAAAGGTTTAGTTTTAAGAGAACTAGAAACATAAAACATTTATTGTTGATTTCAAAGTTAAAACAATTTTCAGAAAAGAATCAACAATATATTTCTCAAGATGAGAAATAAACCATGCAAATCTAAATGTGATGTAACATGTAGAACATAGATCTGAAATTTCTTTGAAGAAGAAAATAGATCTAAGTAAACAGTTTAAGTTGGGAACAAGATCTAACGAACAAGAGGTTACAGCAACAAAACCAACAACACAAATATCTCTCAAAAACTCAAGAACACTCAGGGTAGTGTTTTGGATATGTAGGAGTTTTAGAGGAGTGTTTGGTTTGAAAGAGGCTTGACGAACAAGGATTAGGGTTAGGGTTTCTAACTCTCTCTCTCTCTGGTTTTTCTCTTCCCTCTCTTTTCTCTCTCTTCTCTCTACTTTCTCTTTTTTTACTCTAAAAAATGAACTGGCCAAAAGTCTTAGATGATTGAGAGGAGGGTTCCTTTTATAGGACGAAGAGAAAGATCGAGAAGATGGTTCAAAAATAAGGGTCAGGATTGAGTCAAGCTAGATTGACTTTAATCCAAGGGCTCACAGTACGCGGTGATTAAAATTCACCTGATTGGTTCAAGAGGGATGCACAGGGATTACCAAAGAAAGCATGCAGATCGTTGATAAGGATTGATCTAACGGTTGTAAGCATACGCGATTATATACTCAGTAAAGAAACACAAAATGCACCAATCAGCAAGCAACATGTGTTGATCAATTAGGCGATATAAAACGCGCGTCAAAAAATAATTACAACCATACCCTGAATTCTCTGCCGCTTTTGGTTTCTACCCAAAGCAACTTTAAGCCAATAAACCCATTAAACCATAATTGTAGATTGAACCCACAAACTTTTAAAAACTAAGTTTTAATTAATAAAACCTTTATTAAAAAAATGTTTATAAAATCCCAAAAAAAATCTAAAAATCAAATTTAGGGATATAAACATACTCAACATATGTACACACATTAATATGCAATATGACATGTATATGATGTATTCTACTGTGTGTGAGTGTTGGTAATTCGGTCTAGATCACTACAAGATAGATTAATGAAATAGCAAACGAATCTCTGAGGTTCTTTGGTTTCTAGGATAGACATAATTTTGTCACAATTTCCAAACTAGATGAACACTTATACAATAGAGACTCAAGTGAGTCAAGAGTATAAGGGCTTCACTCCTTATTAACTCCGTGAAGTGTGTGCATGTATATATAGATGGAGAGTGGAATTACTCGACTCGCGTTATGGATAAAGGCCTCTAGAGGTTATCCTTAGGAGTATTCTCAGAATAGTAATCAAAATATTATGTGTGCACTTGTCGAGTCACCGATCACTTATAGTAGGATGATGGGGTAGATTGGACTTAACACAAGCATGAATTACAAATATGTGATATGAAAATTAATATATGAACAAAAATAGGATGTGACTCGAATCTCATATTTTGCCTGAGACGCCTACGTAGACTAAAAAGGCATCAAAGTCCTCATAGTTCGCATGCAACGTGAGGGTAGGGTTTATCCCATAAATTCAACCAGGGATTTTATTACATGTGTGTGTGTGTGTGTTGTCACACCCCGCAAAATTCGACAGACGGGGTGGCCAGCCACCGCCGCCGAACTATGTCGGGCGTGAACTAAATAAAATACCATTCTTAGCATGAGACAAATATGAGACATAAATAATCAGTCCATAAGATAAATAATTGAATCAATCTCAAATAATCACAAATAACTAAGCGATAAAAGATCCATCACATGCTAACTCCAAAAAATCCAATCTCCAATAATGATTAAATAAAACCTGAATAATAAAGATCTGAATAATCCAATATAAATCCTTTAAAAAACTTTGGAACCGAATGGCCCAATAAAACTCCGATGAAGTCTCATAATACGACTGGAAAAGAAAGTCTAACTAAACTATGCCATAAAGTAAATAACTCCATTTGCACCTCCAATGATAACTCCGATAAACTTATGCAGCTTCCCCAAATCAAATCCTGAAAAAGATTAGTCAATGCATGGGTCAGAGCCAAAGCCCTGAGCAAGAATACACACTACTCTCCTCAAATAGGATCCTTGAATCCAGACAGTAGCATTATACGCAATAAATATCACAATAGAATATTTTAAATTAAACGGGATAATTAAACGCGATAATTATAATCTACTAACTACCCTCAAAAATCCCCGTTTATAAAGGCACACCAATATGATTTTAAATTCCCAAGTCCCACGATGTTAATTTAATTAAATTAACCAACTTTTATTATCGTTCTCACTTTTTATTAAAGTGTCACACTTCCCCTTTGTCAATCGTCCTCTGACCCATTTACTGTCGACCCCGACACATGATAAGGTTCCCCCTTATCAATCGTCCTCTGACCCGTTTACTGTCGGCCCCGACACATGACAAGGTTCCACACACGACACGACATAAATCGTCCTCTGACCCGTTTAAACTGTCGGCCCCGACACATTATGTCGCCACAAATTTTAATACCCGTTTTTATCTTAGGCATTAATTCTCAAGTTCTCAATTTATAATCACCCCACCCTTTATTATCGATGTGAGATCCTCAAAATACCCCTTAGTCCCATAACTAAGGGTCCCCAAGTTATCAATACGTCCTATCCTATGTATAGGAGGATTTTCTAACATAAATCTTAACTTAGTCTCATGCTTAGGCTAGCGTAACGACGATAAAGTACCAAAAATCAGCCCACCCCCAAGATGATAAAAAAAATGCAATAATCTACCCTCACTAGTCCCATACCTAGAAGGCGTAAATCATCAAAAGGCATACCCACTAATCCCATACCTAGAGGCATTCTAAAATATAGGGAGAGCAATAATACCCAACAACCCGTCGTCACAAAGGCAACATCATAATACCAACAAGTCACACAAAACAAGCATAATTAATCAATATATAAACTACGCATGATAGTCCAATTTAATTAAATCTTTAATTTAATTATCACAACGTCAACAATACCCAAAAAATCTCATTTAATTATTTTAAATTAAATATACCAAGTTTTCATCATATATTCATCAAACCAAATTTTATTATCTCTACATGTATTACATGAATTGTACGCACCCAAAAATCATTTATTTTAAAACTAGAATTTTTCTACATGCAACTTACACCAATAAAACCCAAAATCGCTCATCAATCCTACGTACCCAAAGGGTTATGAATATTATTCAGATTAAAAGATTTTATAAAAACAGCCCCATAATTAGTATCCACTTTTTCTAATTAAGTTACTAATTATTTTTAAGAAAACATGTAATTAAGTGTTTAGGCGACACTTAAAACGCATAATACTAAAGGAAAAGAATAGAATATTCATGCCTGTAAAGATCGTGTTGAAAATCTGATTAGAAATCTGGATTCCTCTCGAAAAATTAGCAAAAGAGTGTTCTTGAACGATCTTGATTAAACCCCAATTAAGCCTTCAAAAACTTGTGCCAAAACTTGTGACAACAACTTGATTTTGTTGAAGGTTGATGATTATGAGGGAGAGGAAAAATATTTGGAAGTGTTCTCTGGTGAAAAACTGGAGAAAAAGTGATTATGAGAAGTCCCCCTACGGATTAACAAGGTTATATAGTGATTAGGAGTCCTAATCCTACACAAACTCTTAAAAAAAACAGCTTACAACGCACGTTTTCTGGGAGGGTCGATCGATCTACCCCCCCGTCGATCGATCGATCACCCCGAAAAACTGACAGTTTGCCCAAAAAATGCCATAAGGCAAAAATATTGTAAAATCAATATAAAATCCGTTTTAACTCCGATTTTAATTCCGCTTGAAGTTTTGTTTTTCTAAAATCATAACCAACATACTTAGCCAATAAAATTTTTAAAATTCAAAAATTTATTTTTCTCGAAAATTCCAATTAATTAATTAAATAATAAATAAAAACACGGGGTGTTACATACTTCTCCACTAGCAAAGAATTTCGTCCTCGAAATTAGACGAAGCATACTCATCAACGCATAAATCTCGCAAAAGAAAATAAGGCTCATATATGCCTACCCGTAGAATGCCATAATTTGGCGCCCATCCACCCAATCCTACGCGCAACTTCCGCACGAACAACAAAATAATATATATTGCCTATATACATACACATAACTATGAAAATAATGGCGTACCACATGCTCTCACAAATCCCCCAATCGATCCTATATTCAAAAGTCATCAAAATTCTAACTTCCTCAAATTAAATCTCAACATCAAAAATCGATACATACGGCACCTAACATCTGTACTAAAATCTCCAAAATAATTATCGTCTCCAAAATCCATTCTAAGGATCCCCACATCAAGCTTACTAATTCTAAACTCAATTTCTACAACGTCCTTAACTCAAAACTTCCCATCTCCAAGTAACACATATAACATGTATGCTAGACCCTCTACCTTAAGAAGTACGAATCATCAAAGGGAATCAAAGATCGGTAATGCGGAAGCTAAACGGACTCATAACTTACGAGACCTAAGACCATGCTCTGATACCATCTGTCACACCGCGCAAAATTCGACAGACGGGGTGGCCAGCCACCGCCGCCGAACTATGCCGGGCGTGAACTAAATAAAATACCATTCTTAGCATGAGACAGATATGAGACATAAATAATCAGTCCATAAGATAAATAATTGAATCAATCTCAAATAATCACAAATAACTAAGCGATAAAAGATCCATCACATGCTAACTCCAAAAAATCCAATCTCCAATAATGATTAAATAAAACCTGAATAATAAAGATCTGAATAATCCAATATAAATCCTTTAAACAACTTTGGAACCGAATGGCCCAATAAAACTCCGATGAAGTCTCATAATACGACTGGAAAAGAAAGTCTAACTAAACTATGCCATAAAGTAAATAACTCCAGCTGCACCTCCAATGATAACTCCAATAAACTTATGCAGCTTCCCCAAATCAAATCCTGAAAAAGATTAGTCAATGCATGGGTCAGAGCCAAAGCCCTGAGCAAGAATACACACTACTCTCCTCAAATAGGATCCTTGAATCCAGACAGTAGCATTATACGCAATAAATATCACAATAGAATATTTTGAAATTAAACGGGATAATTAAACGCGATAATTATAATCTACTAACTACCCTCAAAAATCCCCATTTATAAAGGCACACCAATATGATTTTAAATTCCCAAGTCCCACGATGTTAATTTAATTAAACTAACCAACTTTTATTATCGTTCTCACTTTTTATTAAAGTGTCACACTTCCCCTTTGTCAATCGTCCTCTGACCCGTTTACTGTCGACCCCGACACATGATAAGGTTCCCCCTTATCAATCGTCCTCTGACCCGTTTACTGTCGGCCCCGACACATGACAAGGTTCCACACACGAAACGACATAAATCGTCCTCTGACCCGTTTAAACTGTCGGCCCCGACACATTATGTCGCCACAAATTTTAATACCCGTTTTTATCTTAGGCATTAATTCTCAAGTTATCAATTTATAATCACCCCACCCTTTATTATCGATATGAGATCCTCAAAATACCCCTTAGTCCCATAACTAAGGGTCCCCAAGTTATCAATACGTCCTATCTTATGTATAGGAGGATTTTCTAACATAAATCTTAACTTAGTCTCATGCTTAGGCTAGCGTAATGAAGATAAAGTACCAAAAATCAGCCCACCCCCAAGATGATAAAAAAAAATGCAATAATCTACCCTCACTAGTCCCATACCTAGAAGGCGTAAATCATCAAAAGGCATACCCACTAATCCCATACCTAGAGGCATTCTAAAATATAGGGAGAGCAATAATACCCAACAACCCGTCGTCACAAAGGCAACATCATAATACCAACAAGTCACACAAAACAAGCATAATTAATCAATATATAAACTACGCATGATAGTCCAATTCAATTAAATCTTTAATTTAATTATCACAACGTCAACAATACCCAAATAATCTCATTTAATTATTTTAGATTAAATATACCAAGTTTTCATCATATATTCATCAAACCAAATTTTATTATCTCTACATGTATTACATGAATTGTACGCACCCAAAAATCATTTATTTTAAAACTAGAATTTTTCTACATGCAACTTACACCAATAAAACCCAAAATCGCTCATCAATCCTACATACCCAAAGGGTTATGAATATTATTCAGATTAAAAGATTTTATAAAAACAGCCCCATAATTAGTATCCACTTTTTTCTAATTAAGTTACTAATTATTTTTAAGAAAACATGTAATTAAGTATTTAGGCGACACTTAAAACGCATAATAATAAAGGAAAAGAATAGAATATTCATGCCTGTAAAGATCGTGTTGAAAATCTGATTAGAAATCTGGATTCCTCTCAAAAAATTTGAGGGAGAGGAAAAATATTTGGAAGTGTTCTCTGGTGAAAAACTGGAGAAAAAGTGATTATGAGAAGTCCCCCTACGGATTAACAAGGTTATATAGTGATTAGGAGTCCTAATCCTACACAAACTCTTAAAAAAAATAGCTTACAACGCACGTTTTCTGGGAGGGTCGATCGATCTACCCCCCCCCCCCCCCCCCCCCCCCCCCCGTCGATCGATCGATCACCCCGAAAAACTGACAGTTTGCCCAAAAAATGCCATAAGGCAAAAATATTGTAAAATCAATATAAAATCCGTTTTAACTCCGATTTTAATTCCGCTTGAAGTTTTGTTCTTCTAAAATCATAACCAACATACTTAGCCAATAAAATTTTTAAAATTCAAAAATTTATTTTTCTCGAAAATTCCAATTAATTAATTAAATAATAAATAAAAACACGGGGTGTTACATGTGTGTGTTGAAAAAGGATGTTTTTAGTGTGAGAAAATGAAATGAGAAATCCTTGTTCGTAATTTACAAGCAAACCCTATTTGTCTTGTTTGGGTTTTTTTTATAGAAAATATAGTATGTGCAATACTACTAATAAAAAGTTGGGTATTAATATATGCAATTTAATAAAAAATAAATGCTAAAATAAGACTGAAGTAACTAATGTGGAAATAAGGGAATTTAAAGCGAGAGTGAGAAATTTGACCCTTCAATTGAAGCTTTGAAGTTGAACTTGAATGTTGAAGGGCTTCCCTTGTAAATGGATGAAGGTGGTAGGAGGAGAGGGAAGTTTATTTACTAAATTGGGTAAGTAAAGGATGGAAATGGAACGTGGGGGAGAGGTTTCAATATGGAAGCCACGCTGACTTCAAGAGAATGTTGTCGAGATCACTTAAAGAGATGTTTCTAAGGTGCCTTTAAAAGTGAGCTTATGCACTCCTTATATAGGGTTAAGTGGGGTTCCGATCGGCATTGTCCTTGTCCTGCTTATTGGCAGTAAACCCAAGACACACTGTCGATAGGCAAGGAAATGGTTTTGCCATTCGGTAGTCCTCTGTTGATTTTTTGAAAAACGGTCGTAAAATGCAATCCGTAAGTCCGAATCGCCCACGGGATGAACCGTTGGAAAGGGTATTCAGAGACCTTTAAGAATCCATTAAGATAATCCTGGGTTTAGGACTTGATTGAGGTCAAACGGGATTCGAAAATGCCCATTGAGCACAAAAAAGGAAATTTTAGAAGGAAAACGGATCGTTCGTCTGAACCGTAAGGCTGAATTGCGCATGGTATGGACCATTAGAATGGGTATCCAGGTCCCTTCGATGTTTCAAAGAGTTTCACTCGGTTTGGAGAGTTAATCAAGGTCAAACGGGCTCTGTAAGCGCTCGATGGCCCTTCGGAGTAAACTAGGTCGTTCGTTCGTACCGTAAGTCTGATTCGCGCACAGGGTGGACCGTTCAAAAGGGTATTTGGCTATTTTTTAATATTCAATCAGCTTTGTTCGAGCTGAAGGATTAACAGGAGTCAAACGTTTCCCGTGAGCTTTTGGTGGCCTCTAGATCAGTTTTCAGGAAAAATCGATCGTTCGTACCGTATGGCCGATTCGCGCAAGAGGCACAACATTGGAAATGGGATTTATGGGCCTTCAAAGATCCAATGCGCTTTTACTCAGGTGAGAAATTTGATCGCCAATCAAACGGGGCTCGGGAGAGCCCGGTGGCCTCCGGATCAGTACTTAGAGTATGACCTAAGTTTTGTGGTGAATGAGGAAGTGCTAGGGACCTAAGGAGATCTAAGGGGGGTCCTAAAATGCGGCGTCTATAAACACTGTCTCACTGGAAGGAGTGATCACGGTTGCGTCCCTGTAGCTGGGCACCTAAAAGTTTAATAAAAAAATTGACACGGGTCAAAGCCCAAAACCTTTTGAAAATATTTTTCAAGTGTTTAAAATTCAATAATAATTATGCAACGCTATATTTCATATTTAAACTGGTATCGCACTCCCATAAGGTAATTCTCGCCTCTCATCTATAGTGCGCACCTCCCTGCCTAACTAGTACCAACGTTTATCTTAGCCCATACGCTAACTTTCTAACCAACTGTGTCACGTGTATTTCTTTATTTGCTTTAATTATTGTTTAGCTACGCATCCACTAAATCATTTTAATTATCATTATTAACTGATACAAATAACTTCACCCAGCTTTTAATTAATTGTTCACACCATTATTTTATTCACTTGTATATATTTATCACACTTATATACGTGTATTTACATATCATTTTTCGAGTTGTCCTCCTGGATGCGTATCAATTTACTATTCACATAATCCTTTAATTTGCCTGTATAGATATTTAACACACACACACACACACACACACACACACACACACACACACATATATATATATATATATATATATATATATATATACACGTATACATATCATATCTCATACATATACATATTTATCACTCGTTATATACGTATAACTGCAATCCATAGAGCATTACCTCGTGGATGCAATATCTAGCACGCTATCAGGCTCTAGGGACAATACCTCAACCTAGGTCGGATCCATGGATAATATCTCAACTTGGTCCACCGAGTCAGAAATCTCGCCACCGAACACAAATCGTAAGCGTGAAATCGAAGGCAGTCATAGTCATAAATCCGTGGGTCATAACCATACCATATTACCACACTAGACTCAAAACTTACATAGAGTGGGCGTGCGACAGACCTACGACTTGGGGATCAATCCTACACCTTGTTGATCAATGCCAAGGTGGACCGACCACTACGGGAAACATCCACCTATAACATCACCAGAGTAGGTATATTTCACATATATCAATCACACACACACACACACACATATATATATATATATACACACATACAGGACAAGGCTTACCTACGTCACACTCTATACATCATCCATACATCACACTTAAAAAAACCTTTTTTTTTAAATATTATATTTTTCCCTTGAAATTAACCTTCTAATAAATCCATGTTCAAAAAATTAGGTCAAAATATATTTTGTAGCTATTTTTAAAAACTCCACAAAACCTGCTCAAAATACCTTATTTATAAAGGTCTGAGCTAACAGTTTTTTGTTGATTTTTTAAAAATAGCTAAAAAATGTATTTTGACCTAATTTTTTGAATATGGGTTTATTGGAAGGTTAATTTCAAAAGAAAAATAAAAAAAAATGGAAAAAATGTTTCTTAGGGCTTAGAATTAGGTGTGATGTATGGTGTGATGTATACATCATAATGTAGGTGAGACCTCCTCTCTCTCTCTCTCTCTCTCTCTCTCTCTCTCTATATATATATATATATATATATATATATATATATATATATATATATATATATATATATATTGTCTATGTACCCATATATATACATCAAACCTGCTAAATGTGCATATGTCACTCGTAGCACTAGGCTAGAATCCCAAGTCTAGGGCTGTAAACGGATATTCGAAAATCCGCATCCGTCCGATATCCGAATCTGAATCCGAATTTGCGGATATTTATCCGAAAATATGGAAACGGATACGAATATGGATACTCTTTAAAAATATCCGATAAAACGGATACGGATACGGATAGTACTAGTATCCGACACGGATAATCCGTATCCGATGCGAAGTATCCATTTTATCGGATATCCGTTTTACCGGATATCCGTATTACCGGATATCCGTATCCGTCAAACATATGTTTAAAATGTTACTAATAATATTAGTCTTAGTATTACTAATAAAATAATATTAAAACAAATCTTAATCGTTTATTCCCAAAACAAAATAAACACATACTCCACTCAAAATAAAAACACCTTAAAGTTATTGTTTTATTGGGTATATTATAAAATGTCATGTATTATTATTTAATTGGGTATATTATCATGGAGTTACACTAAAGTTACAATACACCTTATCACACACAACATACACCGACTAAAGAACATATACTCCACTAAAAAAAACTAACTTCGTTTCATTTCTCCTTCGTACAAAATAAGAGAAAAGAAACTCTCATGTGGTTGTTCGTTAGTTTCCTTAATTATAAATAAATGTAAGAGAGAAACAAAAAAGAATGTAAGAGAGAAACATAAAAGTAAAGAGATGGTTTTGATTGTAATGAGAACTGAAGTTAACAACATGTATATTATATACAAAATAAAAATGTGTACTTATTAAAATAAAAATATCAGTATATTTTGAAGACAAAAGGTCCATGAGGTTATCATTCTCAAAAAATTTGATTAATCTAAAAAGTGCATATTTATTTCTACCTTCATGGAATGCGACTGTTATTTTTTTTTTTGGATGGCTTTCAGCTTATATGGTTGTAAAGTATGGATGACTTTAAGCCATATTATCATTATGTAATGATACTATTATTATGGAATCCATAATTGTTGATGTTAGGAGGTAGTAATTTTGTTACATATTTATTTAGATTGGATTGGATATTTTAATTGTTATTTTTTGCGATGGCTAAATAATGTAAACGGATACGGATATTATCCGAATCCTAGGTATCCGAGCGGATACGGATATGGATAGTTGTTTTAACTATCCGGGCGGATACAGATACGGATAGTACATTCAGATAGCGGATAGGGATATGAAAAACATGGTATCAGATCCGTATCCGTCCGTTTACTACCGAATGTACAAGTAATCCCTTACTTAATTAATTCACGAATATAATATTTAATCTGGACACTAAGCTATTTCCATGCAGTCCGTATCCCAATTCTAACCGAATTTCCAAACCGAATTCGTTGAATAATTTTCGAGTGTTGTTCATCCTAACACCCATAATTTCACTTTTTAAAATTTTCCCCGACTATCTTAAGGTGTTTAATATTCCTACATAATTTCAGGAGTCCTATTTTCATCTATGGACATTCTGAAACAACCTGAAACCTACCCACTTAACAAAACTCTTTAAATAAGTAAGCTTGCCAAACATGGCAACTGAACCGGTTCTCCCCAGGGTGTAAGCCAAGACGGGGCTGTTGTAACATTTACAAAGTTTTACCAAATTTCACAACCCAAATCAGTCCTAAAACTCATCTCGAACACATTTTAACCCTACCCTATCAATAACAATCATAAGGGTACATGTTTTATGAACTCAATCATCCAAAACTCATTTTATATCATGTCATTTACTCATCAAATATTTCAGAACTAACTCACACATTAATTCTAATATTAAATTACGCTATTTTCCCAGATTTGTAAATCAAGGTCACTTTTATTCTCATCATGAATAAAAATAGATTTTTAGATCAAGATTCCAACTTTTATGTGGGATTAAATCTCATATTTCTATTGATAAACTACTCAAATCAATTTCCATAATTTATGTCCCAACACCCCATTTTTTATCACATGTGAATTTTTCCCAATATCATATTATAAGGATATATTTTATAATGTCCATTACCAATTGAGTATGTCGTATACCGCTACAACCGTCGAGGAATTGTTCAAGATCATATGCAATAAGATGGATCTGAATACCAAGTTTTCTTCAACAATCAAGCCTTTGCAAGTTTAACTTTGGTAAAGTTGTGTTTTAAGTCCTTAAGTATTCACTTAGAGTGTTGGGATATTTTCACCAAAAATTTTCTAAGTTTTAGAGCGTAGTTTTTATGTTTTTCGTCAAAAAATATTTTTCGAAGTTTTAAGGCGGAACATTTACTGGCAAAAGAAAAAAAAATATTTTTAATTTTCTCGTTCGAGTGACACATCCCTATGTCACGCGAAGCTCGTTCGAGCGACACGTGTCCTAGTTCAAGCGAGATAGACTTTTCGTTTGAGCGATGCGTCGCCTTAGATTTTCTATAAAAAGGTTTTTCCAACTTTGTTTTTAATCAAAATACCTGCGATTTTGAACATAGACGGAACTGCTTTGGCAGAATTCTTTGTCTTCTCACTTTTAGGGTTTTAATCCCTTTTGTTTTCAATTAACAAGATTCTAATAGTTTGTGTGAATTATTTTGGAATCTAAGAACACATCATGTGTCAAGTTTCTCTTGTAGAGAGGATCTCTATTGCTGATATAGGTGCTCTTGAGGGGAGTATTGGCCTGAAGACGACTGCGTGTCAATAGGGAGTGCTTGTGGGTATTCTTGAGTTGAATTGGTGTTGCGGTTCTGGCTGACTCTAGACTCCGTGTCTATGTAGGTCTGCTGAGGAAAACTTATTGCAAATTTCATTGTGATTGTAAATTGCGATTTAATTCATAGTGAAATAAAAGGTTTTCCCTTCGGAGATTTTTCCTGAAATTCGTGAGTTAGCATATTTGTGTTTATGATGGTTCGACACACGCACACACGTAGTTGTATGTTTAAGGGCTGATTTAATTTGGTTTAAAATTGAATCTAATTAAATAAGCTTCTGGTTGGAATTTGCAAATTTATTTAAATCGGTATCACACACTGCGCATCACCCCCATTTTACAAATTGGTATCAGAGCAGGTTACTCAAATTTACCGAGTATTCCTATTTTTTGCAAAATTTGTGTGATATTGATTTTTTTTTTAAATCATACTTTTAAAAATTGTCACAATGTTTCCAAGTGAAAACTTATATAATCGGTTGTCAATTTTTGACGGGTCGAATTATGCTTACTTGGAAGCCCGAATGAAATCTCATTTAAAAGCAATCGATGAGAGAGTTTAGGTCATTTGTGAAAGAGGCTGGACTCCTCCCACTGTCACCGCGAATAATGTCACGAATTTAAAATCTGTGTCAGACTGGACTGAGGATGAGTTTAGGTGGAGCACTTTTAATTCGCGTGGGCTTAGTGCAATTTTCGAACACGCCACCCCTGACGAGTTCCAACGTATTATGATGTGTACCATGTCTAAAGAAACGTGAGATATTTTATAACTCATCCACGAAGGCACTAACGCGGTCAAAAAGTATAAAATTCAAAATTAAACTACTCAATTTAAAATGATTACCATGCTTGAGACTAAGTGTTTTGATGACTTTTATGCACGTTTGTCTGACATTGTCAACTCTAGTTTCAATCTTGGTGAGCCTATACCTGATGCATGAGTGGTTAAAAATATTTTAAGATCGCTGCCAAAATATTCTATCCCTAAAGTGACTGTTTTAATTACCTTAGGTAATTTGAATCGTCTGAAATTAGAAGAGTTGGTTGGATACCTCCAGATATATGAGATTAACAAGTTTCCTAACACTGTCAAGCCAAGGATAAATGGATAGCACTTAAAGCCCAGTCTAAAAGGAAAAAGAAAGTGAGTTTTTGTAAGTCTGAGTCTGATTTTGATACTTCCATGCTTGCGAAGAATTTTAAAAAGTTTCTCAAGTTTTCAAAACAAAATTCTTCCAATAAAAAGTTCTTTGAGAAAAAAAAGGCAAGGTTAAATAAAGCGGTGAGAAGGAGAATGAGGGTGAGGGAGATTTAGAAAAAGTGACATGTTTTGAGTGTGAGGGAAAAGGGCATAAGTCTTTTGAGTGTCCCACTAGACTTAGAAGAGAGGGTAAGAAAGTTGCTTTGTCAGTCACCCTTAGTGATAGTGAGGATGATGTGAAAGATCCCGGGGATGAGTCTTCACAAGGAAAGTTTGTTGCTTTTCCTACTAGTCATGTGAGCACACCCAGTTTGTCCCACGACGATGAGGATACTTGTGCACGTGAGACCTCCAAGGATGATTTGAGTGTTTCTAGAGAGTCTGAGAGTGAGTGCACCAGTGAGGGTGATAGTGATCTCCAGATCGCATTTAGGAATTTATACGCCGAGACTTTAAAGACTAAAAAAATGAATAAGGAGTTAAGTCTTAAGTTACGAGATTTGGAGACAGAGTTAGAGAGTTTGAGGCGAAAGCGAGTCAACTCGAAAAGGTGAAGGTTTCCTCGAGTGAATAGTTGATAGCTTTAGGTCGGGAAAATAGTGAACTTGTAACTCGCGTGACACAATTAAAGATAGATTTTAAGCACGTCCTGGAGGTTAAAGTCACTTTAGATAACGCATCTAAAAAGGTTGGAAAGATGTTTCTCAATCCCATTTTGGGTAGAGGTGAGAGTTTAGGAATAAGTCATGATGGTGCATCCACTTCACATGTTGCAACCGAGACGATTCCCACTTTAGTGTTAGATTCACATGGCTCTCAACTAAACCCACCTAGGTGTCCCGTACCTGATAGGAGAGCGCAGAGGAGACATTTTGAGGGAGGTGTACCTAGGCCTGTTTATGTCTACACACACTAAAAGAAGAGAAGATACCTTAGGGAATTTTGTTTTAAGTTGGGTCATGTGTCACATTGTGCTACTACACGTGTTCACATACATGCACCCACATCTGACACTCCGGATGATTACACGAGAGAGTTTGCACACATTAGGGAGCAGGTAAAGTTTTTGTTCAAGACTTCACTTGATTTGATGGAAGTTTTTCGTAGGATTTCACCACCTTTAGAAAACTCCACCCCACCTAACGGTTGAGGTTTAGACTTGTTTGCTAGCATAGGTTGATTTGCATGATGTTATTTTTTTTGCCTATTGTTTGTATTAGTTTTTTTTAAAATATAAAATGATTTTATTTTGATAAATTTTTTAAAAATGATAAAAAGAGTTTTGTATTTTATTTTGCACCATAAATGAATGGACATTTAGGATGACCAAGTCACAAATTCATTCCATATCCATGTGATATTTATCGGAGTGTTGTCATCTTAATTTTGTTTTTAAAACGAACCATATGCGATAAAACTTGACAATGGAAGTAGTGCATGTAAAAATCGTTTACCATGAGGAATTTAATTGCAACAAAATATGATGAATGAATCACGGGAAAGGGCTGCGAGAGTTCAAAATTAACTCGTCGTGAAAGCCACCGTTTAAAAGAGCCTCAAAAAATTTCAAGGCAATAAATAGATAAATATGCCAAAAACGAGCATCTCAAAAGAAAAATAAAAGCATTATTATTAATGAGGGAATTTGGATGGAAAAAATGAAAAACGAGTTTGCACATCCTGACAGCGTCATGAAAAAATATTCATAGTGTTAGACATTATTGGTGTGGAAATCATTCTTGACTTTGATGTGTTGATGGATTGAGTCAATGTCAAATCAATTTAACACTTTTAACACTTAAGGACGATTTTGAGATTCATTCGTTAGGAGTAAACATATTCATCGTGCACATATGTTATATTTGATTGCTTTGATTTTCCTATCGAATATGTTCACACCCATTCATTCCATTTCCATGATTTGGTTGTCTTAGTGAAAATTCATGGTATGTGATTTTGTAAAATTATTTTTGCAATTTTGTATGAAAATATTGAAAAATAAAAAATAGTTTGTTGAGGTTTTTGAGTATATCCTTTGCATGCGTAGTTTGATTCATATTTTCTATGCATTTTTATCGTGACAACTCCATGTTTATTTTGTTTATTCGTTTCCTTGTCTATTTCGGTCAAATAAAAAGTGGGAGAACGAATTATGGGGGAGTGTTTGCATTATGGAGAAGATTTGATCATATTGATTGATGTATTTTTAAATTATTTCAAACTCGATGCATCACGAAGGTATTTGCTTCGTCTCATGTGTGTAGGTACAAAATTAAAGATCATTTTTTTTGCACGCTCTGATGAGAAAAGCGTAAAGATTTGAAGTTGAAGATTTTGAAGAAAAGTTTCAAACTTACATGTTTAGTACCTTTTCAATTTTGGGTTCATGGGAGGGTATTAGAGTTGTATAGGCATTTTCTTTTAGTAATTCAGATGTTTTTATTTTGTACCGGCATAAACATAGGGGGATATTTGTAAGGACATATTTTATAATGTCTGTTATCAATTGAGTATGTCGTATACCGCCACAACCGTCGAAGAATTGTTTAAGATCATAGGCAACAAGACGGATTCGAATATCCAGTTTTCGTCAACATTCAAGCTTCCACAAGTTTAACTTTGGTATGGTTGTGTTTTAAGTCCTTAATAATTCACTTAAAGTGTTGGGGTATTTTTCATCACAAATTTTCTAAGTGTTGGAGCGGAGTTTTTATGTTTTTCGTCAAAAAATATTTTTTGAAGATTCAGGGTGGAACATTACTGGCGAAAGAAAAAGAAAAAAAATATTTTTAATTTTCTCGTTCGAGCGACAGAAGACTTCATTCGAGCGACATCCCCATGTCACACGAAGCTCGTTCGAGCGACACATGTCCTAGTTCGAACGAGATAGACTTTTTGTTCGAGCGATGCGTCGCCTTAGATTTTCTATAAAAAGGTTTTTCCAACTTCGTTTTTAATCAGAAGACCTGCGATTTTAAACATAGGTGAAACTGGTTTGGTAGAATTCTTTGTCTTCTAACTTTTAGGGTTTTAATCCCTTTTGTTTTCAATTCACAAGATCCCAATAGTATGTGTGAATTGTTTTGGAACCCAAGAACACATCATGTGTCAAGTTTCTCTTGTAGAAAGGATCTCTACTGCTGATCTAGGAGCTCTTGAGGAGAGAATTGGGATGAAGACGACTGCGTGTCAATAGGGAGTGCTTGTGGGCATTCCTGGGCTGAATTGGATCTGCAATTCTGGTTGACTCTATACTGCGTGTCTATATAGGTTTGCTGAGGTAAACTTATTGCAAATTTTATTGTGATTGTAAACTGCGATTTAATTCATAATGAAATAAAAGGTTTTGCCCTTCAGGGATTTTTCTTGAAATCCGTGAGTTAGCATATTTGTGATTATGATGGTTTGACACACCCACACACGTAGTTATATGTTTAAGGGCTGATATAATTTGGTTTAAAATTGATTCTAATTAAATAAGTTTGTGGTTGGAATTTGCGAATTTATTTAAAACGGTATCACACACGGCGCATCACCCCATTTTACACATATCTTTTTTACAAACTATAATATGAACTTAGAACATGCATAAAATATTAAAACAAGTATAAACACTTGTCTTGTATCACTGTAGGGTCTGAATTCTTTGTGTGATGATCCTACCCGAAAAATTGTCCCGAATCCTTCTCGAATTGTCTTTTCTTGATCTCCATTGCTCTCTCCCTTCTATTTTCTCTTCTCCCCCTCTTGGACTCTTATAATGGCATTGTGGCTACCTCATACCATCCACCTTCCCCTCTTATTAGGTTAATCTCGAAATTAGGTCATTTCTTAAGTGTAAAATGACTCGTATACCCCTATGCGTCCTCACTACTCTAAAAATCCCCCATAACCCAAATATAACCCCCGGGTACTTGATTTTAACTATTTCAACCCATTTCGGATCATCTGTATACTCAAAATTACCATTCGAGTAACTTATCATCAATTTTCTACCTCATTCCCAACATGACCCCACGCGTGCGTTCCGAATGAGATGCCATCAACCCGTCGATTTTACTCACTTACGACATAAGGTAAAATATATTTTTTTCATTTACTCACCCCACACGTAAATATAATAACACATAAATACTAATCCAATATTCTATCATTAATATATATTCAATTCTCTTTAATTCAGAAATTAATTAAATTACGAGCACAAATGTAATTTAAATATTCCTAAAAATACGAGGTGTTATACAAGATAAATTACAAATCACATGAAGACATAATATAGGGAAAAGTGAGCAACTGAATTAAACACTTACTGGCACATCATCACAACGAGTTTTCCCATAGGGCAAAGGTTAATTAGTTGGGTTAGTGAAAGAAATGGACTAGATTATAGTGTCATCATGATCACTGTTGGGTCGCTCCAAGTCCAGAGTCATACCCCTCATGGTTGATAAAAAAGGATAAGCATCAGACGAGTGACCTTCATTGATACCAAGTAAATCAATGTCAACTATGATAATCATAAGAATGAGTACTTCCATAATCAACAAGTTCCTCTTCAAATGAGCAGGATGAAGAGTGAGTGCTCGTAGTTCCATTACTTCTATTTTTATTAAGTAAAAGAGTAATAGCTTGAGTACCTTCCACTAAGGGAGTAGACAGTGGAGCAAAAGGTTGAGGAAGAGTGGCTTCAAAATCATTATAACCTTTCTCACGAACGGTCTGAAATGTATCCTTAACTCTAAAGGTGTTGGTATTTAAAACATAATTTTCAACAGCATAGGGGCCAACTAACTTGGATGTTTTTTTCTGTCTGGACGCTCCTGTTCTTACTGGAGAAGGAACGGAGGCAGCCCCACCAACCGTGGTAGGAATAATTAGAGACATCAGTATCTAGATGCTTCCTCTTTGAAGGAACCTTATCTTTACCTTTACCCTTAGGCTGTTGGTTTTTTTACTCTGGGTGTTTTTAATAAATGTTTTCCTCATGAAGAATATTCACAAGGACAAGAACAACTTTCTCAAGAGGAGTCCTCATAACTTGGTTATTATGACAAACCTCCTTTCAAGTATGTTTTGTTATATACTTGTCGAACGAGGGGACTCCTTAATAAAAGACTCATGAGGACCGTCCTGGATGTAATTCTTCTTCAACATAATTTAGCATTGCCACAAACTAAACCATGAGCGACTGAATGAGGGACAATAGTCACGAACAGGTATGAATAAGTTCCTAAAATGATCAATCCTCCGCACCATTCCCTTGAGGATAAAGTTGGAGTAAGCCTCCAAGTATAAATCTTCAAGCGAGAGGCTAGCGCGTAAATCTAAGTAGTGAGTGTCTTGATCATACCCAAATTATCTATTCACTCGCTCAGAGTGGTAAAACTCAATACCTTGACCCTTCTCAGTCAAGGATATAAGGATGCATGAAAGAACGAATACCATCATAAAGATATGAGGGCAATCACTCACAGATTCAACATTGGCTGGAGAAAAAAGTACGAGGCAAAGCAGAGAAAAAGGCCTACGAATTGTGCTCCCACTCTCTTTTAATAGGGGCAAAATGATAACTCGTCAATACTATCTAAAAAAACTATGTGTTTGCTTAAGGGTATTTTTATGCCACCTAGCAATCCGAGCGGTTTGGCTGTGGAGCAAGCGGGGCTCCGAAACCTAATTTGGGAACCTCTAAAAAAGGAAGCCCATTAATACAAAAGAGTTAACAAAATTTACCACATAAAAACAGCAATGAAAACGCTCCATATCGACATGAGTGTGATCATGTCCAGTGTATATGAATACAAATGTAAGAGCAGCGAGTGGAACACTCCTATCACGACAAAGTCTAACCGCCAAACCAAAGAGTAACTCACGAGGGGAGTCATTTGGCCTCCCTTGGAATAAAAATATACTAGGTAATGTGATGAAGAAGGCAGCCAAATGGGTATTTGATCCCAGTTTTGGCCCATTTTATCTTCTAGGCATTTCAGTATTGGCCTCCTCCTTAGACAGCCTGATGTAATTCCTCACACGTTTCTTATTCCAAGGAGTCCTCGTATCCATCATTAAAGATATGGTTCCCCCAAACTGGCCTACCAATCAATTCACAAACATCCGTAAGGGTAAAGAAAATTCTACCTAACTCGTGACAAAAGTGTGGGTATCCACACTCCACCGAGACATTAAAATATTAAAAGCACTTGTACTTTTAAGCATAGTGCAAGCTTTCAAACTGGTAATAGTTTGAGAAAGAACCCAACTCATTGATTGTGGCACGATATAATGGAAGATTGATGATATAATCTACCCACAACGCTTATTTTTTCTAGGGCCCCTCCACATACATCAACATTCACATTGAAAAAAGGAAAATCACCCCTATCCACTCGATTTCGCAAAATGCTGTCAGCGACCACCACAGGGATATCTTCGGACTCAGGAACCCCCAAGAGTGGTTGTTTATTTATCTTCTTAACAAACTTAGCCTCAAATATTTCGAGTTAAGGCATGAAACCGTCATCCTTGCCAAAGAAAGGGGGAAGGTGGTAGATTAAAAAATCCCTTTTATCCCTAAACTCCAAAAAGTGCCTTTGGACCTTGGGCATGGCAGTGACACCAATCTCTTATGAAGACCAAACACCACAATATTTGGTGATAATAGTGATGGAGGTAACAATAAAAAAAAGGCAACAAAGGTGGCATCGATGGCAGCAAAATTGGTGATGGTGACGTGGATGTGCAAAGAGCCCACCAAAACCTCATTCACAGAGGTAAAGGATGCAGAGGAAACATTTGGTGAAGAAGAATCCATTGGTTACTGAAGATTGAAGTGAAAATGGAGATGGGAGAAAATGGGTTCTTAAGCTCTGAAAATCCTCTCAAAATTTCTCTTTCTAGAAAGCAAAGACAAATGACGTGAAAGTTTAAAAAGACAAGGAAAATGGTATTTATAGGATGAGGAAAGGCATAATTGAATGTTAAAAATAGGGATAACTATCATCTAAACCATTAAAACACTTCCCAATGAGACACGTGTCTCCATGAGACACTAAAAAGACGTCCCAAGAATGGCAGTTTGTCGGTGCATTTAATGGCGAATAAAAACAATGATGATTTTTAGCCTCCTCGAATTCCTAAAGATTCCTTTCATACAAAACTCTTCCTCTTCAGCCAAAGAAAAACTTTTGTATGAGGGGGATAATGTAGAGGGGTACCCGATTAAGTCTCTTATAAAAGTTAGGCCTTCTGTGAGCAATGCCAAAATCAGAGCAAAGTAATGACAGGCTAGCATGCCCAAAATCGCGAGCAGGACCAAATAATAGGCAAGCCAAGATGAACAAAGTACTAAAGGGTGAGAAGGCCCCCCAAAATTGCGAGGAAGACCAAGTGATGGGCAAGCTAAGATGAACAAAGCAATATTGGGAAAGCAGACTCAAGACAGGAGCAAAAGTAATACTGGGCGAACAAGCCCAAATCACGAGTAGGACAAACAAGTCCAAGCGACTAATAAACCTTGAACAATAACCAGTGAGCGGATGTCACACGATCATCCCCAAGTTATTCAAGTATTTTGTATTTACATAAGAAGTTCATCAATTAACATTCGACTTTATTTTTTGAACACATGTTTACTTAGCAAAAGGCATTGGCCGAACAAACAGGGTCTAAGAAGATGGCTAGTTAAGATCTCTTAAGAATTTTGGTTTGAACGCTTAGAGGAAAGTTTGTTTAGTAAGTTAAGGCTCAACCACTTCAATATCTTAGGAAATAGAGAATGCGAAAGCGAGGGACCTAAGAGGTCACTCACACTTACACAGTCCACAATTGTTAAATGAGCGAGCAATCAATGAATTAATCATAATATATCTAAGATATGTCAATAATGAGTGGCCCTTAAGGCCGCTCGCAATTTTTCAAATTTTTTCACCGAGCAAACCATTTATAAATAAACAAAATAGTATACTATATACTATTGCGTGAAGGCTGACAACACTAATTTTTGTCCACTATTACACTAGATGGAATTCCAAAAATAGATATATCTTGGTAAACAGTGGCAAATAGTTGTATGGACAAAAGTATTTCCAAAGATATCTGGAAATATTCCTTTGATACGCATGTTACACATCTAGGGGTGCACAATGAAACCGAAAATCCAATAAACCGAACCAAACCGACTGCATTGGTTCGGTTTGGATCGTTTTTTTTCACAATGGTTCGGTTCCGAATCTAAAAAAAATAGAATCGATACTTCGGTTCGGTTCTCGGTTCTAGGGAAAAAAGAACAATTCGACCGAAAAATCGATCCGAACCGAACTAATTCGGGACCGAACCGGTTTATAATTACATATATATTTAATTTACATATTTAACACTTGTAATTTATATTTTTGTGATTACCTGGGTTTCTAACTTATGTTATTGAGATTCAAAATTAATTTTGACCTTAAAAAAATTATTTATGAAATACATTAATCTTAAGATTTCACTAAGTTTGAAATATGACTTTGGAATCGAAAATCGATCCGATTCGATTTGAGAACCGCTGGTTCGATTTGGTTCGGTTCCGGTTCCAAAAATTTGGAACCGACCCATCTCGATTCGGTTCTCGGATTAGTCTTAAAACTGACCCAAACCGAACCGTGTGCACCCTAGACACATCCACCCTAAGGTTTTATTATAAGTAGAATACTTGGGGCATAGTTATGAGCATTCAAAATCAACAACATTACCCTGCACATATCCCACCACATACATTCTCTCCCTCCTCTCTTCTAGATATTTGAAGTGCTTATCTCTCCACTCTTAGAGAATCAACATTCTCAAATAGTTTCATTCCTTTTGTAATTATTGAAAAAGTTGTATTCAATCATTGCTTCCTCTTTGTTGTAACCAGAAAGTTATTCATTATATTAAAAAGATAAAGTTATTCATTGAATCAAAATGCGACCGACAATAATTTAATCATCTTAACTCCTATAATCTAGGCAGGTTCTTAGGGATAACCTTCACTAAAGATAAAGTCCTATTACAACTCAACTGATGTAAACAAAATAAACTCCAACAGAGGCGTATCGCTGAAGAGATTGTAATGTGTAACAATTGTAGATTGTTATGACTTTTTTACATTATAAATAAAAAATCATTATGAGGAAGGCACGTGTTGACACTCTATTGCACACATATCTCTTGTAATCGTAGTATAGAGTCTCAGTTAGAAACCTTACCACTACATCCTACTTCATCTCAATAAGAAATATCTCACTATCTCTCCCCACCTATGGACGTAGGCAATGCCGACGTGCTGAACCACATTACTTTATGCACAACATACTCATGGGGAAATTGGTAAAATATAATATTATAGAATTTAAACTTGCTGCAAAGACATACAAATGCTAATGTGGCATATGTATGTAAATGGGTTGGATCCAAATCAGATTCGGAGTTATCTGACATTGTTTCCGTGCATGTTTTATTTAATAATCAAATAATTAGGTAAATAATTTTTAAAACACATCATGGACCCATATAAATGGAACATGTATGGCTCGAAATTGCATCCGAACCCACGTCATATTAACTCTTTCATATGGGTGGTGATATTCTCACCCCAAAATAATCTCCATAACACCATAAAACAAAAAATCACTTTTTCTACTATCAAACACCACAAATTTAACACTTAAAAAATTATTAAAAAGTCTAAAATGCCCTCAAACATAATAATCCTAATTTTAATCTCTAACTTTTCAAACATCCCAAAACATTCAAAATCCAAACCGTGAAACCCTATATCACGGCCAAAACCCTCAAAAACTCAACCTTATTATTCTCAATCCAAACTTGTTTCTATCATCTATATTTTATTTGGGATAGGTTGTGTGGTTGTGGGCTGCATTTTTTACAGGTTTACACCAAGAATAATGACCATAGATGATCCAAACATCCAAGATACAAAAGATACTGAAAGTGTATATTTCACTCCTACATTGGACTCATTTGAGGTACTAAATACTTACATACAATGCATTTAATCATTACACACTAAAAAATCATGCATAAGAAGTACTAAAATAACTTTGGAAAAAAGATGATATACCTTTACACGATTGCCCGTAACCGAAGAAGACGGAATTTCATGATCTTAATTGGCCGTTAAGATCACTTTTACAATTTATCATAACCGTTAATTCTATGATTTTACGGTTACTTGTAGTTGTGGATACAAGCATTTCACGGCTAATTGTGTTCGGGATAAACTTATTAACGGCTTACCTTTGGGTTGACTTAATATTAAACTCAATTTATTATTTCCTAAAATTGTCGCTAGATGACTCAATAATAAACTCAATTGATTGGGGGGGAGATTGATAACCTTGTCGTACCAAGTGTTAGTGCGACTTGTAATGACGGATCGTCATCGGGTACACCATGGGAGGGTGAAGTTCCAAGTGGTGCGCGTGAGCAATCTGTTATTGAACAATCTTTTATAGAAGTGCATAACACAACTGGTCATTGCCTGCGGGATGAATTTCCAGACTTGACTATACCCATGGTAATTTTCCCCGACAGTCCTAAGATATTCGTTGAATATTTCATAATGTGTTATTAAGTTTAATTTAGGATGATACGGGATCTTCTCACAGTGTCATTTCTCAGGATCATACCTCCGAATTTTCTACCGGAGAGGTTGGATTTTTTTTTACTCAATTTTAAGTTGTAGTGTTCAGGCATATACACACAATGGCTAATTATTTATTTTCAAACTTCACAGGTATTCCAGAGTAGAAGTAAAATAGTAGAATGGTGTCAGATGATTGGTTTAAAAATGAAGGCTATCATGATTATACTCAAATCCGAGAAGGAGAAACTGGGACGAAAGCCACGTATAATTTTTGGATGTGAAAGAAGCTCAATGCACAAACAGAAAAGGGAGGAGGAAACAGAAGAGAAAGCATAATGTGGGAACCCGCAAGTGTGATTGTCCATTTAGACTTAAGGGTGTCCCGATGGAAGATGGTAAGTGGGGTGTAAAAGTTTTGTGCGGTCTACATAATCACCAGGTATCCGATTCGTTAGTTGGACGCCCATATGTCGGACACTTAAATGAGGAGGAATGGAATGTCACAAGGGAGTTAGTTTCTAATAATATTCGTCTGAATGAGGTCCTGCACACATTGAAATAATTGAATCCTTATAAATTCTCCTCGGTGAGAACCGTGTACAACGCGAAACATAAGATGAAAGTAGGGGAGCATGCCGAGAGGAACGCAATGCAATAACTCATGCATTTGCTTTTCAATAAATATTATGTGCATTGGCATCGGCGTCGTGAGCAAAATGACACCGTCGAGTATATATTTCTTACATACCCGACCTCCGTGTTACTTGCCAAGTGCTTCCCTTCTGTTGTGGTGATTGATTGCACTTACAAAACAAGTAGATACAATATGCCTTTGTTCGAGATGATTGGGATCACCTCTACATGGAAATCATTTTGTATTGCATTTGCATTTTTGAGGAGTGAGAAGGAGGACAATTATCAATGTATCGTGATCTTGATTATACACCCAAAATAATTTTACTAAAGAAGAGGTGGAATGAAGCGAGGGATGCCGAGCGGTAAATGATGCAAGCAAAACTAATGGAGATTTCTCAACCATATTGCACATCGTTGATGGAGCCCACTTCAGTTAAGGCCAAGGGGAGACCCAAGTCCTTGAAGAAAAATACACCTACTAAGATAATCCCATGTGCGTGGGAAAAGGATCCTCCAAATTTGAGTAAGCTTCGTGGCAAGAGGATCGATGCGAGGCCACCTTATACAGTTAAGAAACCGAAGTTGTGGTCCACCTACAAAAAGCTATATATGAAGCACGTACTGAACTTCTTCTAATCGTTTTTGGATGATATATATAAAGTTTGGTCGAATGGTAATTGCGGCTTCTTCGCCTTGGCCCGGGGGATAGGTATTGGGGAATCTCTTCGTCACTCTCATGCTATACGTAGTTAAATGTTAATTAAGCTACGTCGAAACAATGAACTCTATGCCTTTATCATGAAATCATATACCATCGATGAGTATGAAAGTAGATTGAACATGTTCAAGCATTCCTTCACGATGAGTCACTAGTTCATAATGTCGGATTTTGGCTATCTAGCTGCAAATGCGATCAAAGTAATGGTGGTCTTGATATCGAAGCTCCAATGCCTAACTTTTATGCCATTTGATGTTGGTCCAAAACCCATTTAGGAGGATAATAAGATTATTTACTTACTGAACATATCTAATTGTCATTGGGTGACTATGAAGTGCACCCGATTTTCCCCCATACCCCCCATTGCATCAAATTGGAAGTCAAAGGCATCGGTCGATGCACTACGCTGGGAAGATTTATTCAAACAACATTTGAATGTATTCCAGGGATTGTGTCCGAAAGACGTAGCGACAAGGGATGAACCAATTTTGATTGAATCGGATGACGAAGTTGATTTGACTAAATCATGATCGATAGGGAATTGTAATTTTTTGTAACATTACATGTAAAGCAATTCTAACATTACGTGTAATTTTTTATGAATGATTATTACAAGCAATCATTTTGGATATGAAATGTGCAGTGTGTTTGTATGTGATTATTAATGTCTATTTTTATTTACATGTCAACTATTGGTTATGAATGTGTGTGTGTTAATTGTGATAATTTTTAAGGCCTTGGTACGGTTACTTATGGCTGTGAATCATATTTACACGGTTAATTGTGACCGTGAAAATAAGGAACACGGTTAACTCTAGCCGTCATAACAAAGTCATGGTCAACTAGGTTCGTGAAAATGAGACAGTTTAGTAGGATAATTTTCAAGGCCTTGTTACGGTTACTTGTGGCCGTGAATTATATTTACACGATTAATTGTGATCGTGTAAATATGGAACACGGTTAACTCTAGCCGTCATAATAAAGTCACGGTTAACTAGAGTCGTGAAAATGAGACAGTTTAGTTGGATAATTTTCAAGGCCCTGTTACGGTTACTTGTGGTCGTGAATCATATTTACACGGTTAATTGTGACCGTGGCAATATAAAACATGGTTAACTCTAGCCGTCATAACAAAGTCACGGTCAACTAGGGTCGTGAAAATGAGACAGTTTAGTTGGATAATTTTCAAGGCCTTGGTACGGTTACTTGTGGTCGTCAATCATATTTACACGGTTAATTGTGACCGTGTAAATATAGAACATTGTTAACTCTAGCCATCATAACAAAGTCACGGTCAACTAGGGTCATTAAAATGAGACAGTTTAGTTGGATAATTTTCAAGGCCTTGGTACGGTTACTTATGGTCTTGAATCATATTTACACGGTTAATTGTGACCGTGTAAATATGGAACACGGTTAAATCTAACCGTCATAACAAAGTCACAGTTAACTAGGGTCGTGAAAATGAGACAGTTTAGTTGGATAACATTGTTAAGTACAACAAACAAACAACATTCTTAACTACAACAAACAAACAATTATATTAACTACAACAAATAACCAACATTATGAATGAAACGGTTATAAGTGAAACAAACAGAGTTATGATAAGTGTTTACTATAACTAACCAAATAAATAACCACAAAAATATTCAAATAACCAATATTAATATTTCTTCCTTAGTTTTCTCCTTTTTCCCGGGCTTTTCCTTGTAGTTGTAGGCGCACATTGCTGGTGATGGTCGAACTGACATTTCGTTCGTCGCTCTGGGGGTCCTGTTGATCGCTCTCCTTGCGCTTTCCTTTTCTTCCATTATCGCCTTTAGCCTCTAAAAGGGCATTACATGCTGCCCGAGTATCATCAGAGAGTGTCTGATAATCTTCAGCCAAGGGTTCTTTCCTTGTATATTTAAGCGCCTCTTCCAAGAGATTAATGGCGACGTCGACACCCGACTCTTGGCCATGTTGCCACAATGAATCATATTAATACTACGAATACATGTTACCAAACCTTAAATGTTGATGTGAGGTATCATACCAATTTTTTCATAGCGTTCACTCTTGGGTTGACCTTTCGGTGAATAGGATTGCAGACCAAGGGATGTGATCTTTCATTGTACCACGCCACGTAGCCTTTAACACACTCCCAAGGGTTGTTGCTTATGGGTGTAGATCGTCTACCAGCATTTAGGACATGGTCAACCTAGTTCTCCTAGTACCATTTCTCATTGTCATACGCCAACTTGTATCTGGCTTGTGTCCTACCCCTATCTTCTTTAATCTGGTGTAATACCCCGTGATTTATAGGACTGAGAATTTTAATTAATTTGGGAGAAATAGAATTTATTTGGGTTGGAAAATTTTAAATTTGGCAAATGAGGTCAAAATTTGAGAATGTTATAAAGTATTTCGGATGATGATTCGAAATGCGCGATTGGTCTCGGATGGGTCGAGACAGTCAAAATAACTGTACTTGGGTTTTGTTTCGGTTTCGAAATATTTTAAGTTAGTTTGACTCGAATTGGAGTAAACGAGTCATTTAAAGTGTGTATTATCATTTAAAGTCGGGTATCTTGGATCTAAGGCTTAAAAAGCCAACGTGAGATAACAATCTCATTTTGAGATTGAGAAAACCCTAGAGAGAGAAAAGAAAAAAGAATGAGAAAAGAGTAGAAAAGCTTGGAGCTTGGGGATTCTGACCAAAATTCGTGATTTCGAGGAAGATTCAACCTCTATAACTTTGAGGCAAGTGATTGATCTTGCTTAATAATAGTGTGTGTAATTTATTTCATGAATTGTGGGTATAAAATATGGATTTTGTGTTTATGTGTCAAAGCCTAGATTTTTTGGATAAAATCTTGAATTTGATGTTTATACATGGGATTGATGACATATAAATTAATGGGATGAGATGTAGGGGGAGTTTTGAGGTTAGGAACATGTTTGGATTGAAGATTTGGGGGTAGAAAGTGATATATTGAATTTTTGGAAAATTTGGTTTCGTCCAAAAAGGAAAACTGGACGAGTTATCTGGTATGGCCAGTCGACTGCGTCCATGAGGTCGGTCGACCGTGCCTCAAGGAAAAAGCCTACTGCCTCCATCGTAAGGCAAAATCTAAAACCGCGGTCGACCGGGGGTCAGGGGTCGGTCCTCTGTTTTTTTGGCCAAGCATGGGATTTTCTTTTACCCCCTTTTCTTTTGGGTTTAAAACTTAGTGACCTTCTGAGTGAATGTAATATAGAGGGTTAGGTTATAATATCAAGAGATTTGTACCTTAGGATGATAAGGCGGTATTTGGGCCAATTTTAGGAAGGAATTATGAGGGTATGATGCCTCTTTTATTAAGGAAATGATTGTAGGACTAAAGGATATTCAGACTATATTAATGTGATTGTGGTGGACTATTATGGAGTGATTATACGTTGTAGAGATAATATTTTTTTTACTTATGTACTTTCAAAATCAAGGGGTATCATAATATGTGTTTTAGTATATTGCCGACTAGGATAGTTGGTGTTTATACTTATAGTCGGGATTATTATTATATATATGCGTGTAGACGGATATCGATGGTGGGTGATGGATGATGGTTATACATTCGGTTACGAGATAGTATCCTTAAGGTTGATTAAATCGGAAGACTACTCTCAACTTAAGTGGAATGAATATGTAAGTTCAAGTGAGAGATCGTATAATGAAATGTTTGGGAAAATGTGTGTTATGCCGTCGGTTAGTCTAATGAGAGTTATATCCATATAGCCGAATTCATTACTTGTATACATACGAACGCAAGATAGTATGTATATATATAAATATGGTGTGAACGAATATACCTCGTGTGATGGTTTTATATGTATGATGTGATCGTATGTGTATATATATAGTGTGTGAATGATATATATACTTACTGTGTGGTCATACCCAGCACTTGCTATCATGTGAGGTTGCGCGATGTCGGTGAGGCCCCTGGCTTGAGGAGTAGGATGCATATAGTCTCCAGGTCATAGTTGTCCATTATTTATTGTGTGGTTTTATTCTGGGTGAGAAGTCTTGGGTATGATTCGTTCTCACATCAGGTTCGGAACTATGATCGCTTCCCATACGTTATGTTTTGATTTTTACCAGGGCGGTGTGATAATAGTCCGGTAGCTGGTAACCTAGGATAAAGGGAGTAATTCCTGGAAGATGATAGCATTGTGTAGTATATTTGTATCCTATAACCGTATATGTTACGAGTATTTTAAAAGTGCACATTATGTGTGTTATATGTACATGGTTAATATGATTGAATGATTGTGTTATATAATTAGAGTAATGATATATATCCTATAGGTGGATGTGATATGGATATTCTAAGATGTACATTCTGTGTGTTAGGTGTACGTGCTTGTTAGGATTGAACGATTGTTCTTAGTAACTAGAAGGATGTTTTATAGACCCCCAAATATTTTAGGAGAGATCTTACTTGTGTACTTAGAGATAGTACTCGTAATAAGTAGCTGAGGTTATAGGTTATGTGTGTTGAGGGCATAATGGATCTCAACGACCAACATTATCAAGGAGTAGTGTATCGGGAGGGTTCCTTGTTTGGATTTCGCTTTGCGAGATGTCATACACACGAAACGTAGCGCAATGTTAGGAGTGGGGATAAGTTTAGTCTTTGGTACTCGGGTGGGAGTTGAATGGTGAAATAATTTTTAATAAGAATAGGAACTCAATGTGTGCCTATTCTGTTATTAAGGGCTTATTTAAGTTAATAATTAGAATCGGATGGACTCTAGTAAGGTATATGTGTACTCGTATATGCTAATATATATATATAAGTTTGGGCATAAACTTAGGGTATGTTAGAATGAGAAGATTTTGGGTTGTCCTTGAGATCGAGGGTTACATGGATGTAGACTAAGCGTAGATTAAGATGGAGTTATCCCTAGAAGGCGTCGGATAAATTAATTAAGGAACAGGTGAATACGTTTAGGTGCGCGCTTTAGTCGAGGGGTGAGTTTGAGTTCCATAAGAGTGCGACTCCACTTAAATCATAAAATTGTGCATTCATGAATTATTATGCATTTTAATGAACTTGATATAAATGTTTTCACACCCCGGGCTCTGACCCGTTTACATCTCTCTCTTGTTATATATATATATATATATATAAATTGTGTACTACAAGTGTCCCACCGCAAAGATACCGATGATGTTTTTCTATCCAGTGTTTTGGGAGCCGTAGCAGATGCGGACTGTTGCGGGATTTTTTTATAACCGCGTCCTACCGTTTGTAAATCTAGATATGATTCATTTTGTGTATCGGGTTTATACCCAAGGGTTTTGTAGCATTTTTATATTTCTTTCCCATAGATTGTTGTATTGCCTGTGAACCGACAGCATATTCGGGTATAGTTTCTTTATATACTTGTGATGAGTTAATTGAGTATTTATTTTATCATGGTACGTACGCACATCTCATCTTGTTCGGTACTTGCTGTATGGCTGTTGTTATGTCATTGTATTTTTTGAGAATTTTTTTCGCATCCGCTTATTATAGTACTGGGTAGTTAGCTATGTTTATTTAGTGTCGACAGTTGATGCTGAGAATGATCCACTTGAGATTCCTGATTTATTTTAGTATAGGGTTGGCCACCCGTTATTATTTTAAGCAGGGTGTCACATCGGGCGCATAGGAAGGCGTGGAATAGTTTGGACCCTGTTGAATTGACAAAGCACTCTCTCAGGATAGTATGGCTTAGCAACGTTATAGCATATGAGAATACCGGTGTACCACGATATCTCCTGGAATGGAAAGGCCTCAATATTTTCTTTGCATGGATCCCATACAGCCTACATTTTGAATCATCATGTGAGTAAACTTCATTATAAACATATCGAGTAAGTAAAAAATAGTAGTGATACTCACATCATGAACTTTTAAATCATCCAACGTCTCCCTCATAGCAAGCAATTGCTCATTAGAGTCACTCGAAACCATTTGTGCCTTTCACCTACAAATTCGTGGTTTGACGGTGGTATAATCAGATTTACGAACACTACACTTTAGATCAAAGTGATCATGTATCCATCCCTACGTATCGATTAATCTTAAGTTAGAAAAGGAATATGATAAATAAAAATATATTAGGAAACTGGGAATAGTATCCATTACCACTAGAAGAGGGAGATATCCAACAACTTGTCGTACGTCTGCCCTGGATGCGATCCCCAATTGGCGGTATAGGTGGGATAAGAGAGCACCTCCCCAGTTCTTGTCCTTGACTTCCCCCACGTTCTTCAATGATTGAATGTAATATATCGAGACTCGGGCCCCCGACTTATCTAGAACAAGAAGGCACCCTATCATGAATAGAAGATAGGTCCGGGCACATTGATCGATGTGCTTATCCTTTGCATTCTGACCCATTTGCTTCACCCTATCCTTCCACAATTTCATCAACCAGTCAAAACGGACCGCATGAAAAGACTTGCATTCCTCCTTAACCTCTTTTGTTGTTGTCCCGATCAATTTAGTAAACTTCCTAATTAATGTAGCTCGTTCTTCCGTCGTCTTCGGGTTCACCCCGTACACACTATGCCCCTGAACCGCTATCCCCAACAAATGATAAACATCATTTAGTGTAATGGTCATTTCCCCGAATGGCATATGAAATGTATTAGTTTTCGGATGCCACCGTTCGATGAATGCACATACAAGGACATGATCAATAAACTGATAAGAATTTTTTATCAAAGGCCATAATCCCCAGTCCTTCACCGCATTCACCACCCGCTCATCCTCTTCATCAATATTCCACTCAACGAATTTCTTATAATGGTATATACACTTCATTATACCTCGTTCTTCGTCGTGGTTCCAAATACCGTATGACACATGGTTAGAAAAATTCTTTAATAACTCGGGGTTGTTAGGATTGGACCCCTGTAATGGCTCTGCATTGGATCTTGTTGGTTTTGTCCTAGTTTTTTTCTTTTCAATCGGGGCCGAAGAAGATGCCCCTCTGAGTAGGTCATCATCATCATTAGACGATAACGATGTAGATAAATCACTTGACGTACTAAAGCTACCAACACCGCTAGCACCTTCATCAACATCACCCTCACCCACAACCCCCTCACCAACATTCCCCTCACCAACAACCCCCTGACCCACAACTCCCTCACCAACAACCCCCTAACTCACAACCCTCTCACCAACATTTCCCTCACAAGCAACCCCCTCACTAATATTCCCCTTACCAACAACCCCCTCACCCACAACCTCACCAACCATCTCGTCACCAATCACATCTTTACTTGAAATTCTATCTTATTTTCTTTTCCTTTCCAACGCAGTCATGGGTTGTCTACCCTCTCTCCCCACTTATGATATGCAATACAGAAATGAATATATTTGAAAAAACATACCCACGACCCTCCATCACCACGGAATAGGGCATTACACGGTCTACTTATGCTGTGTGTTCTTCAAATTTAACGGTGTACTGTAGCCATCAAATTACTATACATGACCTAATTAGACCGCAATAGATCATTATTTACGGTGACAGGTGACCGAATAATTACCACAGTTAATATTAATAAATTAGGGTTTTTGGCAGGTTTAAGTTAATATTAAGTTTATTTTTCAAGAAATTAGGGTTTTAGGCAGGTTTAAGTATATATTAAGTTTTTTTAACATTTAGAAATTAGGATTTTATGGGGGTTCTTATAATGAAAGCAGGTATTGGATATAAATTCACAATGAGATAGTTTTGGATTACATACCAGCTTATGTTGGAGTGATGGAATACGAATTTAGTTTGAGTAGAGTTGCAAAAGGTAGTAGAGATAAAAGAGTAGAGAGAGACGAAGGAGGGAAATGAGTATGAACGTTCAAATTATGGTGTTGGTGTTTGAGGTGTTAGTGAGAAATAAGTTTTAATTTTGTGGTGTTTTGGAGTAACACGATATAGCGGCGTAATCTGATCGTTAAATAAGTTATATCACGTCTTAACCTGGACGTGAAATATGGTATGTAACGGCTTAACCCGAACATGAGCACACATTTCACGGTTTGGGTTGGTCGTGATATTGTGTTTTATGCTTTGGGAAACCACGTCTTAACCGAGTCGTGAAAAGGCACTACACGGCTTAACCTAATCGTGATTTTTGTCCGATGTTTATTTGGTTTCCATGAAATTTATAGTGTTGTGCATGTTTATTTTATTTCCCGATGGAAGATGGTAAGTGTATATTTTGTTTTCATGACATCCGATAATTTACGAGATGTTTATTTGGTTTCCATGACATTTATAGTGTTGTTCGTGTTTATTTTGTTTCCAACAATAAAAAGTCACTTTCAAATAAAAAGTCACACCCAAATGCATATCCCTTTGCATAAAATAATACGCTTATATACAATCTGATTTGACAAATAACAAGCATAATATTTACCACACTGTAGTAACAATCACATTTATTAACAACCACAACATTTACCACACTGTTATGTAATAAAAAAAAATTATATTTTTTAACAAAGTAATAAAGTTGGGGTCTGGTTTGTCCTTCTCCTCCTCCTTGTGTTAGGGTCTGGTGACTTGGTTTGCTTCGTCGCTCTCCTCTTGTGGTAGGTGACTTGGTTTGCTAGGTGTACTCGTTCATATCTATAGTTACGTCTGTGATCTCATTTGTTTAAATTTAATTTTTTAAACACTACTGTGTCAATTAATAGTTACCTACCATTCTCTTTATAATACTATTATGTCAAATATTAATAAATTTATTATTAAATTTGCTTTTCCTCTGGATGAACTTGCTCACTTAGCAGCATTTCGGACCCGATATTCAGAAGCATCTCACTTTACATAATATCGGGTCCGAAATGCTGCTAAGTGAGCAAGTTCATCCAGAGGAAAAGCAAAATTAATAATAAATTTATTAATATTTGACATAGTATTATTATAAATATGGGTACCCAGAATTAAGACCACGGGCCTGGACGAGTAGCCCAGTTCTGGCGGCCCAAAGTCCAGGCCCCCCACCTCTTATTTTGATCCAGTCTCTTCCCACGTTCCCCTGAAGGGATAATATAGGAGGGATGGAAGACGTGAGGGAACCCATCACCCCCACTCACCTAAATGTACATGTATATATTAAACCCTAGGTCCGGGGCAAAAGGACAAGTTGTATTCTCTGTAACCACTCTCCGGAGTATATAGAAATAACATCGACTGCACCACCGTGGACGTAGGCACATATTGGTTGAACCACATACATCCTTTGTTGTGATTGTCATTTTACATTCTTTGTTCCTACTTGGTGAATGCTTTTTTCTTATCTGTTTGTGTTGCATAATAATTGTCACCACAATTGGCGCCGTCTGTGGGAAACGTTCATCTTTCCCTGAGAAGAGCCCACACCAATAAAGGAGTTTAAAATGTCTGGTCACAGCAGCAATGCCCCCCAGGCAGGGGATATTCAAGAACCACCTGCTCCTCGCAGGATCAGGTCTGAAGTTCGACGTTCAGATCAGAGGGCTCGCTTGGAAAGGCCAGCCTCAGAAGAAAGCCAGGGACCAGCGAGGTCCACACAAATATCCAGATTGATTGATGCATATGAGGCAAGGCTCCACGAGCAGAGGGAGTCTTCTCATAGGTACGAGGCTGAGAATGCTTGCCTGAAAAGAAGACTAGAAAGACTAGAGATGGAGCTTCGTCCTGATAATAGGAGATGTCCATACCGCACTCCTAGACCTTAGGCGAGTAAGGAGACTTAGGCAAGGATCTCAAAAGGTCAAGGGAGACGAATCAGACAACGACCTCCATGAGCAGCTGTGAAGAGCTTACCGTTACCAGAGCCCTGCTCGCAGTGACGAGAATATACGAAATCTGGTCCGCAGGGAAATGGACCAACATCCTGCCCACCACGGTACCAGATCAACCAGAGAACTCGCAAGGCGAGCTCTCAAAACCCAGATGAAGTTACCCTTCACGAGGGAAATCGAAGAAGAAGAAGCCCCCAAGATATTTTCCATTCCAAGGTTCAAGATTTATGACGGTAAGACTGATCCCATCGATCATGTCAGGCAATACCGACAGGCCATGACCCTCTGGAATCACCGACATGCACTGATGTGCTGAATTTTTCCCTCTAGCCTGCATGATGTGGCGCATAAATGGTTCGAAAGACTCCCCCACCGGTCCATCAAAAGTTTCAAATCCCTGGCCGAGCTCTTTACGGCCCGGTTCATCACTAGCTCCTATCCCAAAAGGATGGATGCTTTACTGACAATGAAAAAAAGGCCTCAAGAGACACTCTGAGACTACGCGAAGAGGTATTGGGAGTTTTTCAACGAGGTCGAAGATTGCTCGGAATAAGTGGCAGTGGCCTCTTTCAAAATCGGGCTACCCAGCTCCTCCCTTTTATACCAGCCCCTGACAAAGAAGGAAGCTATAACTATTGACGACCTAATGGCTCGCATCGAGAAGTACGCTAAGGTGGAGGACGTCACCCACCTTAGCACAAGAGAAAACGGTCAAGCTAAACTCACTACCAAGGGAAGTGAGAAAACTGAGAACCAGAAGAAAGGAGGAAAGAACAGGGGCAAAAATGGCTCCAAGAACGGAGTGAACCATGACGCGTCGAAAGCATTCCAGGCGGTCAACACCGTCTTCAAAGAACCAATTTACAAAATTCTCGTGAAGATCAAAGATGAGCCATTCATCAAGTGGCCCAGGAAGATGGGAGGAGATCCCTCGAAGAGGGACAATGCATTAAGATGCGCTTTTCACAAAGAGGGAGGACATAAGATCGAGCACTGCAAAGCTCTTAAGTCTCTCCTTGAGGACTTGGACCAGTCTAGGCATTTGAACGAGTTTGTGGAGAAGAAGGCAGAGAAAGCGGCTGCCAACAGAGAGGCGAGACCTGACAACGTGCTGGAAGATGACGCTGGACATGAGTTCGCGGTAATCCACGGGGCATCTGACGCCAAGCAGATACAAGGAAACTCAGCTCGAATGGAAATGAAAAAACTCACAGCGGTAATGCAGGCTTTTCAGATTGATCCAGCAAAGTGACAGTCAGGAAAACGTCGACGAGCAGATGACGTCGACTATAACAAGCATATTGTCTTCACAGATGAAGATCTAGTAGGAGTGAGGACCCCACATCATGATGCTCTGATCATTACGCTCAGGATAGCTAACTTTGACGTCGACAAATTGCTCGTCGATCAGGGAAGCTCGTCCAAAGTAATGTATCTCGACCTATTCAGAAAGTTAAAGTTAAGCGTTACCGACCTAAAAGCAGCTACTGTCCCTTTAGTAGGCTTCACTGGGAAAATAACTATGCCCTGGGAAAGATTGTACTACTGGTGCGCGCTGTAAACGTCTCCAAGATGATCGAGTTTTTGGTAGTCGACATCGATTCTCCATACCAGGCCATCCTCGGCAGGGGATGGCTTCATGCGATGAAGGTAGTCTCCTCGACCTACCATCAGAAACTCAAGTATGTAATCGAGCGAGGAGTAATGGAGATCCACGACGACCAAGCGATGGCAAGGAGGCGCTTCATAGTAGCCATCAGTCCAAAGCCAGAAAAGAAGGCTGATCAACCCGGCGAGAAAGTTGAAGAAGGTGTGATACCTTCCAAATAACAATTAAAGTATGGGAGACCTAGAGTAGAGGAGACCAGGCTCCTCCCCTCCGAGCGGGTCGTCAAGGACCTGGTATAAGTTACGGCTGGAGATGGTGATAGTAACAGAGTCTTCTTGATTGGAGCGTCTCTCACCGATCAAGAACAAAAGGAATTGACAACCCTGTTGAGACGCAACGTAGACGTTTTTGCGTGAGAACCATATGAGCTGCCCGGAATTGATCCTAGTATGGTCTGTCATCAGTTGCACATCTATCCCACCTTCAAATCGATCACGCAGAAGGCACGGCGAACTGCACCCGAGAAGGCTAAAGCGATCAAAAAAGAAGTTGAAAAACTGCTGGATGCAGGATCCACACGGGAAGTACAATTCCCCAAGTGGTTATCCAACCCAGTAGTAGTTGCGAAGAATAATGGGAAGTGGAGAGTTTGCATCGACTTCACTGACCTCAACAAAGCATGTCCTAAAGATAGTTTCCCCCTCCCAAAGATAGACCAACTAGTGGACGCCATCGCAGCTTGCGAGCGAATGAGTTTCCTGGACGCATACTCAGGGTATCACCAGATCCCCCTATATGCCCCCGACCAGGACAAAACGACGTTCATCACAACAGTTAGGTTATACTGCTACAAGGTCATGCCCTTCAGGCTCAAGAATGGAGGGGCAACCTATCAACGGCTAGTCACTAAAATGTTCAAAGGTCAGATGGGAGACACCATAGAGGTCTACATCGACAATATGCTCGTTAAGAGTAAGAAAAAGGAAAATCACCTCTTCGACCTGTCAAACACCTTCGAAGTCCTCAGTAAGTACCGAATGAAGCTTAACGCGAGCAAGTGTTCCTTCGGTGTCCAGTCAGGAAAATTTCTTGGATACTTGGTCAGTAAGAGAGGCATAGAGTCTAACCCAGACCAGATCGATGCAATCAACAGGGTGCAACCCCCTCGTACAATTCGAGACGTACAGAAGCTCACTGGTATGCTCGCTGCCTTAAATCGCTTCATCTCTAAATCCTCCGAGAAGTGCAAGCCTTTTTTCCAGCTTCTAAAGGGGAGTAAAATGATAGAGTGGAGCCCAGATTGCTCGCGAGCATTGGTCGAGCTCAAGTCCTACCTAAGCTCTCCACCACGGCTTATTATACCACAGCAAACGGATTCTTTGTACCTGTACCTCTCCGTATCCAATCACACTGTCAGCTCTGCGCTAATATGCGAGGTTGCAGGAATCCAGCACCCCATTTATTACGCGAGAAAGACCTTACTAGACGCCGAGCAAAGGTACCTACCATTGGAGAAGCTCGCCTTTGCGCTAGTAATAGCCTCGAGGAAGCTGAAGCATTATTTCGAAGCTCATACTATCACCGTCCTTACATCGCATCCCCTTAAGGCAGTCCTAAGGAAAGCAAATTTATCGGGCAGACTGTCTAAGTGGTCAGTCGAGCTCGGTCGATTTGACATCCAATTTCAACCAAGGATAGCTATCAAGGGTCAAATCCTTGCTGATTTCATAGCCGAATTCACGGGCGAAGATCCCTCTGACCAACCTCAACCAACAAGGCAAAAGGAGAACCCAGCAAAAGAGGAAACCTGGAAACTGTTTGTTGATGGAGCCTCCAACTCCAAGGGGGCAGGGGTCGGCATTGTACTCATTACTCCAGAGAATACAATCCTTGAACAAGGAATCAGGCTTGGATTTACAGCCTCCAACAACGAAGCAGAGTACGAAGCCCTAATAGCCGGCCTCCTAAAGGTGCATACTTTGGGAGTAAAACATTTACAGGTGTTCGACAATTCCCAACTGGTCTCCAATCAGATAAGTGGAGATTACAATGCAAAGAATGAAAGAATGGCAGCCTACCTCGCCTTAGTGAAAAAACTGATGTCAAGCTTTGAAGAGATCAACGTCCAACAGTTTTCCAGGGGGCAAAACAGTCATGCTGATGCCTTAACAGCCCTGAGTTCGACAGTTAACTCTAACCTAAAAAGAGTCATCCCCATCGATTTCCTCACTTGCCCGAGCATCGACAGCAATCCACCAAGCGTGAAACAGGTACTCCAGGTAGGGTCAGCCCCCAGCTGGATGGACCCCTTAAGAGAATATTTAAAGGATGGCACGCTCCCGGATGACAAGAAGATCGCCCACCAGATAAGAGTCAAAGCTGCTCGCTTTCACTTATCCCCAGAAGGCAACTTGTTTAAGAAATCCTTCTCCGGTCCCTACCTCCGATGCGTCCACCCAGGGGATGTCGAACAAGTGCTACGCAAGCTTCACGAAGGAATCTATGGAAGCCACACCGGAGGAAGGTCTCTAGCCTTTCGAGCAATGAAGAAAGGTTATTGGTGGCCATAAATGCAAAAGAACTCTGCAGTGTATGTTCGCAAATGCCTGAAATGCCAACTCCACGCTCCTACGGTCCACCAACCCACCAGCGATCTAAAGTCCCTGTCCAACCCATGGCCATTCGCCCAATGGGGAATGGACATTGTGGGACCACTGCCTACCGCTGCCGGTAATCGTAAATATCTGTTGGTTGCGACTGACTACTTCACCAAATGGATCGAGGCAGAACCCCTGATGAATATTCGAGACGCTGATATGATAAGGTTCATATGGAGGAATATAATCACTCATTTTGGAATCCCCAGGACCATCATCACCGACAATGGAGCACAGTTCGAAAGTGGCTCCTTTCAGAACTTCTGTGACGAACACGATATCAGACACCACTTCAGTTCGGTGGCCTACCCTCAGAGCAATGGCCAAGCTGAGGCTTCCAACAAAACCGTTATCGATGGATTGAAAAAGCGATTGGAGTGAGCCAAAGGCGCATGGGTAAATGAACTACCTCACATCCTATGGGCATATCGGACCACTCCTCGACGAGCAACAGGAGAAACCTCATTTTTGCTGACATATGGCATGGAGGCAGTCATCCCACTCGAAGCAGGTTTGCCGACAATGAGGTCCAACCTTGTCGACCAAGGCCATAATGATGTAGCATTACTCGCTGAGCTCAACCTAGCCGACGAGCGCCGGGAGCTAGCCTTAGTGAAACTAGCGAGCTACCAGCAACAGCTCGTGAGGCATTACAACAAAAGGGTTAACCCGAGGGCATTCCGAAATGGGGACTATGTTCTAAGGAAAGTCCTGGGCAGCGCAGTGAAACCATCAGACGACAAGCTAGGTCCCAACTGGGAAGGACCCTTTAAAGTAACCAGAGACGACCTGCAGGGTGCCTATCACTTGGACACGATAGAAGGCAGAGAAATACCACGAGCATGGAACGCAGCTAATCTCAAGAGATTCTATTTTTAGATCTTTCTATTGTATTCTTTTATTATACAAGTGCATTTTCCTTATTATTAATTAAAGTTATTTAATTGGTTACACTCTGATTAGTAACAGCTGCATTTATCGCACATCTTTTCCAAGTAACAGGCACATTAATCATTATACTATAGCAGGGGAATACCCCTCCTCAGGTCATCATCATGAAACACAAAGAACCTCTTAGCATTTCCCCTGGCAATATAAGAAGCCCTATAGGGGATCCTTAGGCAATACGACCAAGTTTTATACTGGTCATCAAAACTCCTTTGATTGAATAAAATCCTGATCGGATGGAACATCTAACCTCAGGTGTGTCCTCGCCAATTGCCCCACTTAGGCATAAGGGAGTGTGATGACACAACCTAAAAGGTAAAGTGATGCACAATGGTATCTCGATATTATACTGGACTGGGAGGACACTTGCATGACAAAACAAACTTAGAAGATTATAAAGCAGCAAGAATATGAAGAATATGATGCACACGTTTAGTCGGAAAGATTGCTCAAAACATAAACTTTTCATCAATTCATCATATTTATAACAATGGTGATACATGTTTATTCGGCAAGCTCGGCCAAAGCATTTACATTATCAGAAATACAAAAAACAACAACTGGAAAAATTTCAATGGGGGTGAGGCCTCTGAGCGAGATAATCAGCCACTCGAGCTCTTCGTCCGTCATCAGGAGCAAGAGCTAATTCTTCGTCAACCTCATTCGCATCCGACTCCAATAACTGCCGAGGGATGGCATCGATGGGGATCCATCGATCATCCCTTCGGAAGGGGTTAGGCATCAGGGTAGAGGGAGAAATCTCATGGAGATACCAGATCATAGAATTCCTCGGGACCTACAGCTCCTTCAAAGAACTCATCAACCCCTTGACAAAGGAAAGCTCTTCGAACTCCGACAACCTCGTTAGAGCATCTGACCAACCCTGGTCGTAGCCATCAGCCCACACTTGTTGAGGACCTTTTTTGAATAGGTGTCGCAGCCGAGTAACGTCCCTTTGAAGCCCAGCAGCAATTACATATGCTCGCTGAACATCACCGCGGAGTTCTTCCATTTCCCTATCTCGAAGTTCTTCCGCTTCCCTATTTCTGCTCCTGGTGCTCCTACCAGCTCGCGGAACGGGTGGGCGAGTGGAACCCCGAGACACAGGAGGAGTAACATTATGACCAGCTCTAGTTCACGATGATGAGGAACCTTGTAATACTGCTAGAACAGTGCTCGGCGCATGCTCCCTAAGTCGTAAGACTTCTCTCCTCAAGTCCTCATTCTCCTGCTGAAGAACCTCCCCAACTTGGTTGATCTCGGAGGCCTCTAATAGTTTTGTTCTCAGCGCATTGACCTCCTCTTGTACTGAAGCACCAATGTCCTCCATCTCCTGGAGCCTGTCCTTCAGCTTGGCCACAAGTTCAAATTGCTCCTTATACTTATGATTCATAGATCTAAGGGATTTGCAAACCTTAATGAAGGCCTGGTAAACTTCGGGACTCGTATTGGGACCAAAGGTCCTGCCCAATTGGGAAGTAGCAGGAATGTAATCATCCACATCAACTAACTACAAGCGAGAGAAAGATAAAGGAGAGAAAGAGACAAATCAGTGCGAGCATAAAATAAAGCATTTTCATTAATAAAGGATTGGAGTTACATCGAGCAGTAAAGAAAAAATTTACTGACAAAAAAAAACAAAAGTACAGAGTAATCCTAGTAGATAACTAGTTGACAACCTCAGATGGCCTAGAGGTCGATGGCCCCTTCCCCTTGTCAACATCAGCAGGAGCACCGCCCTCAGCAGGGGTAATCTCTGTCCCCACAACCAGAGAAACGTCAGCAGGGGTCGCTTGAGGAACAGGATCAGCGCCTTCAACAGCTGGGGCAGAAACTTCATCCACGGTTGGCTTCAGACCTGGGTCATGCTCGTCAAACAAGGGAGAATTGATGTCGACACCAGCAGCATAAAAGGGCCTTATTCCAGCCTTTCTTGAAGTTCAGATGACTAATATAGCCTATCTAAACTTCAGCATCCTCATATGCTGCAGCCCAACCGGAATTGTAAGAGTCCTCCTTGGCAGTAACAGCCTCAGACTCCTTCTTCTTCAGCTCTTCAAAGAGCACCCTGTTCTCCTCCACGACAGCAAGTTTGCTCGAGCAAACCAGGTCATAGGCCCGTCTCAGCTCCTTCAGACCATCGACTACCGAGTCCTTCTCCTTGTTGGCAGTGGCAAGAGCCAAGTCGAATGAAATTCGAGCAGCGTCAATGGCTTTAAAATTAGCCTCGAGCTCTTTACCCTTCAGCTTCAGGGCGGAGTTCTCTTGCTCCAGCTCACTGTTTCTCTTCACGAGCTCATCGCATGAACGATACAGCACGGTGAAGTCAGTAACAAACTGCAAAAAAAAGAAGGCATTAGAAGAAGAAAATGAGGGAATTCAGAATAACATAGGAGAAAAGGGAAAAACCTTACCAAAGCAAGCCTTTGACTAGCCTGAAGGGCCAACTGCTCCAACCCTACCGCCCTTTGGCGATCAGCCAGGAGGACAGCTCTCTCAAGCAGAGTTGGGGCCAACTGGGGAGAAATTGCCACAGAGGCCCCCTCGGGCAGTGCGGACACTGGGACTAAGGCCTACCCGGCCTTCGTCCTCGCTTCTGCCCTCCTTCTCACTCTCCTTCTTCTTCCTCTCCTCTACCCTCCTCTTCTCTTCCATCTTCTTCCTTTTTCCTCTCTCTCTCTCTCTCTCTCTCTCTCTCACCTACTCATCTTCCTTCCTCTTCCTCTCCTGCTCCTGAGCAGAGGACCGGGAACCAGTATCCACAGCCCCTAAGCTAGATTTTTGCTTCTTTAACCTTTGTGCGAGAAGCATATGGTCTTCATCATCATCATCCCGAATCAGGTTCTTCCGGGGTGAAGCCATCTCTTCACTCGAACTACTGGACGTGCTCGACAACTCTTGAGCTTCAGAAATCTCCCTACGATCAGAGGAACTGCTATTACTAGAGCTCTCTCCCCACAAATCACTTGCAGCTCCTACAATGTCACTCTCTGAGCTGCTCTCTTCCTCGTTCAACTGGATAGGACCCGCAGCAGTCTCTTCAAATAAGTCGAACTCTGGGACACTGTCCACAGGCCTAGCTATGAAGTTGGACCAACGTTCTTTTACTCGAGCAAAAAAGCAGCAGATCTGGGATGCTCGCCGTCACCCAAGGGCTCCATGATATTCTAAGCTTTTATTAATTCTGAAAGACGAACCTCGCTAAGAGCAGGTTCCAAGTTCTTTGAACTCGCTGCAAAAGAAGAACAGAGAAGAATTAGAAAGATTACAAATCAACAAAAATTGAAGCAACAAGAGCAATGTCTACCTATGTATTCTTCCCCATAAAAGGGAACAGTGAACCTCTTAGATCTCAACCCCTCAAATTGGGGAGAAAACTGCCAATTTCTGGCAAGGAAGCCTTCTTGCCAATAGTCCTTATGGGAATCAGGTAGGTTTACTACCAATACCCTGTCAGGACTCCTAGCTTTGAGATAGAGGACCCTAGAGCTAGTTCGAGAGAAGGAATAGCAAATACAGACCTCGACGAGTCCTAACCTAGTGCCATACAACTGATTTATTCTATGTACGCCATTAACTATTTTCCACACATTGGGCGAGCATTGTGCAGGAACAATATTGAAATAGCCAAAGAAATGCAAGAACAAATCGTTAGGAGGAAAGGTGAGTCCCCCCTGAGAAAGCAACAAAACATGGATCCAGTGGGCGTCATCTATCTCTCTAACATTTCTAGGAGGGGAAATGCGACACTCAATATCCACCTAATCAGGGACGTTATAAAACTTCCTAAATTCAGAGATTGACCTATTTCCAATCTTCGCCATTGGAAAACCCTAGAAAAGCTACAAACTCAAAGAGAAAGTACAAAGAAAGGGCACAGGAAACTTACAAAATAGAAGATCGATTCAAGCGATGAAGAAGCACGAGCACAAACAACTAGGAAGCAATGAGAATGAAGATTGAGAGAAGAAGGAACGAAGTGCTAGAGCTCACAGAAAATAAAAGAATGCTGGAAAGACTGAAGCGACGGTAGAAAAGTGGCTATTCCAACAAACCTTCAAATTCTGCTAATCATAGTGCATAAGAACGAAGCGGGTGCCGCCAAAATCAACTTCACAGCTTTCGAAGAATTACAAAAAAGCCATTATGGCTAATCATTTAAATTTATTGAGCTAATGAACATGGCCCAACAAACTTAGGGGCAATTGTGGGTACCCGGAATTAAGACCACGGGCCTGGACGAGTAGCTCATTTCTGGCGACCCAAAGTCCAGGCCCCCCACCTCTTATTTTGATCCGGTCTCTTCCCATGTTCCCCTGAAGGGAAGATATAGGAGGGATGGAAGATGTGGGGTAACCCATCACCCCCACTCACCTAAATGTATATGTATATATTAAACCCTAGGTCCGGGGCAAAAGGACAAGTTGTATTCTCTGTAACCACTCTCCGGAGTATATAATAACATTGGCTGCACCACCGTGGACGTAGGCACATATTGGCTGAACCACGTACATCCTTTGTTGTGATTGTCATTTTACATTCCTTGTTCCTGTAATACCCCGTATTTTTACGCTATATCAATTTGGGGATTTATTAAATTTAATGTGAGTTAATTATTTAATAAAAATCCAGAAATTAATTATGTTATAATTATTAACATGACGAGAGTTAGTAATTATGAGAAATTTGTTGAATATTACTAATGAGCAAAGTAATATGTAATATTGGTTATATTGAATGTCACGAGTGAATAAAATGACAATTTTGGAAATTTGAGTCGGGACGCGCCCGTGTCGCGTCGGGACTAAATGTTGATAAATAAAAGTGAATATTTTATAAGTCGTTCGTATGGTCGTTTTGAGTGAGTCAACGCGTCCGGAAGGGTCGAGATAGTCAGAAAAGTGTACCCGGGGGTTTAGTTTGGGTCTCGGGGCGTTTTTAGGCCTAATTGGTACCCCGGGAAGGCGTTTTGGACATTTCACATTTTTGGGTAATTAAATCAACAAAAATCAGTAATCTATATCAGACATTTAGGTTAGTCAGCTAGGGTTAGAAAACTCAAACACAAGAACGGCCATAGGAGAGGAAGGAGAGAGCTCTCAAGGCAAATTCAAGGCCCAAAATCCATCCGGTTGCACCGCCACCACCACCAACGCGTAGATCGCGCGACGGGGAACACAACCACACCAAAATCATCGGCAAATCAGAACACCAAAAATTCCAGGCAAGTGTTTATCTTGCTATTTTCGTTGGTGCATCTTTTATATTAGTTTAAGAGTAATTAGAATGAGTTTTTATGGAAGAAAACCAAAGATTTGAGATAGGAATTGCATGTAGTGATGGATAAATTGATGATTCTGGAAACCCTTGCCATGTAGAGGAATTACCCACGAAATTATGATGTTTACAAGAAGGAAATTTCTGGAAATACTTGTTAGAACCATGTTTAAGAGAATTCTAGGGTTCTTAATAATTATAATAATTTTTGGTTGGTTAATCCATGTATAATGATAGAATTCCTCATGCTTCACGTTGGAAATACCTAGTAGGATGATATAATGTTGGTAGTATAATTTTTAAGACGTTTGGGATTGAAAAATATGGATTTGGATGAAGAAATTTATTAGAACCCGTAACTACAATTCTGCAGAAATCGCAATACCTGCTTGATCGATCGATCGAGCCCAGAGCTTCGATCGATCGAGCCCCAGACCTCGATCGATCGACCCCTCCTGGCAGACTCCTATTTCCTTTTAAATGAGTTAAATTCAATTTATTGTGAGCTAATTCTTGGGCATCCTTAATAAAATGTTTTGGGAGATAGGGAAGACCAGTAGAACGTGTGAATAGATTTTGGGACCCTTGATGTCGGGCAAAGATTGTATTTTGGGATAATTACATAAGGGTCGGTGAATTTATGATTTAAAGAGAGAGACACGTAAGAGAGTTACTTTGGGGCAAATGTGTATACCTACTGAATTTTATACTTGGGAGGATAAAATCCATAAGCGTTATGTAGTAAGTGGAAAGGTTCCTCAAATTAAAGTAAGATGTGAACGGTTATACGTGATAACTAAATAATGATAAATAAAATTCGTAACTATGGGATTTGAGAATATACCCATTTATTGATATGGTAATATTAGTATAGTTATATGATTGTGTATGCATATACTATCTATGTGTGAAAATCATGCCCACGCTACTTGCTATCCCTGAGGTTTCCGCGCTGGGACAGTCTTATCTCGATGGGACCTTTATGGGGGATATTGACTTGTACCCTAGAAGATAGATATCCTTGGTACAGGCTATCGGAATGATAGTTCGGACGGTCCTAAGAGACGCGGGTATGTGCTTTCCTCTTAGAGACTTGGAATCTATGCTTCGCCTCATATTGTTTGTGTGTAGATATCCTTGGTACAGGCTATCGCATAGTTCGGACGGTCCTAAGAGACGCAGACATATGCCATTCTCTTAGAGACTTGGAATCTATACTTCGCCTCAATATTGTTTGAGTTTGTGTTAATACAGTTCGAGAGTGATTCCGAATTTGTATTCCCTTAGTACGAGTGATATGGGGATTGGATAGTAGAGTATGCCCGCACCATAGTTTTTATTTGGGGTGCTGTTATGATATATATATATATTTTACGAGTAGTTAATATATATATGAAATTCTGAAATCTGGAACTGCCTACTGTGATTTGATATGTAGGACATGGTTGATGACTCAAATTGTAAATACTTGTTTTGAGAAAGTATAATATGAAATTGGAAAACTTTATTGATTAATAAAGTCAAAATGAGAACTTTGGTTACTAATTGAAATATTCTTTTCAAACAATTGAATCGCTAAATTTTGAATCCTGCGAATAACCTAAGATAAGTTAATCATTGGGGGAAGATAGCGTGATATATGATGAGATAGACCATTGGGAAGGTTAGTGCGATAGGTGTACACATTAGAAGAGAGGTGAGAATTTCTCAAGAGAGTGTCGCACTAATATGTTGTTGCATTGGCCTGTATCAATTTAAATACTTGCTAAACAATTTTTAAATCATATACACTATCGGGCTCTGACCCGTTTTTCTCTCTCTCTCTCTCTCTCTCTTGTATATATATGTATGTACTACAAGTGCCCAGCCACATGAGCGTCTTGCTTAGGATCCCTTGGAAGGAACGTGCTGCAGCTTAGGTGGGAGTTGCAGGCCACTTGCTTAGGCGATTTCATTTACTTGATTCCATTCCTATGATTCTCAGTTACTGGGGCATGTGTCGCCCTTTTCACTATTTATCTGTTTTGTTGGGACATTTATATTTCAGTTATTTCTAGTAGTTACTTTGGGATTTATTCAGCATGTATGATTTACATTAAGTTTTAATGTTGGGATTTTGGATGTTGAATGTTTAAAGTAATTGGATTATGTTCCAGGTTAATTGTTGTATGATTCTTACTTATTGACAATGTTGTTACTAATTAAATAGATAATTTTCCTTTAATAAATAAATTGGTCAGAAATGTTGAAAAATGGTTTTGACACTTAGCTTAATTAATTAGGGTGTTAATTTGGAAAAAATTATTTTTACGACAGTGATGCTAAGAATGAACCAACTGCTCACCTTGATTTTAATTTAATAAAGGAATGATCGCCCGGTATTTAATTAGGCGGGGTGTCACAGTTCCTACTTAGTGAATGTTTTTTTCTTATATGTTTGTGTTGCATAAGAATTGTCACCACAATAAAGATAACTATTAACTGACACGCTAGTGTTTGAAAAATTAAATTTAAACAAATGTGATTACAGATGAACGTTTAGATATTAAACGAGTATACCTAACACACCTCGTTACCTAACACCTAAACACCGATGCAGTCACATGTGGTCTACCACCTCTCTCGGTTTAATGGATCTGCAATCAAATATGGGAATAAGAATTTAAAATGAGAATAATCGTCTAAAGTTAACAAATTAAACCGGGAAGGATCACACGTCCTAGTTAGGCTGTGAATTGTTGAAAATTACGGTCAATCCAAACCATTAGTTATTAAATAATTACGGCTAACTTAGACCATTGTTAGGGAAATTTTATTATTGTTTTTTAGCCGTGAATTTTATGGTAACGGCTGAAAGTGGCCGTGGAAATCCATATCATACGGTTACGGGAGGCTGTGAGGATCCAGTTTCAATAAGCATGTATAAAAACTAGGGTTTGATTTTGGTAAGTAACTTAGGGTTCATTTTCGACGAAAACTAGGGTTTGATTATGGAGTAGACTTGTATAAATACCAAGTTTATAATTTAGACATCTATAAATACAAGTATATAAATTAATCATGTAGAAAAACACAAGTATATAGATTTGAAATGCATACCTGCGTATTGTGGGTTATAGAGTGAGGATGTATTTGGTTGTGAAGTTATGGAGTTAAGGTTTACTTTTGGAGTGTTAGTAAAAAAAGGTTATGGAGTTGGGGTTATAGAGGATGTACTTAGTAGAGAGAGAGTGTGATGAAAGAACGAAAATAAATTTGTAAAATAAAAATTATTGTCATTTGAAAATTAAAAAAAAATAGAAAATTAAAAAGTTTAACCCCTTGAATAACTTCTTCCCAATAATTATAGATGATTGATTTAAAATTAATAAATTTATCAAATAAAAATAATAGAAATTAAAAATATAACCTATTTAATAATTGACAAATCTTATTTATAAAAAATCTCTTTAAATAGTACCTTTTATTTTGGAGAATGGTAGGTGAATTTAGAATGTACCCATATGATCTTCCAACACACAATTTCTATTTCACCCTAACACCACATATTGTTTTGACCATTTTGCCCCTAGACTAAACCCTACACTAAAATTGAAAAGACCAAGTCCAAAACCGTGTTTCCAATTCCATCTCCGTCCTTATTTGACCTTTCCCCCGTCTCTCCTCTCGTCCTCGCTGGCCGCCCTAGACAGAGAGAGAGAGAGAAAAAAAACCCAATAAGGAAAATCGTTTATAAATTTTGATTGGGTTTTAGTTTTATTAAAGACCTTTCCAAGTCAAAGAGCGTTGACCCATAACCCATCTATCTCCCCTATTTATTCCTCTTCCCAATTTGAAGGTCTTTAATTGATCTAATAATATCTACTCTTGAAAACCCTTCATTTGGAATTTGGAAGTTGGAATTGGGGATTTATTGTGATGAACTCAAACGTTCCCTCATCGAGCTCTGGAGTTGCTGGATCGGCTGATTCCTCGGGACCCAGAAGAAATTCTAAGCGACCCAAATGTATTTCTCTCTCTCTCAACTTTAACCTTTATATTTAGTTATATAAACGTGATTTTGTTGGGTATATAGAAATGGGTTATGCTCCAAATCATGATTATTATGATGTACCAAATTTGATGTCTCAGGCCTCAATATAAATGTGATTTTGTTGGGTATAGAGAAATCTTGTGTTTTATTGATCTGGGTTATGTTCCAAATCATGATTCTTTTGATGTACCAAATTTAATGTCTCGGGCCTCAGCTATAATCTCTGTGTGTGGGGTTTTACATGTAGTTATTATTTACGTGTGATCACCTATAACAAGAGGAAGATTATTGGAAATAGAGGATAAAATAGAAACGGATCGCCCTAAGCTATCGTGGAAGGAAATTATTATGAGAGGTCTTAAGGAATTAAACTTGAATGATAATATTGTTTATAATAGATTAAAATGGAAGTGGAGAATATGTGGTCAACCTCATATGATGAGTTTATGGCAAGGATGATGATGATTTACATGTGGTTTAAGGGCAAATTACACCAAATACCCTTGAACTATAGCGGTTTTGTAGATAGCTCCGTAAACTATTGAGAGTTTTGACACTGAAATGAGTTGATGAAAAAATGTTTTGTGCATGAAAATTGCATATTTATTAAGTGTCAAAATTTAATAGTTTAGTGGGTTTTTTGTTGAATTTATTAGATTAGGAGGCTATTTGCAAAATTGCTATAGTTCAAGGGGGTTTGGTGTAATTTACCCTTGTTTTAATGATCCGGGTTATGGTCCAAATCATGATTATTTGGTGCAGTAGATTAGATGCCAAAATGCAACTCTCTTAAATGTGTGGTGTCGTGTGTGTTGCGGGGTGGGGGGTGTATTTAGTTATTTACATGTGATTTTTGTTGAGTACGGAAAAATTTAGGGTCCGTTTGGCAACCCAATTTGCAAGACTTGGAATTGGGTTGCCAAACGGGTCCTTAGTGTTTTAATGATATTATGGCATATCTATTATATGTATGAATTATTATCTATGTGTGTATATGTTTGTTATTAGTTTTAAATGTAATACTACCCGTATGAAGTTCTTTACGTGGGATTTTTTTACTAGTATTGGATTGATCGAGGTTAGGGTGAGTGGAGGATCTGGATTTCATATGGGTAAAGGGGTTACAAATTAATGTTTATTGTTAAAACCAAAAAGAATCATAAGCCTAAAACTAAATTAGTTATTAATGGGTGGGACACACACTAAGAAACTAAAAATAAGCGCAAAGTTCTCACATATAAATAGAGGCATTTAATGAAAGGGCATGATATATTTACTGCTGGGATTTTTACCATTTTGTCTCGTTTACTTAGCATGTAAAATAGGTCATGCAGTTTCTTTTTGAGTTCAAATTTAGAGACCCACTTTCAGAGTGGGTTATGGTGACCCTATCACCAAAATCAATCAGGGGTCACATTACCCACTTTTAGCGAGTCTCCAAATTTGAACTCTATTTTTTGTTGGTTTGCTCCAGCAGCAGGTCCGGTGAAAATATATTTTTGCTTCAATAGATTCTATTAGAAAACACATAATGAATATTTACTACATGTATGAATATGACATATGACTTATTGAGGAAAATATGTTTTGATAGGATATCAATAAGAACTATGGATCAGAATTACTGCTTGAACTATGTCAATATTGAATTTTTTAATACACTTTACAACTGGATATAAATAAGAAATACGATGACCATCTTATTAACCTATAATTAACATAAAATAGCACTCAAGTTAAATATAAAAATAAATACACGAGGTCTAGCATATGCCCCATTTGAACATTTTTGGGGTGATTTTCTTTGGAAAAAATATCTCCATTTGCACATTTTTTACTCTCAACTTCTTGATGGAAGTAGATCTAAACACGTGTTGCCACATAGTTTTCCTCATTCAATGTGTTTTCAAATTGCTTGGTGGTGAATTTAGTTTTCTTCTCTTATATTGTCATTTATGGTCTAACATCTCTTTTTTGTTGCATGACAAGCAATTTTCTTGCCATCACCTAAAATACAAGTGTCACCGCGAGGTGTAATTTTTGGTCTCAACTCAAAAGGTCTATAATGCCATTAGTAAATTAAAGCAGTTATATGCGTAATAAGCTACCCACTAAATTATATCTACCACTAATTTACATTAAACACCCTCAATATGTTAACAGTGACATAATCTTTCATAATAATTATGACTTCTGCCCCCGCCTTTTTAGTAGTTATATAAATAAATTATGTCACCTATGTATTATAATGAAAATAATATTTCTTTTGACCATTTCTGTCATAGATTCAAGGTTTACTCAACAGGAACTTCCAGCTTGCAAGCCAATTCTAACACCGAGATGGGCAAGTGTTTTTTCATATTTTTTGCTGTCGGTGATTCATTATCTTTTCAGAAGACATATAGATCTAATGACCTCTTTCTTCTTCAGGTGATTGCGGCATTCTTGCTTGTTAGCGTTATCTTCATCCCCATTGGACTCGTGTCCCTTTTTGCTTCCCGAGATGTATGCTTAAATCTGACCCTACTCTCTTGCCTTTTTTTAGGTGTTTTGGCTTCACTCCATAAAAAATATAGTGTTTAGAGATACCCCTACACGTTATTAATTAGAGTTACCCCCCCCCCCCCCCCCCAACCCGTGTACGGGTTATCTCTAGATACCGAATCATTCCAGGGGGTAAAGTAAAAAACAAAAACTTATGTATTGGCATCATTAAGTACTTGATGATGAATTCTTGTTTACTTAATTAGGTTGTTGAAATCGTTGACCGGTATGAAACTGTCTGCATTCCAGAAGCCTCTAGACGTGATAAGGTCGGATATATACAAAGCGCTGTAGATAAGACCTGCAACAGAACCCTGACGGTAAATTTTATCTGTATTAGTATTTATTATTACTGCAATGTTTGAAGTTTGTCTGAGGAAACAACTCAACTTTTTGTTTCTTAATTAATAAGTTATTTTGATTTAATAATATCAGGTGCCAAAGCGCATGAAGCAGCCTATTTATGTCTATTATCAGCTTGACAACTTCTACCAGAATCATCGCAGGTATTCATAATTCACTTTTTATTACTGATAGAAAAGTATTCTAATATATCATGTTGGCACATCTATTTTTACTGACACCTTTAGTACCACTAGATGTGCCCACGTGCTTTGCACGTGTGGGCAAATCCAAACATTCAATTGGATTAGCTGAATAAATGAATAAGAAGCTGTGAATTTAAAAATTATTCATATAAAGCATAAAAACTATAACAAATTATGTACAAGTAATGAAGTAAATGATATCAATGTGTAAAACAATGAAGCGATAATCACATAATAAGATATGAAATCTCATGAAATAGTAAAAATCAATGTCAATGAATCCGAGTTATTTAAAATGTAAAATGCAAAGGAAGAGACAAATTGTTTATGGAAGAACTAAGATAATAACAAAGTGTAATGATAAAATATTAAAATATAATGTTGCTTTTGACATTTGTTAGAATTCTATGTGTCTTATTCATCTTCAATTTTATGAGCGACAAAATGTGCGGCTTTCGATTAGAATCTCTAAGCAATTTTCCTTAAATGTAGAATCTGCTAATTTTGCCAATGCACGTATATAACTTTCAAATATAGTCCGAGTGCACAATCCCCTGTAGAATAAATTAACATAAAAAAATAAGTATATGAAGTTAGTATAGAACGTTTGAAATGTATGCATGAATTTTAAGTTTTAATAAGAATGATATTACCTTTTCTTTAGAAACGATGAAAGTTTGAATGTTGCAGGCAATGAAAAACTATGTTTCCTTGAACAGTGTGACTGTTGCTCTTTCGTTGTCATCTTGAACCATTAATTGAAGCAAGTACCTTGTGTTTGGTTGAACAATGAGTCAATATCCAATAATGGTAATATAGCGTGCCCAAATTATGAACAACAAAAATTGAGCTTATAGATATTTGTTAAAAACGTAAGACAAACTTACCTGAAAAGTTGGAACAGTGAGGTTGTAAACATATGTCAAGGTCTAATCCTAAGATTAAAAAATATATTTTTTAAGATTTTATATTTTTTTTAAAATGGTAAATTTTAAAAACATATTATTTTATAAAACTATATTATATATATATATATACACTTTTTTTAATAAAAATTATAATTTTTTTAATAAAAAAACTCTTGTGTATAAAAGCTGTATTACTAAAAAACTTAATTTTTAAAACAAACTGTATTGTTAAAATTTGTATTCATAAAAAATATAATTTAAAAAAGCATTTATAAAAATATTGTTTTTTATAAATAAATAAAATAATATTTTTTATATAAAAACAAATTTTTTTTATTGTTTTTTATATAAAAAAGTAACGCTTTTTAAAAATACAATTTATATAAAAAAATACAATTTTTTTCTATATATTTTTGTTTTTTTCTTTACATATTTTTAAGAATACAATTTTTTCTTATAAGAAATGAAGTTTTTAATTAAAAAAATAAGGTTTTTATAAACAATATAATTTTCATAAAAAAATTACACCATTAAAGAGGAAATCATCTCTTTTTATGTATAAGAGAGAGAGAGAGAGAGGTGTATTTTCAGAGATGCAGAGATCATGAAACTCCAGAAAACAATTAATATGAAATCTAAAGAGCTCCATCCGTGTTTTTTTACAATTATACTCTCTCGAGTTAATAATAAGGATTAAATGTCATAATTTTAAATAAGAACATAGTCAGATGAACCAGATTCTCTCCATACGTGTCTTTTTACTGTCAAAATGAAAAAAATACAATGGTCGGTAATACTGACAAAGGGAGTATACACACAAAGAAATAAATAAAGATAATGCAGATGAACCGGAGTCTTGATTAAAAATCGAATAACGTCTTCACCCGTGTAAATTTCGTACCAAATATGTTCCAAGTGGATTCCTGTTCAGGTATTATTTAAAAAGTCTCAAGATCAAAATTCAACATACTAAATTACATTCTCAAGTTTTAAAAACTCAATAAATTGTTAAAACATCCATTTTCAAACAGTTTTTGTTCTTAAAACTGTTAAAACCTATGCACATGAATTAAACCTATATACATCACTACACCAATTATATAATGTAAACTCATAAAAAAAAAGATAAATTAATGTGTTCAAATTTGGGGGCTTTAAACAGGTTATTATGTAACATGAAACATATTAATCTCTAAAATAAAATAAACAACGTGATAAACAAATCTACACAAAATGATTACAAATTTAAATGTAAATTCGAACCTCATATTTGAGTTACCTTCCACAATGGCATATATGTTTGAGACGGTTTAGTGTTGCTAAGATTATTTCTAGTCCACCTGCTTTTTTTGTGATTAGTTAGAGGATGATTTAGTGAGAGAGATGAGATATTTTGAGAAGTGAGTTTCACTTGGGAAGTCTTCATAGCAAAAATTGGGCTTTTTCGTGTATTGGGTTGGAAGTTGTGCATAGGAGATCGTGGTCAGTGTACAAATTAAAGTGTAGTGTATGTGGGTGGGATTAAAATACAATGTATAATATATTCTTGAATGAAAGAGAAAGATAGAAGGGTATTGATGGATTTTTAAATTGTATGAGGGTAAACTAGTCTTTATATCATTAAAGAAAAACTCTCCTCTTTTAAAGTAGTAGAGATAAAACACAAGTGTTGAGATGATGGGCCTAAAGGCTTTATGTTTATTTTTTGTTTATATGCTAATTTTATTATCATCATTATCATTTGTTATTATATAATATATTTGCTAGGTTAGATTTGAACCTAGTCTACTTCCACCTTTTTTTCTCACATCAGCCAAGGCTTAGGGACATTGTATGGTAGTTCTCTTGCCATGCAGGAAAAGACAAGATTTTTCAGTTATTACCTGGGGTATAGATTGCACAAAACCTTTGATCCGAGACTCAAGAAAGGGGTCATTCTGTTAACCGCGTTGTTAAGTGCACAAAAATAAACTGAGCTGGATAACAAATTCGTAAACTACCCTCAGTAAAATTTGAACTAAAATTTTTCAAATTTCAATACTAATGCATGCATTGGGCCTCCCGAACACATCATTTGAGAAATCCTCCAATATGCAACTTTCATCTGCAATTGTTGTGGCACATGAAGAAAATATTTGACAGTTCCAAATTAAAAAAAATTGAACAAAGTGACTTTTATACTTTGTGCATGGTTCATAAATATTTCAATATACATTTTTTTATAGATTCAATATACATTACCACTGGTGTGAATTTCAATCGTAGTATGTGTGGGGTCCATCCAAGAGCATTGAATTCTTTCCTACCATACTTTTAAGTTACTGCAAGAGAAGTGAATGAACCTTTACTAGTTTAATCTAAACATATTGTATCATTTTTATCGATAAAGTTTGCCATTTTCTGTGTCACATAATAATTCCCTTTTTCAGGTATGTGAGGAGCCGTAGTGAGGAGCAGCTGAGAAACAACAACAGTGCAAATGACGTGAGTCACTGTAATCCCGAAGATAACGCAAATGGGATGCCGATTGTGCCCTGTGGCCTTATAGCCTGGAGTATGTTCAACGATACTTACAGCTTCTCCCGTGTCAACCAACAATTGCCGGTTAACAAGAGGGATATTTCATGGAAGAGTGATAGGGATCACAAGTTCGGTAGCGATGTCTTCCCTAGGAACTTCCAGAACGGAACTCTAATTGGCGGTGCACACCTCAATGAGTCCATACCGGTAAGTCCTTCACCCACAAATGCATTTTTTTTATAAGGAAAATGATGCACACACCGATATTCGATCAGCTGCTTTACATGGTTGTACGACATGATACAACCATGTAAAGCAATCGGTAGCACCAGACTTCGAAGTGTGTATAACTACTTTTTTGTAATTTAGTCGACCGTGCGTTGTGATGACCTAGAAAAGTGGTCACCTAGGTGGTTTTGATTTTTAATTTGAATTATTTTTTTCTTTTTTCTCTTTTTAATGTGAGGGTGTCTGATTGGCGACATTTGCCATGGAAATATGGAATCGTTCTATTTTTTCAACTTTTGGTGTGGTTGATTGCACAAATTTGATTTGGAAAATTTTTCCACCCACCCCAAATGTCATGAAATTTTGCATTTTTCAACTTGTATTTTATTACCTTCAACTTTCCAAAGGCAAATTTTAATTGGTTTAGCCTAAATAAACCCATGCTTTTTTTTAATCTCATTATGCAACTACAATCAAATACATAAAAGAGAGTAAATTTTAGCTCGACAAAAATTTACCTGGAAATATTTGAACTTCAAAGTCTTTTCTATCAAACACGCCCAAACATTGTAAAATATCAACTACCATTATAAACTTAACAATTCAACATGAAGTTTAAATGGTCAAAGCAATGTATCAATAGTAGCCAACACGTGTGTATATATATAGGTGAGATGAAAGATCACCACCTTGGGCCTAGGCGAGGCGACAGAACAGTGCCTAGTGCCTAAGCGGGAATTTTTAAAATACTGGCCAGAAAAAAACTCTTTTAACAAATGACTGTCATTAGGCACTTGTAATTAGATTAAGCACTCGTCAAGAAGGCTAATTTAAAATTTTCAAAATATACTTTGTTGTGGTGTTTGTAGTTGAGTCAGCAAGAGGACCTCATTGTGTGGATGCGAACAGCGGCACTTCCAACATTTAGGAAGTTGTATGGGAGAATAGAGGTTGATCTACAAGAGGGTGAACAGATAGAGGTTACATTACAGAACCGTTACAACACCTATAGTTTCAACGGCAAGAAGAAGCTTGTGCTCTCTACAACTAGCTGGCTCGGTGGAAAGAACGACTTTATTGGCATTGCGTATCTGGCTGTTGGCGGCTTGTGCTTTGTGTTGGCTATGGCTTTCACTATTGTATATCTAGTTAGGCCAAGGTGAATTTTCGTAACCCCATCTCTCCTACATGTCTTTCGCATATTGTGTTTTTTTTTATTAGAGTGAATATTATACGGCTGCCTTTTTATTTAGACGTGTGCTCTAATTTCCTCAGTATATATGTAATGGGAAACCAAAAAGAATTCGTAACAATTTGGCAGCAGGGGAGAAGCTAGACTTTTTGGTCAATGGTGAAAAATATAAGTCGAATATTATATTTCAAAAATTAAAATGGGGCAATGGTATATTTTTTAAAATCGACCATTGTCGCATTGCCCATTGTGAACTTGTTGGTTGGTGGAGTCCCCTGACAATATTCTGGATTTACCAATTTTTAGTTCGAATATAGTGGGGGAGTTGCACCTAATCTTTAACCAACTCCACTTTTCCCCCTTTTATCCTTTATGTCATCTTGTGTTTTATAATTTTTCTTATACCACCATGTCAAGGAGTCTTATCTTGCTTTCTCTGTATTTAATATTCTTCTTATAATCAATTATTAAAAAAAGTCACATTCTTTGTATAATATCCGGGGCATATGTAGGAATTTTTCATAATGTGGGAGAATATGATCTACATTAATTTTTTATAATAATATTTGACCAAATCATTTCTTATATTTTTTTTAGCAAGTGATGTCGAAACTGAGTGTAATATTATGTACGTATTAGAAGAGCACAATTGTGAATATATCATCGTCATATAGCATCATTTAATCGTCTTTTAGCTTTTGGCTTCCTTTTGTTTTGTTGTATTCACTTTGGGTGACATATTATCACATTGAAGTTTCGCAAAAAAATAGTAAAAGTGGAAATGTATACCTCAAAGTGTAAACTGTGAAACCTTTGGTGCCCGAAGGAAATATGATAACATGAATGGGAGCCAAAGGCCAAACTACCCTTCATTTAATAAGCTGGGAAAATTTACATTAATTAATTTTCCTGTTATCTCTACCTAAAAAATCCTACATAATAAGGTAATGGTTAATCAGCTGTTTTGGCTGGTCATGATTGTATTGGCTCTATGCAGGGGTGGCAAAATCTTGTTTTGGGGTTGTGTTTTAGCATGACACGATTCACAACTTCCGCACCCAATTAACCCTAACAGGACATGAAAACACAAAAAACGAGTCGTAATTTTGACACAAACATGACCACGACATAATATCGCGTCAAAAAATTCTAACATGAACATAATTTATTGTGTCAACTGTGTAAATTTAGTGTCGTGTTATCTTGCTTCCAAATTTGTCACCCTTGGACAATCATGACAGCATTTGGTTCACCAAAATGCCCAAAGTTAGGGCCCTGCTTCAAAGCACTAGCAAAGTGGATGGCAAAATGTAATTTAAAAAAACTCCCATGATACTGGGGTGAAAAGTAGTAAAAGCTGCTCGCTCAATAATCTAAATGTTGCGCAAGCGCCAAACTTACCACACCTCGGTGTGACAAATCTGAGAGCAATTTGCTCTCAAATCTGGCACGAAATGCTAGCTTGCTTAATGCTCTCAAGTGTTATTTTTGTTAAGAACATCGTGAGAAATATCATTATGCTATTTTGCACAATGCGTTTGGCTCTGTGATATATGGAATAAATCCCATGATAGGGATCCCAATCTTAACGGGGACAAAACAAAGGGGGTTTGTTGTTCCTCAACCTCTATATTTTGTTTCTAGGAGGATTGTATAAAAAACCTATGTCCAAATATCTCAGTTTTCCCCTTTCATTTTTCTTTTGAAATTATTCATTCTATGTTGATACTAGTCGTTTTTCAAACGAACGTGGTATGCTAACTATTTATTTGTTCTTGGTTTCAGGCGATTGGGAGATCCAACATATTTGTCGTGGAACCGGAACCCAGGTGGTCATTAATTGAGCTCGTGAAAAAAGAATTCTCGGGTTGTTTGGATTGCATATTTCCTTTACGTTGTGTATGTAATTGTATGTGTTGTAAGATTTTCAAACTGGATGTACATTTAGACGAGTGAGACGCATTTCTGTTATTCCGAATTTGAGTACAAGACATCGGGCAAATTTTAATGTATAATTTCAGGATAGGTTCATTATTCTTTCTAAGCATCTCCATATATTAGTGAAGAAATCTAATACACACAATTTGTCAAAATCACAAAAATTTCATATTAGAGGACACTGCCACTTTACATGCCTTCCAAAGTGTAGTCCTCTTATCCATTTTCCTCATCAAAGCAAATAAATAAGAGTTGATTGTGTTATTTTTTTTTGTTCCAACCGATTATTTTCAAAATTCTTACAGTGCCTGTTCAGCCAAGATATGTAAGAAAATTAATCATACATTAATAAGTAGCGTGCTAGTATTGTCCTTATTTGACTAATAACCTGATTTTAATTGGCAACACAATCAAGATAATGCAACCTGGACAAAGAAATTAGTTTTACAAAATGGAAAACAATAAGTTGAGGCCTGACTCGTGATCTTCATGCGTCAATTGTGGCACGCTGACATTGCGCGTTGTGATTGGTTATTATTTTATGATGAACCCGTGTCAGTGGCACTAACTAAACGCTACATGCCATGTCAGCATGTCACGGTCGACACATGACAATCAAGAGTCGGCTGAAGGACAATGATAGGAGTCACCCCAAATGATATGATATAGCAATAAGAATGTTTGGACTTCATAGCACTTGCAATTACAAAAGCCATTTTGAAGTGTGACAGATGGCAAGCCACTAATTATTTAGATATATGTATAATGCAAGGAAACTTGGAAGCTTAAAAATCTTCCTACCTCTCCTTCAAACAAAAATTACCAAATTGTACTTTGAGCAAAATTGGGAAAACTTCCAACTCAAATATTTCCAATCAAACACTAAGTGATCGATACAAGATTAATAAGATATTTTTCACTGCAAATATTGCAATAAAACACTTGGATGAAAAGTAAAGAGGTAATAATTATTCACACAAAGATATAATTTTTGTAAATATAAAATATACACAATTATAAGTATTTGCTCTGGATGTGTGAAATAATTATTACTTTGATTAATTAATTAAAACCATTATGTGTCCGTGCTTAGCTATTATTAATATACGATAAAAGTGCAATGTGGGTCCTACATATATACTACTATCAAGGTAATTGTTAATCACCACGCTCAAATTAACACACAAAATAGTAAAATTATAAAGATTATAGAGGACCTGAGACCTCTGCACCAGTGAAATTGGGCTAAAATAGTTAGATATGTTTAGCTCATAAATTAAATCAAGCAAAATTGCACTAATAGATTGTATGTGTTTACTCATTACAAGTAATACGGTAACCCATATATCTCATCCTCTTTACCTCTTAAATACATTTTCTCCTTTTAGCCTAATTGGTCCCCTCTCCTTGGTTAGATGCTAAGGTTCAGAGTCCTAGAGGACACTTTTTGAGGGTACGGGTACATGTCCCCCGATTAAGAGCAGTTCTACAGGAACCGAGTTTTTGACTGAATTTTGGCCGACACACTGACGTGTTGGCTTGTTATTTGTTGGTTTTGGAGCCCCACTGGCATGGACCCCACAAACCAACCAATAACAAGCCGACACGTCAGTGTGTCGGCCAAAATTTGGGCACAATAGAATTTTTACCCGATTAATGACGAATACATGTTTCATTTTGAGGCTACGGGTACATGTCCCCCAATGATTGACATACGCGTGTTCCTGCATCGTGCCACTTTAGTATTATTGTAAGGTTTAAAGTACTCTAAACATGACATTGGAAAGATAAGCACCCTCAAGATACGATGGGTCAATAGGATGGTCACAAGCGGCACCGACTTGGCGTACAATGGTGATCTTCCTCCCCGCCATTGTCGCAGCACCCTAAGCAACACAAAAAGATGAATGAGAACTTTAAAATATATGAAAAATAAATCAATCTTCACGTGTTTTTTGTTGGCTGATATAAATGCTAAATTCAACTTCATCCTATTGTCGGAACACAAAAATAGATCAACCATGTTCTTCACTTGTCAATGTGGTGGGTACCAATAGGTGTTATAAATTGGGATCTTAACTATTTAGTCCCATTTATAAAGATTCATTTGTGGCCTGGCCACTCTCATATTTTTAGTTTTTTAGTTGTTGATCCTATTATAACAAATATGGGACAAGTGTCATCCTCTGCCAAAAGAAAGATGAGTGATTACAAAAAAGTTATGGGCAGTTTTTGCTGGTTATGGGACTTGTTACAATTTTAAAAAAACATGGGAATGAGGCCTAACAAATCTTTTGGAGATGGGACTAAAGTCAACAAAACTATTATAAATTTGGGTTTTAATCTCCTAACATGTAACTGCCTAATTACAATACATGGTAATTTATTTGAATATTGAATTTCATTAGTAGAGAAAATAAAATATGGTTAGGAATATCGATATGAACTTTCTCATTTTTTTTTTACGGTAGAAGGATTTATTTGCCAACGGGAGTTGTGTAATATTTCAACATATAGAGTAAGCGTGTGTAGGGGAGGTCATTGTAACTAAAAATAAAAGAAAAAATTTATGGGTTTCTATAGTTTACCCCGTGAGATAGATTTAGAGACACCCCATAGATGTTTAATAGTTAAACTCATCCATTCCCCCCACCCCCCCCACCACACACACAAAAAAAAAAAAAAAAACACAAACCCCAAAAAAATGTGCATCAAATCGCTTGAATCTTATGCAAGTCTAATTATTGAACATATAATGGGTATCTCTAAATACAACATTATCTCAGGGGGGTAAAGTAAAAATAAATAATTCATTTATCATGTACATATTACTTGCCTGAAGAATTCCCATAAACGTCCCACTTTGAGTCATAGCTCCCGAACACGAGCAAGTCATGAGAAGCCCTCCCTTCTTCGTTAATTTCATGGCCAACGAGTTTAAATTTCTATACATGCCAGACGCGCTGTGTAGAACCTGAATTAAATGTCAACTTGATAAGCAGGCAGCATAAAATAGAGAACAATCTAATATTAACAATTATGAACATTTTAAAGACAGACCTAGAAAGAAGGAACAAGGGTCTTTAGGGTGCGGGTGCGTTTGGTTACAAAGTTTAAAAAAAAAGATCGAAAAATAGTTCATTTTTCTAAAAAGTTGGAAAAAGTGTGGAAATATGTACGAGTGATTTGGAAAAAGTGTCCCAAAAGCGTCATTGCTACAATGCAAAAGATGATCAAATGGACTCTTCCTCTTACAAACGCATTGAGATTCCAATAATATCTACAACGGAAGTCAATCCCGAACAATTGTGAATTATTCAATAAGGTTGCGATATGGTGAAGCATGACGAGTACCATGGCACAAAGTATTGGGGTCTCCGTCTTCTTACATATTGGAAAAAAAAATAAAGGTAGTCGCATATTTTTTTTTTCTCGTACGCCTTTAGAAGAGATTTTTAATGTTAGGAACATAGTTAGAGAGTCTCATTCCTAAGTCCCCCCACTAAAGTCGGTGAATGGCGCTGTGCTGGAGTCTCCAGTCATTTTGGTCTATCAAGTGTTTCTTAGTTCAACATTGTACTTACGGAGGATGACCCCATTACGGACGTAAGAACAAAGTGATAATTCCCATGCAGTTTAAGGTTAAGAGGAAGAATATTGAAACACAAAATGAAGAACGTGCAAAGAGGACTCGAGGCGACCTTTTTGAATAGGGCGGTGATTGATGTGTTTCGGTAATAGGATTCGAGTCAACCAGAGGATTTGTGACTTTTGTTTTAATGTATTTAATTATGTTGGGTATGCCTGCCAGCCTGGCAACGGGTCAGATCAGGTCTTTCCGGTTCCACGTCAAGTTTGGTGCCACCCATACCCGACCTGTTTATAGTCGGTTTTAAGTCATGTATTCATCATTTTTTGCGGATTTGTGACGTGTATAGCAGATTCGTGTCGCTCATTTATATAATCGTGTCTAATGGGCAACAACCCAACCCTGCTAACTTGGTGTCGCATTAATGGGTTGTGTTAAGAATTGTCAACCCTATAAATAATAATCTCATCCGATTTTCTCTGAACCCTATAGATAAGATCCTCCTCATTCACTGTGGGGAGGTTTTATTACTGGAAGTTTCGTTTTGCCTGATCCGCTGTGTTTGAGAGTGATAAATATTGCTTCCACTTGCGCGTATTTGCATTGTTTGTATTAACTAACTTATTATATATCCCACCTAAATATATCATCGATTGCACACAAATAATGTCCGTAATATTTCAGAAACTATTTTCATACAACCTTTTCATTGTCCTACTCCTAAAATGGTGCATAATGACTAGAATTTAATAGCATGTTACAATACCTTCTTTCGAGGTGCTAATTTAGGGGGATCCAAAATAACTATATCCCATAATTCATTCCTAGAAACAGCATTCTTCATAAAATCAGTTGCATCTTGTTTCAAAAATGATATTCTCTCTGGATCTAGGTTGTTAAGAGCAATATTTTTGTTGGCTAGGTCCAACGCAGGCAATGAGGAATCAACACCTGTGAAACATGGAGAGATGACGAGAAAATTCATTTAAATGTGAATATATATATATATATATATATATATATATGCAATCTTACGGCATATACAAAAAAAGCAGAATAAATTTATTAATAAAGGAAGGAAGAATCATGTAATGATCGAACACAATATAAAATATATAGTGGCCATTTCAATCGTGTCTTTGTTTCAAGATTTCAGCTAGAAGCTTACTTTTTCAAATAAAGCTTTATTGCAGAGTCACTAATAAGAACTCAACTCAACAAAGCCTTTTCCCAATTATTTGGGGTCAGCTATAAAATTTCCGGTTCGTTCTCCCTCATTTCTCCTCCAATTACCAGAAATATATGATATAACACTAGCAAAAAGGGTGCGGAAGATGATGTGAGAAAATATTGGTAGAATTTTCTTGTTCTTTTCCCTTTTTTGTATTTTTCTTTTTGGGCCATTTGTTTCTTGAACCCCAAAATTGGGTTAAACCTAACTAAAGTCTCCGAGGTTTTCAGTTAGTGGATTTTAGCCCCACTGTGAATAGTACCGCCCTTCGATAGTCACAGATAATAGCAAATTACCAAATTTAGATTTTAGCCCCTCTTGTTTTATAGATAGATAGATAGATAGATAGATAGATACGGACTAAGGATATTTGGGTAATTGACTCATTTGCGTATGGAACCCAATCAAATGACAGAACCGTCAACAGTGGGCCAAATTTAAATAAGTGAGTACATTGGGGACCAAGTTTCAACTTAATTCTGGGGGATCAAAAACCAAATGTCCCGATTCTTCAAATGAAAAGCTAAATAATTATTTCTAAATGTTACAGTAAGGCATAAATCAAAGGGAAGAAACCCGATTCTTTGTATCCAAATTTATGTACAATACATGCAGTCATTGTTAAGGAAATCAAACACGCAAATTTAGACCGCGTCCCATAAGATATCAGGAAAAAAATTACTGTTAAAAGGAATGGGCAAGACTGACAAGATAACGATTTAGTGATAACTTACCTGTGACACTCGTAGCATGACCACGTGCAGCATTTAGAGAAAAACCACCAGTATAGCAACACATATCTAGAACCCTTTGACCCTCTGAAATCGTAGATATGAACTGCCGGTTTTCACGCTGATCAGCATAAAATCCAGTCTTCTGGCCCTCGAGTGAGATCAAATAAGAAATTCCATTCTCCACAACCTGGCACAATGTTAAGTCTACTATTAAGTCTACTATATTGATAATACAAAAGTATAGAATTATGAATAAAATTATAATTACAGAAATAAAAAATGAAGAAAATATTTTTCTGGATGAAGGAAAGAATGCAGTAGCATTTTCGGAATTTTTCTAGAGTTTTTTTTTACAGCAATCAAAACTGGAGGGAATGATTTGTATTTATAACTTTTGTGTTGACTGTTGGAAGAGTCAAAACCGAAATTAACTGTAAAAAACAGTTAATTTTGTTAACTGTTGACCTTTGACAATTAACTGTCAAACAGTTAATTAATAATTACTTAATTCCGCCAGAAAGTTTAATTAATTCGGCCCAAAAATGTAGGAGAATTTTATAAGCCCAAGCCGAGCCGACCGGACGGCGCGCGCGCGCGTGTGGGCTTTTGGCCCAAGCCCAACACATGCATAGTGTAGGCCATCTCCCCTTCAAAGAGTTGGGATATCCCAAGGTATCCAAGCCTTAGTCCATCATTTGGGTTTTATTAACTCATCATTTTTCCACTACTCTTCCAATGTGGGACAAGGGTTAAAACATACTCAATTCATTAACTTTCATTGCTTTGTGAGTCACTTTGGGGACATATTTATCATTCATGACTTAATGAAATTGGACATGTGAATATACTACGTTAATCTCCTTGCGGAGGAGAACGCGTTCGTATGTGGTCCCACAATTATCGTGGTGTGGGTCCCACCTAAATTTGAGCTCAAAGTTGCTCATAATTTTGTCCCAAAAAATCTGGACAGCTTTTTAATTCCTACTTTAAGTCCAATTTTCCAACACACAAAGATTCCACTAAAGCTTATTTGGCATAATCTCAAACTGGGACAAAAATACCTCAAAGAGAATAGACATTTGAAACATATTTGCCAGAATCTTACAATTCACGATTCAGTTCATGTTACAATTCGTGATTCATTACACAATCAATACGAATCATGTAGCGAATCTTAAATTAATATGAACTGCCGTGAATCTATACATATTTGAATCGTGTATTTCTAAAGTAAACATGACCATAGTGATTTATGATCTTATTTATTGAAGCAAGAATCACAATGAATTACGATTTCACTTGAGATTCCATTTTTGTTGTGAGATTCATCAACTCCAAATAATTTAGAAATTAATTTTATAATAAATATAGTTTAATTTGGATCACTATTACTATGATAATTTTCTCTTTAGCTCTTTATTCATAGTTTTTCATTTTATTTATTATGAATATGGTGATTGATAGATAATGTAATTATGATGGATTGCAAATTGAAGTATTTGCAGTTATTCAACACACATTCAATGTGATGTGTTTAATGTAATGGATCATATTCTGCTCCTGCTCCCGCTCCCGCTCCCGCTCCTCCTCCTCCTCCTCCTCCTCCTCCTCCTCAAAAGACAGTTAATTTTGAACCGAAGTTGTACTAATATTCTTTGTAATGATAGACAATTTTGAATCCAGGAAATACAATATCACAAGAAATACAATAGTGACTAATTAACCTACAATTTTACAGTCAACAAAACTGTCTGAATATTTATTTTTCTTTACAAAAGTGTTTGAATCTTTTTTTCTTCTTCTTTACAAAACTATCTGAATCTTTTTTTTGGGGGGGAACAACCTTTTATGTTAATGATATTTTATTGTAATGGTGTTTGTTTGGTGACAACAATCATCATATTTGACCACTTTAATATAATGGTGTTTGATGCTTTACTGTTATCTACTTTCATTTTATTCAACTTTATCATTAAGATATATAAAATAAAGTAATAAATATTTAACGTATCCTAGCGTACCTATATCCTACATTTTGAAAAAATCCCGTATCCCGTATCCCGAATCGAGTCGTATCCCGTATTACGTGTCGAATCCATGCTTCCTAGGTTCTAACCATAGATTTAAACGGCCAATCTAGTATGGAACATAAGGGGTCTTAATAGATCCCTAAATAACCAAGAGATCGGACATTAAAAGAGTTCAAAATTTGATGTTTTAGAGTTTGAATACTGAGATTACGTGACCCAACAATGATAAGATATCCAAAAGTCCTTGACAAATGGCTCGAAGTTTACCTATAAACCTGACTGTAATATCACTACCAGAATATAAGTGCGTTGGAATCCCAATATTTAGAACATTAGAATTGACCTATGAGCATGTCCTTCATTGTGAAGGGACTGGGAAACCATTTAAAAAGGATAGATTTTTTAGTTTATTTTCTACAAACAACTCAACAAAGCCTTTTTACAATTATTTGGGATCAGCTACATGAATTCTGTTTTCCAATATGTAATATTTAGTGCATTTTTTGTCCTTCCTGTATACTCATAACAAGCATTTGGAGAATTGAGGTTAGGAAAGCAAGGAAATCCTTCAAGTTCACTTTTTTGTCCTCAGATGCTGAATCATGTAGAATTCAGATTAAACACGCCCATATTTTCAGGTCAGTCAAACTCAAAAGCTCAAAATTTTTATAGGAGTCTCAGGAATTTAAATCTTAAGAAATACAGAAACTATACTGTCCTCTGAAACTATACAGTCCTCTGGAATTTGAATCTCAGGAATTGTTAAAGCAGATTTTCAAATTAGTCGAACTCAAAAACTAAAGAATAGAGTACCATAGTTGCATGATACATTCACTTCTTCCCCCAAATCTTTTGACTCCCAAAAAGGTAATTACAAAGGTTTGAAGGGTAAAGCCCACAAAATTGAACTCGTTAGAGACCTTCCATCACAAAAAAATTAGAGAACGGGTGGGAGGAGAATACGGTTCAAACTCTCCCCACTTTTCTTACAAAGGCAATACCAATCCGGTGAAAGAAGCATTAGGGGTCTTCTACTTTAAAGCATGCCACAAGTGTTGATAAGCCAGCAAACGCATTATTTTTTAGGGGATTCCAGCTGCCCATATTACTTTTGAAGGTGCGAAGAAAGTGACGGAAGGATTGTCACTTATGAATCGGAAATACGACTTACAAGAATAAACCCCAGTATCAACCTTCACTTACTTTTGTCCCCCACCCCTGAAGGAAGATAAACGCCATCACTCCATTACATAATTTTTAGAAAAATACAAAATAAATATCAAATCCCTCGAAGGGGGCAGAACTCATATACAAAGGGAAGGCAAGAAAATAAAGGAAAAGGAGAACAAAATAAAGTACAAAAAGGAGCACCCTGGGGGCACATACTCACCCAAACAAATAAAAAAATAAAAGAGGGAACAAAATCAATCTCGTAATTATCTCATCCAAAAACTGCACATAAGACAAAAAAAACTGGAAGGCCATCTCTAAACCACAAATGCAACAAAGATAACATTACCACCTGAACCGAATGCACTAAAGACTCTAAATCTTCAAAGCGCCTGTTATTCCGCTCCCTACCGTCCACATGAGAGAAAGGGTGGCGACCCTGCAAGCATCGCGCTTAGGATTTCTCATCGGGACAGTCTTCCACACCTCCAATAGCTCCCCCACTAAATATAGCACAACCCATTGTACTCCAAAAGGGGCGAACAAATGCTTCCCACAACCTTCTTGGAAAGGGAAATTAAAGTAAAATGTGATCCACGATCTTGCTATCACACTCACACAAGCAACAATGACTAACTATCACCTTCTTCCTCCTCAAATTATCATTGGTAGCTCCTCCTACTCCATACCACCTTCCATGGGAAGGTGTAACATCCACTACGCTCAATAAAATGACTGTACTGACTAACACCCTGACACTCTTGTCTCTCCCTCCATCAGATCTCATTCCTCCCCTCTATAATATGCTTCCACAATTCCATCCATACGTAGATCTCCACCTGTGCCTCCCCCATCCAAAATCTAGCCACCGCCACCTTCCTCCACCATCTCTCTTCCTCCAATGGAAAACGCCAAGGGCACTTCCCCAGGTGGGCTTGGTAGAAACGACCAAGATCTTTCACCCCGCCTCACTCTTTAGAAGTTTACACACATCCCCATCCACTAAGCTATATTTACTACACACACACACACACGCCCCCCACGAGAAAGTCCTTCATACACTTCTCCAACTTTCTCCTCAACACATCTGGAAGCGGCAAAATCGATAGAAATTAAGTAGGGAGGGTAGTCAGAATGCTCTAAATCAATGTCAACCTCCACCCTTTCGAGAGGCAAGCCTCTTTCCATCTTGCTAACCTCCTCTCCACCTTCTTCAAAACTGCAGTCCAACACGCCTTTGCTTTATAACTCGCCACAAGAGGAAAACTTAAATAAGTAGCGGATAAACTCTCCAACTTGCAACCCAACACCCCGCCTGGCCCTCCACATCTACCACATGCCCGCCCTACCGAGATAATCTCACTTTTTCTCATGAGGATCTTCAAACCCAGCACAACTTCGAAACACATAAGCACTAACCTCATTATCCCGATATGTCCCTCTCCCTCCCCACAACAAAAAGTCTATAATCAACAAACAAAAAGTGGGATACTTACACCCCAACACCACATCCCTCTCCAATGACAAAGCCCTTTAGCCTGCATCCCTCGACCGCCGTCGCTAAAATTCTACTTAGGGCTTTCATCACCAGAATGAATGAAAAAGGTGACAACGCTTCTCCATGGAGCAAGCCTCTACAACTATCAAAAAATCATCAGGAGAGATACAAGTACGGATCCATTGCCTCTACCTCTCCTTAAAGCCCATCCTCTTAAGCACACAAAGCAACCATTCATAGGCCTTTTATATGTCCAACTTGAAAATGACTCTCGGATTCCCACTCATTTGTCTATCTTCCACAATATCATTAGCTACCAACACTACATAAAAAATTTATATGCCTCAATGAAGGCATAGCATAAGTCCGAGGAAACATAACCTACCACGCTACGCATCTTGCACGATAACACTTCGGCGAACAACTTATACACACTCCCCACTAGACTAACATGTCTAAAATTCTATTTACTATCCACCCTTCCCCTTTTGGGGAGCGGGAGCAGTGTGATGAATGAGGAGTTAAAGCTTCTCACATTATGGCCACTCTGGTGGAAATCATCGAAAACCGCCATCACATCCTCTCGAATAACATCCCAAAAGACTTGGAAGAAAGACGTCAAGAAACCATACGGTCCTTGTGCTTTGGCCCCAAACATGAATGCAACACCAGCACGACCTCGTCCTCCGAAAAACACTCCTCCAAGCCCACTCTCCCATCCTCTGAGAAACTCCACCCCCTCCAAAGTAGGCCTTCACTCTTCTTCTGAGAACATCCTATAAAATTGAACAATACATGCTTTCACCTCCACCTCCTCGTAAAGAAGCGTATCACCAATAATAATGTTTCCAATGTGATTAAAACACCTATGAGCATTAGAATTCAGTATTTTTATCTCCCTCCTTTAACCACAATGCCTTAGATTTTTTCCTCTAGCTAGCTACTCTTCGACCATCTTCCTCCCCACAAAATCCTTCCTATCCTCTCTTCCGAGTCAATCTTCTCTTGACATGGGGCTAACTCCCTCCCCTCTGATCAAGTACTTCAATCTCCTCTGACACCCTGGCAACTGTAAGCCTTACATCGCCAAATACCTCCATATTCCACCTTTTCAAATCCTCCTTCAATGATTTAAACTTACGACCAAAAACATAGCCCGGATTCCCCTTCATGCTATAGCTCTGCCACCAACACCACCTTGAATCACCACCATAGTTGCCACTAGGATTCTTACATTGCCAATTTAATGCTAAAAGTTGTATATATATATATATATATATATATATAGAGAGAGAGAGAGAGAGAGAGAGGCAGACTCTTATGCACACCAAGTTTGCAGACAGATTTTTTACCTATTTTTTAAAAATATTTATAAAAAAAAAAAATTGACTTGAAATTTTTTATATGGCATTTAAACATTTCAATGGATCCATATAAAAAAATCAGCTTAAAATAACTTTATTTGCTATTTTTAAAAAATCGATCAAACTTCAGAGCTTTTAGAGTGCTTTAAAAGGTGCAAAAGTTTGACAGATTTTTTAAAAATAGCAAAAAACGTTATTTTGAGTTCAGTTTTTTTATATGGGCCCCTTGAAATGTTTAAATGCGATATTAAAAAATTCAACTCAAAATTATTTTTTTTACTATTTTAAAAAAACAATGTGCAAATTTGATGTGCATGAGAGTCTCTCTCTCTCTCTCTCTCTCTATATATATATATATATATATATATATATATATAGCCCGCAAGTGCCCTCGCCTAAGCTATAGTTGGTTTGAGACACGAGAGCAGTCTCTTCATATATAGGGATAAGGTTAGCCGACATTCGCCTCTCCCCGACCCTGCAGTTAAGCGGAAGCCTTGTGCATTGGGTACGACCTTTATATAGCTTTTACTCGGTATACTTTTGTCATATATGGCATTTTTTTATTTGCGAAGTCTAGGAAAACATAACAAAAAGATCTCAAATAAAATTTCAATCCAAAAAACCTAAAAAATAATGACCTTTACCATAATCTTGCCTCGACTTTCACACCCCCCTCCCTGTACACCCAACCAACATGTGAAGCTCATTGTCACAATATATACATATTATAAGAATGTATATTTATATATACAAACCGGAAACTTGGGCCCCCGTCATCACCTCCACACAAGCTTAGAATTTAATTTTATATTCGGATTCGCATGGGGAAATTATTGATTCCTAAGCCTATTTTTTTCTCAACTCACTTTATAAAAATTGGCTGAGAATGACAAATTAGATGTTAAGTCTCAAACAGCAACTTCAAGTAAATAAAGCTGAATTTGGGTTTGTACCCCCCATCTATCACTTCCAATATAATGCATCAATGACTCATGACTACATTAGATTTACATGCACAGTTACATGGAAGAAGCCAAAAGAAACTTATTTTAGGCATGAGTGACTAATTTGGAAAAATACAAAACAAAAGCAGCAACACCGTGGTCTCAGCATTTAGGCCTCACAAATCCTAGAAAGATATGGTATAAAGCGTTTTAGGTTTTTTTTTACCTTTACATTTTCAAGAGAACGGGATTGATGTTCTTCCTCAAGATCAGCTATGTCCAACCCTTCTTCTTTCAAGATCTCAACAGATGGTCTCCAGCTAATACTGTTGATTCCATCCAATTTACTAATGTAACCCTTTATTTGTGACTTGAATTTTTCAACCCAAGCAGCTGATGACGCTATTACAGCTAAATCACCAAAAATATCAATTATAAGGCCCGACAACCTGTAGAAAAGCAGATGTGATTCTAGGAAATTAGACCATCTTTGGACGTTTGACAAAGTGGCCAAAATTTCAACTTTTAAAAATGCAAGGGGCTGCGAATTTAGGCATTTTGCTATGTTTTGGATTTGGGAGGCATTGGTTTTGACGGCCTACTAAAAATTAAAGAGGAGAAAAAAATGTTGGGGAGGCAAGGCAAATGCTGCCCTAATTCAAAAAAAAAAACACGGGGGTGGGCGGGAAGCTGAGCCAGCAAACCAAAATCCACTAAACCCAAAATTTGTGAAGGCAGCCTACGCAAAATTTCATCCAAAATGGCTCAATTTTTGGGTTTCAAAATAGCTGAAACCTATATTGACCTATGGTCCACTGGGAAAAATGAGTGGGTTTAACCCATTTTGCCCAATGGCTTGGAGATGGTTTTAGTTAGCTAGTTTGGCCAGTGAAGTGAATAGAGCTGGAAAAAAATGAACTTGTATGAACAAGAATCTTGAAACACTTACTAGAGACTAGACGATGATAAAGCTTAATCATAGAAAAGGATATATATATATATATATATATTTTTTTTTTTTACTTTAGCCCAAGAGATAATTTGGCATTTAGAGGCACCCTTACAGATTCATTAATTAGAGTTACCCCCTCCCCCAACAATGTAACGAATAATGCCTAGGTACAAGTGGGTCGATGCACGTGAAGGAGGGTAACTTAATAAACATGTAGATCTCTAAATACAGAATTATCTCAGTAATTAAAGTAAAAAAGCCCTATTTTTTGTGTGATAATTATCTATGTTGTATCAATACTTAGCAGACAATATATAATTAATAGCAAATCTTCCATTCACACACACTAAATTAGAAAAATCATCCAGAGGATTGTAAAGGTTTTATAACAATGAAGTAGAAATTCACAAAGTAACTAAATAAAAAAATATACCTATCTCCTTCGCTATTGACAAGACGATACGCATTTGTATTGGAAGAAGGGAGACCCAAATTCTTGCGTAACCTAACAGCTTCAGCAATTCTTGTTTCGAGCAGTCTTTCCACATCCAATGCACTCAAAGGATCTCTGCACCATTTGGATTATCAAAAACATTATGCATAATGCATTTAAGAGGATGATACACTAAAGACTTATTTACAAACGGATCATTTGCATTTTGGGGTTCATTAGTTAAGAGTATTTGCATTCTAGTGTCCATTTTCTCTTTTTGCAACGCTTTAGAGAGAAAATAAGATTGCAAAAAATATTTTAAGAACGTTGCAAAAATGAAAACGGACTCCAAAATGCAAATAGGTAAAACTTTAGACCCCCAAAGAAAAATTCACATAACTACTGGAGCTTAAAGTGCAAATAGCCCTTTACAAAATTACCCTGATGCTTCATCTTCTAGCTGCATTAACCGAACACGAAACATGGAAACCGAATTGTAGAATCCCCAACCAATCGGTTTCTCAGCCCCATCAGCCACTAACACAACATCACCTGTGTTGGGGGGCGGTCTGCCAATTATTCTATCAACCGCCCCACTGTATACCATTGGACACCCATGCTTAAAGATTTGTGTTTTCCCCTTTTTCAAGACAACCTTCGCAATTCCTACCAAAACAAATTCCAATAAATATTCAACAGAAAGGCATATATAAAAAATCGTTTTTTATTTTTTTTTATTTTTAACTCTTGAGATCATTGCATAATTTAATTTACCCCCTTGGATGTTAAAAAAATAGACATAACTCCCCCAACCCCCAGCATGCATAAGGTAGGAGTGTGCTAATGCATAAGGTACGAGTGTGCTAATTCGGGTAAGTCTAATTTTAAACTTTTTCGAGAGTAAGTGTAATTATGCTTACTCACAAGTTCAGCTTCATCAATTATAATTGAATTATCAGTGAATTGGTTAATGGATCATCTTCCTTAAATGTTTGTAGCATATTCTTCAGAAATGAAACCAAAAAAAAGGGTCTGCAGTTATGGTATTGTAGTCATGGCTTCATTATACATCTCTATAGCTATTCTGTGATTCACATTCTGCTTGAATGGAATCAATACATTAACTTCATATTAAGAGGGTGTTTGGTTTTACCTCTTAGGACTCGTTTGGTTCGAGGTTCGGAAAAAGAATGGGATTTCTAAATTCCTGGAACATTGAATTCTTTCCCATTGTTTGGTTCCAACAGGAATTCTTTTTTCCCAACATCTACATTACTTCCCAATATTAAGAATAAATATTATTTAACAAAAATACCCTTCTACTTGATTTGAGTGTGTGCACGCGAGTGTGTGGTGAGTGTGTGCACGCGAGTGTGTGGTGTGAGAGAGAGAGTGTATGTGTGTGTGTGTATGTGTTTTTGTGTGTGTATGTGTGTTTGTGTGTGTGTATGTATGTGTTAGAGAGAGAGTGTGGGGGTGGGGGTGTATATGTGAGAGAGACAATGTGTGTGTGTGTGAGCGAGAGAGAGAGAGAGAGGGAAAGATAGATAGATAGATAGATAGATAGATAGAGAGAGAGAGAGAGAGAGAGTGTGTGTGTGTGTGTGAGAGAGAGAGAGAGAGAGAGAGAGAGTATGTGTGTGAGAGGGAACGAGAGAGAGTGTGTGTGTGCGCGCGCGCGAGAGAGAGAGAGAGAGAGAGAGAGAGAGAGAGAGAGAGTATGTGTGAGAGTTTATGTGAGATAGTATTTTTGCCTCACCACAAAAGTAAGCTAGAATGCTTGGGAATATAGGATTCCCCCCATTTTATAGGGGAAAGGAGAATTCCAATTTTGTGAGAATTTTAAGTTCTCCCAAAATTTCCAACCAAACATTGTAATTCTAGATGAGGGGAATTCTAAATTCCAGGAATCCTAAATTCTCTTTCCAAACCTCGAACCAAACGAGCTCTTAATGCTAAATTGAGCCCTTTCAGCATTAAAAGACAATAGCTTGTGCTTGTTTTTTGACTCTTAATGAATGAGATTGAAATAAGAGACAAGTTCACTAATGGTGTTTTTGGTAACCCCAATTCCATGCATCGGAATTTGAATTTGAAAATTTTCAATTCAAAAACGGTAAATTACACCAAGACCCCCCCCCCCCCCCCCCCCTCCGAACTATTGATTTTTTTCATCCAGACCCTTTGCAACAATTTTTTTATTAATTGGGATTATCAATTCAGCATTCAACATTCAGGATAAAATCATGTTTTATCAATACTTTTTTATGAATTGGAGTTATCAATTCAGCATTCAACATTGAGAGCGTGTTTGAAAAACACCAATTCCATGCCTTAGAATTGGAATTGGAAGATTTTCCCGTTCAAATTTTGAAAATTTGGAATTGAAAATCTTTGAATTCCAATTCCAAAGTATGGAATTGGGGCACCCTAAGGGCGGTTTGGCAACCCAATTCCAAGACTTGGAATTAGAATTGGAACTGGAAGGTCAATTTCAATTCCGTTGAATTAAAAATGGCCTTCCAATTCCATTTTTATGATTTGAAATTGGGTTAACAAACGGACCCTAAGCATTTAGAGTGTGTTTGGTAACTCCAACTCACTGCGTCGTAATTGGAATTCAAATATTTTTAAACGTAAATTACACCAAGAACCCAGAAGGGCGAATTTTTTTCACCCACCCCGCCCCTTTTCATAAAATAAGTGTTGATAAAACATGATTTCATGCCTAAAAAAAATTAAAAATTTGTTGCAAAGGGCCCGGGAGAAAAAAAAAAATCAATAGTTCAGGGGGCTTGGTGTAATTTACCCTTTTCAAAAAGGATATCTACGAGGTACCAAAACTAAATTCCCTGTTTATTTAATCAGTTTAGTAAACAAACAAACAAACAATGTAATTCAACACACTTGAAATGCCCAAACAAAAACTGCTGCTTAGAATTTATCTTTATGAAATGGGTCCCTTGTGAATTTGATAATGGGAAACTAATTTACAGTTTCTGGTTTGATAAGTTCCAAATACACACATACATACATACATATACATATATAGATATAGATATATATACCCTTGTGGTGGTTTGAAGCGATATCTTGAAGGGTTGTGGGTGGAGATGAAGCAAGAGAAAGAGACCTCATCAACCGCCCTGTGAGCGCCATGCTTCTACTCAGTATATGAGTTTACACTTTACATATACATATGGCTCACACTCACACTTGCACTCACACTCAAGTCGAAGAAGCTTTTTATGGAGGTACGAGGTGGAGTTGGAGTTGGAGTTGAAGGTGGAGTTGGTGTTGGTTGGATATGGCCATGTTTTTTATATTTTTCTTTTTGAGTAATGATACTTTACGAGTACTCACACAATCCTACGAGCCATATTAAATGTATGTTTTAATTAAATTAGAGTACACAATTAGGAATAATAATAATTACAGAATTAAAATGTAATTACAAAAGATTTATTGTATCGTGGAAAGTAGTCTGATGGTCTTGAACTTTCCTTAGTGATATACCATTGGATTTACTTGGTTAATCAGTAGACTTCACGTCTTTGAACCGTCAACCGTTTTTGTCAACCTAGACAACAGTATTCACACAATAATTCTTCAACACAGTTGGTTCTCACGTTTGTGTTCATTTTGGCCATGAACACCACTTGGTTCCGTGAGTATTTTTGAGAATTTGTCTTTCATTATTCTCATAGAAGTGGTCCCCTTCTTACTCACGTAGGTGACTTCCATAAAGAGTATCCTGCAATACTCCACTTAGACATACTAAGATATGGATGTTATTAAAAGCATAACTTATCATAATTTCGCGACAGATGTGCACTGTTTCATCTTTGAAATGGATAGGATTAAATATACTTCAGTGCTTACTAAATACAATGTAGTTCGGTTTGCCCATTGAACCTAAATCTTGGGATCTCCAGTCAGCTAGGTTGGGTTGCCACTATATTGATTCTTATTTATTTATAGGCTTTAGACCCATTCCTCTCGACGATCTTTCAACTTGCTCTCGGTTTAAACATTTAGTTAGTGGATCCGCTATATTATCTTTTGACTTTACATAGTCAGTTGAGATAATTCCGTTTGAGAGAAGTTGTTTAATGGTATTGTGTCGATGACAAATATGTCGTGACTTTCCGTTATTCATGTGATTATGTGCCCTTCCAATTGCTGATTGACTATCGCAATGTCTACTTATTGGGGGCACAGGTTTCGACCAATTTGGAACATTCTCTAAGAAATTTCGAAGCCATTTAGCGTCTTCCAGCTTTGTCTGGTACAATGAATTCAGATTCCATTATCAATCTAGCAATGCACGTTTGGTTTGAGGATTCCAAAGATACGGTTGCACCTGTAAGGGTAAACACATACCCACTCGTAAACTTAGAGTCTTTTGTATCGGATATCCAATTTGCATTGCAATGTCCTTCATGAACAGCCGAATATTTTAAGTAGTGCAGCCTATAATTTTTAGTATATTTCAAATAACCCAAAACTCTCAATATTGCTTTCCAGTGATCTCTCCTTGGATTACTCGTAACTCGACTTAGCTTACTTATTGAGTACGTTATGTCCGGTCGTGTTCAGTTCATGATATACATTAAACTGTCGATAATACGAGAGTACTCTAGTTGAGATATGCTTTCACCATTATTTCTTGCTAGATGTAAATTTATATTTACAGGTGTCTTGGTAGGACTGATATCATACTTTTTGAATTTTTCAAGTACGTTCTCTATGTAATGAGATTGAGATAATATAAGTCCATCCGATGTTTTAAAAATTTTAATTCCTAATATAACATCGGTGAGACCCAAATCTTTCATGTCAAATCGAATACTCAACATTTGTTTTGTAGTTTTGATAATTTTCAGATTACTACCCGTGCTAAGCATATTATCAACATAGAGGCATACAATGACATATCCATTTTGAATGTATTTAAAGTAAACACATTTATCGCATTCATTAATTTTGAAGCCATTTGATAACATTGCGTTATCCAATTTTTCATGTCATTGCTTAGGTGCTTGTTTTAATTCGTAAAGTGATTTAACAAGCTTACATCCTTTTTCTTCTTGTCCTAGAGCCTTGAACCCTTCAGGTCGCTCCATATAAATTTTCTCGTCTAGTTCACCGTTTAACAATGCGATTTTTACATCCATTTGATGTATTTCAAGTCCATTAATAGCAACTATTACTATTAACATTCGAATGGATGTAATTCTCATTACCGGTGAATGTGTGTCGAAGTAATATAACTCTTCCATTTGCCTATAGCCTTTAGCTACAAGTCTAGCTTTATATTTATCAATTGATCCATCGGCGTTCAATTTCTTTTTGAAGATCGATTTATAACCTAACGGTTTTGAACCTGGTGGAAGATCCACTAGTTCCCACGTGTGATTTTGCAAAATGGATTCAATTTCGCTATTAATTGCTTATTTCTAATTAGAAGCATCGGGTAAGGATATTGATTCTTTGTACGATTGAGGTTCATTTTCTAGCAAATATGTTATAAATTTCGGATCAAAGGAAGTCGAGGTTCTTGCTCTTTTACTACGTCTTGGTTCATTCTCTATTGACGTGTGATCAATAGGTTGATGAGTACCACTTGTAGTAGCTTCATTTGTTCTTTTAGATGAACTAGATTCTCGGGTCATGTTATACGTAAATTCATTTTCAAAAAATGAAGTGTCCCTCGATTCAATGACCGTATTTACATGAATATTCTAAATCTCAGATTTACAAACTATGAAATGATATTCACTGCTATTAATAGCATAATCGATAAGCACACAGTTAACGGTCTTTGGTCCTACTTTTACCTTTTTAGGTTTAGGAACCATCACTTTGGCTAAGCACCCCCACACTCGTAAATATTTATAGCAAGGTCTTCGACCCTTCCATAACTCATAAGGTGTCTTGTGAGTTTTCTTGTGTGGGACTTTGTTAAGAATATAATTAGCAGATAATAAGGCTTCCCCCCATAAGTTATGGGGAGCTCCTGAACTTATCAACATAGAGTTCATCATCTCCTTCAATGTACGATTTTTGCATTCAGCAACACCATTCGACTGAGGAGAACAAGGAGCGGTGGTTTGATGAATAATTTCATGTTTGGAACAAAATTCCTCAAACGGATATTCATATTCACCTCCCTTATCACTCCTAATAGCCTTTATCCTTTTCCTTAATTGATTCTCAACTTCATTCTTATATTGTTTAAATGCATTAATAGCCTCATCTTTATTATGTAATAAATATACATAGCAATATTTTATGCAATAGTCAATAAAAGTAATAAAATACTTTTTACCACCTCTAGTTTGTACAAATTTTAAATCACAAATATTCTTGTGAATTAAATCTAGTGGTTCGGTGATCCTTTCAATAGAATGAAAAGGTAATCTGGCCAATTTTGATTCTACACAAATATCACATCTGTGATTTTTATCAATATTAAAGTTTGGCAAAAATTTCAAGTTAATTAATCTACGCAAGATATCAAAATTAACATGTCCTAATATAGCATGCCAAATATTAGATGACTCAATCATATAAGTAGAACTAGAAATTTCATTCATAAGGGATGCCTTAGGCATCAATTACATTCATTTTAAAGACCCCTCAGACAGGTAGCCCTTTCCCACATACACATCATTTTTAGACAACACAAACTTATCAGAAACAAACACAAGTTTAAAGTAGGGGTGACAATTTGTGTTTTTTGGTCGTGTTTTGGACCGACACGACACGACACGAATTCGTGTTTTTTTTAGCTGACGTGAACACGACCCAAATAGAACACGATATGACATGAATAAAATGATTTCTTAAATTTCACACTAAATTAAACATAAATAGACACGATAACCCGAATAAAACACGATTAACATGGCAAGACATGATAACACGACTAACACGGCTCATAATTTTGACACGAACACGACACGTCACGACAAGTCGTGTTAATTTTCGATCAATTTTGTGCCGTGCCGTGTCGTGTCGTGTCGTGCCATGTCTAAAATTGCCACCCCTAGTTTAAACCCATTCTTGTTGAGAAGCGATCCAGAAATCGGATTCTTGCGAATGTCAGGCACGTGTAATACATTGTTAAGAGTGAGTTCCTTTCCCGAAGTCATCTTCAGAATAACCTTTCTTTGTCCCACGACTTTAGAACTTGAATAGTTCCCCATAAAGAGAGTCTCCTGATTTTTCAAAGCCTTATAAGTAGTAAACATCCATTTGTTTGCACAAATGTGGCGTGTAGCCCCAGCGTCCACCCACCATTCCTTGGTATCTCCTACCAGATTGCATTCAGAGACAACAGCAGAAAAATTTATGTATGTGATACCATCGAAAATGTTCTCACCCTCTGTCACATTTTCTTGAGCGTTGTTCTTTTTATCATTCTTTGGTTTGCGACACTCGCTTGAGCGGTGTCCTGGCTTGCTATAATTGTAGCATTTGCCTTTGAACTTCTTTCTTTATTTAGACGTGTCTTCCCCATCACGCTTACTTTTGGATTTAGGACCTTCAACCACATGAGCCTTGGACTCCATTATGTTCTTCCCACTTTTCTTTTGAGATTCACGGTTGTCTTCTTTAATCCGCATTCGAACTACCAATTCTTCAACATTCATCTCCTTGCGTTTGTGCTTGAGATAATTTTTGAACAAATTCCAAGATGGAGGTAAATTTTCAATTATCGTCGCCACTTGAAAAGTGTCACTGACTGACATTCATTGAATGTCATGAAGAATAACCTGAAGTTCTTGAAATTGTGCAATAATCAACTCATAGTTAACCATTTTGAAGTCTAGAAAAAGGCCAACGATGAATTTCTTCATACCGACATCTTCAGTTTTGTACTTCTTCTCCAAAGAATTTCATAATTCTTTTGCGATTTTCATAGTGTTGTACACGTGATACAAAGTCCTATCCAAGTACGTCAGAATGTAGTTACGACATAGATAATCATAATGTTTCCATGCTTCAACAGCGACAACTTTTTCAGTTTCATCTCCTTCATGCAAATGGGGACAATCCTCATAAACGAACCTTGCCAATTAGAAGGTTGTGAGATAAAAGTAGATCTGTCCTTGCCATCGCTTGAAATCGGCTCCGATTTTTTTTTCCAATTTCTCCCCAAGTGGCATGTTCACCGGGGCAACAATTGTCGCATGTGTCACATTCACGGTTGGTGGAACTGTGTTTACTTTGTCATTCCATTTCTGTTACAAAAATAGAATTTTTATTAATAACATTATTCATTTGTAATGAATTTATCAAAACAGAATACACAATTTCGTACACCAATTTTCCATAATATAATTAATATTATATGAATTCTAACAAGAATTCTAAATAATATAACACATAATTAAAGTAAAATATTCTACACAATATTCTGAATTCTATATCACATAATTAAACAAAACATTAAACACTAGTTTATACTAGTCTAAGTTAAGGAAAAAAAATGTGTCAAACTATGTTTAATATTAAAAAAAATCCATATTAAAAAAAATTTCATACAAAACAGAATTAAAATTTTAAGATTAAAAATCTTATACAAACAGTTTTTTTTTTCTGAAATAAAATATTATAAACAGTGTAGAAAATTAATATTCTATAACACTAACTATATTATTAAATTTCTGTAATAAAACAATAATTTATCAAATTTCCTGTAAAACAGATTTATATTACACTAATAAATTTCTGTAATATAAAATTATTCTGTACTAAGTATAAACAGTAGTAAAATTAAATTTGTCTTAAGATTGTTATATCTGCATGTTTTAATTAAATTATAGTACATAATTAAGAATAATAATAATTACAGAATTAAAACGTAATTACAGAAAAGTGAGAACAACTTACTTGATATTGCAGAATTAAATAAATATAGAAAGAATGTCGACCCCTGTGTAATACCACAGTGTCCTTAAGACAAATTTAATTCCCTTCCATAGTGCTTAGGGGGTGAATTAATGTCTCACAAGATAGAACGGAATTTTCGAATCAATACAGGAAGCATAACAATGTAATGATTCTAGCGAACTCAATTTCTATATCTTTTACTCAACCATGAACAAGACTTAAGAAATGCAGGAACTGTTTAGGAGAGGAAATGAATAGAATTTCGGAGTTGCATATTTTCGAATTTTTCATTAGTGAAAAAATGGAGGGGAAATATGTATATATAGCAGTGAAGAGGTGACTGTTCAGAAAAATCTGTCAACCAGTTAATTTCGTTTAACTGTTGGCGATAATTGTCAAAACATTTTAATTATATTTGCCCAAAAATTTAAATAATTTTTATAAGCCCAAGCTCAAGCTCGAACCGAATCGAATCGAGTCGGACGAACGGTGTGCGCGCGTGTGGGCTTTCGGTGCAAGCCCAACACATGCATAGTATAGGCCATCTCCCCTTCAAAGAGTTGGAATACCCCAAGGCATACAAGCCTTAGTCCATAATTGGGCTTTATTAACTCATAATTTTTTCACTACTTTTTCAATGTGGGACAAGAGTTAAAACATACTCAATTCATTCACTTTCATTACTTTATGAGTCACTTTGGGGACATATTATCATTAATAACTTAATGGAAATTGACATGTGAATATATTACGTTAATCTCCTTGCGAAGGAGAACGAGTTCGTATATAGTCCCACAATTATCGTGGTGTGAGTCCCACCTAAATTTGAGCTCAAAACTGCTCAAAATTCTGTCCAGAAAATCTGGACAGCTTATGTCCAATTTTTCCAACATGTATTTGGTATTAACTCGATACTAAATATTGGTGTGTGTGACATTTTTTTTCTTTTGGTTCGATATATAAAAGGTATTTGGTACTAACTCGATACTAAATACCAGTGTGTGTAACATTATTCTTTTCTTTTGGCTCGTGAAATGGGTGTCAAAAAGCTAAATATTTAGGTTTTGGTTTGGTCAAGTTTACCGAATGGATTTTTTTTACTTGTCACCTCTCGTTTTATATCGAAATTTGTGCTTACACTTCACATTTTAAATTTTTTATGTTTGCACCTATCATTAGTGAAATTCGTTAGCTACTAACAGACTTTCAAAAAAGACCACCCTATCCCTATTTTAATCTAACATAATATGAAAGTTTAAAAAATAAACATTATATAATAAATCATTAAATAAATATTTAGATATTATAAAATTACATAAACAATTAAAAAATTTGTAAATTAGAGAAAATATTTTTAAAGTTTGAAAATCATGAAAATTAATATAAATTACAAAAAAACATTTAAAATCCAAAAATAATAGAAAAATCATTTTAAATAACAAAAAACTTATAAAAATAAGGGGGAACTTATAAAAACATTTATAAGATTTGGAAATCATGAAAATAAATTTAAATTACAAAAAAATGTTTTAAAAATATTTAAAAATGTGTAAGTAAGAGAAAAATATTTTAAATCACAAAAAAAAATTTTAAAAAGGAAAATTTACAAAAAATATTTTCAATTCTGAAAACCATGGAAATAAATATAAACTATGTATTTAAAAATTCAAAAATGATAGAAAAAATTAAATTACAAAAAACTTATAAAAATAGGAAAAAACTTATTAAAAAAAACCTTAACATGCCTAATAAAAGTATTAAATTATGTACAAAATTAACTTGCCTTCCATTTTTTCTCTTTTTTTTTTCTCCTCAATTTTTGTGTTTCTTGTAAATAATTAACATAGAAGTTACTTTTTTTAATGTTAATCATTCTTAGTATTTCCAGATAATTTCTAAGATTAAAAAAATAAAATAGGTATTTTTTACAAATCAATATTCAGTACAAATTTGTAATTATTCTTGTACAAATCAAAATAAAGAATATTTTGTGAATAAATAATCCAGGTTATCTTGGTTCTATTTTCTCACCTGGATAAAAAAATTTGAATATGTTTAATTCTTCCATTAGCAATCATTTAGAAATATTTTAACTGTGTTTGTTATGATGGTATGATGGATGAATATATTTAATTAACATTGTTTTCAACACCTCGGTATTTTATATTTCTAATCTAAATCTAATACCTACCCTTTAGTTAAATTGTAGAAGGGTCCCAATTGTGAAGAAGCATCTCAATATTTTTTCCTTTTCCAACAATGCTAGAAATCAGAGAAAGCTAACAAGAAACTAGAAAAATAAACCTATATAAAAATTATAAGCGAATAGATAAAACACTAGATTTTTTATATATTTTTTCGGTGTTTTATGTAATTTTTGAAAGGCTTAGCTTTATTATTTCTGAATTTAAGTGAAAAATAATATTTTTAATTATTTATTTCATAATTTAAATTTATTTGCATGATTTCCAAATTTATAAATATTTTTTTATAAGTTTGTTATAATTTGAATTGTCTTCATATTATTTACTGTAGAGTGAGGTTAAATAAATTAACCACCAACACTCTAATAGATTAACCCCACATATTTGATCAAATATTGATTTATGATTTATCAAGTTTTACTACAATTCAGACCCTATACGGGCTGAAATATTATTACGCACAATTTAATATATAGCGTATACTCTGCATTTGATAAGTTATACTAGATGATACTCTAGTAATGATTTAATTTGGTCATTTAAGATGCCACCACAGATGTCGTAACAAATGACAACATAACTAATTGGACACTTAGTTTCATAGGGAACATGACACGTGTCAAGCCCACTTGAGGCACTTTTGCTATAAAAAGAGGGTTCCCCCCTCATTTGAATGATGATAGTCTTGGAGACAAAGTAATGAGAGTAAACCTAACTCTTCTCCCCCACGAACCTTTTGAGCTCCGTCACGGGTTTGATAGTGACGAGTGGATTTCCATAGTTTCATTATGATTTTTATGTATTTTATACGGTACATGGGCGTTTGGAGGCGACTAGCTGAATTTGGTACCCCCGCGCACCAAAAATGCCCAAACCACTAAAAACCGAGTTTTCTGGCGTATCGTAAAGACCAACGAACTACGCAGACTTTGATTCCGCAAACGAGACATATACGTAGGTGAAACAATGTTGCTTAAGTCTAAAATACGCTCAAAGCGGTGCTTTCCCAAATCAGCACTCACATCTTAAATTTGGTGACTCCGTTGGGGAGGTATTCCTGATTCCGGTTGCGTAACGCCTCGTGCGCACACATGAAGAACTCGGCGAGAGTGGAGAAGGTGTCAAAGACATTCCATTTCAGATAAGCATTATGATATATCTCATTATTTAATCTTCTATTATTACATGAAATGGCATGATGCATATTACTATATCATAACTAAAAAATATTATATACTGATTATTTCAAGGCTTAGCTGAAATATGACTTCAAACATCCATTTTCATAAACTGATGGTAGTGAATACATCTCATATGATATAATGCCTATATTTGTTCACAAATAAAATAAAGATTATTGACAGCCATAATAATCTCTCATGAATAAGCCTGAGATATATGAAACATGTATATACAATAGATTGTGTGAGCTCTAGTTGCTGTCGTATTGATTTGAAAAAACCTTTGTAGATATGACTTGATACATGTCCATATTAAATAAATATATTCATACACTTTTGTCAAACGAAGGTCTACGTCCCTTCTTTTACGATCACATTATACTGTGTACTTTATTTTTTAGCCACACAAAAGTCAGGCTACTGTTTACTTTTGGCAGATATGACATAAGGTCCTGTATTCTCAAAACTATTAAAAGATTTCTTGATGGGACCACACCTTCAGATGGAAGAACACCTGACAAACCTATACCCTACAAAAAATCCAGTAACATAATCCACTCTCCGGCGGCATAAATACAGTGAAAATCACCATGGATGTTGTGCCTTTACAAAACAACCAACACACCAAGAATGGTCGGAACTAACCCCGGTCCTAAAATTAAACTCCACTTGGGTATATACCATTTGAAAAAAATTCACCATAAGAAATCAAAATCGGACCAACCAGGGGCACACCGTCTATTTGTAAAAACAGTGGATCACACCTCGTTCTGGAAAAGAAATACCAACATATTTCTACAACGATTTCACTAGAGGGGTTGAAAACAACTCTCCATTTGTGATTTAGCAACCATAACTCGACCCACCTTGTGATCTACGAGGAGGCTTGACCTCGGAATGATTTATAATAGCCTCCGAACAATCTTGACCTCCGAAGGAACTCGCTAAGATTTTGATTCAATAAAACACTGAGAAACTATGAACTATCTCTGAACATCCTCGAACATTGAACAGCCTGACCCCCAAACAGGTATCTCTGAACAACTTGACCTTCGAATAAGCTAACCTACGAATCACCTTGACCTCCGACGTACGTGAGTCTAACTAACTTGAAATGATCAAGACCCGAACAACTTTGGGCCTCCGAGCTACTTACCGATGAAATTAAACGTTGCAACTGAGGAACCTCACTCCAATAAACGTGATCCCATCTGAAAAACTACCTCCGATCTAGTTCAAATTTTAACCTATCCTGGGTATTTTAGAAACGGCAGGCCTTAGTGACCTCCGACAAACCTCCGGCGTTGAATTAATCGCCCTCTAATTTTGATTTAACAAATAACTCCCTTGACCCGACCTTTGGATTTAAACAAAAAAAGGATTTTACTTACTCTCGAGCAAACGCACCGAGAGCTGGAACACGAGGTGGTTTCGCCTGATCTACCTCCATCTTTTCTTAAAACTGTGAGAAACATGAGATATGACAAACCCTACACTAGTAAGAGCCTCCGAGTCCCAAGTTAGCGGGTTTGATTTTGTTTAATATTTATAAAGGCACCGAGATATTAAGGTACTCGAGGTACCTCTTTTAAAGGCCCATACGGTACAGTGGAAGTAAACGAAATTGGAAGCATTTCTAAAATTATGCACGAATTATATGGTCATTCGAACGGTTTGGCAATGAACAATTGCTAAGATTATTGGCATAGGGAATTGAAAATGGGCCAAATAAGGCATATCGCTTATTTGTTTAATTTTAGATGTTATGGTATTTAAAATGTGCGTGTTTTATTTGAAAACTATGAGAAAACACTCCCCAAGGCTTAAGAATGTATGTAGCCCTACACAAATTCAATTGGTTCGAGTAGAAAAAACGTCTTTTTTCTGGAAAAAGCCATAAACCCCTAGAAATTACATGAATATTTTATGTTGTCTCAAATGAGATCATTTAAAGATTGAACTCAAATTAGTAAGAGCATGTACTCGAACAAACATGTAAAAAATGACATCCTTCGAACAACCTTATCAAAGATGACATTTTTAGGGCGACCTTGGCAAAATAATATTTTTCTGAAAACTTAGCATTTTGTTTATTCATAGTGACTCGAACTGCCTCAGTCACAGTGACTCGCGTTGCCCAGTCATAGTGACTCGAGCTGCCTTAGTCATAGTGAATCGAGTTGCCTCAGTCATAGTAGCTCAAGTTGCCTCATTCATAGTATCTTAGAGTAACCTTCTAAGCAACCTCATCCATGGTCGCTTGGAGCAACATTACGCGCTACCTTGTATTCAATTTATACTAAAGTATGCTTTATTCAAATTGTGATCTTAGTTACTGAAAATTCAAAATTGGTGTTTATTATTCACCTCAAGGTGACTTAGCATGCTTACTGACTAAATTATTCTGCATATGATTTAAACAGATCGCGAAACTTTTGAGTCTTCTCAGCTTTGATAAGATGGCGGGGCCATGAGATAAATAGCTCACCACATGATATATTTGCACTCCATCATTTTATGCTAGTATGAACTGCATACGGTGTCATATTAAACTAGCATCATGAAATTGCACAGAACAATATGTTTTACGATTCCTCGAGGCATGATTCCGAGTTTATTTTATTCTAATGACATTAAATAAAATAAAGGGGCCAAGATATACTCCACATGATTATATACGACATTGCAGCACATATGTCCCACAAGTTACTAATGGTTTTGTGCCAGAATCAGAGATGATTTTTTTATCCTTGCAGATATTAAATGAACATGAGCAAATCAAGCTCAAGCAATTACATCAGGCCTGCCAAATGTCAAAGCCAAACACTCAAGAGATCTTTTAAATTTGAGATATCACCTAATGAAATGTATTTAATTGTATTCATATGGCACTGTAATTGATATATGAGTTTTTTTTTTACTTTTATTTTTATCGAGATAAAAGATAGAACAAAGAAAAAAGGGGGAAATTACTGTATGATGTACCATTTGTGGTTAAACATGAAAAGAGGTGACAAGTATGCTCAAATTCGATCCCAGAATGGCCACCATTGATGAAGCATCTCCAAAAGAAATATCATAGTTGTTTAGCATAGCCATCGGTTGGCTCACATATAGCACTGACTATGTGACATTACTTCTAGCAAAGCGATTGGGGGCAAGCAAATTGCCCGCAAAACCTGGAGCATGGATACAAAGTTTGCATACAAACCTTACCAATATCGTGGTAAGTCGCTCACAGAGGTGCATTATAGTTCTCAAGTATCATACTAAGTCACCCTTATAGTTCTCACAAACCTTACTAGTATTGTGGTGAATTGCCCATAGAGGTACATTATAGTTCGCACAAACCTTACCAGTATTATGATAAGTTGCCCATAGCGGTGCATTACAGTTCTCACAAACCTTACAAGTATTGTGGTAAGTTGCCCACTGCGGTGCATGATAGTTCTCACAAATCTTTCCAGTATTGTGGTAAATCGCCCAAAGTGGTGCATCATAGTTATGAGAAAGCTTGACGTAAATGGTCACAAAAGTTCAACATTACTAGGCGAGTTTGACCCTCGCTTATGGGGAGATTTAAAGTCCTATACTACTAGGCACTCCTGACCCTCGTCTATATGAGATTTAAATTCCTACACTACTAGGCGTGCCTGACCCTCACTTATGGGAGATTTAAAATCCTATACTACTAGGCGCGCCTGACCCTCGTTAGATTTAAAGTCTTTATCTATTAGGCGCGCCTGACCCTCGCTTATGGGAGATTTAAAGTCCTATACTATTAGGAGCGCCTGACCCTCGCTTATGGGAGATTTAAAGTCCTATACTACTACGCCCGCCTAACCCTCGCTTATGGGAAATTTAAAGTCCTAGTTACTAGGCACCCTGATTTATGGGAGATTAAAGTCCTAATTTACTAAGCACACTTAAAGACCCTCATTTCGAGCACGCTTAAAGTCCCAATTTATTTAAAAGACCTTTATTATTGTTTGACTAAGTAAAATTGGGCACACTTGCAAAATATGTTGGATTGAAAGCCCTAGTTCGCTCAAAGCACATAATGTTTCTCGACCGAGTACTCTCGATAAGTTTTGATCTTATGATTACAAAAGGTCCACTATACTTAAATAACCACCAATTGGTTGCTCGGGAGTTAGGCCGGTACATCCGGCAAGTTTGTTGTACAAAATATTTAAAACCACAATAAAATTGTGGAACATGCTAATTCGAGAGGAATGGGGGCAACCCCCAAAATACTCCTCTAAAAATGAAAAGCAAAGGCAAGAAAGATAGCCCTCAAAACTATAAACGGATGATATATGCATATACATGCATGATAACAGACCAAACCTGGCCATATGATGATTTTCTAGTTGAAATATGCTAAACTATTATTTCGTACACACAGTTGATATGTCTCGGCTGAAGCATCAACACATTAACTATGCATACGAGGGGCCAAATGTAAAGTGGGATTAAATAACTTAACCACCAACACTCTAATAAATTAACCCCGCATATTTGATCAAATATTGATTTATGATTTATCAAGTTTTACTACAATCCAAACCCTACACGGGCTGAGATAAATAATTATGTGCGATTTAATATTGTTGATCTAAAAAACTAGACTCGATCTAATTAATTAATCAGAGATAAATATGAATAAAGAAATAAGACAAAGGATTTTTAAAGTGGTTCAGCCTTATGAAAATGGCCTACGTCCACTGTTTTGTATTTGTTGGGTGTTTTGCCTTAATCTTGATGATGATCGCAAGTGATCAATCCCCCCCCCCCCCCCCCCCCGTTATGGAGGGTGTTATAATGTATTTATAGCCCTTGGATTGTATGTATGAATAGACAATATGTCGTTATTTAATAGACATATACATCTGTACATAATAAGAATATTCATTGAATCTGTCGGTTCACGTCGGTTGATCTTCCTGGCTAGATGCTATATACGTTGAGTAACTCGCTGCATTGAGTAGCTCGGGGTACCGAGTAGCTTGGAACTATGAGTTATTTGGTGAATATATGTTTCTGCCACGTAAGATGACACGTGTATTTATATAATTGGTCCACATCAGCTGACTAATTTTTGTATCATCAGAAGCCCCCAATGTTTCACAATTAAGGTTTGATATGAGAGTGTGGAACATTATGCCCAAGAGTTGCTCGGACATGTTTTACCCAGTCTTGTTAGATTACAGATCTCCAATACTTAAGAAATTTGCCTTTTAGTCTTGTTAGTTGAGCAAGAAATGGCAAACTTGTAAATATTTTGAATCTTTGACAAACGCTTGGATATTTGTGTCTTTTTCATCATTTAGTCGCCGAAAACGCAATCGTCTTTTCTAGTAATCATTTATTTTCTCACTTCCCGATGCAAGGCATTTAAAAGCGATAGAATCAAATCTTCTTCTACTTTTTACTTTTTACTTCCAGACTTCTCAACTCTTTGTCTTCTCGCTCTATCCTTGTATTGTCATTCTTACTGTTATCCACCTTAGCAGATTTCTCAGTCTTCTATAAGAACTTCTTCCTTCTTCTTTGAAAACGTCGTATAAGCGACTGTGTGATAATGATTTAACATAACTCGCAAGATTCCAATCAAACCTTATTTAATTCAGCCCCTAAACAAGCATCTACGTGTGTGTGTGTGTCAAACCATATATAGATAAATCATGCGACACAAGTTTAAGGAAAAATCCCCGCAGGGCAAAACCTTTTATTTCATTATAATAAGTAAATCGCAACTTACACGGATTACAATGAAATACAGTGACACACGAATACCCGCAGGCGTCGGTCGGTGTCGTCAGTAACGAATCCACACGCAGCGAACCCACATGAACCTCAGTCCAATCAACAAAGGAAGAACCACAACACTCCTCAATGACACGCAGCCATAAAACTTTGTAGAGACTCCCTCAGCAATGACACGCAGCCCTCGGTTGCAAAGATCTCTCCACAAAGGTTTGAACAAACACAAGGTTGTGTTCTTGGGTTACCAAAAAGATTCACAAACGTTTGGCAATTGTGTGAATCAAAACATGAGTCTTGGGACTCAAAAAATATGAAGACTATAGTAATTGGGACTCTCAAAAATGTCTTCCAAAGTCTTGCAAAACAGCTCTCCCGAAGTTGGCTTTTAAAGGAATCCAAAATGAATTTTAAAACTTTGGGACTCTTCCAGCATCAGGTACCCCGAACCGGTTCTGGTGTACCCCGAACCGGTTCCCCCCTGAACCGGTTCCCCATGCGGTTTGCGGTACCTTACTGGTTTGGGGTTAAAAAAAAAACAGCATTCTTCAAGGAATTTTCTCCATCTTCAAAAGGTCATAAATCCTTCACCGTAGCTCGGATTGAGGTGTTGTTTCTTCCAGTATCTTCGTTGCGGAGAGCTCTTCAACTTTTCAATTGACCAGACCTCCGGACTATGGCTGTAAAATTACGAAAATGCCCTTGAACTCTCCTATCGTGCTTTTTTTCACTGTTTTGACTTCTCTTGCGTACCACTTGCATTAAGTCCCTAAAATCGTGGAACGTGAAGTCGTTGAGGCATATGTGGGACATATTAATGGATATGTTGAATGCTTGATTCCCGAAATTCGGATAGAGGTCGTCATGTGAGATCGTGAGGTGACGTGCCAAATGTAGCGGCGTACGACATACACAAATGTAACATGTTGGACATGAGAAAAATGTCCTTACAAATCTCCTCCTATGTCTATGCTGGTACATACATAAAAATATTCGAATTATCAATAACAAAATTGCCTATACAAATCTACCCTCCCATGAACCCAAAACTGGAAAGATACAAATGAATAAGTCTTCGTTGTTTGTTCTTCAAATCTTAAAAACTTCAAATCTTCAATCTTCAAAATCTCAAATCTTTTCTCATCAGGGTGTGCAATTCAGTGATCGTCAATGTAGTACCTACACACATGAGATAAAGAAAAAAAATACCAAGTGACGTATCGAGTTTGAAATGAGATAAACATAGATACCAATTTATACGAAAAGCATAAGTTAAATCTCAAAAACTCCCCCAAAATTCAAACTCCCCCCCAAAAAGATAATTCTTTCTCCCCCTTTTTATGATGTCCCCAAATAGACAAATAAGAAGAATGAATCAAACAAGCAAAATCGGAGTGTCACGGTATAGAAATCAAGGCATCAATCAAATGGCAAACGTGCTCTTGCAAGGAGATGCTAAAAAAAAAATCTTCGCAAACTATTTTTGAATTTTCAAATTTTTCATACAACATAAAAAATAGATACCATTTGAAAAAAATATGATACAAAAATCACAACATGGATTTAGACTCAAACAACCAAGTCATGAAAACGGAATGAATGGGTGTGAACACATTCGATAGGTAAATCAACTCAATCAATCATATGTGCACGATGCATATGTGTACCCCTAATGAATGATCATCAAAAGTATCCTTAGGTGTAAAAATTTGTTGAATTTAAATGACATCGTCTTATGCAAATCAACAAATCAAAGTGATTTCCACACCAATAACGTCCAAAATTATTTAGCGCATTTTCAAGACTTTTAAGGACGTGCAAACTGGTTATAAAATCTCCAACCAAACTCCCTCATATATATTTTCTTTTAGAGGTGAATAAACTAAATTCTCAAACTTTGGAGAATTGGTGCAAAAAACTAAATGACCCATAATTGGCATGAATATCTTTTTATTGCCTTTAAATTTTTCGGGCTCTTTAACCTCTTTGGACCCCGGATAATAAAATTCCTCCATTTTTTAGGTCCAATTTAACGGTGGCTTAGTATTCGCAAAGGTAAAATGAACCTTTCGCAACCCTTCCCTGTTTTCAAACAAAGCACACAAACTCACAAAACGGTTCTTATATGCACAATTTCCTTATCAAACTTTATCGCGCTTGGTTCATTTTAAGGACAGGATTGAAGTGAAAACACTCAACCAACATGTGATAAGACAAGCACAATGATCAAACAAATTCGTGCACGTGTGCAATAAAGGAAAACATGAGTCAAACATGTAAGAAGTAACACTTAATTACATCTTAATGACTCCAAACATTATAAAGCACAAGGATGAATTGACCTATTGTCTCAAAACACTATCAAATAGTCACATGAAAATAATGGAATGATGTTGTGACTCGGTCATCCTAAGTGTTCATCCATAAACGGTGCAAACAAAATACAAAAAACTTTTTGGATTTTTCAAAAATTTTATCAAAAATAAAATCTTTTTGTATTTTTCACAATTTTTCCAAAAAAAACAAAACATACAAAAAGTACATGTCAACACACTAGCAAATATATAACATGAAACCTCAACTAGTGTATGACAAACATGCAAACACAATCATCTATATGATATGGCAAGAGAAGAATCATGTGCAAGCAAACAAGAATCAACTTGTCTAAAATCTAGCGTATCCAAAAGTAATTTCCTAACCCAAATAGATGTGAAACGCCGTGTAGGGGATTTGGTAACCACGGGAACACTAGACATAAATTTCCTAGGACATTTTCCAAGATCAAACCAAAAACGCCTAAGGTGACCTTTCCGACCACAATATGAACATGTGTAAATGGGTAGAACGGCACATATGGGTTGACCTTTTCTAACATCCTGAAAATTGGTTGACCCTTTAAAACAAATAATGGTTTTGGCTTTAGCATTAGAAGCATGAGAACAAGATGAGCCATTACCATCACTATCAAACCTACTTGAGTCTGTCAAATCATTTTTTAATTTCAAAACTTTTTACTCAAGTAAAGAATTAGACTCTTCCAAATTAAGGGACACCTTTTTCAAGTTTTCAATAATTCCTAAAAGCGTATCTCTCTCTCCCTCAATTAAAGCAATTTTTTTTCTAAGAGTCTTTTCACGTGCCACAAACTCATTGACTAAAATATTTTTATCATCTTTGGCACAAACACAAACCATCGAATTTTTAATGTCCTCTAATTCGTTTTCTAAAACTAGGACTTTATCATCACTCTTCTTTTTGGCAATTTTCAAAGAATCAAAATCAATACACAAATTACCAAAGTGCTCACGACAAATATCACTTTGAGTTTGGAACTCTTGCAAATATTCAATCTTAATTTTAAAGAGAGAATTTTCTTTTTCCAAAACTTTAATTCTTTTGCAAAGTTTCAAATTCAAACTTTTTAAATTTTCAGCATGGTCGTGAATTTTTTCAAAAATAGGCTCCTCATTAAATGGTCGTTCCATCGAAAAAATTGTGATTTTTCACAAAACTGATTTTAAAAAAATCAATATCACACAAATTTTTGTGAAAAATAGGAATACGCGATTAATTAGCGTAACCTGCTCTGATACCAATTTGACGACGTGAGAAGTCAAATTGAATAAAAAAAAATCCTTGAAAAATCAAGATTACGCGATAAATTAGCGTAACCCGCTCTGATACCAATTTGAAAACGTCGTATAAGCTACTGTGTGATAATGATTTAAAATAACTCGCAAGATTCCAATCAAACCTTATTTAATTCAGCCCCTAAACAAGCATCTACGTGTGTGTGTGTGTGTCAAACCATATATAGATAAATCATGCGACATAAGTTTAAGAAAAAATCCCCGCAGGCGTCGATCAGTGTCGTCAGTAATGAATCCAGACGCAACGAACCCACATGAACCTCAGTCCAATCAACAAAGGAAGAACCGTAGCACTCCTCAATGAAACGCAATCATAAAACTTTGTAGAGATTCCCTCAGCAATGACACGCAGCCCTCGGTTGCAAAGATCTCTCCACAAAGGTTTGAACAAACACAAGGTTGTGTTCTTGGGTTACCAAAAAGATTCACAAAGGTTTGGCAATTGTGTGAATAAAAACATGAGTCTTGGGAGTAAAAAAATATGAAGACTAGAGTAATTGGGACTCTCAAAAACGTCTTCCAAAGTCTTGCAAAATAGCTCCCCCGAATTGGCTTTTAAAGGAATCCAAAATGAATTTTAAAACTTTGGGACTCTTCCAGCGTCAGGTACCCCGAACCGGTTCTAGTGTACCCCGAACCGATTCCCCCCCGAACCGGTTCCCCATGCGGTTTGCGGTACCTTACTGGTTTGGGGTTAAAAAAAAACAGCATTCTTCAAGGAATCTTCTCCATCTTCAAAAGGTCATAACTCCTTCACCGTAGCTCGGATTGAGGTGTCGTTTCTTCCAGTATCTTCGTTGCGGTGAGATCTTCAACTTTTCAATTGACCAGAACTCCGGACTATGGCTGTAAAATTACAAAAATACCCTTGAACTCTCCTATCGTGCCTTTTTTCACTGTTTTGACTTCTCTTGCATACCACTTGCATTAAGTCCCTAAAATCGTGGAACGTGAAGTTGTTGAGGCAGATGTGGGACATATTAATGGAGATGTTGAATGCTTGATTCCCAAAATTCGGATAGAGGCCGTCATGTGAGATCGTGAGGTGACGTGCCAAATGTAGCGGCGTACGACATACACAAATGTAACATGTTGGACATGAGAAAAATGTCCTTACATTCTTTCTTGGCTTTAGCCACCATGGTTTATCTTGTCGAATCCTTGGATAAGTTTCGGGCTGATTTTGCGATTCCCTCTTGGGTTATTCTAGAGGAACCTCCTTGCCCTTCTAATTTATTTTCTTTAGCTGAGGGACATTGGTTTCCCCACATTTTTGTAGCGGAATGTGGTTTTTCTTTCTCGCCTAATCCCCCGTGTTTGGAGTTTTGCCAATATTTCGATATTGTTCCTGCAAGAGTAGCTCCAAATACATGGAGGGTAGTTAATGGCGTACATAGGTTAAACCAAATACATGGAACTCACTTAGGAATTCCTGAAATTATGTATTGTTATAAATGGGTTACCAGCAATAATACTTTCTAGTTAAAAACTAGGTTTTCAAATAGAGCTTTAGTGGTCAATCTCCCCGATGCTAATAGGGAATGTTTTGATCATGGGGTTGTAATGAAAAATTATCAACACCCCCCGTTAAAAGGAAAAGATGTATACCAAGGTCCCAGATGTCCACTTTATAGCAATGGGATAGGTTGTTTTTAGTTTTTTTTCAATTTGTCTTTGTTTATGTTTGATGAAATGTGTCACTGACATGTATTTTTTGTTTATTACAGTTGACAGTAAAAGGAAACCTCCAAAAGAGAGTGATATAAATATAAAAAAATTAACACTTATCTGGGGTTTGCATTAGTCCATTAATGGGGAGCACGTGAGGTCTGCTTCTTATTTGCTGAGATACAAGAACACCGCTTAATCTTTTATTACTCGTCCTCTTACCCCTCCTGTGGTAATTAATCTTAATCAAGTACCATCATCTTGAGCAAGCGTGGAAGAATCTTCTTCTGATTTGGGTACCTCTATTACTGATCTAATGACGAAGAAGAGGAAGGTACCTAAATTCTTTGCCAAATCTGCTCCTAGTAATGAAAAGGCGAAGAAGAAAAAAGATGACATTCTAGCTGACAGAACTAAGAAGAAGGATGTTATTCCTCCTACTACAAATATCAGAAAGGAGCCCCCTGTTGCCCCTAAAGAGGCAACACCTTTGATTGAAGCTGTTATCCCAAAAGAGGCAGCACCTTTGATCGAAGAAGGCAACACTTGTGATTGGAGGTGCTCCTTTGCAGAGGTTGAGGAGGGGTCTTGCTGAGAGACCTGTTGATACCGTTGCCCAATGTTCTGGAGTTGGGATTTCTTCCCTGAGGGCTAGTTCTCCAACTGTCTTTACCCCTGGCTTGGCCAAGAAATTAATCAAGTCAAGGACTCTCCCTGACTGCCGAGCTACTGAAACTTCAACTCCTCGGGATAAGGTTGTCGATGTGGTGGCTCAACTTCTTGCCTCTGTAAGTGATCATTATTTTTATCTTTCTAATTCTTTACTGTCGTGTTCATACTCTGATTCGTGCCTTTCATATTCTTACAGTTTTTGGTGTACTTCAACAATATCGTGGAGAAGGATGAGGCCATCAAGCTTCAACCTCATCCAGTGGAGTAGAAGAAGCTCTTGCTGGGTTGTCCAAATCTTTGGGAGAGTCCCGACAGAAGTACGAAGAGGACAAAGCTGCTTGGGAGAACAAAATCAAATTTGCTGAGACAGCTCGACAACAAGTTGTTGAAGCGGTTAAAGATGCTAACACAACTGGACAAGAGGCTATTACAGCTCGACAAACAGCTGATACAACTATGTAACAAGATATAAATGGTTCCAAAGAGGTGGAGGAGAAATTAAAAGTCATCGTTTCCAGCAAAGTGGAAGCTAATGGCAAGCTTGAAGAGGCTGAACGGCGTAAGAAAGACCTTGAGGAGCAGGTGAAGTCTGCTGAGGAGCTTTTAAGGGAAAAAACTTCCTCGGAGAAGGTAAAGAGAAAAGCTATTGTGAAGAAGTTCTTTACCTCTGGCTGGTACAAAGGATGGAATAAATCTTTAGCTACTATTACTTCCCAGATGGAGTATGCAAGTTTGAAATACTTCTGAGATGGATGGGTTACAATGTTAATGGAGTTGAGTGTTGCTGATGATTTTGAACTATTTCAGAAACACACTCATGGCCCTCCTCCTACTGTTGAAAAATATGAAGAAGATGAAGCTGCATCTGATGAATCTTCTATGATAATAGTAGAACAAACACCTGCTACTACCCTTCCTCAATCCTCCAAGTAAATTCAACAGGCTACAACTTCTATCGAGAAACGCCAACTGCCCTCCGAGCAACCAACTCCTTCATCCAAATCAGCTGAAGACGTTGTAGGAAATAAATAGAAGGTGTAAAGTTTTTCGGCTCTTTAACTGTGTTATTTTTCCTTTTTTATTGTAACTTTGGTTGTACTTTCTCGTCTTGTGATCAATAAAATGGACTTTGTTATTTATTCTGAGTTATCTCCTTTACTTGCTCGATCCGTATTGTTATTGATCCATTTTTACTTTTCCTTGCTAGTTTATTTCCAGGATGGAGCTCTTGTCAGCTCATGATACAGAACTGTTGAAGACGTGTAATGATTACTTCAATGCTGGTCATGCAGACTTCACTGAAGCTCAAATAATTGATATCCTTGGATCTAATGCTTCTGAGAGGGCAATTAATGCCTACCAATATTTAAAATGTTTTCTTGATCGAGTTGTGGCCAATAATGCGACTTACTATGAAATGATTGAAAATCTTCAATGAACAATCGAGGAACTTCAACTTTAACACAGGGAAACCACTTCACTTCTGTATGAAGGCTATGAGAAGAAGTACCAGCAGTTGAGTGATGATCTGGGCTATGACAAGTTCATTTCATCCCATAAAAAGAGAGAGAGAGTGTGCTTAAACTTGAGTTGAGAAGCACATAAACATTGCTAAACTGTTAGAAGAGGAAAATATTGCCCTGCAAGAAGAACCGAGGCAACTAAAATCTTCTTCTTCTTCGGGAGCTCTGGTTCAAGTCAATAATGAAGGCTTTTCATTTTTAGAAACTGAAAATGCTCACTGAGAGAAGAATTGGATGCTTTGAAACAAGCCAGACCTATACCTTCCTCGCGGGGTATAACAAGAGCTGTTCGGAGCAACATTGAAGAGACTAGGACTCAACAAGCCTTAGCAAATTAGGTTGTTCAGCTGAAAGCAGAAAATCAAGCTCTGGTTGAGATGTCCCAAAAAATACAAAGTCTTACTGAATAACTTTCCAATCAGAGCTCTGCACTGGATAGTAAAGAAAACTTGGTGAAGAAACTTCATCAGCAGCTTGACAGATTGACTTATCAGTTTCATAAGTAGCCTAGAGAGTTTTGGATGGGGGGATACAATGAAGCTCTATGTCATATTGATGCTCGATTGAAATAATCAAATAATGAAGGATACAAACAGGGATGGTTGAACGCCTTGACTGTGATGAAGCTTGAGGAAGGAAATTACTTATGGGATTAGTATGAGCCTAGAGTACTTGATCTGCCTAATCCTCCCTTTAAACTGGATGTCAACTAGATTCCAACCTGTGCTATTCCTCAGTGTTTTATCTCCAGGTATCTTGGTGATTACCAGCTTCATGAAGATTTTAAGATATCTCGACCTCAATATCTGCTTGATCGATCGAGTTTGAGCAACGTCAGAATGCTACGAGATATGAATTTTATTAATTCTTCTTATGCTTTAAATGATCCTCCAGCTGGAATGGATCATGTACCTAAATCAGAAGCAAAAAAGCCAATAGAATAGGAAATTTATATATTGTTAGTAATTATTAAATGGCACATCTTCTTTTGTAGTTTTCCTTTCCTTGGAAATGAATCCATTGTATGATATTTATATTATCAATATATCTTTAAAGGGACAATTTGTCCTGTTTTGTTTTAATTTCCTAGACAATGAAACTTTTCCCCATTTACTGCCTAGTTGTGGTGACTTGTCACCCATGAGTGCCTAAGCAATGGAATGATTTTCATCCCGTAGTCCTGCCTAGTTGTAGCAATCTTATCTAGATTACCTTGGTGCCTAGGTAATGGGTGCCTCGTGAGGTCACCCATCTTCTTGCCTAGTTTTGGATGCCTCTTGAGGTCACCCATAATCAAATAGGCCTTGCCTTGTATAATTGTTACGTCAACACTATTGGTTTAGTTTATTGATGCCGACCAACCTTAGCTAGTGGTTGTTGATATGCCGACCAACTGTAGTTGGTGGTTGTTGATATGCCGACCAACCATAGTTGGTGGTTGCTGATATGCCGACCAATCGTAGTTGGTGGTGTAGTGTGTAGCACGAGTACTTTGAAAAAAATTGAACAAAAAGGAATATGGGGAAAATATCATTTTTATTCATATTAAAAGAAATAGGATACATGTGAATCTGTATTACTGATAATATTTGCGCAGGTGCTCCGCATTCCATACATTTTTGAATTCTTCTCCCTCTAAAGTTTCTATTCTGTAGGTCCCAGGTCGAACAACCACTATAACACGATAAGGTCCATGCCAGTTGGCCTCCAGCTTATTGTGCTTATGAATCACTTTCTTGAGCATGTAGTCTCCCTCCTTAAGATCACATTTCTTGACTCTTTTATTGTAGAACATGGCAGTTCTTTGCTGGTAAGCTGTGTTCCTGATTGCCGCATCTTCTCTCACTTCCTCGAGCATGTCCGAGTCTAAACATCTCATCAAATCGCTTACGGGAGAGTTGAAATTGAGCACCCTGTGAGTGGGTAGGCCCAGTTCAGCTGGTATGACTGCTTCACTTCTAAATTCTAGCATGTAAGGAGATTCCCCCGTTGCTGTTCAAGGAGTTATTCGGTAAGCCCATAATACAGAATGTAGCTCGTTATTCCAATTCCCTTTCGCATCATCCAACCATTTCTTTAATCCATTAAGCAGAGTCATGTTCGTCAATTTAGTTTGCCCATTACTCTAGGGATGGCCTGGTGCGGAGTGGCTCTTCTGGACGTCTGACTGGTGACAATATGTAGCGAACTCCTCATTATCAAACTGGGTACCATGGTTAGTGTTAAAAGCATGAGGCAGACCATATCTGCAAATAATATTCTTTCAAATAAACTGGTAGACCCTTTCATAGACTATGTCAATAAGAGGTTCGACTTCCACCCATTTTAAAAAATAATCAACAGCGACCACTATGTACTTGAATCGTCATCTGGTTATTGGCAGAGGCCCAACCAAGTCTATGCCCCACATGGCAAATGGCCAAGGGGAAGTGATAGGTGTTAATAATGCCTGAGGAGTTCTCCGTATGGTAGAAAACCATTGACATTTATCGCATTTCTTTGCGTAAGCTGTACAATCAACGCGCATCGCTGGCCAATAATATCCCTGCGTCGTTATCCTCTGCAGGAGAGTCTGGCCTGCTACATAAGCACCACAATACCCTTCGTGAATTTCTTCTATCAAATATTTAACTTCTGATGGATGAACACATCTCTGTAGACCTGCTATCATACCTCTTCTATACAAATCTCCATTGTTCAATACATATCGAGCAGCTTTAAACTTCAGTTTCTTGGCTGCAAGTTAGTTAGTTGGTAAAATTCCTTCTTTGATATACGACCTGATGGGGTCCATCCAGGAAGGTCCCATGTCCAAAGTGATGAATCTCACCATTAAATCTTCATCAATGCTTCGATTTGCCAATATCTCGATAGGAATCATTCTACGTAGCTCGGTGCGAGTAGCTGAGGCTAACCGAGCTAGTGCGTCAGCTCTCGCATTCTCTAATCTTGGTATTCTGATCAATTAAACCACTATAAAAGTGGACACAATCTCCATAGCTTTGGCGTGATACCTAGACATGAAATCCCCCTTCATCGCATACAACCCGAGAATCTGATTTACGATTAAATGTGAATCACTATACATCGTAACTTGCTCTGCATTCAGTGTTTTAGCTAAACTGAGGCCCACAATCATAGCTTCATATTCAGTTTCATTATTAGAAGCTTTGAATTAAAAACGCAGAGCATATTCGATATCCAATCCATTTGGACTGTTAAGAATTATTCCAGCCCCGCTGCCTGTGGCACACGAAGAGCCATCAACATACAGATTCCATATAGGTTTACAATTATCAAACTCTTAGTCTGACAAAGTTCCCTGATGGAATATTTGGTACTTCCTTTTATCATCTCCCAAAACTGGGTTATTATTCGATGATTCTTATTGCTCGGTGTTTGTCCCCTTCGATAATTCTACTGATGGAAGTTGATCGGCGATAGTCTTTGATGATCCCCCAACATCCGTGGGTTATTCTGCATTAGACCCTTATTGGTCGGAGGTGTCCGGGTAAATGAACTCCGCAATAAAATCTGCTATCACCTGCCCTTTGAGAGAAGACCTTGGCTTATAAACAATATCATACTTACCCAGTTACACCGCCTAATACATCAGTCTCCTCGACTTTTCTGGCTTATGCAAAGCCCGTCTGAGTGGCATATCAGTGTACATCATAATGGTATGGGCCTGGAAGTATGGTTTCATCCTCCTACTCGCCTCGATAAATGCTAATGCCAGCTTCTCCAACCTCGGATATCTAATCTTTGCTCCTCGGAATGCTTTACTTGTATAATACACCAGTTTTTACACTCCATCTTCTACTCTTATCAACGCTGAACTGACTGCGCTTTCTAAAACAGCCAAGTATAAGTATAACCTTTCTCCCATCATCGGCCTGGATAGCAATAGAGGTGTCCCTAAATATCTCTTCAACACTTGAAATGCCTTCTCACATTCATCATTCCACTCGAAAGTTTTTCTGAGTGTCTTGAAGAATGGAATATATCTATCCGTCGCTCGTGAGACAAACCTGTTGAGAGCTGCAACACACCCCGTGAGACTTTACACTTCTTTCTTCGTAATTGGAGATTGGAGTTCCAGCAGATCTTTAATCTTTTCAGGATTTGCCTCAATGCCTCGCTGATTCACGATATACCCAAGGAACATGCCTTCTTGTACACCAAATACGCACTTAGTCGGGTTTAGTTTCATCTGATATTTCTCCAGCTGGTTAAAAGTTTGGTTAATGTCAGCGATGTGGTTAGCATGTTATCAACGTAAACCTCTATATTTTTGCCGATTTGCTCTGCGAATACCTTATTCATCAGCCGCTGGTATGTTGCACCTGCATTTTTAAGACCAAACGACATAACATTGTAGCAGTATGTTCCCTTGGGGCAATGAAAGAGGTACTCTCCCTGTCTTCTGGTTTCATCTTAATCTGATTGTAGCCAGAGTAAGCGTTCATGAAGCTCAATAATTCGTGCCCCGAGGTAGCATCTACCAGCTGATCTATTTGGGGCAAGGGGAAGTGAACTTTTGGGCAGGTTTTGTTGAGATGTGTGAAGTCTACGAACATCCTCCATTTATTGTTCTTCTTTTTTTCCATAACTACGTTAGCTAACCAGTCAGGATATATAACATCTTCAATAAAAGAGGCCTTTTGCAGCTTCTCGACTTCCTCCTGTCTAGCTTGGTTCTTCTCTGGGTTGAAGACCCTTCTTCGTTGTTTCACCAGTTTTACCTCCTCGTGGAAATTTAAGTTGTTCGTTTTGGTCGTTTATCATCTAGAATGATGTTCTCCATTGCTTCTATGACCTGCCCTTTCATGAGCTTTGATTCATCTCTGGGGTCCGGTGTCTCAATCTCTGGGTCTTCAAACTCGTCCACTTGGTAAGTGGTGGTCTTTTTCCTTGTTTCCTCCAACTCTTCTTGTTCGGTAGATGAATAGTAGTATTCCCGAGCGACTTTCTGATTACCCTTCATAAGTCCCACACCAAAGTTGGTCGAAAACTTCAAGCATTGATGTACCGTGGATTGCACTGCCTCGAACTTTTTCAGGCCTACTCTTCCCATGATTATGTTGTAGGTTGATTGGACGTTTTTGTCCATGACAAAAAAATGTACTTTTTCTATTCTGTAAGCAGGCCAGGTACCGATAAGGATGTCAACTTGATCGTCCCAAGTGGAAAAACTTTTTCGCCAGTGAAACCTAGGAGGGGCCTGTGATAGGGCTCCAACTGGGCTAGTTTCAAGTTTAAACTATCAAAGCAAGGGTAGAACATGATGTCTGCTGAGCTACCATTGTCTACCAATACTCTTAAGATAACCACATCCTTCGTCCTCATCTTGATCACCAAGGGGTCGTCGTGAGGATACAAGACACCTTCCATATCATTTTTGGAAAAAGCGATGACCAGTTTATCCGTGTTCACCTTCCTTAGGCGATCCTCTTTTTCTAGATTTATTCGTTGTATATATGAACTGGTTTGGTGCCTCATTGAGGTAAGCTTTCCTTTCAGCAGTGTGATCCCCACCTCCTGCATCTCCACCTGTAATCACATTACATTCGAATGAACTAAAATGGATTGAAAATACCTCACGCTCTGATTGCCTTGGCTTTTTGGGGAGGTCGAGGTCATCCTCCGGATCATCTTCATGGTCCCTTTTCTTATCATCTCTTATTCGGCGAGAAGATTTAGATCTTTGCCTTGCTCTGTCGTTGGTCTTCCCATCATTCTGGCGATCAACAAACCTGCTCAATTTCCCTCCTCTAATGAGTGCCTCAACCTCATTCTGAAGAGCTATGCAACGCTTGGTTGTGTGGCCATGATCTCTATGGAACTGACAATATTTGGACTTATCCCTCTTTTCGGGGGCTGTCCTCAATTTCTCCGGCCAATTTAGTTCTTCCCTATTCTTGATCTCCTCCAGAATATGGTTTATGTTTACCTTTAAGGGAGTATAATTCCCATACTTCCTCAAGTGCTTTATCGTCTCTTTGACTTTCGATTGCTTGTTGCCCCCATTATGCTTTTGATCTTTCGTCTCAGATTTACCTTCAACTTTAGTCTCTACTTTTGTATCAGCATTCTTTTTCGCAACCATGGCTTCTTCATCATTCATAATCTTAGCTTCTTTTGCTGTCAACTCTGCCATGGATTTGGGGGGATCTTTGGCCAAAGTATAATACAACTTATTTGGTAAGAGACCACTCATTAGAGCTGTAATGGTTGTCTTCTCTTCGTAATCAATTACCTCTAGTTTCTTGATGTTAAAATGAGTGATATAATCCCTGGTGCTTTCTCCTGCTTTCTGCCTTACACTCAGTAGATGTGTTACCCTCTTGACTGGCTTCGCACCACAATAGAAGTTTTTTATAAAGAGCTCTACCAGTTGATGGAAAGTAGCGATCTGCTCCCGAGGAAGGTTGTTATACTATATTTGAGATGACCCAGTGATAGTTCCTGAGAATGCCCTGCACCTTATTTCATCACGAACTGCATTGATATCGGCAGAAGCTTGGTACTGCTCTATGTGGAGGACAAGATTAGTTTTTTCGTCGTACTTCGGCGTAACTACAGGAGCTTTAAACTTCGATGGTGTTAAAAAATCCACAATTGCCAGTACGAAGGGTGATCCCTTGACAAAGGTTCTTTGGAGAGGGTTTTTGGACTTAGCCATTTCCCCTAACCTATCTTCCAACCTCTGAATGGAGCCCTTCCATGTGTCATTTCCAACCTTTGATCTATTTGCTTGAGCAACAGATCTCACTAAATTCTCCTCTTTGGATCTTTCTATACGAGCTACAGGGCGTGATTGGGCAGAACCTTCCCTTAGATCATTTGATCGTTGAGAATTTATCGACCCGATCCGAGGAGGATTTCTATTCCTCCTGGGGCCCAAACGATCAAAGGGAGAGATTCTACTCAACCTCTCCAAAATGCTTATTTGTTCCGGAGTTAAAGTAATATTTTCTTGAGAGTCCATGACTATTATGGTAGATGTCCGACCAGGCTGATAGGAGGGATTGCTAAACCTCTCGGTAGGATGTGATTCAGTATGCCTGGACAGGGAAGCATGAGGAAATAGGGTACGTATGGATCTCGAAGATGGAAGGTGAGTGTTTTTATGAATGCTTCGCTGGCCTGACTGGGCATGCATTGCATTTTGAACAGTTTGAATGAGTTGTCGCATGGTCTCCTGTATGGTTGTTTGTCCTCTAGCTAAGTCGGCCACTATTCCAGTGAATTCGTTGACAGTTGGAGGAACATACGGGTTAGGAGGAACTCTGTCATTGTTCCTATTGCTAGATTCTGGGAGCTCAGCCATATATAGTGAATTTGTTAGTGAAAAATGCAATGTATAGTCGTTTCCCACGGACGACGCCAATCTGTTGATGTAAAAAACTAGACTCGATCTAATTAATTAATCACAGATAAATATGAATAAAGACATAAGACAAATGATTTTTGAAGTGGTTCAGCCTTATGAAAATGGCCTACGTCGACTGTTTTGTATTTGCTGGGTGTTTTGCCTTAATCTTGATGATCGCAGGTGGTCAATCCCCCCCGTTATAGAGGGTGTTATAATGTATTTATAGCCCTTGGGCTGTCCATATGAATAGAAAATATGCCGTTATTAAATAGACATATACATCTGTACATAATAATAATATTCATTGAATCTGTCTGTTTACGTCTCTTGATCTTCCTGGCTAGATGCTCTGTACGTTGAGTAGCTTGGCACATTGAGTCGTTTGGTGAATATATGTTTCTGCCACGTAAGATGACACGCGTCTTCATATAATTGATCCACGTCAGCTCACTAATTTTTGTATCAACAAATATATTGCGTGTGCTCTGCGTTTGATAAGTTACATTAGACAATACTCAAGTAATGATTTAATTTGTTCATTTAAGATGCCACCACAAATATCGCAACAAATGGCACCATACTCTTCTCCCTCACGAATCTCTTAAGCTCTTGAGCTCCGTCACGAGTTTGATAGTGACGAGAAGATTTTCATAGTTTCATTACAAGTTTTTCGTATTTTATATGGTACATGGGCGTTTGTAGGAGACTAGTCGGATTCCACCCCCCCCCCCCCCAACGCGTGCACCAAAACCACAAAAAATCGAGTTTTTAGGCTTATCGTACGGACCCACGAACTATACAGACTTTGATTCCACAAATGAGACGGATACATAGGTGCAACAACGTTGCTCAAGTCTAAAATATGCTCAAAGCGGTGCTTCCCAAAATCTGCACTCACATCTTACATTTATAAATTTGTAAAAAAAAAATGTTTTTCATAATTTATATTAATGTCCCGAATTTCTTGATTTTTCCCTATTTTTATATGGTTTTTGTTATTCAAAATCATTTTTCTATTATTTTCAAATTTAAAATGTTTTTTAATTTATATTTATTTCATGATTTCCCTATTTTAAAAATATTTTCTTTAAATTAAAAAATATTAACTATTTTTCTGTAATTTTCTTTCTAAATATTTTTTAATGATTTATTGTATAATTTTGAACTTTTAAAATTGTTTTGAATTAAAATAGGGGTAGGATGGTCTTTTTTGAAAATTTTATAGCAGCTAGTGGATTTTACTAATGGTGGTGTGCAAACATAACGGATTTATAATGTGGAGTTCAAACATAGATTTTGATATAAACGAGGGGTGACAAGTAAAAAAAAACTTACCAAATTTGAAAATGAGGTAACACTAGACAAGTTTAAACTTTGCGAGCTCGCCCTTTGAGCGGAACATGATGTTTCGCTCGAAAATCTTTTTAAAAAAATGGTTGTCAACTTTAACTGGAAAAGGTGTACGTTCACGACATTAAAAGATCACAACATAAAAGATCACACAAAATCATAAACGGGGTATAATCAAATGTTGGTGTTGTAAAGCATTCTCAAACATGTTTAGTGAGATTTTCACAAAGATGAAAATGATTCCTTTTGTCGTGCATGTGCATTGTCCTAGAATCAATTGTATGATGTTCATCGATAGAGTTTCGAAAAATTAAAACTAGATTCGGCGGGTCATTATATCCTTCTTACCAATCGCATTCATGGGCCTCATCTTCAACAATTGTGTTATGCATTATGCTGCATTAATACATAATTGGAGACAATTTACTCTTGCTCCATAGTTTTACAGGTGTGTGAATGAAGGCGAAACTTAGTTATAGGACATCAAATGCTCATTTAACATATTTTTTGCACCCTCTTTGGACTGGTGAAAATATTTTTTCCTTTTGGCTGATTATCCTCTTATAAAATCTTTGAAGGTCTAATCACCGTCATTCACATAGCACCTGCCAAAAATCGAGGGCCCGTGACCTTTAATTGATCGGTTGAAGGCTTGGCCCAAACCCTTATAAATAAAGGTTCCCTCCCTCCATTTCAAAGCATCCAAAAATCTGACCTCAATTGGGTTTTTTTAACTTTTTTCTTCCCCGAGCATACGAGATACTCAAGCTCATTTTGAGAGTCCTGAAGAAGCTCATACTTCAAAAAATTCACTTTCCTCTCAAGGAAAACTCGTACTTTCGTGAAGTCACTTTTGAGTCCCAAAAAAGGTTCGTACTTATGAAATAAATAAATCGAGTCGAACCTTAGCACAAATACCGCATAAGCCATCCCTTCTAAATGAAGCTCTGCTCATCCAAAAAAAAACCTCAAAATGGGAGACGCCCACCAGAAAAAGAAAAAAAAAGTCGAGTTTCACTGTAAGGGTAAAGAACCTCTGAACAAATTTTTGGGCAATAAACCTATATATATATATATATACATATTGTGATAAACTTTATATACATGTTTATCTTCTTTATCTTGACCCTCATTTAGGGGACCGATTTACAACATTTATATTTCACAAGTCTAGTCTGTAATCCAGTATCTTTATTTGCATATTGTATTAGCACGCTCATATGTTAAACAAACGCTAATAAAATGCCATGATTAAAATACATCAATATGAAAACATACCCTTCAAAATCGTTCTCAAGAAATTTCCATTGATTTGTGTGAGCCCAAAACTTTGTAGGCCAAAGTATAAAATTTGGCCACTCTCACTAATTTTTCGAGCGAACAAACCCGTCAAGGCGACAACAACCCGAATACGTGTTTTCATACAAATAATTTTCAAATATTGTCATTTGATTAACGTATTTTTTTACTATATAAATATATAGATCCAACACAATGTGAATGTGATATTAAGGACTGCTCCTTAAATACCATAATGATGTAAATTGTATACACAGTATCCCGTAGCCTACACCTGTAAATAATATTCATTTGTTGGAACTACGCTGGCTTTGATCCCAAGTCTCCTTGGGTACGTAGGCATTATATCGAGCTAAACTTGTGAAGCCTAAGACTTATAATACGTCTCTTGACATACAATCTACTAGATATGTCTCCATCCCTAGTCCAAACTCCGCAGACTTCTAAATCTACCTCCCTAGAAACGAATGTTTAAAGCATGAGATCCTTAACACTTACCCCTGAACAAGTTAAAGGTTTAATAATACCTTCTAGTTAGTGAGACCTCAACAAACATGGATGTCCTTGTCAGTGGTCCTTCGGGCCCGCTCCTTTTCTGAGCTCGATATACATCCCCTCCGCTCTCCATGCCAAGTCCAACGCTTGCACACGCATCACGTTAAAACACGTGTATGACCGAACTATATAGGCTTTTATCCAAAGTCCTATTGTGTACGGAGGTGCAATATCGGCTCTTTCTCATGAGATTGAGACTTGATAATATATCTCATGATATGTTGTCTCCATTGAGATGACCCCATCTCTCGACTTTCATCTATTACACCTAAGTAGATCTGAGGGCAATACCTACCAAATATATCCCTACATACAAGCATGCAATATTGAGTCTTTCTTATGAGCTCAAGCCTCGACAATAAGTTTCTTGATGTATTGTCGCACAGAGATGCTCCCATTTCCAATCCATTAAACTATTCCTTCTCACAACACGAATGGGATATCAAAATATCTCAAAGCTGAGATTTTTCGCATACCTACACTTAAATTAATGTCCACCCTTTGTATAAATCATGGAGTCATACATAAGTAATCTTTTTTCCTTGCACTAGTTGAAGTAGCGTGTTTATACCTCTCAGTGATACTATTTTCCAACTTAATCACCAATCTACATTTTAAAAGGTTTCTAAACATGTTTAAAAAATAACTAAAAAGCAATTAATTAATGTAAAAAAACAATAATAAGAATATAATTAAGGAAGCGTATAGAATAAGTGTGGTGACTAACACATTCCCGCTCATAACCTAATTCCCAAACCAGCACAACAAGAATATCTAGACCAACCGTAAACTTTAAAACTTGCCTTAAGATTAAGCCAAAAATGATAGATTGAACATTTTTATTTATTTTTATATAAAATAAACTAGCAACTTTGAATAACCAACGATACCCTCTTCTTTTCAGCATGAAAGCCACACTAACAAGAGACGTGCACCAAAAATAGACTTGGCATCAGACTACATACAGGGACAAATCAATTGAGCCTGTGTCAAACCAATAACCTGACTTCGAGGGAAGCGGGCGAAATATGAGACAATCACTCTTGAAGACCCATTAACACTTTGACTAATCACCCCCCCCCCCCCGAGCACATCACATCTCGGGGACCACAATGACAAAGTGGCGACTCTGTTCAGGACTGAAAATGCAGGTTATATGGATTCATTATATAGTAGTACACACACACACACAAAAAAAAGATTTCCTTTTTAGCCAAATTCTATCTTAATTTAGAGTAGGTGATCATGAAAGATAATTCAAAGCTAAAATGACAAACCAAAACAAGAAGAAAATTTGAGGAAAAATCCCTTTTGGGAAAAATATTTTTTCCACACTATTTAACCTCAACAGATCAATACAACTTATAGACTACTTAGAGATCCAACAAGTTTAATGTAGTAATGTCTAAAAATTTCCATCATAATACGTCACAGTCAAGCACCGTCTACAATAAGAAACTCTTGCCTCAGTATCCACCGATCAGCTTCATGAAATGGAGTTCCTGTCTTCTTCAATAATAGAGTCACAACTACACAAATTAGCAATAGAGACACACTTTACAAGGGTCTGAATATGTATAGTATATCTGGGGTTCAAAGTATACTCAATAAATTATTAAATGGGATTGATTTGAAAAATAAAAGGTGTTTTTCACAATCAAGGGTTGTCAGACTTTTGAGATTGATATGGGGAAATGATTTTTCCCAAAAGTTCTAAGAAAAATAGTCCACAAGATTGATTTTTATAGAAAATATGAAATTCGAGCCTATAGACTTCGTTCGAATAAAAACAAGGGTTTGCTAGAAGAAAACGAAGTTTTGTTCAAAGGAGCTCAAGATTCGTTCAAATGAACAAGTAAACCCGTTCAAATGAACTTCGAATGAGCTTATAATAGTTGCGCCTCTATGAGGGAGAGAAATCCCATTCGAATTTTGTTTGATGTTCATTCCAACAAACTCCCACCCACGTTCTAACGAAAATGGACATTCATTCTAATGAGAAGTAAATCTCGTTCTAACGAAATTGAGTTCTCCTTCAAACGAGAAAAAAACTCAAACAAATTTATTTATAAAAAACTTGTTAAAAAAATATGCCTTGAATAAATTTTAATAAAATGTTAGAATAAACTATACAAGTCTAAAACAAAACCTTATACCATATACCTCCTTGATAGAGTGGTGAATATTTTAACGCATTCGATCTTCTGTTTGCTGTTTAGTCATTAACTTGTCTTCAAAATTATTGGGAATTACTTGAGGATGGTGTTTGTAATGGAATACATCAAAATAAACAAAATTTGAGAAATCATAAATCTTGCTCTTACAAATTTTTTCCTTTGGCTATTCTGGTACAAAACATAAGCCGATATAATAATAAAAAAACTAAGACAAGTTCGATTAATACCGTCCCAAATTTGAAAAAGGAAAGACAATCAAGACTTTGTCTACAACTAAAGTCTTTATCTCATGTAGTCCCTGAAATCATCAACCCGGGACGATCTAAACATATGAAGAAGAAAAATATCGTGACGCATACGAGAGTTTAAAGTAACATAAAAAAACTCCCCCTCAATTTTTTCTCCCCCCTTTTGTCCATATTAGACAAAGGGTCATAATCTAAGCACGAAAAGTTAGCATCACCCAAATCTAAATATGAAATAACATTACAAAGATAAATAATGAAGCACATGTGATGAAATTCCAAAAAAGCAACCAACTAGTTTTGCAATTTTTGCAATATTTGAGTATGTAAAAAGTATATAACTATAAATATATATACCAGTATAAAAAGTACATATAAGTACAAATAAGTACAAATACATCACACCATGGAATAGTACGAAAATATCTTAATCGTGAAAGCAAAGTGTAATTTTGTGTACTTAAATCATGTGAAAATCAACATAGACATTCTAAACAAAGTTACTCGAAGTCAATAAGATACTTCTAAAATAAAACTCAATATCAACCCTAGTTATAAGAATGTTAAACAAAGTGAAATTGACTCGACTTATGCAAAATGCAATGAATTTTAATGCTTCCCAAATCAATAGCGTCAAACTATTTAATATTTTTTTTAAAGTCCATTGTACAAACCCATTGATCTTTTACTTATAAAACCCTCAAAATCCCACATTTTTAAGTATACGTTCTAAAAGATTTGAAGATATTATAATGCTCATGAAAGAGAAACATCAATGTAATAAAAGATTGGCCTTGACACTTCTATTTTTGTGTGTCGAAATATTCTTTTAGGCTCTTGCCAATGGTGGATTTTAACCCCAAAGAGGATTTTCTCTTTCGTAGCCCATTTTCCATTGCTTTAAATAAATAATTTTTTTTAGAAAATAAATTCGGGTGATGGTTCTTACAAGCAGAATTTATTTATAGTACATTTGGTTCATTATTAAATATTATTGAGATGAGAACATCGTATTTGACATATGACAAATAAGTAGTGTGTTCAATAAGTTCGTGCATGTGTGTGACAAAAAGTATAGCATGAAGAAAACGATCATCAATGAATAATGAAATGATAGCCATGCATTATTAAACACACTAAATGTAATACCCCGTATTTTTATGGCTTTTAAATTTAGGGATCTATTAAATTTAATTGAGATAGATTAATTTAATATTAATCCGAAAATTTGTTTTAAATATTTACTAGCTTGACGAAAGTTAGTAATTATTGAAAAATTATTGATTTGTTAAATATTACTTATTGAGTAGAGTAATATGTAGAATTGAATTTATTAAAATTTTCACGAGGGAATAATATGACAATTCTGGAAATTAAGTCAGGACGCGCCTGTATCGTGTCGAGACTAAATTATTATTATTATAAGTGAATAAATTATAAGTCGCCCGTATGATTATTTTGAGTGCACCAATGTATCCGAAAGGGTCGAGATAGTCAGAAAAGTGTACCCGGGGGTTTAGTTTGGGTCTCGGGACGTTTTTAGGCCTAACCGATAACCCGGGAGGGCATTTTGGTAATTTCTATTTTTGGGATTTAATTACCTACGAAAATTATAGAAGTATATCAGGTGTTAGAGGTTGTCTTCTAGGGTTAGAACCTGCATATTTCACAGAGGCCATTTGAGGAGGAAGGTGAGGAACTTCCCAAGGCTAGAGCCACCATAGTTGCACCATTTTCACCACAAAAACCGTCGGAGAGTAGATCGGAGGAAGGAGAACACAACCACATCATCAAATCTCAGAAATTTAGACTCATATTCTCGAGGCAAGTATCTATCTTGATTTTCTTTTAGTTATAATTTCATCCATGTTAGATTAGGATTGTTATACACATGTTCCATAGAAGAGTTTGAGGAATTTGAGGATTAATCACATGTTTTGGTGGAAATAATTATATTCTGGACATCCCAATCATATGTAGAGGATAATCCACGAATTGGTATGAGTTTAGAAGCAATAAATCTGGAAAAGAAATTAAAAGAATGAAAGTTTAATGAAAATTAGGGTTCTTGATAGTTAATACAAATTGACCCTTTAATTCAATCCCGTTGATGAAATTGTACATGTTTTACGTAGAAAATCATGCATATATGTATATAGAACCAGTAGTAACCTTACTTGGGAGTTTGGGAATTTCAAATCGTGTTTTGGAGAAAATTATTGGTTGAAACCCGTAGGTTGAAATCGCAGTTTCTGGGCAAGAACTGCTTGATCGATCGATTGACCCAAGAACATCGATCGATTGACCCCCTTTCCTTGATCAATCGACCCCTCCTGGAAAACATAATATTTGTCCCCTTTTTGTTTAATCCGATTTAAATACGTGGGAACCCTGATTAGTATTTATAGAGTATAATGGGTCGTGAAGAGGACCAGTAGGGTCTAAATAGACTCCGTTAAATGAAATTTAATATATGATCAAATTGTGGGTTAACTGGGAATTTCGTTACACACTCGAGATTATGTGTAATATCATTAATAAATTGAGGGACTCGTGAAAGTCTTAGACTAGAAGGTTAGGGAGGGTATACCTACTGAAATTGTATTTAGCAAGAGAATACTTCGAGAGGTGAGAAGTATGTATGAAATAAATTATAAATGGGAATAAAAGAGACAAATTCGTTATGCGAGATAATTGAGTAATTTGTGCTAAGAACGAATAATTATAATTATGGGTTGTGGGCACACCTAATTTTAAAAATGTGAATATTTATATATATGACTGTGTGACTGTGCATATATTATGAATTTGTGTAAAAATCATACCCGGGCTACTTGCTATCACGGAGGTTTTCGTGTCGGGATAGTCTTATCTCGATTGGACCTTTATGGGGGATATTGACTCGTACCCTAGAAGATAGTATCCTCGATACAGACTATCTGAGAATGATAGTCAGATGTTCTAAGAGACGTGAGGGTATGTGCTGACCTCTTAGGACCTGGAACTATGCTTCGCCTCCATTTGTTTATGTGTTGTGTTAATACAGTTCAAGAGTGATTCCGAACTAGTATTTTCCTTAGTTTGAGTGATACGAGGACTTGATAGAAGAGTATGCTAGCACCATAGATTTTATGTGGGGTACCGTTAGTATATATATTATATGTGTAACTAATATATATACTCATATCTATATGGGAACTTTCTACTACGCGTATAAGTAGATAAGTAATGAATAAATGCTTCAACTTTATTATAATTGTTCAGGAACTTTATAACGGTAATGAGTTGTTCTAAATAACGTAAGAAATCTTGAAGAGAATGATTTCCTAAAGTAAATATCATAACCTTGATTTTCACGTAATAAAAACCTTATAGAGAATAATTTATAGAAACTTATGAGATTTATTAGTACGGTAGGCGTGCACACTAGATGAGAGGTAAGAATTCTCAAGAGAGTGTTGCATACTAAAATGGTTGTTGCATTAGCCGGTAAGCATTTTAAATACTTGCTAAACTATTTTTAAAACTGTTTTACACTCGGGCTCTGACCCGTTTCCTATCTTTCTCTCTCTTATATATATATATATATATGTATGTATGTATGTATTACAAGTGCCCAGCCACAGGGGCTCATGCATAGGTTCTTTGGATTGGATGCGCGGCAACTGATGTGGGAGTTGCATGCCATTGCTTTAGACGACCTCTTCATTGATTCTATTCTGTTTTAGTTCTGCTTAGTTAGGGCATGTGTCACCCGTTTTCGTATTCAGTTTGGATTTGTCAGAGATTTACGTTTGTTTATATTTCCAGTATTCAGTATTCCTTGGGAGTTAAGTTTTGTCAGGATGATTTCATGTATGGTTATTTGACTTGGTTTGGTTAATCTAGATGGATTAATTCTTTTGTGTTGATTGCTATCCATAGCACTTTTGTGATTCTTAAACTGTTGATTATTTAAAAAGGTTTTCAAGTTGAAATTTAAAAATGGAAATAAGATTTTAAATTGTTTTGACACTTAGCTTAATTATTTTGGGTGTTCAAATTGGAAATTTTATTTTGCGATAGTGATGCTAAGAATGAACCAACCGTTCACCTTGATTTTAATTTAATACAGGACTGATCACCCGGTATTTAGTTAGGCGGGGTGTCACACTAAAGAAACAGAGCCATGTATCAAAATACCATGAAAAACTCACATAAATGGATGGAATGTAATCGTGATTTGAACATTTTAACTGCACATACATATATGGTGAAAACACCTTACAAAAAATATTTTTGTATTTTTTCAAAAAAAATTATCAAAAATAAAATATATATATTTTTTAACTTTTTCTAAAAGAAAAGAATTTTTTTTGGATTTTTCAATAAATATAAACATATATAAACATAGAAATACAATCTAATAATTAGGACAAAAGATAAAAACATGGAAATCACCGTATAGTAGATAAAATGCAAAAACCTAATGACTTCTTAAGATCCCCAAATCTAAGCCCATCTAAAGGTTCATGAAAATATCGACTAATTAACGTTTGGTGCTCACTAAGCTTAAGGAAATGATATTCTCCTCATCAAGATCATAAATTAAGTGCTCACGAATCCTAATGTAATTTGTACGAGAATGTTGGACCGAATTACAAGATATATGAATTGCACTCTCGTATTGTCACACGAAATAGTCATTGTGCCTTGGGTGATTCCATAATCTTCCAACATTTATTTCATCCATAAGAGTTGAATGGAACAACTCCTCACGATAATGTACTCGGCCTCCGTCGTGGACAAAGAAATGGAATTTTGCTTATTGCTCAATTAAAAGACAAGATCACTCCCAAAGTAAAAGCATCCACTCAAGTTCTTTTACAACTATCAATATCCCCGGCCCAATCAACATCCGAATAAGCTGATAAACAGCCATTGATGTCAAAGGAATACCCAATATCATAGGAAAGAGTTCTACTCGTGTATTTAATGATACGTTTAAGTTAGAGCAAGTGAGACTCATGCTTGGTAACGCGTGCAAACTCCAACACTAAATGCAATGTAATTATGATGATTAACATTCATGTGGAGAAGACTACCTATTATGCTCCTACAAAAAGTTTGCTCTACGTCCTTACCTAAATTGTATATGCTAAGCTTAGAGAAACTCATGGGTGTGCATGAGTGCTTAGCGGAGTCTAAACCAAACTTCTTCATGAGGTCCCTAACATATTTAAACTGAGATATAAATATCTCATCCTCAAATTGACGCACTTGGAAAGCTAAGAAGAATGTGATTTCACCAACCATGCTCGTCTCAAATTCACTCTTCATCTACTACTCAAGTGTGTGAGCATGTTAGGAACACGTGGATCCAAATACTACGTCATCCACATAGATTTGTGCAACTAAGATAGCACCATTATATCTCATCATAAATAACGTCTTATCCACCCCCTTTCTTGAAGCCATGAGCTAAGAGATAAGAAGTTAGACTTTCGAAACAAGCACGGGGTTATTGCTTCAAACCATACAAGGACTTCTTAAGAAAAAAAGACGTGTCCTAGGTGCTTTGGGTTTCCAAACCCCTTTGGTTGTTCCACATAAACTTTCTCCTGAAGAATGCTATTAAGGAAGGAACTAGTTACATCCATTTGGTAGAACTTGAACCGTAAATGACATGCTATGGTGGGGTAATAAGAGGACGAACTCAAGCCCAGTAACATGAGCGAATATCTCGTCAAAATATACACCCTTAATCTGTGTGTAGCCTTGAGCGACCAACCTAACCTTATTACTAACTATGGTACCATTATCGTCCATCTTATTCTTGTACACCCACTTAGTACTAATCACATTAGTCTCGCTAGGGTGGGGGACTAACTCCCAAACATCTTTCTTTCGAAACTAAAGCAACTCATCTTGCATAGTGCATATCCATTGATCATTTTTCAGTGCTTCTTTCACATTCTCTAGCTCTACTAAGGAGATGTAGCAAAGGTAGTTAACCACATCCTTAAGCTGAGCACGAGACATGACACCTAGTGTGAGATTACCAAGTATGTCATAAAGGTCATGACTCTTTCAAACCCAAGAGGATTGATCCTCTAAATCAAGAGTGGGGGATATCGAGGTAGTGCGGGGAGCAATGAAATCATCACCGGTGTTGCATCATCCTCAAACTTTAAGTTGGGATTAACAAATGTAATCGTTTTATCGTCTCTAATAGTGACGTTTATTGATTCCATAACCTTAGATATTTTAAGGTTATATATCCTATAAGACCTACTCGACGATGAATACCCTAATAATATCCCCTTATCGCTTCAATAAATGAATTTTCTAAGTGCTCTCTATCTCTAAGGATGTAGTAAGGACTCTCCAAAACATGGATATAGATTGCGTGGATGAAGATATATCCATTCATTGTATGGCATGAGGTATTAACCACCTTTGCCCTAGGGCTGTAAACGGATATTCGAAAATCCGCATTTGTCCGATATTCGAATCCGAATTTGCGGATATTTATCCGAAAATATGGAAACGGATACGAATATGGATACTCTATAAAAATATCCGAGAAAACGGATACGGATACGGATACGGATAGTACTAGTATTCGACACGGATAATCCGTATCCGATGCGGAGTATCCATTTTATCGGATATCCGTTTTACCGGATATCCGTATCCATCAAACATATGTTTAAAATATTACTAATAATATTAGTATTAGTATTACTAATAAAATAATATTAAAAAAAACTTAATCGTTTATTACCTAAAACAAAATAAACATATACTCCGCTCAAAACAAAAAAGCCCTAAAGTTATTATTTTATTGGGTATGTTATAAAATGTCATGTATTATTATTTTATTGGGTATATTATCATGGAGTTATACTAAAGTTACAATACACCCTATCACACACAGCATACACACACTTAAGAACATATACTCCACTCAAAACAAAAAAATACTAACTTCATTTCATTTCTCTTTTGTACAAAACAAGAGAAAAGAAACCCTCATGTGGTTGTTCATTAGTTTCCTTAATTATAAATAATTGTAAGAGAGAAACAGAAAAGAATATAAGAGAGAAACATAATAGAATGTAAAAGAGAAACAGAAAAGTAAAGAGATGGTTTTGATTGTGATGAGAACTGAAGTTAACAACAAGTATATTATATACAAAATAAAAATATATACTTATTAAAATAAAAACATCAGTATGTTTTGAAAACAAAAGGTCCATGAGGTTATCATTCTCAATAAATTTGATTTAATCTAAAAGGTGCATATTTATTTCTACTGTCATGGAATGCGAGTGTTATCTTTATTTGAATTGCTTTAAGCTTATATGGATGGCTTTAACCATATTATCCTTATGGATTGATACTATTATTATGGAATCCATAATTGTTAATGTTAGGAGGCAGTAATTTTGTTATATATTTATTTGAATTGGATTGAATATTTTAATAGTTATTTTTTGCGATGGCTAAATAATGTAAACGGATACGGATATTATCCGAATCCGAGGTATCCGAGCGGATACGGATATGGATAGTTGTTTTAACTATCCGGGCGGATACGGATACGGATATGGATAGTACATTCAGATAGCGGATACGGATATGAAAAACATGGTATCCGATCCGTATCCATCCGTTTACCACCCCTACTTTGCCCCAAAAATTCTTAGTACGTTTCTCCGAAGAAGCATGGAACTAGACATATCTTGAATTGTTAGGTTCTTTCTCTCAACAATCCCATTTTGTTGAGAATGATGAATAGCCAAAAAATGATGTTTGATGTCAACTTCATCACAAAATCTATATACCCCATATTTTTTAAATTCAATGTCATTGTCACCACACATGTGATTAATAATGACTTCTTATTTGTTTTGTAGGACACAACACTTGGTTGTTAGGAACTCAACCGCATTAAACTTTTATCTAAGAAACCCAACAATGAAGTATCTCAAAAAGTCATCGACCATCACCAGAATATACTTCTTACCACCAATGCTCTTCGTATGTATAAGACCCATAAGATTCATGTGAGTCAAATACAACACAAGAGATACGATAATGGTAATAAACTTTTGAATGAAACTCTTGATTTGTTTTCTTTATTGGCAATGACCACAAACTGAGGAAGTTTGTTTCCCAAGCAATGGTAATCCACGAACTTGGTCTTTTTTTCACTAATCTCTCAACATCTCTAAAATTTACATGGCCTAGTCGTTGATACCAAAGGTCCATAGAGGACACGTTAGCCTTATTGCATACAAAAGAGGACTTGAGAAGGATCCCGTAATAATTATCGTCAGTCCTCACACCTTGTAATAATAGTTCATTGGATCAATCATAAACATTACACTCGGACCAATCAAACTTTATTGTAAAGTTTTCATAATAAATTTGGCTTATGCTAATTAATTTCACTTTCAATCCTTCAACTTACAAAACATTGTCTAGCTTAGGAAATCCGAGTATACTTGTTGACTTGCACACATTCCTCAGTATATTTTTATTCCACTTTAACTCGTATTTGTATTACATGCTCTACTAAGATTATGTTGTTTTTCTATCTCTATTAGTGAAATATGGACTATATTTCTTGAATTTAATATTCTATCTTTGTTAATTTTGATTGAAATAACTCACTATATGATCATTCTAGCACACCTATTTAATTTAATGTTTCTTTGCTCTTGTCAATTCGATGATAAAAAGGGGAGAAATATTATATTAAGGGAGAATTCTAATTACTAACATATATTGATTTGTTTCATGATAAACTAAATGGACATGAAGTATATATCTAAGAAATATAGTACATATATTAATATGGCTTATAGAACTAAAATATTTTCATTTCTAGAACTTGTATACACACCTTAGAATAGTGAATCACTTTTATATACTATTCATCACATGTTTTCGTTTAAACTGCCCATTGCATTGGTATTGCTATATATCATGTGTTTAGAATGTATGAAAGTTTAACAGGTGAAAGATATAGTTGGAACTCTTGTCTTCGAAGATTTATAGTATCGGTTTATCTTATGCTTCTGGCCGGGCTTGTGCCTATAGAGTAGGTTAATTGACTTTTGTTTATAATACTTGTAATCTTTGTTTTGTATATTTTTATCTTAGACTAGACAAAGAGGGAGATTGTAAATGTATGCATTTTACTCATGTGACCAATAAGACTAGATTGTCTTATTACCTTTACCAAATATAATTTATGCATTTTCATTGAGGTCGTTCCGGGAAATGTTCATGCAAATCCTTCAACGGAGTTCCTCACCATCGAAAGACCGATTTTCTAATTAGGAATCAAATAGAATAATACAATGATTAATATGTTAACTATTTACACCAAATCGAGTCTAAGTCGTGTAAAACACGCGACTCGAATTATTACCAATTTTAGTCATGTTTAAACTAATTCCTAAGTTTCCATGCAAGATTAATAAGGTAATTAAGCATAAAGAATAATCACATAAGAGACTGTGATGTACAAGGAGTACTCAACTGGGAAAACCCCCAGACGACTAGGCCTCGACAAATTTCATTATAAACTAAGATATTACAAAAGACACAAATGACTTACAACCACTTGATTCCTCAAGCCTATGTAGTTGCAATCTTCACTCCTCTGCTTATAGTCACTATGCAATCCACGTCAGTCTAACAAAATATCCATGACTCAGACTCCTCTGGTAACCTTGGTCGTCACCCAAACATGTGGAGTCCACCACACCAGTGATATGAAGAATGATGTCCGTGGGTTTGATCTTGAAACTATGATCACAACGATCAAATGAGTATTTGGATTTGGTAAAAATGTGAGTATTTATTCTATAGAGTCTTAAAGGAGTTGTTGAAGTAAAAACTCATTGAAATCTGATAAACCCTTATTTTGTTAAAGAGTTTGCAAGGACAAAAGGTCAAAAAAAAATTCTTGATTTTTGTGAACTTCGTTCGATCGAGATTATAAAGTCGTTCGAATGACTTTATTACCAATTTTAGTCATGCTTAACCTAATTACTAAATTTTCGTGCAAGATTAATAAGGTAATTAAGCATGAAAAATAATCACATAAGAGATTGTGATGTATGAGGAATACTCAACCGGACAACTAGGCCTAGACAAATTTCACTATAAACTAAGATATTACAAAAGACATAAATGACTTACAACCACTTGATTACTTAAGCCTATGCAGATGCAGTCTTCACTCCTTCGCTTCTAGTCACTACGCAATCTACGTCAGTCTCACAAAATATCCATAACTCAGACTCCTACGATAACCTTGGTCGTCACCCAAACATGTGGAGTCCACCACACCAGTGATATGAGGAATGATGGTTGTGGGTTTGATCTTGAAACTATGATCACGATGATCAAATGAGTATTTGGATTTGGTAAAAATGTGAGAATTTATTCTATAGAGTCTAAAAGGAGTTGTTGAAGTAAAAACTCATTAAAATCTGATAAACCCTTATTTTGTTAAAGAGTTTGCACGGACAAAAGGTAAAAAAAATATATGTATTTTTGTGAACTTCATTCGATCGAGATTATAAAGTCGTTCGAATGAATTTCTAAACCTCGTTTGAATGAGACCAATCAGCATTCAAATGACATGATGAAGCTCGTTCGAATGAGCTTCAAAGGACTTTCAAACGATAATTTTTTAAATGAAACAAATCATGGGTCGTTTTAATCTCGTTTGAACGAGAATGTAATCTCATTGGAACTATCATTCGAACGACATTGCATTCTCATTCAAACAACATTATCAATGTCGTTTGAACGACCGATCAAATACAAAAAAATTTAAAAAATAAAAATAAAACACAAATCGCCTTAAAGAAAATATTCCAAATACACTAATGAACATTGTAAATCATAAAAAATCATATAATTTTCTTCTTTAGATGCATGGAGCGCGTCCAATGATATAAAAGAAAATTGTAGCCTCTCCCGTGTCTTGGATCATAGGCTTGAGTAACAAATATTTAACCCATATTAAACCTAAGTGTTTTGACAAACAGAATAATCCAATACATATGAATGACTCAATTGAAAATTTCCCCCAACAAATACTCCCCTTTGGCTATTCGAAGATAAAACGCAAGACAATGAAATATGCTAAGCAAGGTTGTCAAGCACCTATGCCCATCCAACCCCCAATCCCTTAAAAAAATGTACACAAACAACCTAACAACTACTTTGTCTATTGTGTAGATTTATGGTGAAATCACGATGTTCGTATCCCTATAAACACAAAACAGCAAATACTCATGATGCATGGGGGAATAAATGAGTATAATGTAGCAATGAAAGTAAAAAATCCCTAAGTACCAAAACATTCCCCCTTTTTTTGGAATAGACAAAGGGATAAAAATAATATCCTAGATAGTAAGATAAACAAACACATACATATAACACAAATAACTAGAATAAAAATCACAAATAAAGAAGACAAGAAAAGCATGTGACAAATCTAGCTAAATGTAAAGAGAGAAATTAAATACATTGAGCTTGATCATAACATAAGTAAATTGCATAAAGTATATATGAAAGAGTGTATCAATACACATGAGAGGAAAAATACAATAATACCAAGTTCTCTCGCAAATAATACAAAATTTGGATGTACATCAAACTTTCAAAACTCTCTCAGAAATGAAATCACACATTTGAGGGAGGAGGGTGATTAACATCATTATCATCATAAGTACCATGTCCAGCACCAAAAGAGCTAGAACCACGTCGTTGCTCCTGTCTCCACATCTCCTATAAATGTGAAGTCATGAGAGACTCCATCCCAATCGACTTGTGATCACGAGGGAATTGCTCCAACAAATTTGTCTATATTCACTTAGACTCATCCAAACCTGCACCATACTACCGCGTGTCCTCCAACTGCTAGGAATATATGGACTGTATTTTTATGTCAACTCCCTTACCAACTTAGTAACCATAAGATAAATAGATGAAGAAGGTGGTATGAAACCCAATCGATCATAAGTAGGCCCCTAAGTAGTGGACAAGGAAGTGTAAGGGGCAATGGTACGAAATGATGAGAAGTGGCGCAGACAGATATGAGACGTCCCTTAGAACGTTGAAGAGACTTAACGTTAATGGATTATAAAGAACTCATAATTTCCTAGTCAAGTAGGAGAGGGACTTGGGAAGCCGAACAAATAAGGGCATCAAGGTCTCGAGGGATGCCTAAAAGCGAGGAAATAGTATCATATGTAATGACAATAAAAAAAACTCAAACAAAAGAACGAATGGCAACATGGTCCAATATATGAAGATAAAATTCTCTCAAGGTAATGAAATTCGAGAAGACATAATCTCTGGTTATCTAAGCGACTCATCCACTCAGGGTTCGATTAGGGAGGCAATCACACGGATGCAGATCATCACCAGAATTATGGCATTTTTTTAACCCAAACCATGACTAAGAAAACAAACACGATAAGATATTGGAAAAAAGAATCGACAAAAGGGATACAGACACACACTACAAACCTTTCCACAACCATATCCAACTAACCCCGCATCACCAGCCACAAACAACAACAATAATAGCCAAATAAGATAAATATAAAAAATAACATACATAAACAATAAGTATGATTGGAAGTTAAAGAATTAGAAATGCATACGTGAAGGACCTCCATTTCAGTAATTTAGAAAAAAAATGAGAACTAACTGAAATTGAAGGGAGAATCACATTTTTTTTTTGTTGTGGGGGGGGGGGGGAGAAAAGATTTTTGAAAATTTTAAATATGTTAGAATAATAATAGTAAAAAAAAAAGGCCCCTAAAAAATGCATCTATGAATATATATGTGTGCTCAATGGCATAAAATCATAAAGATGAATATATATAAGAGAAGTTGTGATTCAAGCATATGTGTATATTGATGTATAATATAGATAGAGGTGATTGCACCTTTGCCAAACATATGATAAATAAAAAAGGAAAACGAACAAACATGAAAGTGGAAACCCTTACCACAAAAAGAGGGAAAGAATCATAATGGTGCTGAAAATCACGCACCAAGAACACCATCCACTGAAGATGAAATGCACGCATAAGTGATGGACCAATGTTGATGAGGGGAGGAACAAATTTGGGAGAAAATGGCGATTTATGGCTGGAATGATAGAGGGGGAATTCTAGGGTTCTAGTTACTGAGAAGGTTTGTTGAAAAATGATAAATCGAGTGAAATTTGAGATAAAAATACCACATTAATTTTTTAGTTCATTTGAACGAGAAAAAAATACTGTTGGAACGAAAAGGATGTCGTTCGAACGACCATACAGTACTTGTTCAAATAGAAATTGAACGAGCTTCAAAACGACAAAATTTTTGTGACTTGAAAAAAATATTGTTTGATAGTAGTTGGAAGGTAATTTAAACGACTTCACAAAACTCGCTCAAACGAGAGTAAGGACGTCGTTCGAATGACCCCAAAAAATAGGAAAATCTAAAACATTTAAAAAGAAAAAGAAGAGAAATAGATAATAAAAAACCAGAAATAAAATCTCCACACATAGTGTCATAAGAAAATATTTTAAACAAAGACATGGAATGTATGGGTGTGAGCCTAATGCCTGGGAGAAATAATGCAAGAATACGCGATAACACGTGATGTCAAATAGATAATTATAACTAGTCAAGAACTTAAATCAACCTTAGTGAAAAATATTTTGGTACTCAAAAGCGGTTGACGCACTCATGCATATAGGCCTAGAACTCTTGACGATTCTCAAACCAATATATTCATTTTTGAAATATGAATTATGAATAGTTTTGTGCAAATTCATTGATCTTCAGTTAAACTTTCTCGTAACATTTATTCTTTTCATTTCAAATTTCTCATTATTATGTATTTTGAGAAATTTCCTTTTGGAGATAATTCACACTTATTTTGGCCCTTAAATACACATTTTTCAATAACGATCTCTTGACAATTATGGCTTTCCATGCAAAGGAGATTTATCTATAGCCACACCCATATACATTGCACACTTTTAAACATGAATCATATGATATTTACACATGCAATGGTTCTTACATGCACAATAATCCATATCGTTAAAAATATGTCTATGGCAGTATTGGGAGAAGAATATTTCACTTAGCACATGCAAGGTAAAACAACACCCTAAAATGATGACGAGATATGTGTATGCAAGTGAGGTAATGGTAAGATACCAACAAGGAGGATAGAGTTGTATAAGAACATCGCTATGCATGAAAAAAATAATATTTAAGCACTATTGAAGAGAAACTTTGTCTATCTCACCATGTCAGATCACGGAAAAATGGAGCAAAAGAGTGCTTCAAATATCTTAATCATGTCACCACTCATGTGGAAAAAAATCAATGAAAATGGAAAGAAAAAATGATTTTTTTCTTAAAAGGAGGAAATATACAATCTTTTTGTAATTTTAAAAAAAGTTCATATAAGACATGTACAGTCTAGCTTGAGGAGATAAAAGATATCAATTAACTTACACTTTAAACTAGATAAGGTAATCTAATGGTTTTGTGAATATATCAGTTAATTGATATTCGGTGGAAACAAATCTCAAGGAAATAATTTTTTCTTCAATAAGATCGCGAATGAAGTACTCGTGAATCCTAATGTGCTTCATCTTATAATGTTGGACTGGATTATGATATAGGTGAATATCATTTGTCTTCTCACAAAATATTTTCCTAGTGCATTAGTTTAACCCGTATTCTCCCAACATTTACTTCATCCACAAGAGTTGTGTGAAATAACTCCCGGCGGTTATATACTCGACCTCCATCATGAACAAATAAATTGAGTTTTGTTTCTTGATCAACCATGAAATAAGAACACTCCCAAAATTGAAACATCCACCTTAGATTCTTTTTTCAACCATCCACATCCCTGGCCGAATAGACATCCAAATAAGCCGGTAAACAATTACCCGTGTAAAAAATTATCAAACACCATAATCAAAAGTACCACTCATATATTTAACGATTATTTTAAGCGCGAGTATGTGAGACACTTCTAAGGATGTTTGGTATCAAGCACATACTCCAACACTAAAAGAAATATCGGGAGGACTATTGATAAAGTAGATAAGGCTACCTATAATGCTCCTAAAAAGTATATTCCTAATGTCCTCACCCTCGGTTTATTTGCTAAGCTTAGTCACGGAACTCATGGCTATTAATGAATGTTTAGTGGAGTCTAACCCGAATTTCTTCACAAGATCTCTCACATATCTCTCGAGTTTATGAACATAAAGACCTAAGAAGAGTGTAAGATCACCAACCATACTCATACCCAACTCGGTTTTCATCTCCTCTGCAAAATGATGAGTATGTCGGTCATATGTGGACTCGAAGACTATGTATGACATCCCGCCTATTCTACTACTGGTTTATCAAACCTTCATTAAAATTTAACGGGAATCATTGGGATTTCATTCTTAGAATCACCGTCGAAACAAATATATAAATATAATCAACATAAACATACAATAAATAAAATGACAGAAGAAGTGATAAGCGAATAAGCGTAAATAATGTAAACCGAATAAACCATTGGTTACCACAAATAATAATCAATGTACTAAAATTTAATCCTATCTAGATAGAATGAATTGAGGCGGATACAATCAATCTCGCAATATCCACAACTACTACACACAACAACATGATGGAGCGGCTAACCATGTTGTCCCTACTGCTGAATACCTAGATTTTTTTGGAAAAATAATTTGACAACGGGTCAAAGAACGAAAAACATTTGGAAATATTTACAAGTGTTTAAATGCTTTAAATGTAAAGATTTAATGTATTAGCTTTATAATTAACTTTCCAGTCGCACTCACATGAGACATTTCCTCACCTTTCATCTACAGTGCGCACCCAGAGCATTCATTTTATTATTCTAATTATGCTACCTAGTCTAACTAGGATAATAACCGCTGACATAGCCCATCCTGCTAATAGTCACCATTAGCCAATATGTACTATCTCATTATGTATTTTATCGTAAATAATCACATAGCTAAACACATGCTATAAATAGACAATCACACACTATCTCATACACACACACACACACACACACACACACACACACACACACACACACACACACACACATATATATATATATATATATATATATATATATAACTGCATTCCCATAGCAGAATCTCACGGATGCATCCCTCGTGTGCTATCAGGCTCCAGGTATACCATGTACTACAACTGGGCCACAGAGTTGGAATCTCACCACCGGACCTAAAACGTAAACATAAACAAATGGAGGCGGTAAAAAACATACATCCGGGGGTCGTCACCAACCACATCGCACCCAATCAGCCTCCAAACCAACACATATCCTAACACATGGATAGTTGCCTTGCAATAGTAAAATGACCAAGGGAATCAATCTAAGACCTATGATTCAACACCACGGAAGACCGCCCACTATGCCCAACCTCCTAACTATAAAACTACCGAGTAGATATGTTCCAAAAAAATACACTAACAATCACACATGATAACCCACCTATTTTAATACCGGGTGGCCAATTTTCTACTAAAATAAAATAGGAATCTCAGTATGGTTCATTCTCAACATCACTGTCTCAATAACAATATGATATAAGTAATACAAACAAACTATAAATTATAATAAATGAAATCACCATGATAACTAAATAATAAGGGTGAACCGAATAAACCACCGTTCACCAAATAACATCCACAATATAACTGAATAATAACAAAATACATAAGTACGAGTTTAACAAAATATAAAAGTCTGCAGTGAGATAAAGTCTATCATCTACAGGTGACAAAGCAGACAGTAAATAGGAAATAAATGATCCTATATAGAGCATAAATGAAATGTCTAAGCAACGATCCACAACTACCATCGAAAGAACGGATCTATCCTTGTTGTCCCGGTTGCTGCTGCTGCACACCTGGGGTGTAAAAAGGAAAATAATGAAAGACATGAATATGCAAGTTAGAGCTCGTATAGTACAAATGTTTTCACAAGTAAATAATTGTTCTAAATCGTTTAAAACTGTAGTGTATTGTTTTCAAGATTAACCGGTCACACTCACTTGAGATAAACTTCACCTTTCAACTATACTGCGCACCTAACGAGTTCATTTTAATTATCATAATTAAACTACCTGGTCTAAATAGAATATACAACTGCTACGTCAACCCATCCTCACTAATAATATCTAGTAGGTAAGTCTAACTACCTTCACTAGGTATTTATTTATCAACAGTATTTTAAGACACACTCGCTATAATCCAAATTATCACAAGATAAACATACATAGCTACACTAGTGCTATAAGTAGATACACACGCTATATCATATATGCGTACATATATATCACTCACTATATACGTATAACTTCATCCCTAGAGCTTAGACCTCGCGGATACATTCCTCATGTGCTTTTCGACCCCAGGCATCACGTATCATGCCTCACACCTAGCCACCGATACTAAACGAAAAACACATACAACGGAGGTGGTCATAGCCATACGCCCTGAGGTCGCGACCATACCACATCGCACTTAACCAGACTCAAATAAACACCTATCCTCACATATAGATAGTGTCCATGCAACAGTACTATGACCTGGGAAATCAATCTAACGCATGTTGGTCACTGCCAGGGTGGACTGCCCACTACACACAACCTCTTTCGATAGCACTACCGTGTAGGTATGTTTAAATAAAATAAGTAACACACACATACACACACACACACACACACTATATATATATATATATATATATATATAAGAACTGAACTCGTACACATATCCCACCACGCACGGTTCACCCAGAACCTGAAGTTCTACCCAACTTCCTGTTTAATTATTTGACCAGTCCTTTACTCGGGTACCCTCGTTAATTATTTAATTCTCAACAAATAAATAGCGACACATAACTATTTTTAATTAAATATTCACTCACCTGGATAACCACCCACACACTCTCTTGTTCATAAAAATCCTCGAAACATTCCCAATATCCAATTTGATCGCAACCCACTGGTCATCTGAATAAAAAAACTAAGCCCATTCGAACAACAAACTATACCTTAATTTCATCAACTATGAATTCATATTAACTAAGAGGATACATACACAAGGTTTTATAATCAATCTAAACACAATCGTTCCTAAAATAAAGTCCATCCCAAAATCACCAACTAAAGATTTCAGTATCGCACACCCTTCTGTAGAAAATTCATAACTAATTAAAAAAATCATAAAAATATAAAACTGATGGTAACACATTCGTAACGAAAAGATCTAAATTTTATGACCCGAACCCACGGGTTGTTTGAAAGAAAATAAACCTCTTTCAAACGTACCTTGTTCGAACGAGGTTTTAATGAGATTATAGAACTCATATCTGAAGCACTTTTCTTAGGCGGGATTCATCTCTAAAAATCCTATTTCATTTCTAAGGTTCTTTCTACCATAATTTCAAGAACCACAACCCAATTATAATCAAGGTAACATGATTCCATAATTTTATAATCAATCCTCACATACTAACACTCATAAATTCAAGATCAAATTCAATTATGTTCTGAATCTTTATAATCAATCTTTCATCTAAGATCTACATAATCATTCTTTAATCCTAGATTTTTATTTCTAAATATATAAGTGTAATCATTCTCAATTAATCATCGGCTTAAGATCCTTAATCATTTATCAATCAAACTTAACATTAATCATTCAAGATTCAATCTTTTCATGTTTAAAAACGCTAACCTTAATCAAATCAAGAAAGTAAATAACTACACCAAAAATAGCGATATAAAGCAAGTATCTACTTGCCTTGATGGATCCAAAATCTGAAGATCTTCTACTGTGATGATGGTTTGAATCCGGAGATGAGTTCTCTCTTCTCTTCTCCAGGCCTTCCTCTTCCTTTCTCCTCATTTTCTCTTCTCTTAAGCTCTCTCTAACTCTCAAATGTGCAAAGAATACAAAGTGGGGGTGTCATCCATTACTCTAAACTCTAAATACCTCCCTAATCCCATTTTTCTCTTTTTCCTAGGCATAAGAGGACTCTCTTACCCCTTTACGGGTCCACTTATGTCTAAAAAGCCCCCGAAATCCAAACATAACACCAGAGTACCTTTTTTTAGACTATTTTGACACTTTTCGGATCACCGGTGCACTCCAAAAGGTCATTCAAGTCCCCCAACTCCAAATATGCTAACATCTCATTAACCAAGTCCGACACGTGCATACCCTGCACATAGCCCATAAATTAAATTGATCCGTCGATGTAACGCTCTATCGACATATAATAATAGTCTGTCGCTATCACTGATACCCGACATATAATAAGTCACATAACTATTTACTTATCACACACTAGGAAATAATAATTAGAAGAAATATTAATCATTATTCTCTCTAATTAACATTTATTTTTAATCCAATTTAATTTTCTCAAATAAATTAATAATATGAAGCACACGAAAATTAATTAATAAAAGTACGGGGATAAATTAATAATATAAAGTACACATGAATTAATTAATAAAAGAATAGGGTATATATATATATATAAGTGACCCACAATACGTATATATATGTATAAAGTATTGGCTACGTACAGAAATCCCACAACATACTAGTCTACCAATATCGAAGTTCGAAACGACTTTCTAATTTCCAATTAAGTGTTCACTCACTTGTAACCCGATTCATCTCACTCAAATACCACTAATGGTTGGTCCAAAACATGCACCAACCCTTGATAATGTTCCAAGGAAATCCCAAACTACTACGAAAACATATACGCCCATTTACCCAATCCTAACAAGTCAAAATAACGCATAACAAAAATCAAGACAGGCCAGAACACCGAACCAATTCGCGGGAAAACCACATCTGTTCACTGGTAGACCAAACCGGTTCACTCAAACGAACCGACTCGCTCCCCCAGCGAATAGGTTCGATTGGTTCGACTGCTCTTCGTCTTCAATCTCGAGTTTTCACTTCCCAAACCTATCAATGTAAGTCCCAAACCTCCCAAAACCATAAATTTAAATCCCAACCCAATACACAATCATTCCAGAAATATTTTAACCCTAATTTAAACCCGAATCTAGCATCAAAACCCAAGGATTCCTAATTGTTAATTTAATTCATTCAACCTATAATTAATTTAACCTAAAAAATCATTTATCTAACACCCTGTCAATGCTCATCTTGTTCATAATCATATTCCCACATATAAATCACAAAATTTGTCCGTATTAATTTCTCAATCACATTAATATGATAAAAATACACATCAAACCTCTTGAATAACCCCATAATTACATCTTAAATAACCAGATTTATCAATAGTTAATCGTGAACATAATTAAATTCAAAGTAATATAATCTAAAGCAAGTAAACAATTGTCTTGATGGATTCAAATTCAAAGCTTGACACGTATAGATTATTCGATTTTTGAGATGGTCTTTCCTGTCTTTTCCAAGCTTTCCTCATCTATTTTTCTTCTTTTTGATCTCTCCCTTAATCCCCACTAAGCAGAGACTAAAATGAGACTGCCATTCACCCCAATAATCTTTAAATACCACTTACTTAAACCCTAGTTTCTTATTTTGGTGTAGCCATAAGGGTAAAAAGACGATTATACCTTTATATAGGCCATACTATGTCCAAAAAGCCTATGTAACCCAAGTATGACCCCCCGAGTACTTATTCTGGATTATTTCAACCCATTTTGGATCACTGGTGCACTCAAAAAGGTTATCCGAGTCACTAAACTAAAAATGTTCTACCATCTCACTAATCAGGCTCGACACGTGCGAATAGTATGCGTCACCATAAACTATTTAAATTCATTGTCTTAACTCTCTAATGACGATATAACAATCCATTACTTTTCACTCATTAAATGAAAATATAATAATTCGCATTGCTATATACTTATTACACGCAAGTAACTAATTTGAATCATAAATATTATTCATAAACTCGCTAATTAATATTTCTCCAAACCAAATTAATTTTCCAATTACATTTATAATTTAATGCACATATGGAAATAAGATATTCTTAAAAGTAAGGGGTATTACATTCCCCCCCATCCCCAATAATAAAATTTCGTCACCGAAATTCAAACGTACCTTCCACAAAAATCTTTAGATATTTTTTTCGCATGTCATACTCACGCTCCCAAGTCGATTCGGCGGCATTGTGATGCCCCCACGGTGCACGTACTAATGGTACCACCTTTGATCCAAGCTTTCACTCACTCCGACCCAAAATGGCAACAAGTCTCCCCTCCTAAGTAATATCCAGTTGCAAGTCTATCTCTTTTAATACTTTATGTTGGTAAGACAAATCATCTCTGAGATACCTCCTCAATGACGATACGTGGAACATATCGTGAATCTATTACAAGTGCTCTAGTAAAGCAAGTCTCTACGCAATCGACCTTACCCTCTCAATAATGGGAAAGGCCCCACATATCTAGGTACCAAGTTTTGTTTCTTCTCGAACTGCATGACTCTCTTTATAGGAGATACCTGTAACAACACCTGATCCCCTATGTCAAACTTCAAGAATCTCTGATTCGCATCGGCGTAACTTTTCTGATGGTCCTGAACTACCTAAATATAACTCTTGATCAGCTCAATCTTTACTGACATGTCCTAAATAACATTCTACTTGAGAAGCTTGTTATTCCTAACCTCTAACCAACACGAGGGTGAATGACAAGGTCTCCCGTATAAATCTTCGAAAAGTGCCATGCCATTAGTAAACTGGTACCAGTTATTATACACAAACTCCACTAACGGTAGGTACTGCTCCCAACTATCCCTAAAATCCAGAATACATATCCTCAACACATCCTCTAGTATCTAATTCACCGTCTAAGTATTCTCATTGGTCTGCAGGTGATACGCCATGCTAAAAAGCAACTCCGTTCCCATCGTCTCTAGAAAACTTTGCCATAATTGGGACACAAAGATCTTATCCTGATCTAAAATAATGTTGGGCATATTTTCCCGTTGTATAGTCCACCCAAATAGGTAGGGAATGAGCCACCCTAGTCAAACGGTCGACAATAACCCAAATGGAATCATGACTCCTCCGTGACATCGGTAATCCCATGATGAAATCCATGGATATACTCCCATAATTTCACACCAGAATCTAATAGCTACAAAATCCCGACCGACCTCTAATGATCAACCTTCATAAACTGAAATATAAACCCAGACTACCTCCTCCTCCTGACGAAGCTCATCCCACTTCGTCTTTTAGACTGTAGCTAACTTCTCTGTAGGCTTACGGCTTAACCCATCTACCACCACGTTGAATTTTGAACTGGTAATCCTTCATGAATTCAAGCCATCTGTGCTGCCTTATATTCAACTCCTTGTGTGTGAAATGAAAAGATACTGTAGTGACTTGTGGTCCGTGAACAACCAAAATTCTCCCCCAACAAATAATGCCTCTAAGTCCTTAACACAAAAATAACTGTTGCTAACTCCAATTCATGCATGGGATAGTTCTTGTCATGGATTTTTAGCTTGAATTATGAAAAAGCTATAGCACGCTCCTCCTATTTTATAACTCCTCCAAGTCCCTGTAAGGACCCATCAGTAAAAGCAAAGTACTCTACTTTTCCCCTAGGCAATATGAGTGTAGATGTTGAAGTCAACTTGTACTTTAACCCATTAAAAGCTAACTGATAGTGACCATCTCAAACAAAAGATACGCCTGTAACACCCCGCTTAAAATAATAACGGGTGGCCAACTCTATACTACATTAAATCAGGAGTCTCAGATGGCTCAGTCTCAACATCAACAGGCAGTAGTAAAATATATAAGACTAACTACCCAATATCATATAACCGAGATGTTAAAATTAAATAAAACAGAAAACAGACGACAAACCAACACCATAAGCTACTAACAAAGAAAAGAAAGATGCATAAATGAACTATGATAAATGAAATTAATAACTACAAATTAATATGCCACAAAGAAATAAACCCGAATAAGTTGTCGGGTCACAGACAATACAATAACTGAAATGGAATAAATATAAACATTTATAAATATCCCTTGGGTATAAACCCGATATACAACTTGAATCCTTCCTAGATTTTTTTTTAAAGAAGTAGGAAGCGACTACAATCTAAGTCCCGCAACAGTCCGCACCTTTCACGGCTCCCAGGACTGTGGATAGAGGGCATTCGACATCCATGCGGTAGGACACATGTAATTGTATATATATATATATATATATATATATATATATATATATATATATATACATGCAGGAGAGAAAAGTAAACGGGTCAGAGCCCGAGTGGTAAAAATATTTAGCAAGTGTGTTAACCGCGCATAATAAATATAAATGCACTTATTTCATAATTAAAGTGAAATCGCACTCTCGTGAAACCCCAACTCACCTCTCATCTAACGGCGCGCACCTATTCGCATCCTGAAATCTTAGTTAAGTTACCCCACCTATAAGGACAACCTAACTTACCGTAGGTACACCCTATACCCAAGATCAGTCCTCCTATCTTTACCCAAGAATCCAACTCTTCCTAAACACACTTAATTATTTTTACAAACATATATGCCATATTAGTCTTAATGGATTCCGGATTATAATTTAATTAATTATAGTTCTTAATACGTTACCCACATACATTTGGGTTAAATCATATGATTCAATTTCTAAATATCATGCATACAAATTATTAATGACAAATCTTCTCTCCAATCTCAACATTGCACACGTTTCGTGCGTGGGGCGTCTCGCAAAGCGAAATCCAAACAAGGAACCCCACCGTTACACTACTCCTTGACAATGTCGATCCTAGAGATCCATTATGCCATACGTACAATTCTACTATTATAACTACTGAATTTAGATTACCATAAGAACAACTCAAAATCTCCAATAATATCCTTGGGATGATGTAACCGAAATATTCCTTAAATGCGATACATCAACCCCCAATAATCTAGTACACCATAATCATCCAAGATGTACTCCATAAAAATTCCATATCCTTTCACCTATAGGATATATAAATATATATATAGGCATTTATTCTAACCATATATATATATATAATCATCCATTCCCATAGCCAAGTGTACATACCACATATGATGTACAACGGCCATGCACATAATATACCCGGCTATATATATCTCCGATAAACTGCACCATGCTATCATCTTCCAGGGCATTACTCACATACCATCCTGGGGACCACGGCCAAACTCAATATCACCGACATCGGGGCCAAACACACACACGCGACGTCCCGGGAAGCGCCATAGCTCCTAACCGATCAATGAGACGAGACATACCCACCACGCCCCACCCCAAAAGAAATGCATATCACATAATAACAAAATGGACGACTATGACCTGGGGAATATCCACACCCCACTCCTTGAGCCAGGATGCTCACCCTCTGCGCGAAAACTTCCCAATGATAGCATGAGCGGGGTATGCTTAACCACATAAGTATATATATCATTCACATGCACAATATATATACATCCATATGATTATATCGTATGATTAAACCATCACATACGGTTTATATATTCACAACATAAATATATCCATATATTCATTTATATATATATATATATATACAAACTATCTCTCGTTCATATGTATAAGATTTATAAACTCGGCTTTAAGTATATATAAACCTCAATACACTAGCCATCACCCCAAACTCATTTAATTTACCTCTGTAGGAGGGTAGTGAGACTGGGGTCTATGAATAACTGGAAAGGGTGAGGCGTGACCCACTCTAATGGACACTATCTGCAAGGTTCTCAAGAACTTCTGGAGCAGCTTCAGATGAGACCTTCTCCTTCTGGTAAAAATGGAGCTCAAGCTGGAATTCCCTCCCTGCAAGAAGATGAACTTCCATAACAATAATAGTAATTTTCTCAAGAGGAGCTCCTGAGAGTAATGGCTATCAGTGGGGAGTGAAAGAACAAGGCACTCAGCACTTGTGAGAGAGCAGGGAGAGAATACTAGAGAGGTTCTGGTGTGATTTTGACAGAGTGACTTTGTTATTGAGTTTTTCTCTCATCTGTCTATGACCTTGCCCATATAAGTTTATGCCGGGACCCTGGGTGGGTTCCTTCTCAATATATCCGATAAAAAAATATATATTTTTTTTATTTGTAGGTAGACACCCTTCTACATTAGCCCCTCGTGCAAAGTCTTTTGTGTTGGGTAGACCAAAAGGCTTTGTACGCCATAAATTCATTTATTTTTAGGGACCCTAGGATTTCTTCATCATTCCCCTTAGGGTCATTAAATGTTATGTCACTTCATCCCAATTTTTGTAAATGAGGCTACTTATAGTGGACCTCCTTATCTGGGTATAAACTTGGGAGGAGGACTTAACCGAGGTGAGCCCCTCGCCCTTGGCCTTCTTCCGTTGGCCTTTCCTCTTAGGCGGAGGGGTTACTCGCGATGGGCCCCCCGCCCTTAGCCTTCCTCTGTGGCCTTTTGTCTTGGGCGGAGGGTTACTCGCGGTGCGCCCCTCGCCCTTGGCCTTCATCTGTGGCCCTTCATATTGGGCGGAGGGGTTACTCGCGGTGAGCCCCTCACCCTGGGCGGAGGGGTTACTCACGGTGGGCCCCTCGCCCTTTGCCTTCTTCTGTGGCCTTCTATCTTGGGCGGAGGGGTTACTCGTAGTGAGCCCCTCGCCCTTGGCCTTCTTCTACGACCTTTAATCTTGGGCGGCGGGGTTACTCGCAGTGATCCCCTCGCCCTTGGCCTTCTTCTGTGGCCTTTCATCTTGGGTGGCGGGGTTACTCGCGGTGAGGGCCTCGCCCTTGGACTTCTTCTGTGGCCTTCTATCTTGGGCGTAGAGGTTACCCGCGATGAGCCCTTCGCCCTTGGCCTCCTTCTGTGGCCTTTCATCTTGGGCGGAGGGGTTACTCACGGTGAGACCCTCGCCCTTGTCCTTCTTCTGTTGGCCTTTCCTCTTAGGCGGAGGGGTTACTCGCGGTGAGTCCCTCTCCCTCGGCCTTCTTCTATGGCCTTCTGTCTTGGGTGGAGGGGTTACTCGTGATGAGCCCCTCACCCTTGGCCTTCTTCTGTGGCCTTGCATCTTGGGTGGAGGGGTTACTCGCGATGGGCCCCTCGCCCTTGGCCTTCCTCTGTGTCCTTCTGTCTTGGGTGGAGGGGTTACTCGCGATGGCCCCCTCACCCTTGGCCTTCCTCTGTGGCCTTCTGTCTTGGGTGGAGGGGTTACTCGCGGTGAGTCCCTCGCCCTCGGCCTTCTTCTGTGGCCCTTCATCTTAGGTGGAGGGGTTACCCGCGGTGAGCCCCTCGCTCTTGGCCTTCTTCTGTGGCCTTCTATCTTGGGCGGAGGGGTTACTCGCAGTGAGCCCCTCGCCCTTGGCCTTCTTCTACGGCCTTTAATCTTGGGCGGCGGGGTTACTCGCAGTGAGTCCCTCGCCCTTGGCCTTCTTCTGTGGCCTTTCATCTTGGGTGGCGGGGTTACTCGCGGTGAGGCCCTCGCCCTTGGACTTCTTCTGTGGCCTTCTATCTTGGGCGGAGGGGTTACCCGCGATGAGCCCCTCGCCCTTGTCCTCCTTCTGTGGCCTTTCATCTTGGGCGGAGGGGTTACTCACGGTGAGACCCTCGCCCTTGGCCTTCTTCTGTTGGCCTTTCCTCTTAGGCGGAGGGGTTACTCGCGGTGAGTCCCTCTCCCTCGGCCTTCTTCTATGGCCTTCTGTCTTGGGTGGAGGGGTTACTCGTGATGAGCCCCTCACCCTTAGCCTTCTTCTGTGGCCTTGCATCTTGGGTGGAGGGGTTACTCGCGATGGGCCCCTCGCCCTTGGCCTTCCTCTGTGGCCTTTTGTCTTGGGCGTAGGGTTACTCGCGGTGCGCCCCTTGCCCTTGACCTTCATCTGTGGCCCTTCATCTTGGGCGGAGGGGTTACTCGCGGTAAGCCCCTCACCCTTGGCCTTCTTCTGTGGCCTTCTATCTGAGGCGGAGGGGTTACTCGCGGTGAGCCCCTCGCCCTTGGCCTTCTTCTGTGACCTTCTATCTTGGGCGGAGGGGTTACCCGCGGTGAGCCCCTCGCCCTTGGCCTTCTTCTGTGGCCTTCTATCTTGGGCGGAGGGGTTACTCGCGGTGAGCCCCTCGCCCTTGGCCTTCTTCTATGGCCTTCTATTTTGGGCGGAGGGGTTACTCGCGGTGAGCCCCTCGCCCTTGGCCTTCTTCTGTGGCCTTCTATCTTGGGCGGAGGGGTTACTCGCGGTGAGCCCCTCACCCTTGGCCTTCTTCTGTGGCCTTCAATCTTGGGCGGAGTGGTTACTCGCGGTGAGCCCCTCGCTCTGAGTGATTTTCTGCAGCATCAAGTTTGGGAAGAGAGGGCACTCAAGGTGGATCCCCTCGCCCTAGGCTATTTTCTGTCAAACTTGCAATCTTGGGCAGGTGGAGCCACTATAAATGGAACCTCACACTCCAAGTTATTTTACAATTTGTTCACTTTCTTGAGGACTTCTCAATATTAGCCCCCTCGTGCAGAAGGGTCTTGTAATGTCGAGAGACTTGTGCACGAAATTGTTGTACCTTTTATTTATACTTGACAGTTGCTCAAGACTGTGAGCACTCCGGTGCCCTTGGAGCCTTAGGTGCTAAACTGTTGCACCTTATATTTATATTTGACGCTTTCTCAAGACTGTGAGCGCTCCGATGCCCTTAGAGCCTTAGGTACTCAACTGGCGCACCTTATATTTATACTTGACGTTTGCTCAAGACTGTGAGCGCTCCGGTGCCCTTAGAACCTTAGGTGCTCAACTGGCGCACCTTATATTTATACTTGGCATTTGCTCAAGACTGTGAGCGCTCCGGTGCCCTTGGAGCCTATGAGCACCTTACGTTTGTACGTGGCATTTGCTCAAGACTATGAGCACTCCGATGCCCTTGGAGCCTTAGGTGCTCAACTAGCGCACCTTATATTTATATTTGGCACTTGCTCAATACTGTGAGCGCTCCGGTGCCCTTGGAGCCTTACGTTTATACTTGGCATTTGCTCAATACTGTGAGCGCTCCAATGCCCTTGGAGCCTTAGGTGCTCATCTGGAGCACCTTATGTTTATACTTGGCACTTGCTCAAGACTGTGAGCGCTCCGGTGCCCTTAGAGCCTTAGGTGTTAAACAGTCGCATCTTATATTTATACTTGGCCTTTGCTCAAGACTATGAGAGCTCCGGCACCCTTGGAGCTTTAGGTGCTAAACTATCTCACATATACTTATACTTGGCAATTGCTCAATATTTTGAGCGCTCCGATGCCCTTGGAGCCTTAGGTACTAAACTTTCATACCTTATATTTATATTTATATTTGGCACTTGCTAAAGATTGTGAGCGCTCCGGTGCCCTTGGAGCCTAAGGTGCTCATCTGGAGCACCTTATGTTTATATTTGGCCCTTGCTCAAGACTGCGAGCGCTCCGGTGACCTTGGAGCCTTAGGTACTAAACTTTCGTACCTTATATTTATACATGGCAGTTGCTCAAGACTGTGAGCGCTCCGGTGCCCTTTGAGCCTTAGGTGCTAAACTGTCGCACCTTATATTTATACTTGGCAGTTGCTCAAGACTGTGAGCGCTTCTATGCCCTTGGAGCCTTAGGTACTAAACTGTCGTACCTTATATGTATACTTGGGGTTGCTCAATACTTTGAGTTACTCTTTTTTATATGAGAACCTCAAGATTGAACTTCCCGCTTCTAACTGTGGGGTATTTGCATATGAGATGAGCAAGCTAAAATTTTGAAGCTCCCCTTTAACTGCGGGGCACTTGCGTATAACTGAGCAAGTAAAAATTTGGACGTTTCCCCTCTAACTGCGGGGTACTTGCATATAGCTGAGCAAGTTTAAAATTTTAAAAGTTTCCCCTTTAACTGCGGGGTACTTGCATATAACTGAGCAAGTTAAAATTTGGAAGCGGCCCCTCTAGCTGCGGGGTACTTCTTGCATATAGCTGAGCAAGTTTAAAAATTTTAAAAGTTTCACCTTTAACTGCGGGGTATTTGCATATAACTGAGCAAGTTGAAATTTGGAAGCGGCCCCTCTAGTTGCGGGGTACTTCTTGCATATAGCTAAGCAGTTTATAAATTTTAAAAGTTTCCCCTTTAACTGCGGGGTACTTGCATATAACTGAGCAAGTTGAAATTTGGAAGCGGCCCCTCTAGCTGCGGGGTACTTCTTGCATATAGCTGAGCAGTTTATATATTTTTTTAGCGCAGCCCCGTGTGACTGTGCGGTACTTTTAGTGCAACCCCATTTTGTTATGCATATTCATTTCTTGGGAAGTAACTAAGAGATGGGTTAGCCCTTCTCCTTCCACAAACTTTGAATAAAATTTCACATATATCATAAATAAAGAAATAATTATTTCTTTATACAAAAAATTTCCCTTGGTCTGCAAGGTCCTTGTTCCAAACTTTTCTTAGGAACATTTTTTGTCTTTATAAGAATAACAAGTTTAGAGAGGGGTTAGACTCGCTTCTCCCTATTTTCTGAAAACTGATCAATTACATTTTTCTTGAGAACAGAGGTTAGGACTTGTTTTCTAGGCTATAAATCTGTATGGAATAATAATAAAAATGTAGATTTTTATTATTATTATTATTACTAGGAGGATAACCCCCTACTGGTCAGGTGACAAAAAAAAAAAATTGTTATGTCTGTAACGACTTTATTCAGTATACTTTTCCCTTGGGATGGATATTCCTCCAAGTATAATAAGGAAAGACCTTCATGTCATGGACCCTCTTCTAATCTAGTATATGTTCTACTATTCTATTAAGAAAGAGAAAACATTAGTCCGTGTACCTTTTGTTGAGCGACTCTAGGCCTTTCCGCCTATAGTCCGACTGCTTCTACTTTTTGAGTTTAAATGCTTCAGGCGGTTTCTCGTGCTAGGTATCAGTCATGGGAAGTTCTCTGTCTGGGATTCTGACCATCTCGGGTTCCTCGCTTAGGATCTGTACCCCTGGGGGTTCCTTGTCAAAGGCATCACAGAATTTGGGTTCCTCACCCATAGCGCTACTGATGGGGATTCCTTGCGAAAAAAAACATCTGTGGCAGTGGGGGTTCTTTGCTGATGAGGGTTCCTCGCTTGGAGTCCCCAAGCTCCTTCTTCACTGGGTTCGTCGTTGGAACATATAGATACTAGTGGTTCCTCATGCGAGGTGTTGCCTATGGGGGTTATTCTCTTGGAGATTATACCTGTGGGTTCCTCGTAATCACAGTCAATCAAGGTGGGTTCCTCGACGGCATTACTGTCCATGGGTTCCTCGATGACATTACCGCCCATGGGTTCCTCGACCGCTGTCGTGAACGAGGGGTGTCTCGACCTCTCATTTCGTCAAGGGTTCCTCGTCGGACCCAATATCCTAGGGTGTCTCGACCTCTCATTTCGTCAAGGGTTCCTCGTCGGACCCAATATCCTAGGGTATCTCGACCTTGAATTTCGTCAAGGGTTCCTCGACCTTATGTCGCGTCGAGGGTTACTCGTGCGTTGACTTCACCTTTAAGGGTGTCTCGATATCTGTTGATGTTGATAGAGGTTCCTCGCGCGTCGACCTCGTGTCTGAGTCTCGTCGACTACCAATGCTATCAAGGGTTCCTCGTGCACTGACCTCGTGCCCGAGGGTGTCTCGCTGGCTCTCAAAGCTACTACGAGCTCCTCGCATATTGACCTTGTGGTCTGAGGGTATCTCGCCAACCGCCAATACTAGTAGGAGTTCCTCGCTCGTCGACCTCATGTCTGAGGGTGACTCACTGACTGCCAATGTTAATAGGGGTTCCTCGCCGCCCATTATTTCCTTAGGCTTTATTGCTAGCAAGGGGTCCTCGCCAACTATTGCTGCTATAATGCAAGTGCCTCACGACCCACTATAATGGTGAGTTCCTCGCTTATTAAGGAATCTAGTAGCACTTTTTTTTGTTGGAGGTTCGAAGCCTTTGGGTTCCTCGCGTGCCATTACTGCCCATGGGTTCCTCGACGGCATTACAGTCCATGGGTTCCTCGACCGCTGTAGTGAATGAGGGGTGTCTCGACCTCTCGATTCTTCAAAGGTTCCTCATCGGACCCAATATCCGAGGGTATCTCGACATTGAATTTCGTCAAGGGTTCCTCGACCTTGTGTCACGTCGAGGGTCCCTCGCGCGTCGACTTCACCTCCAAGGGTGTCTCGACATCTGCTGATGTTGATAGAGGTTCCTCGGGCGTCGACCTCATGTCCGAGAGTGTCTCGTCGACTACCAATGCTATCAAGTGTTCCTCATGTACTGACCTCGTGCTCGAGGGTGTCTCGCCCTCTCTCAAAGCTACTAGGAGTTCCTCGCATATTAACCTTGTGGTCTGAGGGTATCTCGCCAACCGCCAATACTAGTAGGAGTTCCTCGCGCGTCGACCTCATGTCTGAGGGTGACTCACTGACTACCAATGTTAATAGGGGTTACTCACCGCCCATTATTTCCTTAGGCTTTATTGCTAGCAAGGGGTCCTCGCCAACTATTGCTGCTATAATGCAAGTGCCTCACGACCCACTATAATGGTGAGTTCCTCGCTTATTAAGGAATCTGGTAGCACTTTTTTTTATTGGAGGTTCGCAGCCTTTGGGTTCCTCGTGTGCCATTACTTCCCATGGGTTCCTCGACGGCATTACAGCCCATGGGTTCCTCGACTGCTGTAGTGAATGAGGGGTGTCTCGACCTCTCGATTCGTCAAGGGTTCCTCGTTGGACCCAATATCCGAGGGTATCTCGACATTGAATTTCATGAAGGGTTCATCGACCTTGTGTCACATCGAGGGTCCCTCGCGCGTCGACTTCACCTCCAAGGGTGTCTCGACGTCACGCTTCATCGAGACTGCTGCCATGACTTTTTTTGTTGGCGGCGAGGAACACCCAGGGTTCCTCGCCCATGAGTTCCTCGCTCCTCGACTTCCCATCCGGGGGTGTCTCGACCTCATGCTTCGTCGATACTGCTGCCACAACTTCTTTGTAGGTGACAAGGGCCACCCAGGGTTCCTCGCGAGTTGACATTTCTATAAGGGTTGCTGCTGCTACTTGCTTTTTTATACGACAAGGGACACCCAGGGTTTCTCATACATGGGTTCCTCGCGAGTTGGTGTTTTTAGAGGGGATGTTGCAACTGAGAGTTCCTCACTTGGAATTTCTACCACGATGGGTTCTTTTCTTGAGGGTTCCTCATCGCTATCATTGAGCGAGACGAGTTCCTCGACCATACCGAATTCCTCGTGAAACACTTAGGGTTCCTGTCAGTGAACTTGACGGTTGTCACAGCTTGCTCCAGCGCCATCCTCCACGACTGAGCTACTTCTACCGAAATCGCCGTCGGAACGGCCGCCCCTCCATAGGGGGTTACTGCTGGTGTTACACAATCTTGACCCAAACTTTCCAAGTCTCAAAAAACATACTCATAAGCCTCTGCCACTGGAGCTGCTGCCAGTGAGCTAGTCTGCCCTCCCGGAGGAGTAGGTATCTTTGCTCCGGTCACCACCACATCCACCTTAGTGGCCTGGTCTCTTTGAGCTCCATTCCCAGATGGAATGTCTTCAAACACTAGCTTCTTAGAAACATGAAAACCTTATTTGTCCATTGAAGTGAGGATACCTCCCCAACAGAGTCGCCAAATATAGGAGGGTAGTGAGACTGGGGTCTATGAACAATTGGAAAGGGTGAGGCATGACCCACTCCAATGAACGATGTATGCAAGGTTCTCAAGAACTTCTGGAGCAGCTTCAGATGAGACCTTCTCCTTCTGGTAAAAGTGGAGCTCAAGCTAGAACTCCCTCCCTGCAAGAAGATGAACTTCCACAATAATAATAGTAATTTTCTCAAGAGGAGCTCCTGAGAGTGATGGCTGTCAGTGGGGAGTAAAAGAACAAGGCACTCAGCACTTGTGAGAGAGCAGGGAGAGAATACTAGAGAGGTTCTGGTGTGATTTTGATAGAGTGACTTTGCTATTGAGTTTTTCTCTCATCTGTCTATGACCTTGCCCAGGGGTCCTATTTATACTTGGGCACTAAGGATGGGTTGGCACTTTTGGCGCCAAAACTTAGAGGGTTGGTGAGGGACAAAGTCTGCTGTGTACTATTTATCCCTACCTGCAAGCAGGTCTGCCTGTCCCCTTTGGCAAATGCCCCCTGGTGCCGACCAAAGTTCAAAAGCAAATATGTCTTCTAATGGAGACAAAATATCTGATTTGCTAAATATCTTTTGAAACGGTAACTTTTGGTACAAACTTTGTAAACTTGAGGGGGGGTCTCGAGGACCACCTCCTCTAAAATATTTGCAAGCTTGAGGGGGGTCTTGAGGACCCCCTTCTAAAATTATTTTTCTTGAGAGGGGTTTAGAGGACCCTCTCCTTTAAAATCATTTTATAAATAGTTCTTTTCTTGTGAGCAGCCAACCCTTTGGCTGCTCACTTCACTTGTGACTAAGTGTGAGGTGTGTGAGGACTGGGTGACTCTAGGGTCTCCTACCAGTATTCTCTCAATCCTATTGTGCTAAGTGGTTGAGCTTTCTCAACATACCTTGTCCCTCAGCCGCCAAGCCAAAACTCCCGGGAGGTCCCAACTAGCCTGTTTGAGCCCTGCTTGCTCAACTAGGCAACCTGTACAAGAAAGCAAAGTGTTAATACTGTTGTTCTTTTAAAGAATGACATTTCATGATGAGGAGTTGATCATGGTAGCCACTTCCTCATCCTGGCCACCCTGGGTGGGTTCCTTCTCAATATGAGTTTCTGCCGGAACCCTTGTAGTGGCACTTCTCAGATAACATTTCTGCAGTGATCCTTGCAGTGGCGCTGACCCTTGCAGTGGCACTTCTCAATCTTGGACATCTGCGGTGACCCTTGCAAGGCACCTCTCGAATGTCATTACTACAGTGACCCATGCAGTGGCGCTGACCCTTGCAGTGACATTTCTCAATCGTGGACTTCTGCGGTGACCCTTGTGAGGCACCTCTCGAATGTCATTGCTGCAGTGACCCTTGTAGTGGCGCTGACCCTTGCAGTGGCGCTGACCCTTGCAGTGGCACTTCTCAATCTTGGACTTCTGTGATGACCCTTGCGAGGCACTTCTCGAATGTCATTGCTGCAGTGACCCTTGCAGTGGCGCTGACCCTTGTGAGGCACCTCTCGAATGTTATTGCTGCAGTGACACTTGCAGTGGCGCTGACTGATATGCCCCAAATGTAACCTCGGCTCGGAGACACCAACCTCGGTCGAGACCGTGGCCGACATTGGAGAGGTATCAGCACTCGGCCATAGTAAGGTCGGCCCAGGCCGACATTACCACCAGCCTCTCGAAGGGACATCGCATGCATCACAAGGATCAGCAGCATTCTCGTATACCTTGGAATGGTAACCTCGGCCAAACACAGGCCGAGCTTGAAAGAAGCCACCAGCAACCTCATCAAGACATTAGTCGATGCTCCAAACACACCAGCTCAACCTCGACTCAGGCCGACCTTATCCATTGTCTCGGCTAGGATTAAGCCGAGACCTCCATGGTCACCTCGGACTGAACGTGCACCTGGACTTACCAACCTCGGCCTCTCCCAGGCCGAGGTCATACACCAAGCGCGATAGCCGAGCATCTGCTGACATTTGGATAAGGGCACGTGGACACAAATCAGTTATAACAAGATTATTCCCCACACGTGGGGAGAATATTGCATCATCATTCTCTACATGTGACAGTGACAGATGGCTTTCCCATATTAGTGAGGCAATCACACACATGCACATTACATGCATGGGGGGTACATTGCACCCCCTAGGTACTATATATAGAGGTCATCCTATACCTTGCAAAGGATCCAAGATATATAACCCTAGCTGAAACTCCGTCTAGATACACAGTAGAGAGAGAAAGATTGAGAGATTGTATCCATGGCCATCAGTGCCTTATTACAGTGAGGTTATTCACACACACAGTGGACGTAGGCCAATTTAGGCTGAACGACTTAGATTCTGGTGCTCTCTCCTCTTCTCCTCATCTCATTCTCATACCTTTTATGTAACTATGCTGCCATTGTTGTTCTCAGATTGAGCTTGAAAACACCTTACCTGGTGGTGCTAATTACAGCATCATCACTGACCCTTGCAGTGGCGCTTACCCTTGCAGTGGTGCTGACCCTTGCAGCTGCAGTGACCCTTGCAGTGGCGTTGACCCTTACAGTGGTAGTGACCCTTACAGTGGCACTGACCCTTACAGCTGCAGTGACCCTTGCAGTGGCGCTGACCCCTGCAGTGGCACTTCTCAATCTTGGACTGCTGCGGTGACCCTTGCGGCGACACCTCTCGAATGTCATTTCTACAGCGACCCTGGGTGGTTTCCCTAAAAATATGAGTTTCTGTCGGGATCCTGGGGGGTTCCTGCTCAATATGAGTTTCTGCCGGGACCCTGGGTGGGTTCCTGCTCAATATGAGTTTCTGTCGGGACCCTGGGTGGGTTCCTGCCCCATATAAGTTTATGCCGGGACCCTGGGTGGGTTCCTTCTCAATATATTCGATAAAAAAATATTTTTATTTATTTTTTTATTTATAGGTAGACACCCTTCTACAACCTCGATATGTGAATACGATCCCTCACTTGAAACATATTCATCTATTTTCCTATGATGAATAGTCTCCCAAAAATATATGTTTATATTCAACATTTGGGTTATCACCCAAAGTTTAGTGTAGGAAACCATCACTACACATCTCCTCTATATTCAAAAGTACATAATTATCTCTAGCACTATTTGACCATTGGCATATACATAACTAATAGTCTATAAACCTCAACTTATCCCAATTTCATTTCAAGTATTGGAATCCCAATGGTTACTTCCACACAATTATGTATAAACTATCCTGACTAGAATTGTACTACCCCTCATTCTAGTTGATAGTATGATCCAAATCGTTCCCAATTTCACCTACAGTTCAATTGATCATATGAACCCCTACTCCTATTGGGATTACCGATTGTTCCTTAATTTAAATGTTTCTAAGGATATGTGACCCATCTCTCTCTTCGCCCCCCAAACCTTAATCTCAATAAAATCCTATTTACTATAAAAATTTGGCACTACCCTCGGCCTACAATTTCATATCGTACTCTCACTACTCTCTTGAAAGGACTCCAATCCTTACATCATAATTAGGCCCACTTATGACCCCTAATTAGGACTCCCATTCTCAATGAGATTCCCCCTATATCGATATGACCCTCTCCAATTTATATGGATATAAGTCCCCCAAAATAACTTGATAAGTACCCATAGTCCCATCATGCGAGAAACTTTTACTAAGTCTCCAAAACATCTTTCTTACATCATATAATCATGTCCCAGCACAATAAACCCAACCAAATAGGGTTAGAAATCATTATAAAGAAAATCACCCAAATACCCTGTTTTCGAATCGATTCGGCCCTATTCCGAATCGATTCGTCCCAGCGAATCGATTCGGCCTCCAATGGAATCGATTCGGGTTCAAAGACCTGGGCTTCTGTCTCTGGCCGAATCGATTCGCCTTGGGTCCGAATCGATTCGGTCAATGCAGACCTGCCAATTTTGCGTAGGCCGAATCGATTCGCTTAAGGGGCGAATCGATTCGGGTCAGCAGAATTTGAAGGGTTCTTCTTCTTCATTGAACCCACGAATTTTAAACCCTAAAATTTCACTTCTAACCCCTAAACCTTCATTAAAACATGATTCTAAGCCAATAATTCAGCCCAAATCTGGTCCCAACCATTTCTACACCATCAAACCCATATCTAAACATCAATTTCAAGATTTAAACCCAAAAATCTAGGTTTTGATATTAATACCCAAAATCCATTTCTTTAACCCATAAATTATGAAATAAAATACATAAATGACTTACTTAGCAAGATTAAACACTTGGTTCGATTTGTAGAGGTTGGATCGTCCTCGATGTCGCGTTTGGGCCGGAATTTCCAAGCTTTTCTTCCTCTCTCCCCCTTCTTTTCTTCTTCTTTCCTTCTTCTTTTCTCTCTTCTTTCTCCCTCTAGGGCTTTTTCTCTCTTTCTCAAATAAGAAAGGCTGAAATCGTAAGCCCTTAAATCCCTTATAACAATAAACCCAATTTTAAATGTTAATATGCACTTTAAATGAGTCGTTTACTCCAATTCAAGTCAAACTGACTTAAAAATAATCCGGAACCGAAATAAAATCCAATGACAGTCATTTTGACTATCTCGACCCTTCCGGGATCGATGGTACACTCAAAATCATCATCCGAAATACTTTAAAATGTTCTCTATTTTTGGGCCTCAATTCCCAAATTTTAAAATTCTATAATTTAATTAAATTTTTATTTTCCCCAAAATTTAATTTCTCAGTCTCCAAAGTCACGGGTTGTTACATATTTCCCCCCTTACAAAAATTCCGCCCTCAAAATTTAAGATGTGCCTAGAACCTCAATCTCATCTAGTCCTTACATCAACCCTCATGATCACTACACCGATCCTTCTATGTTCTCACGTCGAAATATATAGATTTTAAAAACAGACTAGCTACCCAGGGCGCCCATACACCCCGTACCCGATCTCCACTCGTAAATTTATAATCAGGCTCCCTTAGCCTCAAATCATAATATAACTCTCAGCAATATAATCTATAGCAACCTATTAAATATATAGAAGTTTGAAATTTCCCATGGTTGAACTCTCCTCAATTCCTGACGCTAGCCACCTTCGTGCGGGGGAGGTCTCGCAAGCGAAATCCAAACAAGGAACCCTCCCAATTCACTACTGTGTAGCTAGGTCGGGGATTGAGATTAGTTGAACCAGGGTTAAGGTTTTATAAAAGATTTTCATATTTTAGATATTTCCCGAAGTCCTATACAACAATATAATATAAATCAATTACGCGTCTTTCGACACGCCAAACAGACACCTTATGTTTAGGACATAAGGCCTCAACAAATACAACACTCTTACTAATACCTAGTTCTCAAAACTAGCACATTTATGAGCTAAATTCTCCGCTCAAAATAAATCCACTAAACTCTGAACTTCTCAGCTATAAAATTCCTCTACATCACATCAACACCTTTCCATAAAATAAGTTCTTCCCTCATTAGAACACTACAATTTCATGCCCTAACCTATCCATAAGACAATGACCTTATAGTCACTACTCAACAAACCTTGACATTCCACACTTCCGAAATTCAATATTATAACTCTCGACTATCTCCTCACGAGACGATTTATTTTCTCAAAAGGATCCATACAAAGGCTATACTTACTCACTCCTTCCTCCAAGGAAATCCTATACACCCTAACGGTGTAGCGGCTACTACTCATCATACCTTACACGCGACGTTGCCAATATCGTACAAAGCGTGACTTAAACCCAAAGAAAGGTATTCTCCCTTATACTTCCATAATCCAATGGTTTCACCTCATCCAAAAATCTCAACTCAAGGTCCTCTACTTCTTCCAGGACAATCATTCTTCCTACACCTATTTCTCCACAAGAGAAACATCATCCTCAAAATCCTTCCTAACCATTTTGAAGGACAAAGTGCGATTGTGACTACCGAAAACTCCTTCAGTCCTACTTAACGAACGTGAGTCTCTAATTTCTTACGCCCTTCTTAAATAAAGACGATACCCCTAACTATTTGGTCAATGCCACCTACCTTCCACCGGTAGAAGTCAGCATCACCAGGCTTCCTAACACAGGTTGACGGGTTTCTCAATCTAAACCTCTCAAGGACTACACTACATACCTCTCCTCATACTTACCTTACTAAGTCCAAGATTCGCCTTTCGAGTAAATTTCCCTTTCTTACTCAACCACCGATAGAACACCCTGAACCACTGCTAGAGTTCTCTTTCTTATTTCTGCCTGAATTGAGGGCAACAAATACCTCCAATCAAAGTGTACCCAAAATCTGTTATGGGTATTGTATCTCTAATCTTGTCCTTTCCTAGACGACATAATCTAGGTGACGTCTGAAACGAGAGCAACTGTTATCAGAACGTCGATCAAGTGAATACACTTCACAGAAGAAAATAAACGCAGTGAACACAACAATCCTAATAGCAGGTCTTTATATCAAGAACGTTAATGGAAGAATGTAGAAAACCCGCACAGATCCTAAAGACTCTAGAACCTGATGCTCTGATACCATTTATAACACCCCGCTTAAAATAATAACGGGTGGCTAGCCCTATACTACATTAAATTATGAGTCTCAGATGGCTCAGTCTCAACATCAACAGGCAGTAGTAAAATATATAAGACTAACTACCCAATATCATATAAGCGAGATGTTAAAATTAAATAAAACAGAAAACAGACAACAAGCCAACACCATAAGCTACTAACAAAGAAAAGAAAGATGCATAAATGAACTATGATAAATGAAATTAATAACTACAAATGAATATGCCACAAAGAAATAAACCCGAATAAGCTGTCGGTTCACAGACAATACAATAACTGAAATGGAATAAATATAAACATTTATAAATATCCCTTGGGTATAAACCCGATATACAACTTGAATCATACCTATATTTTTTTTAAAGAAGTAGGAAGTGATTACAATCTAAGTCCCGTAACAGTTCGCACCTGTCACGGCTCCAAAGACTCTGGATAGAGGGCATCCGGCATCCACGCGGTAGGACACCTGTAATAGTATATATATATATATATATATATATATATATATATACATGCAGGAGAGAAAAGTAAACGGGTCAGAGCCTGAGTTGTAAAAATATTTAGCAAGTGTGTTAACCGTGCATAATAAATATAAATGCACTTATTTCATAATTAAAGTGAAATCGCACTCTCATGAAACCCCAACTCACCTCTCATCTAACGGCGCGCACCTATTCGCATCATGAAATCTTAGTTAAGTTACCCCACCTATAAGGACAACCTAACATACCGTAGGTACACCCTATACCCAAGATCTTCCCTCCTATCTTTACCCAAGAATCCAACTCTTCCTAAACACACTTAATTATTTTTACAAACATATATGCCATATTAGGCTTAATGGATTCCGGATTATAATTTAATTAATTATAATTCTTAATACGTTACCCACATACATTTGGGTTAAATCATATGATTTAATTTCTAAATAACATGCATACAAATTTTTAATGACAAAATTTCTCTCCAATCTCAACATTGCACTACGTTTCGTGCGTGGGGCGTCTCGCAAAGCGAAATCCAAACAAGGAACCCCCCCGTTACACTACTCCTTGACAATGTCGATCCTAGAGATCCATTATGCCATAAATACAATTCCACTTTTATAACTACTGAATTTAGATTACCATAAGAACAACTCAAAAACTCCAATAATATCCTTGGTATGATGTAAGCGAAATATTCCTTAAATGCGATACATCAACCACCAATAATCTAGTACACCATAATCATCCAAGATGTACTCCATAAAAATTCCATATCCTTTCACCTATAGGATATATAAATATATATATAGGCATTTATTCTAACCATATATATATATAGAATCATCCATTCCCATAGCCAAGTGTACATACCACATATGATGTACAACGACCATGCACATAATATACCCGGCTATATATATCTCCGATAAACTGCACCATGCTATCATCTTCCAGGGCATTACTCACATACCATCCTGGGGGCCACGGCCAAACTCAATATCACCGACATCGGGGCCAAACACACACACGCGACGTCCCCGGAAGCGCCATAGATCCTAACCGATCAATGAGACGAGACATACCCACCACGCCCCACCCCAAAAGAAATGCATATCACATAATAACACAATGGACGACTATGACCTGGGGAATATCCACACCCTACTCCTTGAACCAGGATGCTCACCCTCTGCGCGGAAACTTCCCAATGATAGCATGAGCGGGGTATGCTTAACCACATAAGTATATATATCATTCACATGCACGGTATATATACATCCATATGATTATATCGTATGATTAAACCATCACATACGGTTTAGATTTTCACAACATATATATATATATATATATATATATATATACAAACTATCTCTCGTTCATATGTATAAGATTTATAAACTCGGCTTTAAGTATATATAAACCTCAATACACTAGCCGTCACCCCAAACTCATTTAATTTACCTCGATATGTGAATACGATCCCTCACTTGAAGCATATTCATCTATTTTTCCTATGATGAATAGACTCCCAAAAATATATGTTTATATTCAACATTTGGGTTATCACCCAAAGTTTAGTGTAGAAAACCATCACTACACATCTCCTCTATATTCAAAAGTACATAATTATCTCTAGCACTATTTGACCATTGGCATATACATAACTAATAGTCTATAAACCTCAACTTATCCCAATTTCATTTCAAGTATTGGAATCCCAATGGTTACTTCCACACAATTATGTATAAACTATCCTGACTAGAATTGTACTACCACTTATTCTAGTTGATAGTATGATCCAAATCGTTCCCAATTTCACCTACGGTTCAATTGAGCATATGAACCCCTACTCCTATTGGGATTACCTATTGTTCCTTAATTTAAATGTTTCTAAGAATATGTGACCCCTCTCTCTCTTCGTCCCCCAAACCTTAATCTCAATAAAATCCTATTTACTATAAGGATTTGGCACTACCCTCGGCCTACAATTTCATATCGTACTCTCACTACGCTCTTGAAAGGACTCCAATCCTTACATCATAATTAGGCCCACTTATGACCCCTAATTAGGACTCCCATTCTCAATGAGATTCCCCCTATATCGATATGACCCTCTCCAATTTATATGGATATAAGTCCCCCAAAATAACTTGATAAGTACCCGTAGTCCCATCATGCGAGAAACTTTTACTAAGTTTCCAAAACATCTTTCTTACATCATATAATCATGTCTCAGCACAATAAACCCAACCAAATAGGGTTAGAAATCATTATAAAGAAAATCACCCAAATACCCTGTTTTCGAATCGATTCGGCCCTATTCCGAATCGATTCGGCCCAGCGAATCGATTCGGCCTCCAATGGAATCGATTCGGGTTCAAAGACCTGGGCTTCTGTCTCTGGCCGAATCGATTCGCCTTGGGTCCGAATCGATTCGGTCAATGCAGACCTGCCAATTTTGCGTGGGCCGAATCGATTCGCTTAAGGGGCGAATCGATTCGGGTCTGCAGAATTTGAAGGGTTCTTCTTCATTGAACCCGCGAATTTTAAACCCTAAAATTTCACTTATAACCCATAAACCTTCATTAAAACATGATTCTAAGCCAATAATTCAGCCCAAATCTGGTCCCAACCATTTCTACACCATCAAACCCATATCTAAACATCAATTTCAAGATTTAAACCCAAAAATCTAGGTTTTGATATTAATACCCAAAATCCATTTCTTTAACCCATAAATTATGAAATAAAATACACAAATGACTTATTTAGCAAGATTAAACACTTTCCTCGATTTGTAGAGGTTGGATCGTCCTCGATGTCGCGTTTGGGCCGGAACCTCCAAGCTTTTCTTCCTCTCTCCCTTCTTTTCTTCTTCTTTCCTTCTTCTTTTCTCTCTTCTTTCTCCCTCTAGGGATTTTTCTCTCTTTCTCTCAAATGAGAAGGGCTGAAATCATAAGCCCTTAAATCCCTTAAAATAATAAACCCAATTTTAAATGTTAATACACACTTTAAATGACTCGTTCACTCCAATTCGAGTCAAACTGACTTAAAAATAATCCGGAACCGAAATAAAACCCAATGACAGTCATTTTGACTATCTCGACCCTTCCGGGATCGATGGTACACTCAAAATCATCATCCGGAATACTTTGAATTGTTCTATATTTTTGGGCCTCAATTCCCAAATTTTAAAATTCTCCAATTTAATTAAATTTTTATTTTCCCAAAAATTTAATTTCTCAGTCTCCAAAGTCACAGGTTGTTTTAACGCCATTCGTCAAGGGACACCTACAATATTCTAAACCCTATAATAAACCGACGATAGTATCCCTAACCATATAAAATTACGAACCTCTGTCGGTGTCATGGACTAGCCCTACTCCCTCACCGCTGATACCTTACTCGAATCCACTAAAATCCCCATCTAAAAGGATATATGACCCCAAAACTACACCTCTTGCAACTAGAATCAACACTTCTCAAACTTGGCATACAACTGATGGTCTCACAAAATCTAAAGGACCATTCTCAAATGCTCTGCATGCTCGCCCTCTATTTGAGAATAAATCAATATATCATCTATTAACATAATGAGTTTGAAAAACTTATTAAAGATATCATTGAACACCCTATTCATGAGATGCATGAAAACTACTGGCGCATTGGTTAGCCCGAACAGCATAATCCTGAACTCATACGATTCGTATCTCGTAAAAAATGCGATCTTAGTGACATCATGCTCTCTGATACATAACTAATGGTACTCCGACCTCAAATCAATATTATAGAAGTAGGTTGCTCATCTCAGCTAATCGAACAAGTCATTGATACACGATAATGGATACTTATTTCGAATCACGACCTAGTTTAACTTTTGGTAGTCGATACACAATCTCAACGACCTATTCTTCTTTTTCATAAATATAATTAAGACACCCCATGCTAATGGACTCCAGTGGATAAAACCCCAGCCGAATAGATATTAAATTTGATCCCTAAACTCTTACATCTCTAAATGAGCCATACAATACGACGCCCATGCCATCAGCCTAGTCCCAAACGCCAAGGCTATAAAGAAATGAATCTCCCGATTCGGCGGTAACCCGGTATATTTTTAAATACATCAGCAAAGTCCTTAATCGTAAGGATTGAATCTAACGAGATGATAGTATCCTACAAAATCTCCTCCTCAATGTAATATAAATGCGTGCTCGACCCTCCCTTAGGACGAGGCATCGCCACAAGAAACATGTTCTGCCTTAGAATAGTAAACCCAATAGTCCTACTATAACAATACGCCATCGCTCTATACGTCGCTAACCAGCCCATCCCCAATATAACATCATACCCATACATATCCAAAATGAGAAAACCTGCTACTAAACATAATCCTTCCTATGTCGACACCCACTCCCCTACGAATGGAACGGGTGAGAGTCCCACTACCCAAAGGTGAATCTAAGGTCATAATAATATCAGATGTTGTATCCACTATACCTGTCTCCTGCACGAATCTATTGCTAACAAAAGAATATGACGCTCCTATGTCAAACAGTACTCATCCTATGTGCTCATAAAAACCAAACACACCCCAACTGCTGGTAGCGTTAGTGAAAAACGTGATCCACAAACATTATAGACACACCCAAACTATAATTTCCTTGCTGAGGTGGCACTGCTAAAATTAGTAGGGTTAATAACTGCGATAGTTGTTGCTTCTTCTGGGCATCCTCCTGCAAAAAATTCGTTTAATATACCCGAGTGAATATGAATTGCTTCACGCTATACCTCATGGTGGTGGTACGTGTAAGGTCAAATATGTAATACTCGACGTATGTGAATGAGCTATTGTTATATACCTACCATTGTGAGTTCGTTCATAAGGTGAATTTGGAGGAATCGATATACTCGAGGGTACTTTGCTACTAGAAGGTGGGAGCCTATTTCTTAGGTTAATCGCACCCTACGAAACTCACAACCCATCACAAAGTGACTTTCAATACAAGATAAATACAGGGTCAAACTTAATGCTTTTATAATGTAGTGTGAAAATGCACGAGTCTTATTAATGTCTTTAAGAAAAAAAATTACATATGCTAAGAGAGATATACATCTAAAAAGCAGAAGTACAAGGGGCATATATATATAAGTGCCACATGTTAACGAACTAATATACAAGTGGGGTACAATATGTGAATACACAAGTGTAGTGGAACATATGAACATGTATAAGTGAGATGAAGTATGTAATAGAAAAAATGGGATATACATATATATAAATGGTAATTATTCATATGATATGGAGATAAAAATATATAGGTGACATAATATGGATGATATGAGTATGGCACACAGAACATGTAAGTATATATTGGAGAAAATGTGAGAAATATATATACACACATATATAAAAGAAAAAAGGAATGTAAGAGAAGAAGAAAATCATATAAAAAGAATCTATCCTTTGAGAGTCCTTAGATAAGTTTCCTTTGTGGTCGTCCTGACCCCTTTGCTGATGCGCGCATTCGTAATAGCACCTGCGTGGAGGCAAGGGACATAAGTGGTCATCATCGATTATATGAGGTGGGTGAATGTGTAAAGATCGGAGTCATCAATATATTTTTCTAAAATAGAAAAAATAATGAGCCACCTCAAAGATATATATCCAAAAGAAAAATAGTGCATACGAAATCAAATAAGATATGCAGTCGAGAACTATATGATTAGTGTCAAATATTGCATTTTATTACCCCTTTTACTATGCATTATTGCAATCTTATTGTCACTAAACTCACATTTTAAATTCATTTACTATATAACTTCAAATATTCATTATTAATAGTTTTTACAAGATTTATTTGAGTACTTACAAGGTATATGATGCTAATGGAGAAGTCTGGAAGCAATTTGGGAAAAAAAACAGTCAGATATGTATCTTCAAGAATAAATTGGTAAATTTAGATGACCAATTTTGGACTTAGACTATTCATGGAATTTTTAGTACTTGAATCAAAAGAAGCTCTTATTTTTCAGGAGGCGTGAAAAATCATGGGAGTCAACCGTTAATCCCACAAATTCAACACGTTTTTAGGCCCTAAAAAATCCATCTTTTAGTTTATGGTAAATTAGAACATAATATTTTTACCTCGTACATATTTATTAAGATAAAAAATATATATATTTTTTGTTACTAACGTATTTTGCAGGATCATTGAAGTTGATATTGGGGGATTACCCCATATTGAATAACATATCGCTATCACTTGGTTTGAATATTGTTTTTAAGTGACATCAAGGATAATGTAAACATTATGGATTTGAAAATATATATTCTATCTCAATGATTTTTAGGATATCAATTTCTTAAAAGTGACTCTAATTCGTGTGAAATTCAACCCACAATTGATGAATTTTTAGAAATTTAATTTCTTTCACCATTTTTTTCCAAACGATTAGAACTACAAAATGAATGAGAATAAATTCTCGACGATATTGATCCAATTCTTGTTTTGTAATGATTACTTGAAATGTTTTTTATAATGGGAATTTTTTCAACATGTGACCTGCCCTTATTCAATTTGAAAAATCATGCGAAGATAAAGTTAATTTTTTTGGAATTGATTTGGTTTTTCAACCGAGAGACACCACGATTATCTCTCTCAATTGTACCTACCTCATTACATCCAAACTACCCGTCACCCAAAAAAATATTTATTCCAACATTTGTGATGTTTTATTTTTCCACCCAATGCATGCCCTCATATTCATTTTCATTTAATAAAACATAAATAAAATAATTTTTTCTATAATGATTATTGAGGAAAGTTTCTCGGCGAAACCAGTTCTAATCATTTAAATTTAAAAAAAAATAAAAATTAAAAAATATTTTCTTCTTCTTTTTAGCAGTTTTGCCTAAAGTTTTTAATTCTGTTTTAGATTTTACTCTCTAAATTACCTCATTGTTTTAAACAAAAGAAATATACATATATAGTGATGAACATGTCTAAATAGTTCTTTAGCTTATTTATCATTACTATTATGTTCTATTAAATCCTATTATTCATGTATTGACACCTTATGCACAAAACATATTATACTTGGGTACTTATTAAAAGCTAAATGACTCGATAAATTTAAAGATGCATAGGTATACTTACCACGTGAGCTTTGTGTTCTCCACCCTATTTCAATTGATATATACACTTAATCATAATACTTTTGAAAATGTTTTATGTCATTGGCAATCTCAAAATCCTTGTTTTGACTGACGATTATAGAATGGCGATACGATCTTTTACGAAACAAAATAAAAATATATGTTCTAACATCACTTTTTGTCAAAGGAAATTCATTTTCATCATTTCATTTGCGTAATCAATATCTTGAAAATTTATTCAAAAAGAAATAAAAAATGAAATAGGCACTGAAAAAAAATAAAGAAATAAATAAAAGAGAGAAAATAAGATAAATATAGAAATAAAGGGATTAAAAATCATAAAGAAAAGAAAGAAAAGAAAAGTAAAAAATAAGTTACTCTTCAAAAATTCACCATTTCTTCAAAAATATAAAATTATTCTGAGGTGTTAACCGTAATCACCCATCCATACAGTTTTCATCCTAAAAAGTTCTTAAATGATCACGTGGTCAACTTGATTTTATGAAACAATGAAAAGCTTACATTTTCACGTTCTTTAGAAAATAATATCCTATCACGAGTTTACGTTTTATCATTTTATACAAATGTCTTTCATCGCTGACATGTGCAAGGCCTTGTTTCTAATTACATTTACTCTTTATGCCTATGTGCCTCGAGTAATTTACACCAATTTAGAGTGTTTTCAATTTTTGAGTGTAATCACCAGTGAGAGTTAAAATAGTGCACTTCATTATAAACATCGAGTCATGAAAATATGGATACAATTTTACTTGTGACGCACACTACGAACTCAGTCTACATATAAAATCTCATGAATTGCTTAATATAATAGTAATAGTAAATAAATTATTGGAGAACTCTTGTAGCCATTGATATATACGCGTTAAAATCTAATATTGTGAAAAATATGTTTGATTAAAAAATGGATAGCTATTTTGAGAAAAATATGATATTTGTGAGTATAATCATTGCAAATTCTCACGAGACATGACTCGTACACTAGGGTAACCCAAGGGTTTAACGACTTGGTGCATAATCTAAATACAATAGTGCATTGCGCGAAAGTGGATCTCTAATTTTTGTAATTTTTGAATAAAATAGTGAAACTTGACAAAAACAAATCTTCTACTATGTCACTAGAGACTAGCAACACATTAGTTAGGGGGTGTTAATGTCAAATATTGCATTTTATTACCCTTTATACCGTGCATTTTTATAATTCCATACTCGTTAAACTCACATTTTATACTCATTTACTGTATAACCTCAAATATTCATGGATAATCGCTTTTGCAAGGTTTATTTGACTATTTATAGGGTTTACGATGCTACTGGTGAAGCGTGGAAACATTACAAGCAATAAATATCCAAAATGACCCTTTCTAAGGGCAAAATGGTAATTTCACAAGGGCATCACTAAACTCGGACACTTCATGAAGATTGTTGGCCTCGAAACAAGGAACGTCTAGATTCAAATGATGCGTCAATCGAATCTCAAACGAAGAAGTTATGAAGAGTCAAATTTTAAAGTCTAGAAAATTCAAAAGTTAAAGCTTTGGGTCAATAAAAAGTTAAATTTTATGATCCGACTCCATCATAAATTTGTTGATCTTGAAACAAGGAACATATCAATTCAAACAGCGCATGAATCTGAAGTCAAATGAATAAGTTACAAGCTTCGTGGTGAAAATGTAATTAACGAAATTGGGTTAAGCAGACCGTGACACGTGGATGCGCTAGATCATGAAATGTGGTGCCGTAAGATGATGACATGTGGTATAGGTGGATGATGACACATTACCCCATATGATGATGACGCATAGTGTTGTAAGATAATGTCACATGGCACCATCAGATCATGACAAATGGCATAGTAGGATTATTACACTCGCGATTTTATTGCTTTTTAAAGTTAAACAGGGTTGGGGAGTATTAAACCCATAAGCATTCCCTCCACTTGCCTTCCTTTAGCCATCAGACCAAGTAAATGTTTGATAATAATTATACAATAATTAAAATATAACCCATAATTCAACTAGTTTTTACCATCTTTTTCTATCCACTCTCCCCCCACATTCTTCTTTCTTCCCTCCATCTTTTATACTTCTCCTATGATATTACCATCAATCATCACATGTCCTCATATAATAATCTCTTTTCTCATCACCACCTTTTTATTATTTAATTAACTGAATCATTATTGTGTAATTTAATTTTTGGCCCCTAAAGTAATTTTTCCAACTTGTTTATAGGACCATTTGGATACAAATTTAGACATCATTTTCATAGAGTTAGATATAATTTTACAGTAGGAAATTATTTTTTAGTTTTAGCAGTTTTTTAAAATATTTAATAGTTTATCATTTGTCTAAGAAATTAACGAGGTTTTAATATAAAGATTGAGTGACACATTCGAATATTTAATATAAATTCTTCTCATTTATGTTCAAGTAAGTATTATTATTTTTACTGCATTCTCTCATACATTGTTTTATGTAGTTATTTAAATATGCCTTTTAGTTAATAAATTAGGTTTAAAGGAATGGACACACCTTGGGTGTACAGTTGCTTTGTTATGGTATGATGAAAGAAACTTGTTTTGACGGGTTAATTATTTTTGTTTTTACACATAAGAACCTTAATGTGGTATATTATGTATGTACCATATTTGCTACCTTGCGTGTGTAATTTTGAAAATATTTTTTACACCAAACTCACATTTATACGTTTATAAACATTTTGGAAGTGACACTTTGAGTCTAAATGAGTATTAATCAGTTTGAAATATGTCTAACCATGTAACCATTCATGCTATGTATTCTGAGGTGGGGGATTTTATAATAAACCTATAGTTTTCTTAGTTTTCATTTAATTTAGTTTAATACCTGCCTAGATTAATTGTCATATAAAATATTTCAGAATCCAAAAATCATCTTTTAAATTTTCTTGAGAAGTAATAAATCAATTAAATTTCAAACGACATTCTTTGTGGATTCGACACCCGAAATCTCCACTATACATATAAAATATGCGTTGTTAAAGTTTAGGTATTATGTATTAAAGTGCATAACCGACGACAATGATAAGTGTATTTACAAGATGCTCAGTTTTTCCATTATCATATAGTTATACATATTTTAAGGAATATCAAACCTGCAATAAATGCAATATTATGAATTGGCCCCAATAATATAAATAAAGTAACGTAAATAACACTATATGTATGTAGTTCGGAAGATCAACTTGTCTACGTCCACGAGAAAGAGATAGTTATTTATAACTAGGAAGAATGAAGGACAATTAGAGTGCTAGGGTTATTAGCTGAGAGTCCAAGTATTCGTGTGAAAAGTTAAGATAAATACCCCAAATTAGGGTGCGATCGCCCTTGTTTATAAGTACAAAGTTCTTACGAATCTTGGCCTCTCCACTTTTATCTTATCATTGGATCAGTTTAATTATATTAAGATTAATCATCTTTAATACACTTTAATTTTCCTGGATTCTGAGTTATCTCTTCCTTGATATTCAACCAACTACTCCCTTGATACACGGATGTCACGTATTATCCCACGTGGCATAATCTAACATAAATCCCTTAAATTTCCCCTAGTATTAGGGTAATCATCCTCATAGACCAGGTCGACCCAGTCTTGTTGTTATTTAGACACGCGTTTGGAATGGATTTCTTAAACTGTTTCCATTAACTTCATATATACACTCTTTTAAAAGTGGGTTATAATCATTACATCCCTGACGTGCATGATTTCCTAGCCTAGGGTCTCGCGAATAGTCAATGGGTTATCCCAGGTAATCATTGCACAAGAGAGTGTAGCCTAGGGAGCAATTGGTGCAGGATCCTTGCCTAACACCACGCCATCATTTGATTTAATTTTGGCGACAGAAGGTACAATGTATTGGGACACTTATACCTTTTCCATTTCATAATCATTTTAAGGTATGCTTAATGTATATCTCTCTTTCTCTCTTTAGAACTCGCGATAATCGAAAAAATTATTCGTCTTTGTTTTCTTTGTCTTCTCTTTATTTACACTTTCTCGCCATGTTCAGGCAGTTGAGAACCTATGAAGTTCCTTCAGACTATGGTTTTGAAGAATTTTGCACACAATAATTAATACCTGACAATGCTAATATTAGGACATTACTGGAGGAGGAGAAGGATGATACCTTATAACTTGACAGCAAAATCCTTTTATGATAGTTGCCATATTGGAAGGGCGGGTTCCCATCACCCATTGCTGGTCGAAGTATTTCGTTAATACAAAATAATTTCAATCCAGGCAAATGGTAGCTTTTACCGAATTGTAATGGGTACAGTTGCCATAAATTAAATTTATGGGACCAATCTTGATTTAAACAAAATCAGGTACTTTTATGATTGAAGCGGTTTTGTGGGTCTGATTTGTACCATTTTCAAGCTAGGGATAAGTCATGAAGTTTGGTTACATGACTTTCGATAACATGAAATAAAACTAAAGAGAATGTGTTACTGCTTTAGGGCTTTTATATAGTGAAAACTACAAAGGTCTCCACGTGCCTGCAACTGATAGATCCCCTAGTAGCTCGCCCACCATATTTATATTAAAATTTATTTTTCATTCTGCAAGTGATCGAATTTACTTATGTGCAGGTTATCATCGTAACAGGAAACCTCAATATTTTGAAGTTAATTTTTTAAATCTTAGAGAAGGAGAAATCTTATCGATATGAGACCACATTGGAGAGTTGCCCGTGTATTGCTCGAACATAGGTGAGGGCTAAGAAAATCAATGGTCAGTATTGGTCTTATTCAAGATACTTGATTAGGCATAAATTCTTCACATTTATCCCCTTAATTTCGGTATTTTTATGATCCCGTGCGGTGTAAATAACTTGGATTTGTCTCATATTTATGATACTAACCCTTTTTGGCAATTATTTCGTATTTTGTGTATCTCTTATGTGTTTTACAGGTATTTCATACAAGTTAGTGCCAAAGAGAACTCAAAACAGTGAAAGAAAACCAAGAAACGGAGAGTTAAAGGGCATTTTCATAATTTTACAGCCTTAGTCCGGAGGTGGGCCAACTGGAAAGTTGAAGAGCTTTCGATTACAAGAACACTAGAAAAAACGGCACCTCAATCGGAGTCCCGGTGTGAAAGTTATGAGCAGTCAAAGATAGAAGAAAAAGTCAAAGAAAATCGGACCGATCCGAAATTCAAATTTCCAGTGAACCCCAGACCGAAGAGGGATCGAAGTTGATGAAAATTAAAAGAACCGATCCGGTCATTAGTCATGCTCCGGACCCGTTACAAAAGTAGTCACGCTCCAGATCCGTTACAAAATTAGTCACGCTTTCTAAGTGTGACAAATTACCTGATACGGGATTTTTATTTTGTGCGTATCTTTAAGCCAAAAGAGTTTTGTGTTTTGGGACTCTTCTAAACGACCTCTACCCTATATATTTAGTCATTAGGACTATTTTTATGAATATTTCATTGATGTAAAAGCTCCATAACAAGTAGGAACATCTAGGAGAAGGATTTACATATTTTGCACCTTTAATTCAAGAGCTTTTCAGGTTTTTCTTCAACCTTTGATTTCTTCTTGCATGTTCTTGTTCTTTAATCTTGGTAACTTTTATTTCCAGCACTTTTATTATTATTTCTCATATTTCATCTCTCTTTCCAAGCAATTATGAGTTCATGCAACGTAGATAACGTAGTTTTCATTAATTTCACCATGTTGGGCTAAGTTTTTAAAGGTTGGGATACATGAACTCAACCTGATGTGGTAGTTGCATGTGTATAAAATTAATCCTCTAAATTTAATGGTTTATTATGACCGTATTGCGTAGAAACGTGACAATTGTAGATCTTTGGATCTTGTTTACTTCAGGGTAACCGGGATGCTTCAGAATGCAATTCGAGTGTAGCTATCGCAATACCGATTTACTCATCCTCTGATTAAGTATGGTGCGGGCTTGAACCTCATATACGTAATTCTTGGGAGTACTAAATTCTGGGTCTAATTAATCACTTAAATTTACGATTAGTTTTATACCATCAATACACTAGAGTTGAGGGATTGTATTCCCGACCAGTTTTTCTCATAATATAATTCAAGTTTTAGTTTAATCATCTTTAGTATTTTAAGTAATTTAGAGTTTGCATTTAGTTAATTAGTTATTTCCCATCTCAATCATCTTTTTGTTTCTTTTTAGAGTCAAGTTAGGGTTAACAGTCTTACCTTTGTCGTCACGTTCACTCGTCCTAGTTCCCTGAGGATTCAATACCCAGACTAGCCACTATACTCCGTAAGAGTGTAGTTATAGTTTAGGTTTTTGTATTGTGGTTGGAAGCCGATAACAACGACTAGCGTATTACACGGACGCTCGGTTTCCACCTCGATCAAAATGGGGCCGTTGCCGGGGAAGTAGGTAAACTTAGGATTAAATCGAGTCAGTCTAAAACTTTGATCAAAAATTTCCAAAAATCCAAAAACATATAAAAATTTGAAAAAAGCACAAAAATATTCATCATCGTCTCTCATAAGCCCGTTAATGTAAAACTCTGAACTCACTCCAACTCCCCATAATACTCCAATCCACATTCACGAAAATCCAATAGTTGAGTACGACCCTGATAGCCCTCACACTCCTAACGCTCCACAATTATGGGTTCCACATCCCACACCGTCACACTCAATCTCAAATAACACTCTATTTTCCCTCTTAGGACACACTTCAGAGCACGCTCCGAGTATACCAAGTGAGAATACCGAATCTTTGAGAGAGAGAGAGACATGTTACAACACGGTAGTGCCGCCACCGATGAGGGAGAGTCCCCGTATTGCCCTTTGAGAGACGTATTATATCCCGAGCACACTATCACTCCAGGATGCATTTTACTCCGGTACAATGCTGGGCAATTTCGCTTTAGGAATGGGATGATCCAGATACTTCCCACTTACCATGGAATGGATTCAGAAAAGCCATATGCCCACATCATGGAATTTGAGGAGGCGTGCGAGACTCTTAGCGATCAAACTTGCACAAAAGATGTGCTCCGCCTTAAACTCTTACCATTCTCGCTAAAGGATAAGGCTAAGACCTGACTATGGTCTTTACCACCAAATTCGATTTCATCATGGAACGATCTACAATCCAAATTTCTCAAGAAGTTCTTTCCTCCACATTGAACGAATTCCATCAAGGCTCAAATTCAAACTTTTCGGCAATTAGAAAATGAGTCATTCGATCGATGCTACGAGCGTTTCAATGAGTTAATTGCTTCGTGTCCCCATCATGGTTTTGATAAAATGCAAATCATTTCCTTTATCCATAATGGGCTGAACATTAATTATAAGCAATTCATAGAAACCATGGGTAGTGGTCCGTTTGTCGACTTAGACGCTCACGATGCTGAGCTTCACCTGAGGTATGTCGCCGAGACTACCCAATCCTGGGATACATCTGACCTTAATGCTCAAAATCGAAATCGTCAAGTGACCACCACTCCATCGGCGTCCGGTGTATTTCATGTAGAAAAGAATTCTATGACGGACAGTCGACTTGATATGCTTGAGAAAGGACTGCGAGACCTACGTGAGGTATATGGAAGAGGACCAACTGGATCCATCCCAAAACCTATCGAGAAGGTGTGTGCGATTTATAAGGCGAGTCATTCAACTGAGGAATTCCCGACTATACCCGCCTACAAAGTGATGCTTAAAGAACAAGTAAGTGGTATAGGAGGATTCAAGGGTAATTTCGGTGCACCACACGAGAATTCTTACAATCCTTCATGGAAAAACCACCCTGGTTTAACTATGGGCAATAACATGTTACGATGAATCCTAATACACATGTTGCCCCTCCTCCACCACCGCACTTTCAACAAGCTCCACACATGCAAGGACATGTGCAGGCACCACCGCCTCAAGGAGCATATATCACTCCAGCGCGGAGAAATCTCGAGGATACGATCAACCACTTTATCAACACCCAGACTGTAACTAATGCTAGGCATGAGCGCATGATCAATGACATGAATGCGAACATTTCACAGTTGCAATCATCGTTGAGTATCCAAGAGAAAGGCAAGTTTCCTGCCTAGGGCCAAAGACCGCCCCAAGGTCAAACTTATGTTAGCTCCACCTCGACAGAACATCAGGAGCAATGTCAAGCTATGACCACTCTTCGTAGTAGGAGAGTCGTTGATTTATCACCTCTCCCACACGACGCAACCAAAGACAAGGAGATTTAGCTCGGCACGAAAGAGGTCGAAGATGTCCCCTTGAAGGAGAGTGATAAAGAGAACACTAGTGACCCCGAGGTAATAGTGAAACCACCCACCGCGATACCTTTTCCTCAAAGGTTGATTCCTTTCCACAAAGGAAACCCCCGTGATGAAGTGCTAGACGTACTAAATCAAGTGAAGCTAAATTTATCTTTCCTCGATGCTATTAAGCAAATTCCAGCTTATGCAAAAGTCATAAAAGACTTGTTGACGGTAAAAAGGAGGAAGAAGGTAAAGAAAAATGTCATTCTAGCATAGAACGTGAGCTCCATCCTACTCAATGATCTCCCTCACAAGTTCAAATATCCCGGTGCACCCACCATTTCCTGCATCATTGGAGAAAATAAAATTGAGAAAGCCTCACTTGATTTGGGAGCAAGTGTCAATATCCTCCCTTACGCCATCTATAGGCAACTTGATTTGGGCGACCTCAAGCCCACAAAGGTCACTCTCCAGTTAGTGGATCGAACCGTAAAGATCCCAAGAGGCATAGTTGAGGACGTTATCGTCCAAGTTGACACTTTCTACTTCCCGGTAGACTTTGTCATTTGGGATACGGAGCCCTCCTTCACCTCGAGCAACCATGTTCCCATCATTCTTGGGCGCCCATTCTTATCTACGGCTAACGCTATTATCAACACTCGGAATGGGCAGATGCAACTCACTTTTGGGAACATGACTTTAGAGACTAACATCTTCCATATTGCCCAACAAACGGGGAAGAAGATGATCTTCACGCGGTGAGCCTAATAGATGAGATCGTAGAGGAGTATTTCGAGAAAAATTATTGTGGAGATGCCCTAGGGCCCTGTTTAGTATCAAGCCACGAGAGTGAGGGGATGTACACCGAATTCGAGAGGGAGGTTGAGGAGTTGAGAGAGTTACTTGATAAGAGATCTTCAGACGAGGACGCGAGAGATGTAAGTTAGGTTTCTAGATTCGAGGAGTTACCACCGAGGGATACACGCATGGTTCCCTCCAACGAAAAATTTCCAACTCTCGAATTGAAGAAACTTCCCTCCCATATTTGTAACACCCCGTAAATTTGAGGATTTATTATTTAACTATTTTTGGGAGTTATAAAAATATTTAAATTGGAGAAACTTAAATTTATGATTTGGAGAATTTATTTGAGTGGAAGAATTATTTTTAATTGGTGACTTTAAGTTTAATTGTCCGAATTAATGTGTGTCGCATTTTGAGGTTGAAATTTGGAAATGTCAAAAAGTATTTCGGATGACAATTATGAGTGGGCGATTGAGTCCGGATGGGTCGAGATAGTCAGAAAAGAGTGCCCGGGGTTAGTAATTGGGTCTCGGAGTATTTTTGGGCATAGCCGGGCCCACACGGGGTGATTCGGCCATTTTAATTGGGCCCATATGATCAAAAACGGGAATGAGTGTTTTTTAACCTAATTAAGGGACTAGGAATGGCAGATAAAAAAATTCTAAACCTAGGGTTTGAGAGGGGATTAGAGGAAGCTAATCAAGAAGCCAATTGGGGGTCTTTTGGAGCCAAATTAAGGGACTAATTTGGGGTGTTCTTCATCAACCATTCTCTACAACAACGGATCAGACTCTACGAACGATTTCAGGCAAGTGTTTAACTTGCTGTAATTATAAATTTATGTAATCCAATTCATATTTTAGTGATGTGCAAACTAAAATTCGTTTTTGGGTATAAATGGGTGAAAGTTAATGGAATATTTGGCTGAGATTCAAAGTAAGAAATAGGTGTATTATATATCTCTGATTATAGATATCTTATTTGAATGAGAAACTGGAATATAAAATGGTGGAATTTGAATCTGGAATTTGAAATTGTAGAATAAAGTTAATGGAGATTTATGGAAAAACCCATTTCGGAAATTGTGAGATAAATTGAGAAATTCATATACTAGAAGGTGTTCATGATGTATAGGATCAAAGTTCAATATGTTTATGTGGTGGGATGACTTGATTAGAGGTTAAAATTAAGGTTTACAAACCTTGAATTTTCGTTAATGGTAGAATTCAGTGGGGGAAGAAGAGCTGCCACGAAAGGATCGATCGATCGATCGGGGGCCATCGATCGATCGACGATGGGAAAACCTTAGCAGGTCGGGCAGTTTGATACCTTGCCTTGTTTTTCTTTTTGGATTTTGGGTATGATTTTAATTGCTGAAAAATTATAAAGAATTTAATAGCTAGGGGCTCAAAAGATAGCTATTAGGAATTGACAATTGAAGTTAAGAGTTGGGACTTAAAGTGAGAATTTTGGGTGAAACATATTTAATTTAATTATGGACCAAGTGGACGAGTCCGGGTATGTTGGTAATTATAGGTAAATATAATTGGGAAATTTGATGGAGATGAATGTGTGACACATTGTGGGCGAATATGAGGGAATAAAATTCTGAGATGTAAAATGGACCAAGTGAGCGAGTCCGGGTATGTTGGTTAAGTGACACCAAAGTATTTAAATTAATTATTGAGAGAGTAAATTGATTTAGAGTCAGAACATAGACTCGGGAAATAGTAAGTTACGGGCCAAGTGAGCGAGTCCGGGTATAATGGTTGGGCGATACCAAGTATTAAATTAATTAATGGGAAATTAATTAAATTAGAGTCGGACTGTAGACTCGGGAAAGTACTAAATTAATTAACGTGAGATTAATTAAATTAGAGTCGAACTGTAGACTCGGGGACGTATTAAATTAATTAATGTGTAAATTAATTAACTGAGAGTCGGACCATAGACTCGGATTAGTGTTAATTAATTAATGTGTAAATTAATTAAATTAGAGTCGGACCATCGACTCGGATTAGTATTGATTAATTAATGTGCAAATTAATTAAATTAGAGTCGAATCATAGACTCGGGTAAATATTATATAAATTAATGTGCAAAGTATTTACATAAGAGTCAAACCATAGACTCGGGGAAATATTATATTAATTGACGTGTGAATTAATAAGTGAGAAAAGTTATTAAGTTGAGTCAGGCCACAAACTCAGGAAATTACAGGCTAGTGTTACGGGATTTTGAGTACACTGTAAAGCCGGGGTTTATATTATATATATACGGTGTAGTGATAGTATATATATACGTGTATGTATTATGTGTGCTATTTAATATCAGTGAGGAGTAGGGTGAGTATATCCCCAGGTCATAGCGTCCCGTATATGGGTGAGGAGATTTTCTCACTTTCAGGAAAGGAATATGACCGCCTCCATTGCGTTTATGTTTTAGGCCAGGTTGGTGAGCGATTCCAACTTGGGTAACTAGGTTATGTGAGCACACCTAGTGAGATAGCACTTTAGAGGTAATCATCCGGCGAGGGCATACTCGGAGGGATGAATATACGTATGTTATATGTGTGGATGTTTTAGTAAAGGTACGTATATAATGGTATTCAATATTATATGCGGGTAATAATACAGTGTGTGATGTATTTACTTATTATAACTTATGACACAGTTATATGCCATTATTTAAGAAGGAATTAATTAAGTTAATTGGTGAGACAACTTATAATTCATGAAAAATTATACTCGGGTTAGAGTAGTATGGCAAGGGAAGGTTATACCAGGACTAGTTGGACGGGGTAGTACAACTAGGTGAGGTTAAGGTAACCGTTAGGTGTGCACAATAGTGGAGGGGTGAGAATGTCCACAAGGGAGTGCGACACTAACTTTAATATGAAGCGCATTCATATATTTTAATTACTGCAGTTAATTCACTTGCTAAATATATTCAAAATGTTTTGGTTTCTAACCTTTGCTATAAAACTATTTTCAAAACCTTTTTGGTGTCCAGCCACAGGGATGCCAGGATTGATATTCTATTCCAGGGACATGGAGCGGCGCTATTTGTGGATGCTAGCAGGAGTTTGGATTAGACGCATCGTTCATTTATTCCAAGAGTAGGAATCATGTATCAGTTTCAGTTTTATTTAGGGCTTGTAGCCCAGACTTCTCAGTACAGTTTTCAGATTTATTTTATTCAGTTGTTGGATGTTTGTATTGGACTATTTACTTTTGGTTGCCAATGGTTTATTCGGCATGTCATTTTATTTTTGTTATGTTGACTTAAATTCAGTTGTGTGAATGGTTTATATTTAATTCCTCATGTACTGGTTTGTAAATTAAAAAAAAAGTTAAAATTTGGCACCAGCTTTTGGAATACTAGGTGGTTAGTAAGTTTTAAAAAGTTTTCGACAGTGATGCTAAGGATGAACCAACTGGGATTCCTATTTTAATTTGGTATAGGACTGATCACCCGGTATTTTATTAGGCGGGGTGTCACAATATTAAATATGCATACCTAGGAAAGGATGATACATTTCCTGTTATTGTCTCCTCTAGCCTAGACGAAGAGCAGGAGGGCAAACTGTAAAAAATTCTGAGAAAGCACCAAGGTGCTTTTGGTTGGTGCATTGCTGATTTGAAAGGGATAAGTCCTTTGATTGCACCCACAAGATCCATCTCGAAGAGGACGTCAAGCCCTCGAAAGAAATGCAAAGAAGGCTAAACCCTAATATGAAAGAAGTGGTGAAGACCGAAATCATTAAGCTATTGGATGCCGGGATTATCTACCCAATCTCGAATAGTAAGTGGGTGAGCCCTATTCAAGTTGTCCCGAAAAAGTCGGGCATGACAGTGATTGAGAATGCTAAGGGAAAGCTAGTTCCCCAACGTACCACCACCGGGTGGCGCGTTTGCATTGATTATCGAAAACTCAATGCGGGAACGAGGAAAGTTCATTTCCCCTTACCATTTATTGATCAGATGCTTGAGAGAGTAGCGGGCCACCCCTACTATTGCTTCCTTGATGGTTATTCCGGATATAACCAAATTGAGGTAGATGTACTTGACTAATAGAAAACAACCTTCACTTGCCCTTTTGGTACGTTTGCCTACAAACGTATGCCATTCGACTTGTTTAATGCACCCGCGACCTTTCAAAGGTGTATGTTGAGACTATTTAGTGACATGGTTGAGAGAGGACTTGAAGTGTTCATGGACGATTTCAGCGTTTTTGGCACCTCTTTCGATCTTTGTCTTGAAAAACTGGAAAAGGTCACTACAGGAAAAATGAATATTAGGGACGGGAGTATTAGGGACGTTCGTGTCATTTTGTCCCTTATGCTATATCAAAAGGGACGGTTTTAATTACCGTCCTTTTTTATAGTAGCAAAAGGGACGGTTTTAAAACCGTCCCTTTTGATATGTATCAAATAGGACGGTAATTAAAACCGTCCCTTAAAGTATATGGGATTTTTTTGCACTAATTTTTTGCGGGCTATTATAAGGGACGGATTTTTAAACCGTCTCTTTTACTATACCAAATGGGACGGATAATCCGTCCCATTTTGTATAGTAAAAGAGACGGTTTAAAAATCCGTCCCTTTTGGTATATCCCAAACCTTTAGTTTTTTGCCAAACAAAAATAAGGGACGGATTTTAAAACCGTCCCTTTTGATATAGCAAAAGGGACGGTTTTTAAAATCTGACCCTTTTGCTATACTAAAAGGGACGGATGTTTTCGACCCTTTTGTGTATTTTTCCCTCAAAAATTTTCATTCCTCCAATTTCCCTAACATTTCACTCCCTCTCTCTCTCTCTTGCTCTCAGCTCTCAAATCGTCTCCATCCCGATCTCTCTTTCCCCTCTCTCCGCTGCCCCACCTTCCTCTCCCCTGCGCCGCCCCACCCCTGTGCCGCCCCACCCCGCCCCACCCCTGCGCCGCGCACCCCTGCCTCACCCCTGCGCTGCCCAACCCCGTCCCACCCCTGTGCCCACCCCGTTGTACCCCTGCTCCGCCCCACCCCGCCGCATCCCCCATCCTCCTCTCCATGAGCTCCCCAACAGGTACTCTCTCTCTCTCTCTCTCTCTCACTCTCTCTCTCTATATATATATATATATATGAATGTATTTACTAAATAGTTTAGATTATTGCAGTAATTCCATTTGCCTCAAAGGTAGGGTTATATTTTACAGGCGTATGAGAAATTCCATTTGCCTCAAATGGAATTTATTTTCTACAGGAGTATGAGAAAGGTTTGATGATTGCAGTAATTCCATTTGCCTCAAAGGTAGGGTTATTTTGTGTTGAAAATGTTTAGGGCTATGGATTTTTCATTTAAAGTTGTTCATTTTTCATATTTTGTGTTTTGGTTTTGCAGGTACTGATTTGGTGATTATATTTGAATTTATATGGTTTAGCAAATCAGGTATATTCATCTATTTCTCCCCATTTTTTGAATGCATGATGCTATATAAGAGGTTTTCAGGTTAAAATGAAGTATCATGATACAAAAATTAGTTTAACTTCAAAATTTGTGTGTTTTCTTTGTAGATGAGAATAGTAATCCCAGCTCTGGATTGAGTTCTATAAATCTGGTAGTGATGTGGAAACAATTTATTGGCATCTACTGAATGATTTAGATGTTTAAGATACTACAATTTTTTTAATGTTGTTTCAAGTTCACAATTTCTAGCGCTATATCAAGAAGTTAGGTGTGTGTGTGCCCCCTTTTGAAAAAGCTATGGTTTTCTTCCTTTGGTTTTGAATTTGTTTTTTTTTGTTCTACCATTTTTTTAATTGAACAAAACTGTTTGCATAAAATTCATTATTTTTTTTACTGTCATAGGATACATTGATGTTGGGGGCGAACTACTATCAAACATAATCTGAAATTGCATCGCTGCTGGCATAAGGAAGGTTCTGATTGGCGTTGGGTGTAATAAAATATTCAGGTAATGGACAAACCTATGATGAACTTTATTATAAGGTTAAATATGCATTGATTCAATTTTTTAATTATTTTGGGTTTGGATCCTATTTATTTCTAAACCCCATAATTTTAATTCTTTTGGGTTTAGATCCTATTTATGCCCAATATGTTTGAGATGTGCTAATTTGCAAGTAGAACCAAATTGGAGTAAAGGTACGAAATAATTGTCACTTCTTGGGGGTATTGTTGGCGCATTTGTTTCTTGTCACTTCCCGGGGGGGGGGGGGGGGGGAGTACATAACTTTTGAACAAAGAATAGTTAGGGTGAACATTAGAAGAAGAAGAAGGCATTATCCAATGGATTACCACTTTCTAGGTTTAAGGCGTGTCAATTTCTCTGCAATGGTCCACATTAAACTAATTGGTAACCATTTGTTTATTACCTTAAAGTTATTCTTGATTAGTCCGCGCTGAATAGGAGAGATGTGAAAATGGGAATAAAAATTAGTCATGGTTCGAAAGTTATTCTTGGGTTTGTAATTTGTGACTGCCCATCTTATTCACTTGCCGCCCGGGATCAATGTAACTCGTAGAAACTGACCGCGTAGTCATGGGGATCCCGATTTGAGTTTACAACGTAAATTTGCAAAAAGTTAGACTTAAGCAAAAAAAATGCCATCGAAGGGTGAAAACATAAAACAAACACAAAACAGTCCCCTAAGAGTCAGGAACACCTCGCACGGGACCAATGTGACTCGTAGGAACTGACCGCGTAGTCACGGGGCTCCCGGTTGGAGTGACGTAAATTTGCAAAAATTTAGACTTAAGCATAAAAACGTGCCATTGAAGGGTGAAAACGTAAAAGAGCCATAAAACGGTCCCGTAAGAGTCACGAACACCTCGCACGGGACCAATGTGACTCGTAGGAACCGACCGCGTAGTCACGGGGATCCCGGTTGGAGTGTACGACGTAAATTTGTAAAAAATTACACTTAAGCATAAAAACATACCATCGAAGGGTGAAAACATAAAACAGTCATAAAACGATCCCGTAAGTGTCACGAACACCTCGCACGGGACCAATGTGACTCGTAGGAACCGACCGCGTAGTCACGGGGATCCCGGTTTGAGTGTACGACGTAAATTTGCAAAAAATTAGACTTAAGCATAAAACATGCCATCGAATGGTGAAAACGTAAAACGAGCATAAAACGGTCCCGAAAGTGTCACGAACACCTCGCACGGGATCAATGTGACTCGTAGGAACCGACCGCGTAGTCACGGGTCTCCCGGTTGGAGTGTACGACGTAAATTTGTAAAAATTTAGACTTAAGCATTAAAACATGTCATCGAAGGGTGAAAACATAAGACGGTCCCATAAGAGTCACGAACACCTCGTACGGGACCAATGTGACTCGTAGGAACCGACCGCGTAGTCACGGGGCTCCCGGTTGGAGGGTACGACGTAAATTTGCAAAAATTTTGACTTAAGCACAAAAACATGCCATCGATGGGTGAAAACTTAAAACATCCATAAAACGGTCCCGTAAGAGTCACGAACACCTCGCACGGGACCAATGTGACTCGTAGGAACCGACCGCGTAGTCACGGGGCTCCCGGTTGGAGTGTACGACGTAAATTTGTAAAAATTTAGACTTAAGCATAAAAACATGGCATCGATGGGTGAAAACGTAAAACAGCCATAAAACGGTCCCGTAAGAGACACGAACACCTCGCACGGGACCAATGTGACTCGTAGGAACCGACCGCGTAGTCACGGGGCTCCCGATTGGAGTGTACGACGTAAATTTGCAAAAAATTAGACTTAAGCATAAAAACATGCCATCTGTGACACCGCGACTAATTAAATACCGGGTAGCTACTCCTTTATTAAATTAAATCAAAACGCCAAGTTGGCTCAGTTAATAGCATCACTGTCGAAAACATTTTATTATTACTAACCACCTAGTATTTAAAAAGTAAGTTGCCAAATTTTAATTAAAGCGTGATTAACATGCAACAAGTGTAATGAAGAATAATAACACCATTCACCATAATGAAGTAAATTGAATAACCGTCACATGATATAAATAAATCTGGAGGAAAAAAAACTCCTCACAACATAATCCCACAACTGAAGTAAGTAACGAAATACTGAATACTGAATTCATACATGCCAAAGTCTGAAAAACTGAAATGGAAATGTATCTAATAGAATTTGGGCAACATGCCCTACAACTGAGGAATACTGAGTATGGAATCCAAATGATATAAGCGTCTAAAAGCAAATCCCTGTAGCTTCCACAAGCAGCTACAGCTTGTCATCTGAGTAAGAATCCTATGCATGGTGTCCTTGTGGCTGGGCACCTAAAATGGTTTTACAAAAAAAATAGATTTGAAAGCAAACGGGTCAGAGCCCGAATGTGGAGATATTTTAAAAACCTGCAAGTGCTTTAAAAACATTTAAAACAGTATATGCAAAATACATGTTAGGACGTGCTCTCACATGAGATACTCGCCTCTCGTCTAACTGTGCACTCCTAACGTTCCTGTACCCGTTCATGTGTTATCTCATAACTATCTAAAGAGTTTCTAACACTTCTACTCGGTTCACGTTTAAGTTCCAACCTTAACAATTAAATAGAGAGTTCTACTATAATTCCCGGATTCCCAATTATTAATAAAACCATTAATTGATAAAAGTTCCCTTTTTATCTTTTCAAAACATTACCATTACTATACTCACAATTTAACATAGGAAATTCCTTCTCATTTAACCGTATATTTTCACATCATAAATATACAATACAAGCACCCAAAGGCTAAGCTGCGGTGCACACATACTCTGCTATCCATCCCGGTACATCACGTACATAAGGATCACGCATTCCGAATCTCTCAGGAATCGTTCAGATAACAACATCACAAATAGTGGAGGCGAACACAGTCACCATCACATGGGTCACGCACATACCTACGCTCCCATGATCAGCAAAACTTATTAATATCCCAATAAGTCCTTCAATGACCTATGTTCATCGAGGTAACCAATCTAAATCCGGGCAACACAAGGATAAGAAGGCCCTAAGCGAACGTAAACCTCCCGTGATAGCAAGTATGGTAGGTATGTCATACACATAAAATTATATACTAAGCATTCACACATCTTAGATATCTCAATAATAATAAAGGTATACTCTACATCATTATACCATTATTACAAAATTCATATATTTCAAGTATCCCGATAATATAAAAATTAAATTGTCGACACGTCTCACGTCGTAGTTTCATAAACTTAAAAACCTATCTCAAATAGACTATTAAGTTCCTATTATTCCCACGTATAACATCTTTACACCTAAGGTCTTTACTTCTGCCCCAAACCTTATTTCATCAAATTATTCAAATTTACACTAGTAACCCAAATATTAACTCACTTATCTAATTTCATTAATTTAGAATAATTCCTCAAATTGAATTCCAATAAAGGTCCAACCTCATAATCATGCCTACTGGTCTTTCTTAAGGTTAAGGGTATTCATAAGTTCTCCAATAAATCATTCAAGGATTAACACCATTAAAATTTTAATTATGGAAAAACTTTCTTCATTCTGGGAAGGTCGATCGATCGACCTTTACCTTCGATCGATCGATGGTTGTCGATCGATCGACTTAAGAACATCGATCGATCGAACGCACCAGGTCTGTTACGGACTGCTTCGTTTTGCAGTTACAAATTCGTCCCAAAACACCATTTTTAAGCATGAAACTCTAAGACAAGGTTACCATAACATCATACTATCATCCTACAACAGTATTAACGTTCCAAATTCCATAATTCATCATTCCAATGCTTAGTTTAGATCAAAACTACATAAAAAATTTCTAGAATTCTTCTCCATTCAAGAACATCAATAAACTTCTTCTAAACTCCATTTTTAAATCATCAAAGGTTCTGTTTAGAACATATAATCCGTCCAGAATATTACTACATGCAATTCCTAACATATTTCATGGCTTTTAACTTCCAATTTATGGGTCTAAATTATCTTCCAAAAACAATTTCGAAAATTTCCTAAACATGGAAAACATAGCTTGAATCAAATGAATTTAAACCACTTGCCTTAATTTATCTCTGAATTTGGTGTTGAATCTTGAAAGCTAAGTTGTTCTCCCTCTCTCTTTCTGCAGAATTCTCTTCCCTCTCTCTCTCTCTCTCAAGTTCTTCCCAAGGTTGAAGACAATGGAGGTGTGGTTGGTTTGTTTGGTAAGTTGGGATAATATTTCAACTTCTCCCGTAGCCCATATAGTCTCTTAGTGTAGTTAGTGGGTTAAGTGGGTTAAAGAAGAAGTCAGATTGTATTTCCAATTTTCGTCACTTTTTAATTCCCAAAAATACAAATTACCAAAATACCCTTTATGATGCCGGTATGGCCTAAAAATACCCCGGGACCCAAACTAAACTCCCGGCTAGTGTTTTCTGACTATCTCGACCCTTCCGGACGCGTTGGCGCACTCAAAACGACCATACGGTTAATGGAACTAAAATTCACTTTTTAAATTAATAAAAAAAATACAATGACGCGGCGGTCACACGCGTCTCAACAAAATTCTCAAATTGCCGTATTTCAATCTCGTGACAATTTCAATATTACCAATATTCATATAATGCCAAGTATACACATTATAATAAAATACTAACTCATATCTCGTTAATATTTTTATCCGGATTAATTTCCAATTAATAAACATTTAATTCAATTAATCCCCAAAAATAATTATCATAAAAAATACGGGGTATTACACCATCGAAGGGAGAAAACCTAAAACAGCCATAAAACGGTCCCGTAATAGTCACGAACACCTCGCACGGGACCAATGTGACTCGTAGGAATCGACCGTGTAGTCACGGAGCTCCTGGTTGGAGTGTACGACGTAAATTTGTAAAAAATTAGACTTAAGCATAAAAACATGGCATCGAAAGTTGAATACGTAAAACATCCATAAAATTTGACTTAAGCATATTATTTGATTACTGATATATTTTTTATTTTGTTTCTTGTGTTTTTTTACAGGATAACATTTTTGGGTTATATTTTATTCGCGTGGAACACATGAACAAAGCAATGGTTTGCGACTGGTAGATTGCTTATTTATTATTGTTGTTGATACGCGAGATTGTTGTTTTATTTTTTTTTACTGGCCGTGCGGGCTTTTGTGTTGATTAAACAGGTTGGTTTTCATGTATAAACAAATGAGACTCTGCCGAATTTTTTTAAAAATTGTATTGAATTGTTGATTTAGGAGATTTTTCAATTTTTTTAAAGTCGTTCGGCTTTTGTGTTCATTAAACAGGTTGGTTTTCATGTATAAACAAAGGAGACTCTGTCGAATTTTTTTTTAAATTGTATAGAATCGTTGATATGCGAGATTCTTATAGCTGTGCGAGCTTTTTTATTGATTAAACTGGTTGGTTTTCATGTATAAACAAAGGAGATTCTGTCAAATTTTTTTAAAATTTGTAAAAAGTTGTTGGTACGATTAACTAATATATTTGGATATTTTATTTTACTATAATATTATTTTGATAAAATGATTATTTATTGATTGCAGGTTGTGCACAAGAAGTTGAAGAGACGTGATTTTGAGTGTGTCTACTATATGCGGCACTAAGAGAAATTTTTGAAGCGTGACAACCATATTTATCATCTTAATTTAGGGATGATATTTTTTTTGACAATTGTATATCTTATTAATTAGTATGATTTTGTACTCATTTAAATATTTCGACTTGAATGTAGTTTAATGGAAGATCTTATTATTGGATTCGTGCTTCAATGAATGTGGCTGATATATTGTGTTTTTGATCGGATGATTTGATTTGTAATGCATATTAGGCGTCAATTATTATTGCAACATAAAACATATAATAATATAACTATTTACGATACTTTTTTATTTATTAATTGGGACGGTTATAAACCGTCCCTAATACTTATTTGTATTAATTGAGAATACATTTTGGGACGGTTTTTACCGTCCCTAATACCCATTTTTGCATCAATTGAAATTACCTTTAGGGACGGTATCAATTGAAATTACCTTTAGGGACGGTTTTTACCGTCCCTAATTGGGTTGCCAGTATCTCAGTAGTATTAGGGACGGATAAACCGTCCCTAATACTATTGACGGCAGCGGGGATTTTTTCACGGGAACACCATTTGGGACGGTAAAATCCGTCCCTAATGTCAAATGCAGAGTGTCCATGAATTAAAATTTAGGACGGTAAAATCCGTCCCTAAAATATTTAGGACGTCTAGTATAAGAGACGGATTTTTGCCGTTGCAACAACCGTCCCTAATACTCTTTAGGGACGGTTTTTGTACTTTTAGGGACGGTTTTTTACCGTCCCTAATACTCATTTTTCTTGTAGTGGGTACTTGCCCGGTGTGTGGAGAAGAACTTAGTGCTGAATTGGGATAAATGCCATTTCATGGTCACTGAGGGAATAGTTCTTGGCCACATAGTTTCATCCAAGGGGATAGAAGTTGATAGAGCTAAGATAGATGTCATAGTCGATCTACCCGCACCAAATCGCTCAAAGACACGCGCTCCTTCTTGGGCCACGCGGGGTTTTATGGAATGTTTATTAAGGACTTTAGCGCCATCGCTAGGCCCTCAAGTAACCTAATCATGAAGGACACCCCATTTAAGTGGACGGAATCATGACATAGCGCTTTTGAAAAATTGAAAACCATGCTTGTGTCCTCTCCCATCATGCAAGTTTCAGATTGTTCCTTACCATTCGAACTTATGTGTGATGCTAGCGATTATGCGATAGGGGTTATTTTGGGCCAAAGGAAAGACAATAAGGCTCATGTCATCTACTACGCTAGACTCTTACCGAACCACAACTCAATTACTCCACTACAGAGAAGGAGTTGCTAGTGGTAGTCTTCGCTCTTGATAAATTTCGACCCTACCCTATCGGTTCTCCCATCACTTGCTTCACCGACCACGCGGCGTTGAAATACCTACTTGCGAAGAACGACGCAAAACCGCGCCTCATAAGGTGGATCTTACTCCTACAAGAGTTTAATCTCTCCATTAAAGATAAGAAAGGAGTAGAAAACGTCATTGCCGACCACTTATCACGGCTTTCGTTCGACGTGCCTAGTGATCTAATACCCATAGACGAATACTTTCCGGATGTGCAACTCTTTGCTACCTCTTCTTTGTCCTAGTTTGCGGATATCGTGAACTATCTTGTCACGGGAGGCATCCCTCCCGATTGGACACCGCAAGATAAGAAGAGGTTTATTACTTGATCGCGCATGTTTTTCTATGATGATCCTTTTCTGTTTAAATATTGCGCCGACCAAATCATCCGACGTTGTGTACCAGATGACGAGATCCCGAAAGTCAATTTTTTCATTCAGAAGCTTGTGGAGGCCATTTTTCGACGAAAAAGACGGCCGCTAAAATTCTGCAATGCGGCCTCTATTGGCCCACAATATTTTGGGATGTGAACAATGCTTGTAAATCTTGCAATAGGTGCCAAAGGATGGGAGCCATTACCCGGCGAGACATGATGACATTGACCCCGATACTCATTATTGAAATCTTCGACTGCTGGGGTATTGACTTCATGGGCCCTTTCCCTCCGTCCTTTGATTTCCTATACATCCTTGTCGCGGTAGACTACGTTTCTAAATGGGTGGAAGCTATAACTACCAAGACCAATGACAACAAAGTGGTGATTAAGTTCCTACAGAAACACATACTTTCCCGCTTCGATGCTCTGAAAATGATAATTATTGATAATGGCACGCACTTTTTCAATAGTCCATTCACTAAGCTCATGAGAAAGTATGGCATCGTTCACAAGGTTGGAACGAATTATCACCCACAAACGAATGGGCGGTCCGAACTAGCAAATCGAGAAATCAAGAACATTCTTGAAAATACCGTTAATCCTACCCGAAAAGATTGGTCACTTAGATTGAACGATTCGCTATGGGCCTATCGTACCGCATACAAAAATCCGCTCGGCATGTCCCCTTTTCGCTTTGTGTATGGCAAACCTTGCCATCTTCCCGTGGAATTAGAGAACAAGGCGTATTGGGCGATTAAGGATTTGAACTTTGCCATGGATAAGGCCGATGAAGCTTGCAAGCTTCAATTGAATGAGTTAGAAGAGATACGTAATGATGCGTACGAGAATGCAAAAATTTCCAAATAAAGGATGAAACTCGCTCATGATAACATCATTCGCCGCAAAGAGTTTCTTCCCGCACAAAAAGTGCTTCTCTATAACTCTCGGCTTCATCTCTTTCCGGGCAAGTTGCGGTCACGATGGTCTGGCCCGTTCGTTGTGAAGAATGTTTTCCCTCACGGAGCTGTTGAGTTAGACAATTTGAAAGGGGGAAATACATTCAAAATAAATGGACAACGCCTAAAGCCATATCTAGAGGTGTGTGTGGAAGAAGTTGACACCATTTGGTTATCGAACCCCATTTACGGGGTAGAGTGAGCTGCTACAGCGAGGTCGTTGCACTCCCATCGTGAATGGGGTAAACTCTTGTGTATAGTAGACGAGAGTCGTGTGATTAGTGAGAGTCCCTAGGATTAGGGTACAATAAGGTGAGATCATTCACATGTTTCGAGAAATTGAGTCAAGTTGCATTGACCATAGTTTTCGATAGGGTTTTGAGTCCAAATTGATAGGGAGCATGCTGCGAGTCAAAAAATTTCGAAGAAGAGCGATTAAAATTAAGTCAGGGGGAGAATTCCAGCTTAATGCAAGAATCGGATCGGTTCTTTTATTTTTGAGCCGGACCGGATAGGTTCGTTGTTTTTAGAGCTGGATCGATCTGGTGGTTAAATGGCTCGAAAATTAAAAGGACCAGATCGGTCCAATCCTGGAAAAGCCGGATCGGTCCGGTTTCTGCAGTCTTTTCATTTTCCCTAGGTGCACCCCCTTCTCCCCAATCCCTTCCCTTCCCTCCCAATTCGCCCTACCATACCCAACCCTTCAATTTCCCTCCCAAATACATCCCCTCTTTCCCTCCAAACCCTTTCCCTCCATTTCCAAAATCCTACCCACACTTCTCACCTATAAATACACATCCAAATCCCCCATTTTCCTCCACACCTCCAACTACATACCTTCTCTCTTCTTTCTCCCTATATTTTTTTCCAGCATTCTCCCCTTGTCCCAATGGCCCAAAGAGCTTCCCCCGTCAAATACGACTCAACTAAAATCCTACCCTCCGGCCATGGTGAATTCCGTTCCCGCCAAGAGGAGCGTTGGTGCAATCGTTTATTTGGTCCGGATCGCAAACTCCACATGGAGCACGCAGTCTAATGGATGGGGTTGCCTAATTCCATCACCACCCTCTTCATGCCTGGGGGTTGGTGCCATTTCCTTAATGAACCGTACGAAGCGGTTTGGGCCACCGAAGTACGATCTTTCTATGGATCCCTGGTTCGCACGGGCCAATTCGAGTCCCAAGCCTATGTCGATGGTACCGTCATCCCTTTTTCTTTGGCCCTTCTCACGGCCAAGTTGGGCGAATATGATGTTCCTGATGTTCAAGACTACACATACCCAAGGAATGTCACCCCGGTAGCCAAGGACCTGATCATGGAGCGCATTGCCCCCGGCGTTGTATGGAGGGGGGAGACTGTCGCTATCGGCAGACTTAACGAGAAAGTACGCCTCACATTCCAAATTGTGTGTGCTAACATTCTGCAAACTTCCAACGATTCCGTGATGCGTCCCCGTCAAGCAACATTAACATACCACCTCTTCGATCCCCACACTCCAATTAACCTGGCTCGCACCCTATACGCTTGTTGATGTAAAAAATTAGATTGTATCTAATTATTCAACCATCTAATTTTTTACATCAACAGATTAAATAAATAAAAGAAAGAATTTTTAAAGTGGTTCAGCCTTATAAGAATGGCCTACGTCCACTGTTATGTTATTGCTAAGTGTTTGGGAATTCTCGATTACAAGTTCTATCAAGAAATTTCCCTCCCTTACAATGAGGATTGTACAATGTATTTATAGCCCTGAGGTTGTAAAGTGAAAGGGTAATACATTAAATGATGTACATATGAAAGGGTAATACATTCAATGCCACTTAAACGTATGCGTCTGAATGATAAGCATTTAATGAACAGTCAAACTGTTGGTTATCCAGCTATTAATGCTTTGTTCGAGGTGCATCTCGGACTGCCTGAGTTGCTCGAATCGCCTAAGCTTCTCGGTACTCAAGAGTTCCTCGGAGAGTTCTTGTTCCTCGGAGCGTGTGAGTTCCTCGGATAAGCATCGTTCCTCGTTGTAGTATGGTTCCTTGGAGCGTGTTTGTTGTTGCCACGTGTCTTCACTTTATTGAGCCATGTCAGCAGACTAAATTTGGTATCAACAGAAGCCCCCAATATTTAATAGTTCGAACTTTGAGGAGTGTGGAACATTCTTTCTCGGAATATGGCAGTTTTAAATGGTCATCCTGAAATTTAGGAGTCTTTTGTATTTATTTCTCCTTCCAAATTCACAGAATCAGCCTTTTTTGAATTTATATAACCACTTCGATTGTCGCGCCCTTTTTGTCCTTTTAGCCGCCGGTAGCGTAATCGTTTCTTTTTATAATCATTACTTTTTCCTTTTTCCCAAGGCAATGTATTTAAGCGTCACAGACAATCCCATCGTCTTCTACTTTTTTAAATTTGTATCTTCGAGTTTTCCATCGTCTCTTTCTCTCCTATGTATTCATCTCTTCCATCGTTCGTTGTCAACAGATCCACTCTTTTTCTGTAAGATCTTCTTCCTTCTTCTTCATTTCCTTTATTCATCATGGTTTACCCTGTTAAATCTCTTGATAAGTTTCGCTCTGATTTTTCTATTCCCTCTTGGGTTGTTTTGGAAGAGCTTTCTGAGCCTTCTGACTATTTCCATTTGGCTGAGGGACATTGGTTCCCTAGTCTCTTTATTGTTGAGTGAGGATTTTCTTTTCCACCCAATCCTTTATGTTTGGAATTCTGTCAATACTTTGACGTTGTTCCTGCAAGAATAGCCCCCAATACATGGAGAATAGTTAATGGGGTTCATAGGTTAAATCAAATCCATGGAACTCGCCTAGGAATTCCAAAAATCATGTTTTGTTATAGATGGGCAGTTGGTGATAACACCTTTTATTTAAAAACTATATTTTTAAATAGGGCCTTAGTAGTTAATCTCCCGGATGCCAATAGGGATTATTTCGAGCATGGGATTGTTATAAAAAAATTGGCAACATGCTCCTTTATCTGGAGATGAAGTGTATCAGGGTCCCAGATGCCCTCCCTATGGCAATGGGATAGGTTATTTTTATTTCAATTTATTTATTTTGAAATTATGCTTCCTCTGTGTTCGATAAAATGTGCCACTGATATTTTAATGTTGATTTGTTTGCAGTTGACAACAAAAGAAAGTGTCCAAAAGAAGCAGACGTTAATATCAGGCACTTAAAACTTATCTGGAGTTTGCATCAGAGTGTTGCCGACGAGCACATTAGGTCAGCTTCATATCTGCTGCAGTACAAGAGCTACACCACTTCCTTTACTGCTCGTCCAGTAATAAGTGAAGTAGAACCAGCACCAGCCTCTGCAAGTTCTTCGCCTGAATCACACATTCCTCTAAGCGAAAGGATGAAGAGAATAATACCTCCCACTCTCTTTGAGAAACCTGCCTCTGCTGCTAGAGAGGCCAAAAGAAGTAAGACTGATGTCCCAGAAGGGACAAAGAAAGTTGATGCACCTTCCTCGGCTGGTCCTGTGAAGGTTGTAGAGAAGCCTGCAGTGGCTCCGAGAAAGTCTTCTGCTCCGGGAGAAGTGATTGTAATATCACCGACCAAGAGTTCATCCTTGGTTGAATCTATTCCTGCTCCCCCGAGGAAGCTGAAGAAGAGCTCCTCGGTCAATTTAGCTGAAACCATTGCTCAGCCCCCAACAACAGGAACTGGTGTTCCTACCTTTGTTCCCCCGAGCTCTGCCATGAGCTCGGTGAAGACCTGGATCATTCCCGAGATCTAAGGCAGTGAGGAGAACCTTTCTCGGGATATGGTCACCTCACTAGCTGCTCGCCATATTGCTTCTGTAAGTCTTATCACTTTGAACTTTTCATCTTTCCCTTGTTATATCTGTCTCTGAATTTGCTTTCATTTTCTTTTCACAGTTGACGAGCTGCTTCAATATAATTCTGAAGAAGGATGAAGCAATTAAAGCTTCAAGCTCCTCATCTGGTGTGGAGGAAGCTCTGGCAGGCCTGACGAAGTCTTTGGAAGATTCTCGTCAAAAGTATGATACTGACAAGGCAATCTGGGAGAAGAAACTTACCTCTACTGAGCAGGAGAAAGATCAAGTTGTTGAAGTCTCCAAGGAGTTGGAGAAGAGAATAAAGGACTTGGAAGGGAAAAATAAAGAGCTCGACGAGAAGCTCAAGAATGCTGGAGAGTTTGAAGATAAACTCAAGGTTGCTGAGGAGGAGTTAAGTCGACTTCAGGAAGTAAGTCGTCAGAAGGAGGAGGTTGAGAGAAAATTAAAAGCTACTGATAACTTGCTGTCCGAGAAGCTTTCCTCGGAGAAGTCGAAGAGGAAAATGGCTGTGAAGAAGTCCTTCAGCGCTGGCTGGGACAAGGGGTGGAACAAGGGCTTGGCTGCCATGATGTCTCAAGTAGAATATGGTAGCCTCAAGTACTTCAGAGATGGGTGGGTCGCTGCTCTACAGGAAATGAAGGTGGATGAAACTTCTGAGCTCTTCCAGCGATACATCCCTGGTCCCCCTCCAACTCCTGAAGATAAAGAAGAGGATGAAGCTGCCTCCGAATAGTCTTCTATGGTGATGGGATATCATCCCCCAGCCATCCAGCCTGCTAACGAGGAACCTCGGCAAATCATTACGTCTTCCGAGCAACTGTCAGCGCTCCCCGAGCAACCTTCTATTCCCTCCGAGCAGCCTACTTCCTCGTCCCAGCCTCCCGAGAAGGTTTTGGGAGACAAGGAAAAGGTGTAGAGTTGTTCGGGTTTCTCTTTATATTTTTCTTTTGTCAAATGTAACCATGAACATGTAACTCTGAACCTTGTACTTCTATCCTTTATGATATAATAAAACTTTGAACTTGTGTTTATTCATACTGTTGTCTCTTCTTCATGCTCTGTTTTTATTATTGATTACTGCTTTTTCTTCCTCTGCTAGTTTCTAGCCAGGATGGAATTACTATCTGCTCACGATACCAAGCTGCTGAGGCAATGCAATGATTATTTTAAAGCTGGTCACACAGATCTGAGTGCAACGCAAGTCGTCGACATCCTCGGCCAAGATGCTTCTGAACAGGCAGTTGAAGCATATCAATATCTGAAGTGTCTACTTGATCGAGCAGTGGCCAATAATGTGGCTTATTATGATATGATCGAGGATCTCCAAGGCACCCTCGAAGACCTTCAGCAACAATACAAAGAATCCACTGCCCTGTTGCATGAGGGTTACGAGAAGAAGTACCAGCAGATCATTGCCGACAAGGGTTACGAGAAACTTTTTGCTGGCTATGATGTAAGGGAGAGAACCCTGAGGGGTGAGGTCGAGGAGTGCAGATAGATAGCTGAATTATTAGAGCAAGAGAACAACAACCTGCAAAGAGAGTTGTCACAGTTGAAGTCTACAGCTTCCACTTCAAAAGCCTTGATCCCGGTGACTGATGAGGGATTCTCGTTCTTGGAGGTTGAGAACGCCAACTTGAGAGACGAGTTGGAAACCTTGAAGAGGTCTGGCCCTTCTACATCTTCTCGTGGACGAGAAAGAGCTCCTCGGGGACGAGCAAGAGTAGTTCGGATTCCTGTCGAGGAATAAAGGACTCAATCTGCTTTAGAGAACCAGGCCTTCCAATTAATGGCGAAGAACCAGGCGTTGGCTGAAATGTCAAAGAAGATCAGGGACCTGGAAGATCAACTTTCTGTGCAAAAGTCTGTCTTGGAGAATAAGGAAATCTTCATTAAAAATCTCCACGAGCAGCTGGAAAGATTGACATATCAGTTCCACAAATAGCCCAGGGAGTTCTGGATGGCAGGATACAACGAGGTGCTCTACCACTTGGACGATCGTATCCAGAATGCCAATAATGAGGGCTACAAGCAGGGCTGGTTGAATGCCTTAGGTGTGCTGCAACTCGAACAGGGTCATTACCTGTGGGACTACCATGATCCTGGGCTGCTCGACCTTCCCGTGCCACCATACAAACTGGATATGAGTTGGATCCCTGCTCGGGCCATTCCTCGATGCTTGATTTCCAAATATCTCGGCGACTACAGTCTCCATTCAAGTGTCGAGATATCTCATCCCGAGCACCTCTTAGATCGACCATCCGTGATGAATATCAGGATGTTAAAGGATCTCAACTTTATAAATTCTCCTCTTGCTTTGAATGATCCGCCTGCTGGCGAGGAACCTGTGTCAAAAGCAGAGGGGAAAAGACCAGTAGAATAGGAATGTTAATGTAATAAATTTGTATACATTTCATTATCAATGTAATCTGTTTTTGAATTTAATGAAAGACTTTCATTTTTGTTTGCAATCTTAATTTCTATTGTCCTGTAATACTTTACATCTGTGCATGTGTATCTATTAAAAAGATAATAATATTGTGTTATTTGTCGACCAACTTATTGTCGACCAGCTTATTGTCGACCAACTTATTGTCGAATAGCTTGAATTTGTGGTAGTCATTTGGCAAAAATAATATTTTGTTTCTCGACCAACTTAATAATAATTAAAAAGTTACGAGTACCAAAAATGTTGCTCGATCACTTTCTCGTCTTCATAAAATATTTTCGACCAACCAAGTTCGATAAATTTTCGTAGTCGACCAACTACAGTTAGTGGGTTTTTATCCCCGACCAGCCATAGTTAGTAGATTTTTTCATTTTCATAAAATGTTTCCGACCAACCAAGGTCGGTAAATTTTCCTTGTCGACCAACTACATTTGGTGGGTTTTTATCCCCGACCAGCTATAGTTAGTAGATTTTTTTGTTTTCATAAAATGTTTCCGACCAACCAAGGTCGGTAAATTTTCCTTGTCGACCAACTACAGTTGGTGGGTTTTTATCCCCGACCAGCTATAGTTAGTATTTTCGAGAATATATTTACTTCCAAACCGACATAAGTTGGCATTTTTAGGAAAACTTTTATTTCCCGAGGAACATATAGTTTTACTTCCCGTAGGAATACAAATTTTACTTCCCGAAGGAATACAAGTAGCTTTACTTCCCGGAGGAATACAGGTAGCTTTACTTCCCGGAGGAATAGAGGTAGCTTTACTTTCCGGAGGAATATAGGTAGCTTTACTTCCCGGAGGAATATAGGTTTCTCGACCAACCTTAGTTGGCGTTTTCGAGAAAAAATTTGAGTAGTCTGAGCTTTGTCGAGTTTTGCCCCGAGTTTTGCCGAGTAGTGTGTAGCACTAGTATTCCCCGAAAAACTTTCAATAAAAAGAAAGAATTCGGCAGAATATCTTCACTTTATTCATCACTGATAATGTAACAACCCGCGTAATTTTTGGCTATTTTAATTAATTTCTGGAAAATGGAGGAAAATAAAGTTTTTGATAAAATTATTTTTATTGCTCAAATATGTTGGTTATTTTTTTTAAGGCGAGAATTTCAAATGGTTTCGAAATATGAGTTAAAACGGATTTTAAAATTATTTTTAAATGTTTTTAACTCTTGGAATTCTTAGTCGGCGAACTGTCAAAATTCCTGAAGGATCGATCGATCGATCCTAGGAGTCGATCGATCGACCTCCCCAGATTTCGTGAACAACAAGTAATTTTCAAGAGTTGTTTTGTCTTCCAACTCTTCATTTCTTTGCCTTATTTAAAGGAGTCTTTTGGTTTCCAACTCTTTATTTCTTTGCATTATAAAAGGAGTCATGGGCAACCCTTTTTAACCTACTTTTGGCATAACTTTTGGCAGCAGATATATTTTATATTCCTCTCATTTTTAATTTTACTTTGTCCCTTGAGATTTGTGAGTTCCAACCTTATATTAGAGGTATTCTTGGGCCTATTTTTGTTGAAGGTTCTTGGAGGAGATTTTGTAGATCTTTTGAGTTGATCTTGAGGATGTGATCTTTGGTTTCTCATCATGGTTTGAGGTATGGGGTTTTACACAATATGCTCCTTAAATCTCGCGAGTGTCATTCTCTTTTAATTCTTGTTTAATTGAACTCATATTTGAAATGATAAATTCATTGAAATCTGGAAAATAATTGTTGAAATTATTTTGATTCATGTTGTTGAGCACGTTGTCATGAGATTTTAATATGGCACAGATGTTGGGTACCCACCAAAATTCCTGCTCCAGGGCTATGGCTTGATAAAGCATATACGGATGTGGTGACGCCTGGTGACCCGATTAAAGTGTTGTTGAAAAATTATAATGATGAAATGCTATTGAGATTTGCATTTTGATTTGAATATTCGTAGTCGTGTTGTTACGTTTTATTCATCGCTAACATATATTTGTTGAGCATCTTTCTTGTCGTATTGTGTACTTTCCCATATTTTCTTTTAGTGGCAGGTTAGCGCGGATTTTGGGGCGCTATGGAGATTGATTTTAGCGAGGATTGTTTGGGAAAGATTTGTATTATTTTGATGTATAGAGCATTGAAGATTTGCATTTATTTTTCGAGTTAGATGTTGTATTTATTCGAGAGACTTGTTGTAATTGAAGAGATTGAGATTAGTGGATTTTTATTATTGTGGGTTTATTTAGATGCTCTATACCTTGTCACTTGTTATTTATGGATTTAGTTAGTTTTATTGAGAGTAGCGCTCCGTTCGCTCTCCTTGGGCGGGCGGGGTGTTACAAATGGTATCAGAGCTTAGGTATACGGAAACCCTCGGGGCTTGGGTTTTGGGTTCATTGCATGGTTAGCAATTTTTGGAGATAGAAAATTTTAGGTGATATTCGTGATAGGTTTCGAGATTAGAGGTGAGGAATTTATTTTTGGTGACGTGATTTATTTTTGGAGATAGTGTAGTGGCCCGATTTTTTAGAGTTAGGCATTCGGCGAATTTCGAGGGCGAAATTCCATTGTTAGTGGGGAAGTGTAACAACCCGCGTAATTTTTGGCTATTTTAATTAATTTTTGGAAAATGGAGGAAAATAAAGTTTTTGATAAAATTATTTTTATTGCTCAAATATGTTGGTTATTTTTTTTTAAGGCGAGAATTTCAAATGGTTTCGAAATAGGAGTAAAAACGGATTTTAAAATTATTTTTAAATGTTTTTAACTCTTGGAATTCTTAGTCGGCGAACTGTCAAAATTCCTGAAGGATCGATCGATCGATCCTAGGAGTCGATCGATCGACCTCCCAGATTTCGTGAACAACAAGTAATTTTCAAGAGATGTTTTGTCTTCCAACTCTTCATTTCTTTGCCTTATTTAAAGGAGTCTTTTGGTTTCCAACTCTTCATTTCTTTGCATTATAAAAGGAGTCATGGGCAACCCTTTTTAACCTACTTTTGGCAGCAGATATATTTTATATTCCTCCCCTTTTTAATTGTACTTTGTCCCTTGAGATTTGTGAGTTCCAACCTTATATTAGAGGTATTATTGGGGCTATTTTTGTTGAAGGTTCTTGGAGGAGATTTTGTAGATCTTTTGAGTTGATCTTGAGGATGTGATCGTTGGTTTCTCATCATGGTTTGAGGTATGGGGTTTTACACAATATGCTCCTTAAATCCCGCGAGTGTCATTCTCTTTGAATTCTTGTTTAATTGAACTCATATTTGAATTGATAAATTCATTGAAATCTGGAAAATAATTGTTAAAATTATTTTGATTCATGTTGTTGAGCACGTTGTCATGAGATTTTAATATGGCACAGATGTTGGGTACCCACCAAAATTCCTGTTTCAGGGCTATGGCTTGATAAAGCATATACGGATGTGGTGACGCCTGGTGACCCGATTAAAGTGTTGTTGAAAAATTATAATGATGAAATGCTATTGAGATTTGCATTTTGATTTGAATATTCGTAGTCGTGCTGTTACGTTTTATTCATCGCTAACATATATTTGTTGAGCATCTTTCTTGTCGTATTGTGTACTTCCCCATATTTTCTTTTAGTGGCAGGTTAGCGCGGATTTTGGGGCGCTATGGAGATTGATTTTAGCCAGGATTGTTTGGGAAAGATTTGTATTATTTTGAAGTATAGAGCATTGAAGATTTGTCTTTATTTTTCGAGTTAGTGTGACACCCCGACTAATTAAATACCGGGTAGCTACTCCTTTATTAAATTAATTCAAAATGCCAGGCTGGCCCAGTTAATAGCATCACTGTCGAAAACATTTTAATGATTACTAACCTCCTAGTATTTAAAAAGTAAGTGCCAAATTTTAATTTAAAGTCTGATTAACATGCAACAAGTGTAATGAAGATTAATAACACCATTCACCATAACGAAATAATATAGAATAACCATCACAAACTGTAAATAAAGTCTGGAGGAAAACTCCTCACTACAAATCCCATAACTGAAAGGTAATGAAATACTGAATACTAAATCAATACAATGTCAAAGTCTGAAATGGAAATGTAACTCTAATGGAACTGGGCAACATGCCCTAAAGTTAAAACTGAAGAGTACTGAATCAGGAATCCAAAAGATAGAAGCGTCTAACAGCAAATCCCTGTAGCTTCCACAAACAGCTACAGTTCGTCACCTGAATGAATATCCTATGCACGGTGTCTTTGTGGCTGGGCACCTAAAATGGTTTTACAAAAATAGATTTGAAAGCAAATGGGTCAGAGCCCGAAAGTGGAAATCATTTTAAAAACCTGCAAGTGCTTTAAAAACATTTAAAACATTAAATGCAAAGTACATGTTAGGACGTGCACTCACATGAAATTCTCACCCCTCGACTACATGTGCACTCCTAACGTTCCGTACCCATCTACTATGATATACTCATCTAATCAAACCGTAATAAGCTCTACCCATTACTACTTGATTCCCATATTACTTTCTAGCGTTAACAATCTAAAACAGAGGCGTTACATAAACTCAGATTCGCAATGTATTATAATCACTAACAATTTACCCGTTATGTTTTCTCTAAACCTTACCATAATTATAATCACAATATTAATCATGAAAGTTCCCATAATTAAGTGTATATTATTCACATCATAAATATACAATATAAGCACCCCGAGAACTAAACTGCGGTGCACACATACTCTGCTATCATCCCGGTACATCACGTACATAAGGATCACATATTCCGAATCTCTCAGGAATAGCTCAAAGATAACAACATCACAAATAATGGAGGCGAACATAGTCACATCACATGGGTCACGCACATACCTACGCTCCCACGATCAGCGGACTTATTAATATCCCAATAAGTCTTTCTATGACCTATGTTCATCAAGGTAACCAGTCTAAATCCGGGCAACACAAGGATTAGAGGGCCCTAAGCGAACGCAAACCTCCCATGATAGCAAGTATGGTAGGTATGTCATACACACAATTCATATACCAATACTAAGTAAACACACATCTTAGTAATCTCGTAGTTTAATTGTAGTATATATCGTATTCTCGTACCACTTAATATATCTACACTTATATAATCCTGGTTTATATTAATATGCGCCATAAGTTTATTCTCACTTCGTAATAGTCTCTCACGTCTCGGCTCAAATGTCTAATTGATTTGATCCACACTTATATAATCTACTCCTCATTATAACTCAAGTGTCCCAAGTATACTAATACACCTTCAAAGGAATGTTATCTCTAACCTCGAACAAGTTTACGGGACTCCAAAAATCAAAACAGTCTAAAATGGCCCAAACTGCCAGCTCGTTAGAAGTCTCGTTCGAACGAGGCTGTTCGAACGAGATTAGACTGTCAGCTCGTTAGAAGTCTCGTTCGAACGAGACTGTTCGAACGAGATCCAGTTCGTTCGAACGAACTGTACCTTCTAACGATATCTCGTTCTAACGAGATTATCGAACGAAACTGCCCTTCGTTAGAAGCGACTGCTCAACTCGTTAGAAGCTCGTTCGAACGACCTGGGTTGGTTTCTAACGAGGGACCAGTTTCGGCCCAGAATTTCTTAGTTACGATTTTTCCCAATTCTTATTCCACAAATCTCCTCTAAACTTCGTTCCAATGATTGTGTTAAGGTCCCTAATCAATCCTAAACATATTATAGTCATCTCCTAACACGTTTTAAAGGATTAATTCATCCAAACATCAATCAATATACAAATCTCTACACTTTTTCCCCAATTATTCAAGAACATAAACCCTAACTTTTTGAATCGTGAATTAACCCAATATAAATCCGTTTTAATTTCTTCCAATCACATATATCATGAGAATAATCATCTACCTATCATTCTACATGCAATTCTCCTCAAGATTTTCGAGTTCTAAGTTCTAAACTACATGAGTTTTCATTATCTTTCAAGAACAATTGTAAATCTTCAATTTTCTACATGGAAAGAACATTCTCTGAATTTAAATATAGTTAAATCACTTGCCTCTATTGTCTCTGAATTTGGTGTTGATCTCCTCTCTTTATTTTTGCAGAATTCCTTCTCTATTTCTCCCTCTCCAAGCTTTCTTCTCCAAAAGGCTATGGTGGCTAGGGTTTTTGATTTGTGAAACTTATAAAACTCTTCTAATAACCTACGTAGCCCTCTAGGTTAATATGGGTTGGTTAGTGGCTTAGTGGGTCAAATCCACATCAGATGTAATTAATCAATTTTCGTCACTTTTAATTTCCCAAAATACGAAATTACCAAAATACCCTTTATATTGCCGGTATGGCCTAAAAATACCCCGGGACCCAAACTACACCCCCGGCTAGTGTTTTCTGACTATCTCGACCCTTCCGGGCGCGTTGGCGCACTCAAAACGACCATACGGATAATAGAAATAAAAATCACTTTTATAATTAATATAATACACCATGACGCGGCGGTCACACGCGTCTCAACAAAATTCCCAAATTGCCGTATGTAAATCTCACGACAAGTTTCATAATTCAATGTTCATATAAAAACATGTATGCACATAATCAAATACCAACTCGCATCTCGTTAGTATTTTTAACCCGGATTAATTTCCAATTAATACGCATTTAATTAATTAATCCCAAAATAAATATAGCCAAAAGTACGGGGTATTACATACTCCTCCCTAATAACTGAATTTCGTCCCGAAATTCGAAACTAGAAAGTACCTGCTAGAAACAACTCTGGATAACGTTCGCGCATCTTATCCTCGCGCTCCCATGTGGACTCCTCGACATTGTGATGTCGCCACTAAACACGCACTAACGGAACTATCTTTGATCGCAACTTCCTCTCACTTCGGTCCAAAATAGCAATCGGCCCCTCCTCGTAGGAGCTATCCGGCTGGAGATCGATGTCCTTCACAGCAATGTGAGAATGAGCCAAATTATCTCTAAGGTATTTCCTCAGCGAGGAGATATGGAACACATCGTGGATCCGATGCAAATGCTCCGGTAATCCAAGTCTATACGCAACCTGTCCGATCCGCTCAATAATAGGGAACGGCCCCACATACCTTGGTGCCAACTTCCCCTTCTTCCCGAATCGCATAATCCCCTTCATAGGAGATACTCTGAGCAAAACCTGGTCCCCCACTTGGAACTCTTTGAAAAATCTCGTCGCATCGGCATAACTCTTTTGCCTGTCTTGAGCTACCCGAATGCGACTTCGAATCAACTCAATCCTTGCCGAAGTATCCTGAATCACTTCCGGCCCAAGTAGTTTGTTGTCCCCCACCTCTAACCAACATGCTTGGGAATGACAAGGCCTACCGTACAGTGCCTCAAACGGAGCCATGCCAATAGTGAACTGATAGGAGTTGTTGTAAGCAAACTCCACCAGTGGAAGGTACTGCTCCCATCCACCCCCAAAGTCAATAATGCACATGCGTAGCATGTCCTCCAACATCTGATTTGTGCGCTCGATCTGCCCATCGGTCTGCGGATGATAAGCTGTACTCAATCGCAATTCCGTGCCCATGGCCTCCTGGAAACTTTCCCAAAACCTCGAAACAAATATCTTGTCTCTGTCAGACACGATATTTAGGGGCACACCGTGAAGTCTCACAACCTCTGAAATGAAGAGCTGGGCATACTGTCCCGTAGTGTAGTCAGTCCTTACGGGTAAAAAGTGAGCGACTTTGGACAACCTGTCCACAATTACCCAAACGGAGTCGTGACCCCTCTGCGACGTAGGCAACCCCGTGATAAAGTCCATGGATATGCTCTCCCACATCCACAACGGGACCTCCAACGGCTGTAATAATCCTGCCGGTCTCTGATGATCCACTTTTACAATCTGACAAGTGGCGCATTTCGAAACGAACTCAGCGATATCTCTCTTCATACCGCTCCACCAATATTGTCGTCTCATGTCTTGGTACATTTTGTCCCCTCCGGGATGTACCGCGAACCGTGAGCCGTGCGACTCTGCCATCACGTCGTGTCGCAATTCCTCCCCTTCCGGAACTACCAATCTACCATTGAAGCGTAATCCCCCGTCTGAGCTAACGGTATAGGATTCGGCTCCCTCTGCTAGTAATCGAACTATCTGCTCCTGACAGAACGAGTCATTAGCCTGTGCCCGTACTACCCTCGTGACAATCTACGGTGTAACGGTCATCACAGACATGAAAGATCGGGCCACTGCATCCTGGTGTCCCAATTCCTTCCACTTTGCCTTCCACACCTCTGCCACCTCATCTGCTGGCCTACGGCTCAACGCGTCTGCTACCACGTTAGCCTTACCTGGGTGATATTGGATATCGAACTGGTAGTCTTTCACAAACTCAAGCCACCTACGCTGCCGCATATTCAATTCTTTCTGCGTGAACAGGTACTGTAGGGACTTGTGGTCCGTGAACACTTGGAACTTCTCCCCCAAAAGATAGTGCCTCCAAATCCGTAGGGCAAATACCACTGCCGCCAACTCCAAATCATGCGTGGGGTAATTATTCTCATGAGTTTTAAGCTTACGGGAAGCATAAGCTATGGCCTGTCTCTCCTGCTGTAATACACCTCCAAGTCCTTGCAAAGACGCGTCGGTGTAAACCAAATACTCAACTCCCGGTCTCGGCAATGCTAACACAGGTGCTGAGGTCAATTTATCCTTCAATTCATCGAATGCCAACTGACAGGCATCACTCCAGATGAATGGCACACCCTTACGAGTCAGATGTGTCAAAGGACCTGCTATCTTCGAGAAACCCCGAATAAACCTCCTGTAGTATCCTGCCAAGCCCAAGAAACTACGAATCTCTGTCGGTGTCGTGGGCTGTCCCCACTCTCTCACCGCGGATACTTTCCCCGGATCCACAGATATCCCCCGGTCGGAAATAATGTGCCCCAAAAACTGGACCTTCTTTAGCCAAAACCCGCACTTCTCAAACTTTGCATATAGCTCGTTCTGACGGAGTGTCTGCAAAACTTGTCTCAAGTGCTCGGCGTGCTCCTCTTCTGTCTGGGAATAAACCAGAATATCATCGATGAAGACAATGACAAACTGATCTAGGAAATCCCTGAACACTCTGTTCATCAAGTCCATAAACACTGCTGGAGCGTTGGTCAAACCAAAAGGCATAACCCGAAACTCGTAAGAACCATATCTTGACAAGAACGCGGTCTTCGAGACATCCTCCTCCCGGATACGTAACTGATGGTATCCCAATCTCAAATCAATCTTTGAGAAGAAAGAAGCTCCTCTCAACTGGTCGAATAAGTCATCGATTCGAGGCAACGGATACTTATTCCGTATCGTGACCTTATTCAACTCCCGGTAGTCCACACACAATCTCAGTGAACCATCCCTCTTCTTCACAAACAAAACTGGAGCGCCCCAAGGTGAGGTACTCCTGCGAATAAAGCCCTGACCTAACAGCTGCTCTATCTGATCTCGTAGCTCTCGCATCTCTGCCGGGGCCATACGGTACGGTGCACGTGCTATAGGCCTCGTATCTGGCAATAGGTCTATAACAAAGTCTATCTCTCGACTGGGAGGTAAGCCTGGTATCTCCTGAAACACATCCGAATACTCCCTGACTACTGGGATATAATCTAAAGGAATCACTACCTCCTTAGAGGTATCCTCCTCAATGTAATACAGATGAGCGGTCGATCCTCCCTCTGGGCGAGGCATCGCCACTACGAACATTTCTTGCCCCGGAATGGCAAAAATAATGCTCCCGCTGAAGCAATCAATCATGGCCCTATAAGCTACGAGCCAATCCATACCGATGATCACATCGTGAACATGCATATCTAATACCAACATATCTGCAGGTAATACTAGACTACCAATTCCTACTCCCACTCCCCGGCATATAAAGAATATAAGTGACCCACTCCCCAATGGTGAGTCGACACACGTCACTGTGCTCTCTGCCGTAGCTAACAATCCTAAAGCTTTCGCGAAGTGTGTAGCTATAAAAACAATGTGTAGCACCCGTATCAAACAATACCCGACCCATAGTGTCATGGATAGGAAACGTACCCTCAATCGCGGGCGGTGCCTGTGGAACTGCAGCCTGGTGGACGTTATAGACACGTCCATACTGTAGCTGCCCCTACTGAACTGGGACTGCTGGAATGGGTGGCAATGCTGCCATCTGTGGCGGTGCGGGGAGAGCGGCGGGAAACATAGGGCTCTGTGGCTCCTGGCGAGCACCCTGCTGCTGCTGCTGTGGGGACCTGCCCCTATCAGGACAATCCTGTCGCTTATGGCCAGTCTTGCCACAAACAAAACACTTCCCAGGGAAGTTCCCTCCTCTCTGCCCCTGCTGTCCCCGGCCCTGGTGGCCGTTACCGTTCCTCCCTTGGCCCTGCTGGCCCTGGTGAAACTGCTGCCCATTCTGCCCCTGTTGGCCCTGTGGACCCTGATGGCCCTGACGGAAACCTCCCTGTCCCTGTCTGTAGTTCCCTGATCGGAACCTCTTCTGATCCCCCTGCTGGGAACCCTGCTCAACCTGTCTCTGTCCCTGAATGCATTGTGCCCCACCGGCACCATGTCCTCCTGTCCTGCCCTGATGGCTAGACTCTCCCGACTTCCTACCCTCAGCCATATGAAAGCGGTGGTCCTGGCAGTGTAACAAAGCAGCGTTAACCACATCAGAATACGTGGCCAATGAAAGGTTCCCTAACAGATGCTGACGGATCCTCCATGTCAACCCGTCCGTGAACTTCTCAATCTTCTTCTTCTCTGTTGGTATCTCATCTGGAATGATATTCAACAGGTTTGTAAACTCGGCCTCATACTCGGCCACGGTCTTACCCTCTTGCCTCAGATTCATCAATCTCCTCCTCATTTCCGTATGAACTGCGGACGGAAAGTACTTGCGGTCAAACCGCACCCAGAAGTCCAGAATAGTGAGAGTATCCCTCTCCTCTACGGTGGTAATAGACTACCACCACTGTAGTGCAGATCCAACTAGCTTGAAAGTAGCTAGCACCTATTTCTGAACGTCCGTGCACTCATACATTCTCAAGTGCCTCTGCATGTCCTTCCTCCACTGGCTCGAGACTACCACGTCTGAGCTACCTGCAAACTCTGGCGGATGCGCTTTCTGAAAAGCGTCACGTACACGTTCCCAAGCAGACGGGAATGCATTCGCCTGTACTGGCGCGGCAACCGGCGCCTGAGGTGGTGCCTGCTGAACAACGGCAATTGCGGCATTTACCGCTTGGGCTACTATAGCTGCAACCTCAGCGGCGTTCATCATGCCCTGAACTGGAGCGGGCTGGGGTTCGAGCGTTGCATCCCTGGGAACTCGTCGTGCACGTCGTGGAGGCATCTGAAATAAGAACAAAGTTTATAAGTTCACCATTTATAAACTTAAAATCGCTGAAGAACGAAGCATACACAAAAAGAGTACAATAGTCCTAAAATATAGGGCTCTATATCAAAGAACTTAGCGGAAACATAATAAGCCGTCAGATCCTAAAGGACACTAGAACCTGATGCTCTGATACCACATGTGACACCCCGACTAATTAAATACCGGGTAGCTACTCCTTTATTAAATTAATTCAAAATGCCAGGCTGGCCCAGTTAATAGCATCACTGTCGAAAACATTTTAATGATTACTAACCTCCTAGTATTTAAAAAGTAAGTGCCAAATTTTAATTTAAAGTCTGATTAACATGCAACAAGTGTAATGAAGATTAATAACACCATTCACCATAACGAAATAATATAGAATAACCATCACAAACTGTAAATAAAGTCTGGAGGAAAACTCCTCACTACAAATCCCATAACTGAAAGGTAATGAAATACTGAATACTAAATCAATACAATGTCAAAGTCTGAAATGGAAATGTAACTCTAATGGAACTGGGCAACATGCCCTAAAGTTAAAACTGAAGAGTACTGAATCAGGAATCCAAAAGATAGAAGCGTCTAACAGCAAATCCCTGTAGCTTCCACAAACAGCTACAGTTCGTCACCTGAATGAATATCCTATGCACGGTGTCTTTGTGGCTGGGCACCTAAAATGGTTTTACAAAAATAGATTTGAAAGCAAATGGGTCAGAGCCCGAAAGTGGAAATCATTTTAAAAACCTGCAAGTGCTTTAAAAACATTTAAAACATTAAATGCAAAGTACATGTTAGGACGTGCACTCACATGAAATTCTCACCCCTCGACTACATGTGCACTCCTAACGTTCCGTACCCATCTACTATGATATACTCATCTAATCAAACCGTAATAAGCTCTACCCATTACTACTTGATTCCCATATTACTTTCTAGCGTTAACAATCTAAAACAGAGGCGTTACATAAACTCAGATTCGCAATGTATTATAATCACTAACAATTTACCCGTTATGTTTTCTCTAAACCTTACCATAATTATAATCACAATATTAATCATGAAAGTTCCCATAATTAAGTGTATATTATTCACATCATAAATATACAATATAAGCACCCCGAGAACTAAACTGCGGTGCACACATACTCTGCTATCATCCCGGTACATCACGTACATAAGGATCACATATTCCGAATCTCTCAGGAATAGCTCAAAGATAACAACATCACAAATAATGGAGGCGAACATAGTCACATCACATGGGTCACGCACATACCTACGCTCCCACGATCAGCGGACTTATTAATATCCCAATAAGTCTTTCTATGACCTATGTTCATCAAGGTAACCAGTCTAAATCCGGGCAACACAAGGATTAGAGGGCCCTAAGCGAACGCAAACCTCCCATGATAGCAAGTATGGTAGGTATGTCATACACACAATTCATATACCAATACTAAGTAAACACACATCTTAGTAATCTCGTAGTTTAATTGTAGTATATATCGTATTCTCGTACCACTTAATATATCTACACTTATATAATCCTGGTTTATATTAATATGCGCCATAAGTTTATTCTCACTTCGTAATAGTCTCTCACGTCTCGGCTCAAATGTCTAATTGATTTGATCCACACTTATATAATCTACTCCTCATTATAACTCAAGTGTCCCAAGTATACTAATACACCTTCAAAGGAATGTTATCTCTAACCTCGAACAAGTTTACGGGACTCCAAAAATCAAAACAGTCTAAAATGGCCCAAACTGCCAGCTCGTTAGAAGTCTCGTTCGAACGAGGCTGTTCGAACGAGATTAGACTGTCAGCTCGTTAGAAGTCTCGTTCGAACGAGACTGTTCGAACGAGATCCAGTTCGTTCGAACGAACTGTACCTTCTAACGATATCTCGTTCTAACGAGATTATCGAACGAAACTGCCCTTCGTTAGAAGCGACTGCTCAACTCGTTAGAAGCTCGTTCGAACGACCTGGGTTGGTTTCTAACGAGGGACCAGTTTCGGCCCAGAATTTCTTAGTTACGATTTTTCCCAATTCTTATTCCACAAATCTCCTCTAAACTTCGTTCCAATGATTGTGTTAAGGTCCCTAATCAATCCTAAACATATTATAGTCATCTCCTAACACGTTTTAAAGGATTAATTCATCCAAACATCAATCAATATACAAATCTCTACACTTTTTCCCCAATTATTCAAGAACATAAACCCTAACTTTTTGAATCGTGAATTAACCCAATATAAATCCGTTTTAATTTCTTCCAATCACATATATCATGAGAATAATCATCTACCTATCATTCTACATGCAATTCTCCTCAAGATTTTCGAGTTCTAAGTTCTAAACTACATGGGTTTTCATTATCTTTCAGGAACAATTGTAAATCTTCAATTTTCTACATGGAAAGAACATTCTCTGAATTTAAATATAGTTAAATCACTTGCCTCTATTGTCTCTGAATTTGGTGTTGATCTCCTCTCTTTATTTCTGCAGAATTCCTTCTCTATTTCTCCCTCTCCAAGCTTTCTTCTCCAAAAGGCTATGGTGGCTAGGGTTTTTGATTTGTGAAACTTATAAAACTCTTCTAATAACCTACGTAGCCCTCTAGGTTAATATGGGTTGGTTAGTGGCTTAGTGGGTCAAATCCACATCAGATGTAATTAATCAATTTTCGTCACTTTTAATTTCCCAAAATACGAAATTACCAAAATACCCTTTATATTGCCGGTATGGCCTAAAAATACCCCGGGACCCAAACTACACCCCCGGCTAGTGTTTTCTGACTATCTCGACCCTTCCGGACGCGTTGGCGCACTCAAAAAGACCATACGGATAATAGAAATAAAAATCACTTTTATAATTAATATAATATACCATGACGCGGCGGTCACACGCGTCTCAACAAAATTCCCAAATTGCCGTATGTAAATCTCACGACAAGTTTCATAATTCAATGTTCATATAAAAACATGTATGCACATAATCAAATACCAACTCGCATCTCGTTAGTATTTTTAACCCGGATTAATTTCCAATTAATACGCATTTAATTAATTAATCCCAAAATAAATATAGCCAAAAGTACGGGGTATTACATACTCCCCCCTAATAACTGAATTTCGTCCCGAAATTCGAAACTAGAAAGTACCTGCTAGAAACAACTCTGGATAACGTTCGCGCATCTTATCCTCGCGCTCCCATGTGGACTCCTCGACATTGTGATGTCGCCACTGAACACGCACTAACGGAACTATCTTTGATCGCAACTTCCTCTCACTTCGGTCCAAAATAGCAATCGGCCCCTCCTCGTTATCAAATTGTGTTCCATGGTCTGTGATGAAAGCATGAGGGAGACCATATCGACAAATGATGTTCTTCCAAATAAATTGGTACACCTTGTCGTACGTCATATCAATGAGAGGCTCAGCTTCTACCCACTTAGTAAAATAATCCACTGCGTCGACGAGGTATTTGAACCTTCCTCTGGTCGTTGGCAGTGGTCCAACCAAATCTATTCCCCACATGGCAAATGGCCAAGGGGAAGTTATGGGTGTCAACAATGCTTGTGGAGTTCTTCGGATGGAGGAAAAGAGCTGGCACTTGTCACATTTCTTGGCATAGGCTATGCAATCAGCCCTCATCGTCGGCCAGTAGTATCCCTACGTCATCACCCTTTGCAAAAGCGTTCAACCTGCTACATGTGCTCCACAAGACCCTTCATGGATTTCTTTAATCAGTTCTTTCACCTCGGAGGGATGTACACATCTCTGCAAACCTGCCATAATTCCTTGTCTATATAGAATACCGTTAGTTAATACATACCGAGCAGCTTTAAATTACAATTTCTTGGCTGCGAGCTGGTCAATTGGTAATTCTCCTTCCTCAATATACGCCCTGATGGGATCCATCCAAGATGGTCCTAAATCAAGGGTGATAGATTTCATCGTCAGAACTTCGTCTATACTCCGACCAGCTAAAACTTCAATTGGGATTGTTCATCATAGCTTGGTACGAGTAGCTGATGCTAGTCGAGCTAAGGCGTCTGCTCTTGCATTCTTCATTCTTGGTATTCTGACCCGCTGAATAGCGGCAAATTCTGACACCATCTCCTTTGCCTTTGCATGATATCTGATCATTAATTCTCTTCTAACTGCATATACTCCCAACATTTGATTTACAATCAATTGAGAATCACTGAAGACAATAATCTGCTGCGCCTCCATAATTTTTGCCAAATTAAGACCTGCAATCATGGCCTCATACTCAGCCTCATTATTGGAAGCTTTGAATTAGAAACGTAGGACGTATTCCATGTCGACCTCATTCGGAGTGCTCAAAACTATCCCTGCCCCACTGCCTGTTGTGCAAGATGAGCCATTTATATACAGCCTCCATATAGGTAACTCGTCTTCAAATTTCTGATCTGTTAGAGTTCCTCGGTGAGATATTTGTTGCTTCCTTTCATCCTCCCCTGATATTTCTTGCTCTTCGTCGATCATCTTTTCTTGCCCTTTTACCAACCGGAGTTGGTCTGAGATCGAATTTGATGATCCTGTAACATTCACTTGTCCTTTTACCAACCGGAGTTGGTCTGAGCTTGTGTTTGATGATCCTGTAACATCCACAGGTTGATCAGCGAGTAATTTTTGCTCCTCGATGGTATCAGGATAGGTGAACTCTGCTATAAAATCTGCTACAGCCTGCCCTTTTAGCGATGATGTGGGTTCATAAACTATATCATATTCACCGAGCTCTATTGCCCAGTACATCAATCTCCCTGATTTTTTTGGTTTATGAAGGGCTTGCCTCAATGGCATATCAGTATATACTACTATGGTATGAGCCTGGAAGTATGGCCTCATTCTTCTACTCGCCTCAATCAGCGCCAGTGCTATATTTTCCAGCCTTGGATATCTGATCTCTGCTCCTCGAAAGGCCTTACTCGTATAATAAATTGGCTTCCGCACTCCATTCTCCACTCTGATCAACGCCGAGCTAACTGCATTCTCGGACACTGCAAGATATAAGTATAATTTTTCTCCCATCACTGGCCTGGATAACAGTGGAGGTGCTCCCAAGTATTTCTTCAAGTCTTGAAAAGCCTTCTCGCATTCATCATTCCACTCAAAAGTTTTTTGGAGTGTCTTGAAGAATGGGAGACATCTATCAGTTGCTCGTGACACAAATCTGTTGAGTGTTGCTACTCGTCCTGTAAGACTTTGCACCTCTTTTTTCGTCGTTGGAGATCGCAGTCCTAATAGAGCTTTGATCTTTTCAGGATTTGCCTCAATGCCTCGTTGATTGACAATGTACCCGAGAAACATGCCTTCTCGTACTCCAAATATGCACTTCGTAGGGTTCAGCTTCATTTGATATTTATCCAGTTGATCAAAAGTCTAACTTAAGTCAACTAGATGATCGGCAGCTTTCTTGCTCTTTGTTAGGATATCGTCAATATAGACTTCCATATTGCAACTGATTTGTTCAGCAAAGACCTTGTTCATCAGCTGCTGATATGTCGCACCTGCATTTTTCAAACCAAAAGGCATAACATTATAACAATAAGTTCCCCTAGGGGTAATGAAAGAAGTACTCTCCCTATCTTCAGGTTTCATTTTAATCTGATTGTATCCAGAATAAGCATCCATGAAGCTCAGCAGCTCGTGTCCCGAGGTAGCATCTACTAGTTGATCAATTCGGGGTAATGGAAAGTGATCATTTGGGCATGCTTTGTTGAGGTCGGTGAAGTCTACACACATCCTCCATTTGTTGTTCTTCTTTTTCACCATCACCACATTTTCTAACCAGTCCGGATATTTAACATCTTCAATGAAGCAAGCTTTCTGGAGCTTCTCGACTTCGTCCTGTATAGCTTGATTCTTCTCGGGACTGAATACTCTTCTTCTCTGCTTCACAGGCTTGATCTCCTACTCCAAAGTTTGTTGGAAATTTTAGGCACTGATGCACTGTAGATGGTATAGCCTCGAACTTCTTCAATCATACTCTTCCCATGATGATATTGTACGAAGATTGGACATTCTTATCCATCACGAAGAAACGTATTCTTTCTGTTCGACAAGCAGGCCACGTTCCAATGAATATATCCAACTTAATCATCCCAAGTGAAAATACTTTCTCGCCAGCAAAACCGATGAGGGGTCTGTGATAAGGCTCCAGTTGAGATAGATTTAGATTTAAACTATCGAAGCATGAGTAAAACATGATGTCTGCCGAGCTACCATTGTCGACCAACACTCGTGAAATCATTACCTCCTTCATTCTCATCTTGATCACCAGTGGATCATCGTGAGGATATAAAACACCTGCAAGGTCATTTTTTGAGAAACCGATGACCAATTTTTCTTTGTTCACCTTTCTCGGGCGATCCTCCTCAGCTAGATTTATTCGCTGAATGTACGAGCAAGCTTGAGCTTCCCCGAGGTAAGCTTTTCTTTCTGCAGTAAGGTCTCCTCCTGCATCTCCACCTGTTATAAAATTACAATCAAATGACCCAAAGCGTATTGAAAATACCTCTCGTTCTGGCTGCCTTGGTTTCTTGGGAAGATCGGGGTCATCCTCTGGATCAACTTCATGGTTTCTCTTCTTGTTCTCCTCTGCTCGATGAGGAGATCTAGACCTCTCTCTAGTTCGGTCGTTATTTCTTCTTTCGCCTCCCCGATCAACATACTTTGCTAGCTTTCCTCGTCGGATGAGTGTTTCAATCTCATTCTGAAGAGCTATGCAATTTTTTGTCATATGGCCACGATCTTTATGAAACTCGCAATACTTTGCCTTATTCCTCTTGTCAGGGTCTGCCTTCATTTTCTCTGGCCAATTTAACTCCTCGTTGCTCTTGATTTCTTCTAGAACATGGTTGATGTCCTTCTTCAAAGGAGTATAATTATCATATTTCTTCATTACGTCCCATACCGACCTAGTTTTTGAATGTTTGTCATTACCATTGCTCTTATGCTCCTTCTTCTTAGCTTTATCACCTGCCGCCTTGGTTTCTTTGGCATCCATATTCTTCTTCACAGCCATAGCCTCCTCGGCATTCATAATCTTAGACGCTTTTCCCATCAGGTCTGACATGGTTCTAGGTGGATCTTTGGCTAAAGTGTAGTACAGCTTGTTCGGCAGTAGTCCACTCATCAAGGCAGTAATCGTTGTCTTCTCCTCATAATCAATGACTTCGAGTTTCTCGTTATTAAAACGAGTTATATAATCTCTGGTACTTTCACCAGCTTTTTGTCTAACACTTAACAAATGTGCTACTCGTTTAACTGACTTTGCCCCAAAACAGAAATTCCCAATGAATAACTCGGCCAGTTGAAGAAAGGTTGAGATCTTACCCCGAGGAAGATTATTATACCATATTTGAGCAGATCCGGTAAGAGTTCCCGAGAATGCTCTGCATCTCATCTCATCTGGAACAGCATAGATGTCGGCTGCAGCTTGGTATTGTTCTATATGAAGGACAGGGTCACTCTTTCCATCATATTTGGGAGTCATAACAGGTGCTTTGAACTTTGATGGTGTTGGAAAATCTACAATGGCCTAGACAAAAGGTGTTCCTCGAACAAAGGTTCGTTGTAGAGGGTTCTTGGCCTTAGCCATTTCCCCTAATCTATCCTCCAACCTATGAATTGATCCTTTCCATGCATCATTCCCTTCCTCGGGCCTATTGGTTCGAGCAACTGATCGCGTTGATGTGGCTTCTTGGGATCTATCTTGACGAGCAGCTGGTCGCTCATGGGATCTATCCTGACGAGCAGCTGGTCGCGACTGGGCAGATCCTTCCCTTAAATCTGATGGTCATCGAAAACTCCTCGATACGACTTTGGGAGGACTTTTGCTCCTCCTAGGTCCTAATCGATTGAAAGGTGATACCTTGCTTATCCTATCTAGCGCACTACTCCTTTCTGGAGAGAGAGTGACACGTTGTTCAGTATCTGTGGCTCGCACTGACGAAGTTCGTCCAGGTTGATAAGAAAAATCTTCTGACTCCTCATTGCGATATGAATTGGTACGCCTAGTACGTGAAGAAGGTGCACGGGTGTTTCTTTGAATACTTCGCAGTCTTGAATGGGTTGGTGCTAGACCTGTCAAAATACACGATAACCCGTTAACACGACACGACCCGACACGAAATTATAAGTTAATGGGTTTACCCTTATTGGGTTTGGGTTATTAACGGGTTGACACGGTAGACCCGTTAACACTAACGGTTCGGGTTTAGAAATTTACATGTACCCGTTTTAACCCGTTTCTACCCGTTAACACTAACGGGTACTATAGGGTCACCCAACCCATACCCAATAACAATAACCATTAAAACCCATTATTTCTAAATCTTTAAAGACTAACGGGTGCTATAGGGTCACCCAATCTATACCCAATAAAAATTACAATTAAAACCCATTATTTTTAAAGTATTGAAGACTAACGGGTATTATAGGGTCACCCAACCCGTTACCCATTTCGACCCAAAATGATTCGTTAATATTAACGGGTGTTAACGGTTTGATTTACCCGTTAATATTAACGGGTCGTATTTGGGTATTGTTATTAGACCCGTTAGGCTTAACGGGTCGTGTATGGGTTAGGGTGTTTTGACCCGTAACCCGTAACCCGTACACGACCCAAACCGACCCGTTGACAGGTCTAGTTGGTGCACCGTCATGGAGGGTTTGTATGAGTTGTCGTATAGTTTCTTGCATGACGGTCTGACCCTGAGCCAGATTTGTCATTATTCCAGCCAGATCTGGAATATTAGGCGGAGCAGATGGATTTGGAGGGCTTCCAGTGTTTCGATTGCTAGATTCTGGAATATCAGCCATTTGTGAAGAATTATTTTTGGTGGAAAACGATATTACCAGTCGTTCCCACAGACGGTGTCAATCTGTTGATGTAAAAAATTATATTGTATATAATTATTCAATCATCTAATTTTTTACATCAACAGATTAAATAAATAACAAAGAATTTTTAAAGTGGTTCAGCTTTATAAGAATGGCCTACGTCCACTGTTATGTTATTGCTGAGTGTTTGGAAATTCTCGACTACAAGTTCTATCAAGAAATTTCCCTCCCTTACAATGAGGATTGTACAATGTATTTATAGCCCTGAGGCTGTAAAGTGAAAGGGTAATACATTAAATGATGTACATATGAAAGGGTAATACATTCAATGCCCCTTAAGCGTATGCGTCTGAATGATAAACATTTAATGAACAGTCAAACTGTTGGTTATCCAGCTATTAATGCTTTGTTCGAGGTGCAGCTCAGACCGCCTAAGCTTCTCGGTACTCAAGATTTCCTCGGAGAGTTCTTGTTCCTCGGAGCGTGTGAGTTCCTCGGAGCGTGTGAGTTCCTCGGATAAGCATCGTTCCTCGTTGTAGTATGGTACTCGGAGCGTGTTTGTTGTTGCCACGTGTCTTCACTTTATTGAGCCATGTCAGCAGACTAAATTTGGTATCAACAACGCTAACATTCTCGTTGCAGCCATGGATGACAAAGGTGCAGCCCCACTTCCATATGCACACCTGATTACCTCTATTCTCAAAGATGCTGGCATTGAGGCTTCGCTAGACCATACTCGCCTCCCCGGTCCCTTTGGATAGGGCACCCGCACTCGGAGTGCCAAACAGCAGGCCATCATTCGGGCAAGGCGTGGAAGTGATGACGAGGATGATGCTTCCTCGAGTACAGAAGAGGAAGAAGAAGAAGTAGGTTCTGATGTGGAGATGGGAGACGTGGGTGTGGATGAAGAGTCGACCGAAGAAGAGGACAACCTTGATTTCGAATGGGCGGGTAGCGACCTCACTAATCGTATATCGTCCCTCAAGACGAGATTCAGCAACTTTATGACCGACTACCGCCGCGATACAAGCATGATGTTTCGTTTCCAATCGGACTTGTACCGAGGCCAAGGGGATCCCAACGAGCCATTGCCATCCTACTTTTATGACCCTTATGGCCCCGACGTGCCCAACTCTTCCCTCCCACCGCCCCAGTGACGCTTTGTTGGTTTGTGGCCGTTTTTAGTTGTTTCCCCTGTTCACATGCTTGTATGCTCTTTCCTGTGTTTTGTACCACAGTCCTGTTTTATAAAAATCTTCATTTTCTCCATTTGTTTGTTTTACTTATCGCACTTCTTATTTTCTCTTGTTTAGATTTTAGTCATTTTTGCTTGAGGACAATGCAAAAGTCTAAGTTAGGGGGAGTCACAAGTGCATATTTCTAAAACTTCACAAATTTTCAAAAATGCCCAAAAATCTCAAAAAAAATCATAAAATTTTGAAAAATCCAAAAATATTTTTCTTCAAAATAAATAAAAATTGGAATTAAAATTTTTCAAAAAATCATTAAAAGTCAGTTTAAAGTCTCAATTTGTAAAAATCAAATGCACAAAGCTGAAATTGACCAAAGATGGAAATTGTGCGAAAATTGACGACTTAACGAATAAATGTGGAGATTAACAAACCCGGTGAGACTCAAGCCTTTCATCTTTGTGAAAATTATAAATCAATCCGAGTTAATTGTTAACTCAAAGTTCTTTTCAGCCTCTAAAAAGTCGTCGAGGATCTCAGTCCTTTCATTTTGATCGGTTATGAAAAATGTGTATGATATTGCTTTGAAAAACGTGCAAAAATTGATCTCTAAATTAAATTCATCTCGAACCGCATATGTTAACGCAATAAGTAATTCGGACAATGAAGTAGGCCCTCGTTTGTCACCCAAAAATATCGGCCATAAAAATATATGAAAAATCATCGCTTGTGTGACCCATTTTGAGCCGAATAAAAATGTATCCTTTTCGTTTGGTAACCCGAAAAACCCCAATTAGCCCGGAATTGTGAAAGTTGATAATCTCAAAAATTAAGTCTGAAAAGTGCATAATAAGGGGCAAGAAAAAAATAGATATGCTCAACAAAAATAGCGAGAAAAGAAAAGAGGTGAAAAATAAATAAAAAATAGAGAAAAGGAAGGGAAAATGAGCAAAAACCCGGAGAAAGCACAAATGGACATCGTAAATGAATTTTCCAATTCCAACCTTCCCTACCATTTTTCATTTTACCCAATATACCTTAAAACTCAAACAAGTCATAACCGAGTCCAAATTGCGAAATTGGTTACCGGGTGGAGAGCTAAGACACCAAAAGATAATAAAAGAGATTGAATGCGTGAATAAGAGATGATGTTTCCCGTTTCCCTATGACCGTATTCCGATGAAGAAATCTTTTCACCCAAAAATTTTCATCTTTCAATTTGTGTGCGTGACTTTGCGTCCATTATATTTACTCTTTATATCACGCACACCGAGAGAATAGCCACATTCCGAGTGATTCGTTTGTGAGAGCATCATGTGAAATTTTGAAATCAAAGCGAATTTTCGGATAAGTAACGTAATGGTCAATCGGTGGAAGTTAGCAGTTCGATTTTTTGCTTCGCACACACACACACACACTATGACTTAAGACTTGTAAATATGATTTTAAAGTGACCATTTTTGGGGAGTTTAAATTGTACAATTTTTAAGTATTTTGATTTTTCTTTGAGTGAGTAAATAATTTTGTGAGTATATTCACTGCAAACCCTCACGAGACAACACTCGTCCTACTAGGGTAACATAGGGGTTTAACGGCTTATTGCATACGCTAAATGCAATCGCTTGCCCGCGAAAAAGGTATTCTATCCCAATAAAGTTTTTGAAGGGTCCTTAACTCATACTCTCATTCTTTTACATTGTTTGGGACGCGCAAAGTTCTAAGTTAGGGGGGTTTGATTAGGCATAAATTCTTCACATTTATCCCCTTAATTTCAGTATTTTTATGATTCCGTGCGGTGTAAATAGCTTAGATTTGTATCATATTTATGCTACTAACCTTTTTGGCAAGTATTTCGTATTTTATGTATCTCTTATGTGTTTTACAGGTATTTCATACAAGTTAGTGCCAAAGAGAACTCAAAACAGCGAAAGAAAACCAAGAAACGGGGAGTCAAAGGGCATTTTCCTAATTTTGTAGCCTTATTCTGGAGGTGGGGCCAACTGGAAAGTTGAATAGCTTTCAATTACAAGAACACTGGAAAAAACGGCACCTGAATCGGAGTCCCGGTGTGAAAGTTATGAGCAGTCAAAGATAGAAGAAAAAGTCAAAGAAAATCGGACCGATCCGAAATAAAAAATTCCAGTGAACCCCAGACCAAAGATCGATCGAAATTGATGAAAATGAAAAGAATAGATCCGGCCATTAGTCACGCTCCAGATCCGTTACAAAATTAGTCACGCTCCGGGGCCCGTTACAAAATTAGTCACGCTCCATATCCGTTACAAAATTAGTCACGCTTTCTGACAAGTTGCCAGATACGGGATTTTTATTTTGTGCTTATCTTTTAGCCAAAAGAGTTTTGTGTTTTGGGGACTCTTCTAAACGACCTCTAGCCTATATATTTAGTCATTAGGACTCTTTTTATGAAGATTTCATTGATGTAAAAGCTCCATAACAAGTAGGAACATCTAGGAGAAGGATTTACATATTTTGCACCTTTAATTCAAGAGTTTTTCAAGTTTTTCTTCAATCTTTGATTTCTTCTTGCATGTTCTTGTTCTTCAATCTTAGTAACTTTTATTTTCAGCACTTTTATTATTATTTCTCATATTTCATCTCTCTTTCCAAGCAATTATGAGTTCATGTAACGTAGATAACGTAGTTTTCATTAATTTAGCCATGTTAGGCTAAGTTTTTAAAGGTTAGGATACATGAACTCAACCTGATATGGTAGTTGCATGTGTATAAAATTAATACTCTAAATTTAATGGTTTATTACGACCGTATTGCGTAGAAACGCGACAATTGTAGATCTTTGGATTTTGTTTGCTTCAGGGTAACCGGGATGCTTCATAATACAATTCGAGTGTAACTATCGCAATACCGATTTACTCGTCATCTGATTAAGTATGGTGCGGGCTTGAACCTCATATACGTAATGCTTGGGAGTACTAAATTTTGGGTCTAATTAATCACTTAAATTTACGATTAGTTTTATACCATCAGTACACTAGGGTTGAGGGATTGTATTCCCGACCTGTTTTTCTCATAATATAATTCAAGTTTTAGTTTAATCATCTTCAGTATTTTATGTAATTTAGAGTTTGCATTTAGTTAATTAGTTATTTCCCATCTCAATCATCTTTTTATTTCTTTTTAGAGTCAAGTTAGGGTTAACAGTCTTACCTTTGTCGTCACGTTCACTTGTCCTAGTTGCCTGAGGATTCGATACCCAGACTAGCCACTATACTTCGCTAGAGTGTAGTTATAGTTTAGGTTTTTGTATTGTGGTTAGAAGCTGATAACAATGACTAGCGTATTACACGGACGCTCAGTTTCCCCCTCGATCAATACCAGTGAAAGTGAAGATCTAAACCTAAATGATACGGATAAAAACATTCATAGTTAGAGTGATCGTGACAATTTTAGTTGCAGTAATGTTGATCATTTATCGGCGTCAAGGACATTCGAAATTTCATCTCTGATGGTTACTATCTTATAGTTACCTCTCCCAACAACTTTACAGCTGAAGGAATGTGCATATAGAGAGGGACTATCCAAATTAAAAATTCTTACCAACATAAAGGTAATATTTATTTGTCTTTAATCCAAATTTGAGAAAAAGTTATTTACAAGTTGATTTAACTTAATAATATATGTTCATGAAGCATATAAGATAAAACAAAATGGGAAATATTAAATCATGATTTATACGAGAAAATAGTTACGCCGATGAATGGATGGGTTACATTTGGATACAAGGGGAGGTTGGTTCCCCGTTACGTAGATCCATTTACGATACGGGATATGGTGGGCTCGGTGGCAGTCGATTGGCTTTATTCGACCATCTTCAGTGGGTACACGACATTTTTCACATGTCCATGTTGAGGAAGTTTATGAGGTGCAAGGACGCCTATTAGCATATCGACCTCGACGCGATTGAGTTACAACCCCGATGTGAGCTATGAGCAGAGACCATGATGTATCCTTGACCCAGGAGAGGGGACATTGTGATCTAACGTCATATCGTTGATTATAGTCCAGTGGGGACACCACAAGACAGTGAGTCGACCTTAAGGAGAGAGAACGACATATAAGAGAGCTATCTATAGTTATTCTAGTAAGGTTTAAAATTTTAATTTTGAGGATGAAATTCCTTATCTTGGGGGGGTGGGGGGTGTAATACCCCGTAATTTTAATGCATTAATTAAATGGTGAAATTTATTATTATTATTGTTATTATCATCATCATCATCATCATTATTATTATTATTATATGTGCGTATGACACGTGGGGTCACTGTTTATACTTTCATGTGTCATGTGTATATTATTCGAAATTGAAATCAAAATTAATATACGGTAATGAATTAATAACTAATTTTATAATGTTTTTTTAGTCTTATGTTGGTTAGAATATCAGGATGGTCATTTGGTACTTTGGGTTAATGTCTGGGGCATGCAGAATGTCTGGTTAAGACTTCAAACAAAGGATTTTAGGTACCATGGGTTGATATATGGCTTGGGCTAGGTTTTGGATCGTTTAGAGAGGTATTTGGACTCACTAGGTTAAGGTCCATACGGGGCATAAATCCAATTTCGAAATTAACATATTTAAAAGGTAACTAGGTTAAATGTAATTAATGTTAACATTTTTTTAGATAAATCCTAAAGCTAGAGGGAGGAGGCAACTTGGAAAGGAAAGGGATTAGTAACAATTGAGCTTGGAATTTCATCCCAATTATAAATGAGGCAAGTTTACTTAGTGTTTGAATATAATTGTTTTTGTGTTATAATATGATTATTCATTAGAATCAAAGTATAACTAAATTATAATCTGATTTTTAAATTAATTAAGTAATTTTGTAATCTAATCAAATTGACAATTTAAGTTCATATTCATGTTCTTGAGATAATACGAAACTAGTAAAAAAAATTATGAATATGAGATGCAATTTATGTATAATTGTTATGAAGATGTTATAAACTGAAAATCAACCAAAAGTCCCTTGTTATTTGAACGATTTGATGACTAATATGAACCTAATTAAAATCTTGAAATCTAGGGTTCTTGGATTGTATCTTAAATTGTCCCTTTAATTCATGTGGAAACCATGTAAAAACCATAGATACAGGCTATAATTGATGTTGGAATACTTATATACGAATATAATTTGGTTTCAATATGATTTGGGAAATCAAAATTTTTGTAATGGAGGTTTTTGGGGTTAAATCCCATGATGGGGAAGAAGGAATTGCATACAGGGAAAGCCGATCGATTGACCCCTCTGGTTTTGGCCAAGGATAGGTTTATCTATAATTTGGTTGGATTACATAACTTGACGACAATTTAGAGATTGTATTCTTAATCAAGAGAGACTAATTAAGTTAATAAATATGCATTTAAGACTTGTGATCTTTATGTAGTTAGGATTCTTCTTCTTGTGTATTATGTGAAATATACCATGTGTGTGTACTCGTGGGATACATACCCTTATGGGGCGTATATGATGGAGACCACGCTGGTGCCCCAATAGATAAGGATATACTTTACCTTGATTACCTGGGACACTACAAGCTTAAAATACCCGTTATATATAGATGCGATTCATGTGGTGATCTTTTCATATAGCCTAGAGTATGGGGCCATATTACTGGTGTGAAGGCGTAATGATTATACTTCGTAAATTCTTTGAAGTTATAGGTGTGATACAATCTGTAACTATATCTAGTATACGCGAGCGATCCTCAAAGGCAGTCGAGATAGGCCCTCATTATGTGTGGGCTTGAGAGTAGACCATTTATGATATACGTGGCATAGACCGCACTCACTGTCTGAACATCTTGAGGAGTGAATTTTTGAGACCTCATCTAGGCAACCATGTAGTAGCTAGTATGAGGGGGAGTTCAAGTATCCATCATTTCCAGCACCATGAGAGATGAATACAAAATAGAAGACATACTTTCACATATTCTACAATCATTTGTGAAACTTATTGTGTTAGTAAATTTTTGCGTAAGGGATGCGATTAACGTTATTAGATGGCCTTCCTTCACCACATGTGCCTAAGTGGTGGAAGTTATCCTTATAAACTATATGCAGGATAAGGTTTCTAAGGTTGAGAAGGTTAGGGACATATATGTTCCGAAAGACCGTGAATGGTGTAGTGTTATCTTGAATCAAGGAGGATCTAACCTATAGAAGAAATCATATTAAAGCTTTACCCTAATAGGTTCCAGGATCATACATTCAGGGTCATTATGACTATTAGAGATAAGGGTAGTATGATTAGTGGGGTGATGACCAATGAGAAGAGAAGAGGGCCGAAAAGACAAATTTAAGCAAAATCGATCATAAAGATAAGGTCAATAAGGCCCCTTATAGATCCGCCATTTTGACTGTACCCTTCGAGGAAATTATTACAAACGTGGCTAATGAAGACACTTACTTAGTAGATTCCTTAGGCAACCCATGTTATTGAGTATATACGATTATATTTATGGCTTATGCATATGAGTCTTACTTTTACACCAAGGAGTTCGCATTCTTTTATTACTAAGGGTTTACTATGTTTTCATGCTATAGAGATTGCTATCACTGAGTTACCTTAAATGTGGATAACCCACAGGATAGGGGTGTTATTATACATCATTATTATAGAGACAAAACCATTATGCTGACTTACTTGGAGTTCAACCAATTTGTTGACTTTAGAGGATAAGTCATCGTTTTATAACATGGATTGATTAGAAAACTATACAAAACACTTATATCGACTACCAAGGGTAGGTTTTTACAGTTATCACTTTAGTCAAGCGATGTTTCTTATAGTTATGCTTAGGCTCAATGGAAGGTCTAGCACGCACTTGTATTATATAGACGCGACTTCGTCTAAAGAGGTCACCGTAGCATTAGACTCGATATCGATTGTCCATGAGTTTACAGATGTATTTAATGAGGTATTGATTTACCACCAAATAGAGAGGTAGACTTTTATATAGACTTATCATCACGTACTCATCATATGGATCCTTTATAGATGAGGGTACTACGTGAGCAGATTCAGTAGTGATTGAGCCAGGGGTTCATACGGAGGGAATGATAGTTCTGTCCAATTGTCCTTTTTATAAAATCAACCAAGATTGAAGAAGACCTTAATGTAGGCACAAAATGGATTTTTGAATATTTTCTTACCTAAGTCCCAATTTTATGTGATAATACAACTGTGGTTTTTATAAACTAAAAATCTCGTGCAATATTACCAAACCTCTTTAGGATTTACACCATTCAGCATGACCTTTACATCACAACTCCACGTGATATTGTTTAGAAACCTATACATTTCTACTACATTATATAATTTATCTATTACCATGTCCACTGCCTATTTGTCTTCAAAATAACTCAAAGTTTTCTGAACTCCCTCCATTTTCAATGATGACAAAGGGGGAGAAATATGATAAAAGAAAAAAAAGATGCCACAACAAAGGGGGATAAAAATAGTTTTTCTAAAACCAAGTCTCAAAGCAAGGGGGATAATTTCAACTTTTTTTTATCAAACTATAACAATTTTATTATCATCATCGAAAAGGGGGAGATTGTGAAACCAAGTGTATTTCAACCCAAAATGATTTTGTACGACGACAATATAACACTTCACTATATTCTCTCTAATGTACTTGAGATCAAAACAAGAGCCCATTATATTAAGAGATATGATACAAGGTACACATTATCCATACAACCATACAAACCACCCAAGCAATGCGATGAAACTCATAACCAAGACAATGAAGAATATGACCAAGATAATAAAGATCAAAAGTTATTCAATGTTGACTCAAAGCATCCATGAAATCCTAGAAAAGATCATCTCCCAAGCCTCAAGATAAATTCAACATTAACTAGGCACAAAAGCAAGCACTTTACCACATGATTTACCATGTATATGCTAAAAAAACTACTCACATAAACCTATATTAAAGCTCCACAAACATTTCTTATAATTTGGACCTAAACCTAACATTGCACAGCCTAAAACTTGGGAGGTTTATTTGACTAAAATTCAAGTTTAGTCAGGTAAAATTTTGGGGACACCTCAACTAAACAAGATAACTACAAACATAAGAGTTTTAGTCTACTAAACTAAAAGTCCCAGTATTTCAAAATTATATTTGGTAAAACTTCCCAATATGTTATGCTAATACTCCAACCTCTACTAAACATTTTACCAACCTTTTACTACCTCTTAACGTTGTAAATAGACCTTCAAACCTTCATCTACAATCACCAAGCCTCAACCCAAGATTGTGTCTTCCTACTCGAGCTTTTTAGAAAGAGAAAACAAGTTTCCAATCCCCTTTCTATATATGTGAGATTCAAACCAAAATCTCAATTGTAGTCAAAGATCCATTAAAGTAAACCATAAAACTTCAAACCCAATCTATCCAAGTTCCAAACCAAACCCCATGAGTTATAAGAAACCCAAATCCATTTTATCCAAGTTACATACCCCAACCCCATCGAAACCAAGTTCAAGATAATACTAATAATGATGCATTCTTAGAGAGATAAAGTTTCACCCACCTTATAAGATTGCTTTTAAGCAACAAACCCAATAACCCCAAAATCCACTTGTGATTCAAAATAATTTGAACACAAAATCTCTCTTGAACCAAATTATCCCAAATAACATATGTGTTTAGAGATTTGAACATAAATATCCTAAGAGATGGATCCAAAACCAAATACCCATTTGAGCAAATACATGAGATAACTTGTTTGTTTACTTTTTCAAAAGAAGAAAATTAACCCATTTCATCAATGTTTTAGTAAAAAAAAAACTTTGCTTTACATTTTGATTATAGATAATGTGATATTACGATTGAACTTAATTGTATCTTCACGGCCGGTATTACCATTATCGCGGGTAGTCAAAACATTTAAAGACCTTAGGTATTGCGTGGGTACAACTTGGGCAAGGACGATGTTATCGTCTTGTTGGTTGCGTTTTTGCAAGATGTCATTCCTTGTGAGGTTTTGGTTTCACCATAAGTGAACCAGAGATAGTGAAGTTCCCGAATACTATCTCTATGGTGGATGTAGGCGAGGCCAAACCATGTTAAAACCTTGGTTTGAAAAGTTCCATTAAACCCTCTCTACCCCCATACTATATTTACATTAATGCGTTACTTTAATGTCCTTAATAATTATATTGTTTGAATGTGAATGTGAATGTGAATATGAATGCATATGGATGATATAGAATAATGAATAAGTCATTTTATCAACAAAACAAAAAAGTTTTTTACCAAGTTGCGGAGTTTATAAAATCACAATGAAAAGAAATAAAGAAATGCCAATTCACGAACGGTTAAACAAAAGTCATAATCCCAATTCACCACCCCTCTAAGGATTATTCTAAGATAAGAGGCATCATTAAAAAACTTACCCAAGAAGGGTAAGTCGGCAGACGAGCGCCTATGAAAAATCTTTCATAAATTGAGCAAGTCACCCGTTGGTGCATATTTAAAATCCTGCCTAAATTGATCAAATCACCTATTAGTGCATATTTAAAATCTTGGATCAATTCAACAAGTCACCTATTGGTGCATATCAAAATTCTTTCTTAAATTGAGCAAGCCACCCGTTGGTGCATATTTAAAACCTTGCCTAAACTGTGTAAGTCTCCCTTTCGCGTGTATTCAAAATCTCGCCTAAATTGAGCAAGTCACCCTTGCGGAATATATAAAAAATATTTCCCAAGCAGGGGCAACACAGAAGTTCAATCTCACCAACATATGGTAATTATAACCATTAACCTCGCCAAAAATCATAGTGAATCTTAATGGTTAATCTCGCCCAAATAGGGTAAAATAAACAAAATATCATTCATAGAAAAATAATGACCACGAAATTTGTTAAAATCCATCCACGAGGTTTATCGATATAAACCAATGAGGCCCGTCCTAAAAAGTCCATGAGGTATGTTGGAATAAATCCACGAGGCTCATTAAAAAAAACAGATTAAGTACGTTGAAATAAGTATACAAGGTCAGTCATAATAGTCCCACGAAGTATGATAATGAATCCACGAGGTTCGTCATAATAAATTGGCGAGGTCTACATAAGTAAAACTTACTAGTTCACAAAAAATCATGGTCTAATAGAAACAGTCTATCACAATAAAGATCTTAGCATCATTAAAACGAAGTTTAAGAAATGAAAATCAATCAAATATACAATCCTAAGGTTGATAAAAAAAATAAAGTCGACTATCGTACACACAGTCGATACGCTACAATCAATACGAACACATCAACTATGTGTACGGGGAGACAAGTGTAGGACGGGTTTAACGATAAGCCTCCCATGAGATTATCAAATTAGATTAAGAAAATTGATTGATAATGATAAAAAGACACAAACTAATAACAGGGGAAAATCGTGGCGCACGCGTTACCTGTGCTTGCCATTGTTTTCAGCTCCCTTCGCTATGCAAAAAACCTAGACTATTACTACACTCTTCAAAGGAGTACAACGGTCAGTCCAAGTATCAAATCCACATAGAATGTTGCTAGACGTCAATTGATTTCTTATTTCAGGAATCAAAGTGTAAAATATGAAGGATAAAACAAAAGATAAATCTAGGCATGTATTTAAACTAAGATTAACAAAACGAGTAAAAACTATAGGTTGAGAATAATAACTCTAACCTCTGGCTAATTAGTATAAATGGTCACATGGAAAGACAAGTCTATCAGGATTAAATCTCATTTTCACAATTAATTAAATCTAAAGTTGTCACCCTGTAAATTGTCATAATAGATTAATTGATTTTGGCGTCAACAAATATCCCAAAGATTACACTTGCAAGGTCGTAACTACAGTGCATGCATAATATACACAGTTAAATCACCTAGGCATAAAATCAAGAACAACTTAATCCATTTAAACTCATAAAACCCATCACCAAAGCAAATCAACCCATTAACCCGAGGTGAGTTCAATCAATCTCAACCTAAACTAAATTAGCTAAAAAGCATCGGAAATGACATGTATTTAAAGCAATGGAGTATATAAAGAAATTAAAACTAATTAACAAAGCAGGTAAATTAATTGATAAAGCTTGAAATAAACAATGGAAGCTTAAATAAATAGAGGGGGATTATGGAAAGTGATTTATAAAACCTAAATGGGTGCAAACCCTAGGAGAGAGAAACTCCACCCCAAATCCCCCTTCTCTAACTTAAAACTAGAATAAAAACTAATCCCCATACAAAATAAACCAAAACCAACTTATAGAGTAAGTTGGGAAAAGAAAAAAGGAAAAAGAAAAGAAAATGGAACGAGCTATGAAAACCTAATGAGATCGATCGATCAATCAATCGATCTGAGAAATCCCCACCAACTTCCTTAATAGGCTTATATTGAAAGGTCGGTCGACTGGGGCCTGTTTTAAAGGGGTCGTTGGTCTTTAAAAGGGGAAAAAGCTGTAATATGAAAACGGCCACAACTTCATCATCCGAACTCGAAACGATGAGTCATTTGTGGCCACGCAAAGATAACTTAATGAACTACGCTCTTGTGGAGATTTAATGGTCGGGATATGAAGTATAAAAATTCTAAAATTCCCTTAAAGTTCAATCAGGCGACAGAACATCCTCGAAATGCAACCACTTGCTCCGTTCAGAATTCCAATACCTACAAAAGCTCAAATAAACCTTACAAAGCTCGAGCGCGTGCGCGCGCACACATATGTGTGTGTGTGTATATATGACCAAGGTTAACCAATAAATGAGCACAAAAGTTGGATATAACGGAGACAAAAGTGCTAGAATTCATAAGGAAACACATGTTATATGCAATATTCGTGACGTACCACACTCCCTAACTTAGACATTGCTAGTCCATAGTGATGAACCAAAATAAAACCATTCCAACAGATGGCAATACAAAATGTATATATGCATAAAATATAAAATGCCATGCGAACGATTGCATTTTGCATACGAAATAAGCCGTTAAATCTCTAGGTTACCCTAGTAGACAAGAGGGTTTTCAGGGATGACACCCACAAACTTTAAAGTTTCCTCAAAATATGCCCAATCAACAATGCGACAAGCTCAACGATAACGAAAAAATTTAAAACATGTTATTATTAAAGTGAATGAATTTACACAAAGTCCTTAGTTATTAACATTAAAGAATGAACTTCATAGAATTGAAATCTTAAGCGTGGGAGGAAACGAGCCCATGCAAAGAATATTTTGGCAAAACTTTCATGAACCGGATAAGCATTAAAGCGTGCATATATTAATCCTCACCGATGTATACACTTAACAAATGAATCAATATGAAAAGGGGTGTAATAAACACGGTGCATGTGGGCATAAAGGGTAAATGTAAATGAAAAATAGGTCATGCACATGTCATCAACGAAGAACGCTATATATAAAATAAAAACTTGTAATCTTAATGAAAGGATATCATCATTAAATAAGGTGAAATGCATTTTTATAGATTATCGCAATTACTATTGCTTTTGAATCACACTCACTTTAGGGTCACATAGGACTTCAATAGGGTTGTAATGTAGGTTAGGTTCAGGTTATGAAATGAAGGGAATATGTACAAATTCAAAGTTTTTTCGGGATGAAAAACTTGAGATAATGGAAAATTATGGGCAATTTTAAAATTGGATTGTGATTCTATAACAAGAATTAAATATAAGATTGGAAAGTGACAAAGATTATTGGGCACTATATATAAAATGGAAATAGTCTCTCTCTTTTCTTTTATTCTTTTTCTCATCTTTTTATTTCCTTTTTCTTTTGTTTTTTTCTTTTTTATGTTTCACTTATTTTACTTTTCTTTCACACTCTCACATGCTTAATTGCACCACATAACAAGAAAAATATTCAATCCCAAGTATCATTCCAAACAAAGGTATGGAAGGTAATAAATACGGTTTATAACTCCATTGTGGAGTTGGTTATGGAATTTTGGGTTTTGAAATGAAAGTCTATATTAGGGCTCAAAGGGGTTGATGAGGGAAAACATATAAAGTGATGATGCTGGAAACAGCACCACCCGTCAAGGTGTTTGTAAGCTCAAATCAGTGATAACAATGGCAGCACAAGAGTATACTAAATATAAGAGATTGAGATGAGGAGAAGAGGATGAACACCAATATATAAGTGGTTCATCCAATTAGGCCTACGTCCACTATGCAAGTGAGTGAGTAAGGTCACTAAAATAAGGCACTAACGACCATGGATACAATCTCTCAAGCTTTCGCTCTCTACTGTATAATTTGACAGAGTTTTAGCTAGGGTTGTCATTTTGGATCCCTTTACAAGGTAGAGGATGACCTCTATATATAGTGCTTGGGGGTGTAATGTACCCCCTACGCATGCAATGAGCATGTGTATATTGACCTAGCTAATTTGATGAAGACATCTGTCACTGTCACATGTAGAGAATGATGATGAAATATTCCCTCACGTGAGGAGATTGAATCGATTATAAATGACTTTATCCATGTGTTCCTATCCCTGCACATGCTTATAAATTCTCGGCCCTATCCCTGACTGGTGCAACCTCGGCCTGGAAGAGTACGAGGTTGGTGAAGCCTGACTGTTTCTTTATCCGAGGTTATTCATGATGGTCTTGGCCCAGTAAGAAAGACGAGGTAAGACAGGTGGAGTTATAACGTTGGCTTGTGTCGGGGTTATGTAGGAGTAGTTGGAACGTCGGTTGATTCCCAGCCGAGGTTGATTATGGGGATAGTGGTAGTCCTTGCTACCTCGGCTGATACCCAACCGAGGTTGATGTATGAGGTAGACGTGATGTCGGCTGCAGACGACCGGATGGATAACTGACCCTATGGATTATGAAGACCTCAGTTATTGCCTGACTATGAGGTAACTAGTAACATTGGCTATAGCCGACCTATATTGGACGAGATCACTGGTTGCCAATCTGGAGCCCTTGTTACCTCGACCATCTTCTTGGCCGAGGTTGGTGCCTTCGAGCTGTTAGGTACATTTTGGGCATATCAATCACCCATAGCCCTTAGTTACCTATGTGAACAGGTGATTAAGGGGTATATATGTCCGAGGTTGGATTTTCTTTTACGTGCCAATATTTTCTTGACAAGTGTCAGCTTCTGAAGTAAGTTGCGTGCTTAGCAAGTGCGATGATGATGGTCTTTTGGGCTCCCAAGGCAATAATGAGCCTTGGGGTGCGTGCAAGTAGATTTTAAGGGTTTAAACCCTTTTCTCTCTTTTTCTTCTTCATTTCCTTCCATTTCTCCCGCCTGAACCTTCTTCATTTTCTTTCTCTTCCAGAGCTTGATCAAGGGTGCATTTTATGGATTCCTCTTGTCAATCTTCCCATTCTTCACCTCGTATCTCATCAGGTATTGCTTATTACCTCTCCTTTACAATTTTTTCAGCCTTGTTTTTCCATTTATTGCATTTTCCGGTATCAACTTGAGTTTTTCGGTGATTTTATGAGTTTTCTGGTGGGCTGTTATTGACTATTTTTGGTTAGAAATCTTTCAAATATCTTAGTTTGATCTTTATCTTAGGTTATGCCAAGCTATTTGTGGTTTAGAGTCCCAAGTGTAGTATCTCCCTCCTATGCTCAGACCTCTTTACCAGCTTTTAGAGGAATTCCCTTCTCTTAGGGAGAAAACTTTAGATAAGATTAGGTAAATAGAACGAGCCCAAGAGGAAGCTCGTAGGGCAGAGGCTTTCCCTCTTAGACCGATCTTTCCACCCCCTCTGAGGGTGATATACCTTGAGCCAGCAGAACCAGTTGAACTAGAGGAGACTCCATTGGAATCCACTCCAATGTTTGAGTCTGAGTCATCCACCTCAGACCCCATGTCTGTTGACTCGTTCCAGGAGGCGATGAACTTCTCCATTAGGCAAGATCAGGTCCCTGATCAGGCTGAAATCCAAAGTCGAGCCTCGTCACATAACGACGCTAGCACCTCTCGCACTTCCTCTGATGTTGAGGTTATAGGGCCCAGTTTGGCCCTTCCACCACCTATCAACGCTATCCCTTGTCGTTTGTCACATGGGTTGAGTTCACTCAGAGATTCCCCACTGATGTTCCCACCCCTGCCCAAGCCGACGTTGCCTGAGATGAGGATGATGGTCACGAGAGTAATGTTGATGTCTCAGAGGCGACCGAGATAGAGAGCATTGTCAACGAATTCGACCTCCTAGCCTTTAGGCATCTTTATTCTATAGGCCCCTCTATAAAACTTAAGAGGCCTGTGAGGGATGAAAGGGCCTTTGGCGGTCGAGATGGTGAAATCTGCCTATATGAACAGATGTTTAAGTTAGGATTTTGTCTCCCCATTCATCCAATAATTAGGGCTATATTGTCTCATATTAACTTGGCTCCCTCCCAATTATCCCCCAATGCCTGGAGGGTGATGATTGGAGCTATCGTCTTATGGAGGCCAGTCCATCATTCAGACCTTCCCATCCAGGTCTTCACAGGGTGCTACGTGCCCTCCTCTGCTAGAAATCATCCGAGTTACTACCACTTTCTAGATCGGAAGTCCAATAAGAATATGTTGCTGGTTAACCAAACTTCGAACCAGAACTGGAAACCATGATACCACTTCGCCTCAGGGGAATGGGAATTCGGTCCCTCTGTGACCTCTTTATCTTTAGAGCCGAGAATACCTCTGCGGTGGGGAAAGGTGTCAATGGTTGCCAGGGCCGACCGTGGGTTAAGACAGAATAACTTTCAGAAGGTCAAGGACCTTCAAGATCAGGGGGAGCATGGCCAGCTGGTCAAGTACGAGCATTTGATGACCCCCTACTACCTCTCTGAAACTGGCCTTGGGGGGAGTCCCCTGACCGAGCTCCGTAAGTTACTTTATTTTTTCAATAAGTTATACCTATAATTTTGCTATGTCTCTAATCTTGTAACTCAAATCTTTTCTTTTTACAGAGCGTCCAGAAGGATTATCAGACGATATCTGGGAAATGGCAGCCCCCAGCCTCACCAAACTGGTTAAGAAAGTAAGTCTGAATGCACCTCCTCCTTCTCATACCTCTTCAAGGGCCTATGCCTCCAAAAAAGGAAATCCAATGATCCTGCCCCTGAGGACCAGAGGCAGAAGAAGAAAACCTCTAAGGGGGATCGCGCGATCCCCATCTCTTCTGAGGACGCATTAGTTGTTCATTTGGAGCAGCTGAAGATCGATGACAACCTTATTGGCCAAAGTATGAAGGCCTTGGATGCCATCGGCTCCGTGATGATCGACGCCGACAAACGATTCTACCGTTCTCTGGGCACCCCTCTGCTGGCTAAGTTTTGCCTCCACCGATCTATCCAAGTGAGACTTTTACTGTTGTTGTTGAAGTGTAACATCGGCTTTGAATTTCATTGTCTCTTGAACTTATGTATCTGAATATGTTTTGCAGGGTATCCTCACCATGCACCAGTTTATCGACTGGACTCTGAGGAAGCTTCCCCTGATTGAAAAGGGAAGAGAGGCCCAGAAGACAGAGGTTGCTCTAAATGGCGAAGTGGAACGTCTGAAGACTGCCTTAGAGGAGTCCGAGAACAAAGTGAAGCAGAGGGAAAAGGATATGGTAAAGCTCCAAAAATACCACTCCTCTGCCCTGAAGTCCAAGGATGATGTCCTCCAACAAAAGGTTGATGTTGTAGTGAAAACTGCCCTTGATGATGCCTCTGAGAAGTGGTTGGCTGACTATCAGGTCTCTGACCAGTTCATAAGCTTCGGCTTTGAATACCTCGAAAGAGGTATTAAGGCCACTGGTAAATGGGCTGCGATGAAAGAGAAGGAGTGAGGGAGCCTGGCAACCTCTGACTTCGTTGGTCTGGGCTTCGCTAATTCTCAATTTGCCAAGGCTTTACAAAAGGTGGAGGAAGAAGATGCTGCTCCTGAAGAGACTGCTTAACCAGAAGCGATAGGGACTGAAGACGTTAACCCTCAAGATGATGGGGTCGAGGTGACCAACATCGGCCAATGTAGTGGGGCTATGACCACCAACCCTAAGATTGCAGATTCTTAGGCCGTACTTTGTGAAACTCTTATTTGTAATTTTTATTTCTAATTCATATCGGTCTGTAACCTCTGATAACATTTTCTATTAGCTTTTAACTTGTCATTATAACTTCTTTGTGCTATACTATTCTCTTAGGAGAACTTTGCTTATCTTGCCTTCGAATGTTTTTATATGTCGTGCATCGGTGTCTTCATCACTAAACTATGATATTACACTTTGTAATATATCACTAAATTACTGGTTATAAGGTCTCAGGTCATCCAAATATGATGTTCACCTCAGACCCCGTCACCAAATTAATGATGTTTAAGGTCTGAGGTCATCCAAATATGATATTGCACCTCAGACCTTGTCACCACATTATGATGTTTAAGGTCTGAGGTCATCAAACTAAGATGTTACTCCCATAAATTTTCACCTAATTAATGATGTTTAAGGCCCGAGGTCATCCAACTAAGATGTTTCTCCTCAGTCCCTGTCACCAAATTATGATGTTCAAGGTCTGAGGTCATCAAACTAAGATGTTATCCTCATAAATTTTCACCAAATTAATGGTGTTTAAGGTCTGAGGTCATCCAAATACGATGTTGCACCTCAGACCCTGTCACCAAATTAATGATGTTTAAGGTCTGAGGTCATCCAAATATGATGTTGCACCTCAGACCTTGTCACCACATTATGATGTTTAAGGTATGAGGTCATCAAACTAAGATGTTACCCCCCTATATTTTCACCAAATTAATGATGTTTAAGGTCTGAGGTCATCCAAATATGATGTTCACCTCAGACCCTGTCACCAAATTAATGATGTTTAAGGTCTGAGGTCATCCAAATATGATGTTGCACCTTAGACCTTGTCACCAAATTATGATGTTTAAGGTCTGAAGTCATTAAACTAAGATGTTACCCCCATAAATTTTCACCAAATTAATGATGCTTAAGGTCTGAGGTCATCCAAATACGATGTTGCACCTTAGACCCTGTCACCAAATTAATGATGTTTAAGGTCTGAGGTCATCCGAATATTATGTTTCACCTCAGACCTTGTTACCAATTATGATGTTTAAGGTCTGAGGTCATCAAACTAAGATATTACCCCCATAAATTTTCACCAAATTAATGATGTCTAAGGTTTAAGGTCATCCAAATACGATGTTGCACCTCAGACCCTATCACCAAATTAATGATGTTTAAGGTCTGAGGTCATCCAAGTTTGATGTTGCACCTCAGACCTTGTCACCAAATTATGATGTTTAAGGTCTGAGGTTATCAAACTAAGATGTTACCCCCATAAATTTTCACCAAATTAATGATGTATAAGGTTTGAGGTCATCCAACTAAGATGTTTCTCCTCAGGCCCTGTCACCAAATTGTGATGTTTAAGGTCTGAGGTCATCAAACTAAGATGTTACCCCCATAAATTTTCACCAAATTAATGGTGTTTAAAGTCTGAGGTCATCCAAATATGATGTTGCAACTCAGACCCTGTCACTAAATTAATGTTGTTTAAGGTCTGAGGTCATCCAAATATGATGTTTCACCTCAGACCTTATCACCAAATTATGATGTTTACGGTCTGAGGTCATCCAAATATGATATTTCACCTCAGACCTTGTCACCACATTATGATGTTTAAGGTCTGAGGTCATCAAACTAAGATGTTAACCCCATAAATTTTCACCAAATTAATGATGTTTAAGGTCTGAGGTCATCAAACTAAGATGTTACCCCCATAAATTTTCACCAAATTAATGATGTTTAAGGTCTGAGGTCATCAAACTAAGATGTTACCCCCATAAATTTTCACAAAATTAATGATGTCTAAGGTCTGAGGTCATCCAAATACGATGTTGCACCTCAGACCCTGTCACCAAATTAATGATGTTTAAGGTCTGAGGTCATCCAAGTTTGATGTTGCACCTCAGACCTTGTTACCAAATTATGATGTTTAAGGTATGAGGTCATCAAACTAAGATGTTACCCCCATAAATTTTCACCAATTTAATGATGTCTAAGGTTTGAGGTCATCTAACTAAGATATTTCTCCTCAGATCCTGTCACCAAATCATGATGTTGAAGGTCTGAGATCATCCAAATATGATGTTGCACCTCAGAACTTCTCACCCAATTATGATGTATTAAAGGTCTGAGGTCACCAAAGTAAGATGCTACCCTCATAAACTTCACCACTAAAGCATAATAAAAAAAAAGAATTGACACAGGAACTAATCTTCTCATTAATATTCTCTTTACAAAGTGATACATTTACATAAAAACAATCGCTACATCACATGTAATACTTCTTCAGATGATCAGCATTCCATGGATGGGAGAAAGGTTCTCCTTCGACGTTTTCTAGCCTATAAGTCCCGGGTACAACCTCCTCCATCACTTTATAAGGGTAATGCCAATTTGGGTGAATCTTGTTTACCTTCTGCAACGTCTTCTTCAGCATTAGGTCTCCTACAGCTATGGGTCTTGATTTCACCCTTTGATTGTAGAACTTTTTTATTCTCTGCTGGTAAGATGCCTGTCTAATCTCGGTGTCTTCCCTTCTCTCCTCAATCAAATCTAAGTCAAGTCTTCTCTCCTCCCTATTCTTTTAAGGGTCATAGGTCTGAACTCTGTGAGTGGGGAGTCCTACCTCTGTTGGTATGACGGCTTCTGAGCCATGTGCTAACATAAATGGGGTCTCCCCCGTTGGTGTCCTAGTCGTTGTTCTGTAGGCCCATACCACAGCATAAACCTCTTCGGTTCATCTCCCTTTAGCTTCTTCTAACCTCTTCTTAATCCCTTCGAGGATCGTTCTGTTCGTGACTTCGGTCTGACCGTTTGCCTGAGGTCATCCAGGAGAAGAGAAAAATTACTTGATCCCAACTCTCTCGCAATACTTCTCCAAGGAAGAATTTTTTAACTAGGTTTCGTTGTCCGAGATGAGGATGTTAGGGAGGCTATGTTTATATATTATGTTCTTCCAGATAAATTGGAAGGTCTTCTCCTCTGTAATCGTGATCATCAGCTCAGTCTCTACCCACTTGGAGAAGTAGTCAATCGCTACTATCATAAATTGGTAATTGTTCGTAGCCCTTGGCAAGGGACCCACCAAGTCAATCCCCCATACTGCGAATGGCCAAGGGGAACTGATTGACGTCATAGGTTGATGAGGTTGATGGGGGATAGTGGAGAATCTTTGGCATTTGTCGCACCTCTTCATGTAGGCTGTAGCATCCTTGGCCAAGGTCGGCCACCAATATCCTTGCGTGATAATCCTCTTGGCCAAAGGTCTTCCTCATATGTGACTAAAGAAAGAACCCTCGTGTATCTCCTGTAGGATGCGAGGAACCTCTGTGGGATGAACGCATCCGAGGAGAGGTAATGAAAATCCTTTCTTATATAGGACGTCTCCTATTATTGAGAACTTTGCAGCTCTGTACCTAAGTTTCCTCTTTTCTATCTTTGATTCCTACAACTCTCCCTCTCTGATATATCTAATGAGGGGGTCCATCCATGAGTCTCTCAGGTTCAAGTTGAGGTAAGATTTGCCAACCTCTTCTTCCTGAATGGTCGGTTTGAGCAGGATCTCGACTGGTACTGTCCTTCTGATGTCTGTCCTTGTTGATGAAGCCAACCTTGCTAGTACATCTGCGTGGCTGTTATTTTATTGAGGTACCCTCTTCATCTTCACCTCTTTGAAGCCTTATAGCATCATTCTTACCCTCTTCAGGTATTTGGCCATCCTTTCATCCTTGGCCTCATAAACTCTAAGCACTTTTATAACAACTAACCTCGAGTCGCTATGAAGTAGGAGTTTACCAACCCTAAGGGTCTTTGCTAAGGACAGGCCTACTATCATGGCCTCATATTCTGACTCGTTGTTTGATGCCTTGAAGTTGAACCTTAGTGCATATTCAACTTTGTTACCATCCGGAGCTGAGAGTATCAGCCCTGCACCGCTTCCACTTTCGCAAGAAGACCCATCAACGAAGAGGTTCCATACGTCTTCATTTGGAGAGAAGCTCCCCTTTGACACGGTTCCTTGCTTAAAGAGGTACCTGTCCTCCTCATTCTCGGCTTTTCCGTTTCTTGCTCTGTTGGGCACAACCTCTTTCGGGTCTCGGAAGATGTTACTATTTGACCCCTCTACGATCACTGGATTGTTCTCACCTTTAGTCTCTTCCCACGTATATTCAGTAATAAAATCAGCAAGTGCCTGCCCTTTAATGGCCACCCTGGGTTGATAATTAAGGTCATACTCTCCTAACTCAATGGCCCAAGTCATCAATCTGTCTGACTTCTCAGGCTTGTGGAGGACCTGCCTTAGTGGGGAGTTAGTGAGGATGACCATAGAGTGTGCTTGAAAATAGGGTTTCATCTTCCTGGATGCGTGTATCAAAGCGTAGGCCAATTTCTCCATTCGAGGATAGTTTTGTTCAGACCCTGAAGGGCCTTACTATTGAAGTACACAGGCCTTTGCACTCCAACATCTTCCCGTACTATGGCTGCACTTATAGTTGACTCTCAGACTGCAAGATAAACATACAACTTCTCCCCCACGATGGGCCGAGATAAGAGCAGGGGAGATCCGAGGTAGGACTTGAGCTGATTAAAAGCCTCATCACACTCTTTGTCCCATTCGAAGGCCTTTCTAAGCACCTTAAAAAACGGAAGACACTTGTCTGTCGCTCTGGAAACAAATTTATTGAGTGCAGCTGCTCTTCCAGTGAGCCTCTGAACGTATTTAATACTTCTTGTTGTCTTCATGGCAAGCAAAGCCTTGATATTCTCATGGTTTGCTTCTATTCCCCTCTGATTGACAATGAATCCAAGAAATTTTCCAGCTCCTACCCTGAAGACACACTTCGCGGGATTGAGTTTCATTCTGTACAAGTCCATAGTGTCGAATGTCCTCTCTAGGTCTGCCACGTGAGTGAAAACCTTCAAGCTCTTCGTCAACATATCGTCTACATACACCTCCATAGTCTTGCCAATTTGATTTTCAAACATCTTATTCATAAGACGTTGATACATGGCCCCTGCATTTTTCAAGTTGAAGGGCATAACCTTATAGTAATATGTCCCCTTATCGGTGATGAAGGTTGTCTTCTCTAAGTCTTTAGCATCCATGAAGACATGGTTATAGCCTGAATACGCGTCCAAGAAGCTCGTGAGCTCATGTCCTGCCGTGGCATCTACCATCTGATCGATCCGAGGTAAGGGATAACTGTCTTTAGGACAATACTTGTTCAGGTCGATGAAATCTACGCACATCCTCTATTTTCCATTGGCTTTGGGCACAATGACGGCGTTTGATAACCACTCTGGGTATATAACCTCCCTGATGAATTGTGTCTCTTCCAATTTTCTGACCTCTTCTCTTATGACGTCATATTTTTTCCCTAGAGTAAACTCTTCGTCTTTATTTGATTGGCTTAGCACCTTATGCTACGTTGAGTTTGTGGCACATAACCTCTGGGTCGATGCCAGGCATATCTGCGTGGCTCCACGCGAAGACACTCTGCCTCTTCTTTAAGAATCTTATCAGCTCTTCCTTGATCTCCAATTTTAAGGCCTTACCGATTTAGACGGTTTTTTCCAGTTCTTCCTCATTGAGGACAATGGATTATACCTCTTCTGCAGCCTCTCCTTTCTTCAACTTCGTTTCATCTCTAGGACAAAGTGTATCAATGTTATACGTGGTGGTTGCTCTCTTATGGGCCTCTCTCTCTTCGGCTGAGTTGAAGTAGCATTCTCGTGCTACGGTATGGTCACCCTGCACTTCCCCTACCCCATATTGGGTCGAGAATTTTAGCATTTGGTGGACCGTCGACGGCACGGCCTCAAACTCCTTGAGGGATACTCTTCCTATGATGAGGTTATAGGTCGAGAAGACGTTTTCGTCTATAACGAAAAAATTAGTCTTTCGGGTCAACCTCTTAGGCCACTCGTCGCCCATTCGCACGTCCATATCATACATGCCCAACGGATGGACCTTTTCGCCACTGAAACCCATTAACGGATGATAATAGGGTACCGGCCTAGCTCTGCTGAGGCCTAGGCTCTTGAAACAAGGCTAGAACATCACATCTGCTGAACTTCCTCCATCTACGAGAATTCTCTGTACCTCGCATCCATGCACTCTTATTATAATTACCAAAGGGTCATCATGCCGAGCTAAGATACCTTTAAAGTCGAGTCGGGAGAACCCGACTATAAGAGTGTCCATATCCACCTTCTTTCTCTTCTGCTTGGCCTCTGAAGATGTCAGATTTACTACCTCTACTTTGGCCACTGAATTGGCCTCTGCCACGTGAGCTTTTCGGTCGGCTATTTCAGAGCCACCCCCTGCGAGTCCTCCACATATGGTGCTAACACCGAAGGAGATCATACCAACCTTCTTTATAGGGGCATTATCATCTTTTTGTGGGAGGTCTGGATCGTCTTCATCATCACCATCTGAGTCATCATCTCTTTTTGCTGGAGTGTCATCTCGACATCTGTCGCCCTTCTTCTTTTTAGGGTCATCTCTTCCCCTTTTGGGAGCCTTACCATCAACATACTTCCTCAGCTTTTCGAACTTTAACATCTTTTCGATTTCATCCCTCAAAGCGAAACACTTGTCTGTTATATGGTCGTGGTCTTGGTGGAATTCGTACCACAGATTCTTGTTCCTCTTATGCGGAGGAGCCTTCAGCTTCTCCGGCCATCTCACGGACCGGTCATTCTTAATCTCATTGAGGATGTGTTCGTAACTCACAGTTAGAGGAGTATAGTGTGCAAACTTGTCGTTTGTAGACCTCTTCTTTCCATCTTTCTTTCTTTGGAATTTCCCGCTGCTACTTCCATTCTCATATTAATACTTCGCAGCCATAGCCTCTTCGACGTTTATGACCTTTCCTGCGATTACCAATAGCTCTGCCATAAACTTTGAAGGGTCTTTCGCAAGCTTCCATAGCAACTTCCCCTTCAGTAGTCCCCCAATGAGGGATGTCATGGCTATATTCTCTTCATAATCTTCAACCTCCATTTTTTCTTTGTTGAATCTAGCAATGTAGTCTCTTAGACTCTCATTCTTTCCCTGCTTGACGTACAACAGATGAGTGGTTTTCTTTTGAGGTCTTACCTCAAAACAGAAGTTGTGAATCAACCGTTCAGCCAATCCTTTGAAGTTCTCAATTGAGTTCTTCGGAAGAGAGGTAAACCAGATGTGTGCAGCTCTTGTTAAAGTCCCAGAGAAGGCCCGACACTTCATCTCATTTGGGATTGAATAAATGTCTGCCGCAGACTGGTACATCTCAATGTGATGCACAGGGTTGGTACTACCATCGTATTTGGGAGACACCGTAGGTGGCTTGAACTTAGCAGGGGTTGGGAAGCTCGCTATCTTAACTACAAATGGAGAACCCTCTTTGCAAAGGGTCTCGGCTTTTGATGAGGTCTCTTATCTTCTCCTCCAGACGTTGGATGGAGTCATTCAATGGCCTTGTAACGTCGTCTTGGCCGAGGTTATCCCCAGCCACCTCCAAGGGGTGGACTGAGGGTTCCCCAGCCACAGCACAACGTCGGCTGTTAACCTCTTCTTGTTCCCTGTCCCGACCCTGCTAGGGTCGGACGTGCTGGGGTCAACCATGATGAGGCCGATGTTCCCCATATCCCCTTTGAGAGCCAGCGACACTTCGTGACCTGGATAATCTCTACCTCAGGTCTTTTATTGGGCCGAGCCTTTCAAAGGTCGACCCTCTGGTCAATCGATTAAAATCTGATCCTCTTTGTTGGGCACCTTCACCTCTTCTGCCTCCATAACCTCGACTCTGTTGGATAGGACGCACTGTGTTATTTGAAACCTCGTATGGGTCCCAATAATCTTCTGGAATGTCTTCTGCCTCCATATCATCATACCTATCCTCAGGGCAAGGGTGTCCTTACCTCCCCAGATGCAAAACGCCTAGGGTCAGCAACATCCCTCCTCCGTTGAGGCGTAGGTTGGCCTTTTCGCGGATCTTGGGGTGGTCCCCCGGCTTCAGGATGGGGTTGAGCAGCCGACGGAGTAATCATCTCCGGTGATACCCCAGGTGGCCTCATCATATTTTGACTAACTTGAGCAAATTGCTCCTTCATCGCTTGTTGCGTTGCATCCAAGGACCTCGAGGTTGCTGCCATCTCAACCATTTCAGACCGGGGTGGTGCCTGGCTGGAACTAGGTCCTCCAGCACCAGGTGGTGGAGGTGCTGATGGCAATTATGGTGCCATATATTAAAACTAAAGAGCTTGCGAAGTAGATAAACTTAATACCTTAAAGGACCTCTTTCAATGGTGAAACAGCTCCACGTAAGGGGTGCGGCCTGGTTCACCACCAGAGTCTCCTATGAGGTTAAGTGGAAAAAGATGAAGAGACAGCTTCTCGTTCCCACAGACGGCGCCAAAATGATGATGCTGGAAACAACAACACCCCTCAAGGTGTTTGTAAGCTCAAATCAGTGATAACAATGGCAGCACAAGAGTATACTAAATATAAGAGATTGAGATGAGGAGAAGAGGATGAACACCAATATATAAGTGGTTCAGCCAATTAGTCCTACGTCCACTGTGCAAGTGTGTTGTGACAACCCGCCTACTAAAATAATAGGTGGCCAGCCCAATACTCCAATAATTACAGGAATCATAGATGGTCCATTCTTAGCATCACTGTCGATTAAAATAATAGTATGAGATAACCACCAATCATTTTAGAAAACGGATTGTCATATGCAAAAATTTTAAAAGTAAAAGAGAGACACTTAGACAATCCCATTTGTAAAAACGGTGGGTATCAAAAATCGATGAATAAAGTATGACAATACAATAAATAATCACCGAATAAGTTGTCGGTGCACAGTCCAAAACAAATAATACATTAAGTATTACAATCAATATTTACAATATAATAAATGAGTGCAATACCTTGGGCAAACAAGCCCGAGAAATGTACTAAACATAACTAGAGTACAATGAAGAGGAGCGTCTACTACTAGTATCCTACAACATCCGCAACATGCTGTAGCTCCATGACAACTGGAATGGAATATGTAAATACAGGTGTCCATGCGGAAGCGCACCTGTAACGGCAAGGAATATGCAGCACAAAGAAATATAGATACCGGTCAGGGCCCAGTTTGATATGATTACCATGTGACTAAAATGCATGACAGTTAAGTGCGTAGTTCTCTCGCAGATAACAATAATATTCCTCACCTCTCAATCTAGCAGCAACCTAACGCAATATCGTGAGATGTTCTAGTTAACCCTAAGTACTAAGGGCTAACTTTTCCCCATTCTCAACGCTATGCCCTATTCGTGCGTGGGGTGTCTCGCAAAGCGAAATCCAAACAAGGAACCCCCCCGATACACTACTACTTAGGCAAGGTTGATCGTCGAGATCCATTAGACCCTAAGCACGAAATAATAAATAAATACATGTGTGTGCATAAGTGTGGGAGGTTACAGCTACAGCTACTCCAGAAATAAAAACATAAACCCATCCATCATCTAACGACACAATTCCTAATTCTTTATTTAGGAATATACATATATGGTTAGTTCATTTTATCAAATGTTTACCAATAAATCTCATTTCAAAACTTTCTTTACCAAATTTTATTTCCTTTCTTCTATCCAGGAAAAATACATAATTTAAAGCAAGTTTTATTATCATAAAAATGCTTTACTTTCATATCATAACATCCATTTTCCTTCTTCCATCCGGAAAATGTATTTAACATCCCATTTCCCTTCTTCTATCCGGGAAATGTAAATTAAAGCCATTTTATTATCATAAAATGCTTTAATAACCAATAATGTCCCACATTATTGAATCATAGTTATATATCATATTATATAACGCAATCTAAGACCGCCCGTCCGGGTTTCCCCATTGTGCGCGCCCCTAAATGGCTATCATCTTCCAGGGCCTCCAAGACAACCTGAGATCCTATCGAAACGTCGGGAAGCGACCATGTGCCTGCGGGATAGTCAAGACCACACCCGGAATCTCCTAACCAGCGCAGAAAAATATATAACAAACGCTCACATGGCCTAGGGACTATATCCACCCTGCATCATTAGCCAGGGGGCTTCACCACCACGCGCGCGACTTCCCTTATGATAGCGATTTAGAGAGGTGTGTATCCATAAATTAACATTTATGAAAAACATTACTTTTTCCATTTTTGAAAACTTCCAATTTTACATTTCCAAAAATCATCCATTTAGCCATTAAGCACCAAGCTTTAAAAGGTGCATTTTATTCTTATTAAGCCATGTTTTATTAATGACCTAAGACCCAAAGTGCCACTAACCTCAAAATAGCCTCGAATAATTTATATAATCTCATAAACTCTCAAAGTGAGTCTCCACGATGGAGTGTCTCCCAAAAGCTCAACATTAATATTTAAACTTCCCATTTCATCTCTAGGTTAAACTCCTAAATCATTCGGATATCAACCTACACAACTTAGCCCTCGGGTAAGCCTAAATATCCCATTTAATCCTAGGGCATTAGTCTACCCAAAACCACCCTCTAGGACTCTTAATTACTTCCCAAAGGAAGGTTCCTAAACCATGGACCTAAAAGAAAAAGGGCTAAAAATCAAAATAAGAAAATCTCACAAAAACAGGGGAACCGAATCGATTCGCGCCTTGGGCCAAATCGATTCGCCCTTGCGAATCGATTCGCTAAATAGCCGAATCGATTCGGTGAGCAAAAACTGGCTTTCTGCAATTGCCGAATCGGTTCGGTTTTAATCCGAATCGATTCGGTCTGCAAGACCTGTAACCCTCTCCTTATCCGAATCGATTGCCCCTAGGGCCGAATCGATTCGGTCCTGAGATTTTGCCCAGTTTGGGCGACGGGTTATACAAACCCTAAAATCCCAAAACCCCAAATCTTTGCTTTTGCCCAACATCAACAACATCTAATTCTACCAAATCATTCCTACACCATTTACAACTAATAATATATCCCCAAATCAAATTAAAACTAAGATTTAAGGGTTTAATCATCAAAATCAACAAATACCCATTTATGGGTTAAATCTCCAAAACCTAACTATACATGCGATTTACCACATTAAATCAATATCTAGCAAGTAAGAAACTTGCCTCGAGGTTCGTAGTCTCGGAACACCTCCGGTAGCGACGGATTCCGGCCCAAAACCTCCATCTCTCTCTTTCTCTCAACTCTCCCTTCTCTCTCTCTCTCTCTTCTTTGGCTTTCTCACACAAATGAAGAAAAAGAAAGGGGGTAGGGGATTTATAAGGGTCTAAAAATATAAACCCCCACTCCTAATTGCTAATACACCACTAAATTGAGTCATAACCCTTTAAAATTTCCCGAATCCCAAAAATTACAACTGGGCACTTATTTCGACTATCTCGACTATTCTAAAAACAACCGCACCCCCTATTTGGCATTCGGGAAAGCGTGAACTATTTTTACGTTCCAAATTTCATTGTAATTCATTAATTATACGCAATAATACACAATATAACGCTATTTACCTTCTCATAACGGTAAATAGTCAAAACATAGTAAATATTATCCCTAAGTCTCACGGGAAATAATATTTAATCCAACATTCCCTATTTTATAAAATTAGCCCATTAGGCAAAATAGTATAAAATAGTTGCTCGAAAACCTGGGTTGTTACATACTCCCCCCCTTAAAGGGGAATTTTGCCCTCAAAATTCGGGCGTAACCCATAACCATAAAAAGGGTATACTAAAATAAAAACTGTGCTATCATACTAGCAAACCCCTGAATAGAAATGTCCCCATAGGACTCAGACTAAGGTCATCATTAACGATCTCAGTCCGCATACTCTTGCTATAACATAGCGCCAAATCGTTCCTCAGGAACTATCGATTCTACCCTTCTACTACGGGAGAAGATACCCACACAATCTCAGCACAAATTGCCTTACTTCCTAAACACGTTACACCCGTACTAGGGAATAACTACACTATCTTACAATCATTAACCCCCAACACTACTTACTCCTATTCGCGTTGGCGTAACCCTCAAAAGTCTACTTGCTCCCTGAGCCCAATCTAAAGGAAGGTTCCCGGACCACTCCCAGTCCCAAGAATATACTATTCGTTGTTTCCATTCCAACGAGTAGACAAGGCATATTGCCATCTATACTAGGCTACGCACGGCCTAACGTTTATCGGAAACGATCCGAATTATTGCACGGAAATTCGATCCATAAAACTACTACTCCGATCTCTCCTTCAAATCAAATCCACCCTTCCACTTACGGGTGGTAGGATATACCCCATATCCCAACGGTTCCCATTCTTCCTGGAGACTTTATTTGTACCTTGACACGAATGTCTCGTCTCGGTTCACTACCGTTTGATAGGAATCGCATACAGATCTAAAACTCCTACTAAGAAGAGTTGGGCGTACACCTCCCGCTTAGTCCGCCCATTTCCATCGAGCAAGCAGCGATTGATCGAATGATCCACAGTTTCCTCAACTAGAATCATGACCGTTGCATTATCGACAATTCGATAAAAATGTCCACGGATATACCCATCCTCGTTCCACACTATTCTCTACATACTAGTAGGTGAAAGGGTCAATCATGGACCTGAACGCTCTTAGAATAGCGTCCCCTCGGTGAAGCTCACTCCACTTGGCATTCCATGCCACGAATAAACTCTAAGACGGTATCTACTCGGCGCCTTTACTACTCCCGCTCGCATTGCCTTAGCGAAAGAAAGTATCCTAACGATAGTCCTTCACGGTCATAAACTTGTTATTCGTGAAAAGACTCCAAATTCCTGCCCAGGAGAAATGCCTCTAAGTCTTTAAGGCAAATACTACCGCCATGAACTTTAAATCAAGCATGGGATGACACGTAGTAAAAATGTGAGACACACGAGCCATAGGTCCATGCTCTCATAGTAGCACCTCCCGTTCCTGGCAAAGACTCGTTCGTTAAATCCACTCCCGATCATAACAACACGAGTGCAGGAGAAAAGTCAGCTCATACTTCAACTCCTCCAAAGGTAGGTTACCCATGTAACCCTCTAACTACGAGAGGCCTCACCACTAATGGCCTAACATTCTAACGAGCTCGAAATTCCATACTTCTCGTCTAGGGACCAAATCCTACTTAGAGTTAACCCACAACCTATTGTGGTCAACTCCCCACCATCTTCCTAAACTAACGCCGCATGCCCTAAGGGCCTAGCATCCTAAGAATCCTAAGGTCAATCTATCTATCCTAACCTAGTCGTATAAGTATAATACTAAATATCCCTAGTGTCCAAGACCTTTCCCGACTTCCGTCATTAGCTCGGTTTCATGCGTAGGACGTCTCGCCGAAGCGAAATCCAAATAAGGAACCCTCCCGTTACACCACTACCTCGCATTGTCAGTCATCGAGAAGTAACGGTCGAATACACATGATCGGGATCGACGGAATCCTAACTCGAACTCTACTAGTACACATACTTCTACGTCCTACCATAACTATCGACTGAGGCATTTACTTCCAATAAGATGCCACCAATACTCTACCCCAAGAGACACATATATCTCTAAACAAAGGGCCTTCTCATTAAGGCACAACCATAAGTCCCTATCGGACTCTCATCATCATAGTATTCCCCACATCGATTCAGAGGAAAACCATCATCGCGCTCATATATCGCACATCAATCTTAGCCCTTAATCACTTATATACGTGATTCTTGGCTAAACCTTCCAACCCAGCACTTAACCAACAGAAAAGAAAAGAAGGAAGAAAAGAACAGAAAAGAAAATGCACATCTCTCCACTCCCAACGTCGTTAAGGTTCATGCGTGGAGCGTCTCGCCGAAGCGAAATCCAAACAAGGAACCCCTCCACACAGTCACCTTAACTATCCAGTCATGGAGATAAGGCAATAGCATACACAAGCAAAGCAAACAAGCAAGCAAACAGAATAAAATAAAAATAAAAATAAAGGAGACTATCTACATACCGTAAACCACCTCTATAAAGTCTCAACCCGTATCCAGGAGAGATATTATAGAACAACTAGTCCTCCTCCTAGAACTAGAACTAGGATAGCCTCGCGATATATTCGCTTGCTATCACCTCAACCAATCTAAGAATATCTCTACTCGTATAATATATAATACAAGTAGCACGTACCACATATATCTCCACTCGCCCCATAACGAGTGAGAAGGAAAATACAGAACTCCCCTATCATGGAAGTCATATAAATATACTTACTATATATATAAAAAATATGTACCGATACCATCACAAGCTCGATATACGCACCCGAATCTAGGGCTAACACCAAACTACTCCCATCAATGACTCAACTAGGAGTCCTATTCTTGCCGGTTATCTTCAATCGACAAGATCAAAACGCATAGTTCCCTTGACTTCTCTAGTAAAGAGAACATTCTGCCAGCCTCCCCGACCTTAGCTCCACAAGCCTTCCCCGGGTGGATGTCCACCAGTGGGGTCTCATGAACACTACTTCTCCAAAAAGTGTTTCCAACACTCACTTACGAGCCTAGCATTTCCACTGAGAGGCTCTCTCTATGGGCAAAAACATTCTGCCCCACCTTAACGAGGCGACTATCATAACCGCCACTTCAACCTTACTCCTAAGGGTGAAAGGTTTTCCCCGAATCCTCACACCTGAGGACTCCTATACCCAACTCTAGGCCAAAACTCTCGGGCCTTACGTTCTCACCGAACGAGGTTACACTTCCTCGATCCAACCAAACTTCAACATGTGGTCCTAGTAAAGAACCTCTCAACTCCGAATTGACATTGCTCGGAGTCCCAAGCATAGTACCACTCTCTACCGACAACGGTACATGGGAAAACTATTTTCACTGTACTTAGTAGTCACGGCGGCAATATAAAATAATGCTGCAAAGGGAGAGACCTCCAAAGCGGTCCTTATTCCCGACCACAGCCTACAGCTTATAGTAATCCCATCCTATGACGCCTTCACAACGGCCTTCCTCAACGCCCTTCATCTAACGGCTTACAAGCCTCACACGATCGCGCAGAAGATCTTCGGGGTTCTCATTCCATAGCAGGAGAACAAAATCTCACAAGAGAATTCAATGACCTTATTCCTAAGGCTCTACATCAAACAGAGAGAAACGCAGACGACGTAAAACATCCGCACAGATTCCTAAGGACTTTAGAACCTAATGCTCTGATACCATCTGTGACAACCCGCCTACTAAAATAATAGGTGGCCAGCCCAATACTCCAATAATTACAGGAATCATAGATGGTCCATTCTTAGCATCACTGTGATTAAAATAATAGTATGAGATAACCACCAATCATTTTAGAAAACGGATTGTCATATGCAAAAATTTTAAAAGTAAAAGAGAGACACTTAGACAATCCCATTTGTAAAAATGGTGGGTATCAAAAATCGATGAATAAAGTATGACAATACAATAAATAATCACCGAATAAGCTGTCGGTGCACAGTCCAAAACAAATAATACATTAAGTATTACAATCAATATTTACAATATAATAAATGAGTGCAATACCTTGGGCAAACACGCCCGAGAAATGTACTAAACATAACTAGAGTACAATGAAGAGGAGCGTCTACTACTAGTATCCTACAACATCCGCAACATGTTGTAGCTCCATGACAACTGGAATGGAATATGTAAATACAGGTGTCCATGCGGAAGCGCACCTGTAACGGCAAGGAATATGCAGCACAAAGAAATATAGATACCGGTCAGGGCCCGGTTTGATATGATTACCATGTGACTAAAATGCATGACAGTTAAGTGCGTAGTTCTCTCGCAGATAACAATAATATTCCTCACCTCTCAATCTAGCAGCAACCTAACGCAATATCGTGAGATGTTCTAGTTAACCCTAAGTACTAAGGGCTAACTTTTCCCCATTCTCAACGCTATGCCCTATTCGTGCGTGGGGTGTCTCGCAAAGCGAAATCCAAACAAGGAACCCCCCCGATACACTACTACTTAGGCAAGGTTGATCGTCGAGATCCATTAGACCCTAAGCACGAAATAATAAATAAATACATGTGTGTGCATAAGTGTGGGAGGTTACAGCTACAGCTACTCCAGAAATAAAAACATAAACCCATCCATCATCTAACGGCACAATTCCTAATTCTTTATTTAGGAATATACATATATGGTTAGTTCATTTTATCAAATGTTTACCAATAAATCTCATTTCAAAACTTTCTTTACCAAATTTTATTTCCTTTCTTCTATCCAGGAAAAATACATAATTTAAAGCAAGTTTTATTATCATAAAAATGCTTTACTTTCATATCATAACATCCATTTTCCTTCTTTCATCCGGAAAATGTATTTAACATCCCATTTCCCTTCTTCTATCCAGGAAATGTAAATTAAAGCCATTTTATTATCATAAAATGCTCTAATAACCAATAATGTCCCACATTATTGAATCATAGTTATATATCATATTATATAACGCAATCTAAGACCGCCCGTCCGGGTTTCCCCACTGTGCGCGCCCCTAAATGGCTATCATCTTCCAGGGCCTCCAAGACAACCTGGGATCCTATCGAAACGTCGGGAAGCGACCATGTGCCTGCGGGATAGTCAAGACCACACCCGGAATCTCCTAACCAGCGCAGAAAAATATATAACAAACGCTCACATGGCCTAGGGACTATATCCACCCTGCATCATTAGCCAGGGGGCTTCACCACCACGCGCGCGACTTCCCTTATGATAGCGATTTAGAGAGGTGTGTATCCATAAATTAACATTTATGAAAAACATTACTTTTTCCATTTTTGAAAACTTCCAATTTTACATTTCCAAAAATCATCCATTTAGCCATTAAGCACCAAGCTTTAAATGGTGCATTTTATTCTTATTAAGCCATGTTTTATTAATGACCTAAGACCCAAAGTGCCACTAACCTCAAAATAGCCTCGAATAATTTATATAATCTCATAAACTCTCAAAGTGAGTCTCCACGATGGAGTGTCTCCCAAAAGCTCAACATTTATATTTAAACTTCCCATTTCATCTCTAGGTTAAACTCCTAAATCATTCGGATATCAACCTACGCAACTTAGCCCTCGGGTAAGCCTAAATATCTCATTTAATCCTAGGGCATTAATCTACCCAAAACCACCCTCTAGGACTCTTAATTACTTCCCAAAGGAAGGTTCCTAAACCATGGACCTAAAAGAAAAAGGGCTAAAAATCAAAATAAGAAAATCTCACAAAAACAGGGGAACCGAATCGATTCGCGCCTTGGGCCGAATCGATTCGCCCTTGTGAATCGATTCGCCCTTGCGAATCGATTCGCTAAATAGCCGAATCGATTCGGTGAGCAAAAACTGGCTTTCTGCAATTGCCGAATCGGTTCGGTTTTAATCCGAATCGATTCGGTCTGCAAGACCTGTAACCCTCTCCTTATCCGAATCGATTCGCCCCTAGGGCCGAATCGATTCGGTCCTGAGATTTTGCCCAGTTTGGGCGACGGGTTGTACAAACCCTAAAATCCCAAAACCCCAAATCTTTGCTTTTGCCCAACATCAACAACATCTAATTCTACCAAATCATTCCTATACCATTTACAACTAATAATATATCCCCAAATCAAATTAAAACTAAGATTTAAGGGTTTAATCATCAAAATCAACAAATACCCATTTATGGGTTAAATCTCCAAAACCAAACTATACATGCGATTTATCACATTAAATCAATATCTAGCAAGTGAGAAACTTGCCTCGAGGTTCGTAGTCTCGGAACACCTTCGGTAGCGACGGATTCCGGCCCAAAACCTCCATCTCTCTCTTTCTCTCAACTCTCTCTTCTCTCTCTCTCCTTTGGCTTTCTCACACAAATGAAGTAAAAGAAAGGGGGTGGGGGATTTATAAGGGTCTAAAAATATAAACCCCCACTCCTAATTGCTAATACACCACTAAATTGAGTCATAACCCCTTAAAATTTCCCGAATCCCAAAAATTACAACTGGGCACTTATTTCGACTATCTCGACTATTCTAAAAACAACCGCACCCCCTATTTGGCATTCGGGAAAGCGTGAACTATTTTTACGTTCCAAATTTCATTGTAATTCATTAATTATACCCAAATTTAAATATAGGTCATAACCGTCGTTTTACATACAACGACGCAATAATACACAATATAACGCTATTTACCTTCTCATAACGGTAAATAGTCAAAACATAGTAAATATTATCCCTAAGTCTCACGGGAAATAATATTTACTCCAACATTCCCTATTTTATAAAATTAGCCCATTAGGCAAAATAGTATAAAATAGTCGCTCGAAAACCTGGGTTGTTACATGAGTGAGTAAGGTCACTAAAATAAGGCATTAACGGTCATGGATACAATCTCTCAAGCTTTCGCTCTCTACTGTATAATTTGACAGAGTTTCAGCTAGGGTTGTCATTTTGGATCCCTTTACAAGGTAGATGATGACCTCTATATATAGTGCTTGGGGGTGTAATGTACCTCCCACGCATGCAATGAGCATGTGTGTATTGACCTAGCCAATCTGATGAAGACATCTGTCACTGTCACATGTAGAGAATGATGGTGAAATATTCCCTCACGTGAGGAGATTGATTCGGTTATAACTGACTTTATCCACGTGTTCCTATCCCTGTATTTGCTTAGAAATGCTTGACCCTGTCCCTGACTGGTGCAACCTTGGCCTGAAAGAGTACGAGGTTGGTGAAGCCTGACTATTGCTTTATCTGAGGTTATTCATGATGGTCTCGGCCCAGTAGGAAAGCCGAGGTAAGACAGGTGGAGTTATAACATCGGCTTGGGCCGGGGTTATGTAAGAGTAGTTGGAACGTCGGCTGATTCCCAGCCGAGGTTGATTATGGGTATGGTGCTAGTCCTTGCTGCCTCAGCTGATACCCAGCCGAGGTTGATGTATGAGGTAGACGTGATGTCAGCTGCGGACGACCTGATGGATAACTGACCCCATAGATCATGAAGACCTCAGTTGTTGCTTGACTATGAGGTAACTAGTAACATCGGCTATAGCCGACCTTATGTTGGACTAAATCACTGGTTGCCAATCTGGAGCCCTTGTTACCTCGGCCATCTTCTTGGCCGAGGTTGGTGCCTTCGAGCTGTTAGGTACATTTTGGGCATATCATAAAGTGAGGTCAAGGTCAATATGGGAGATATAACAAAGAATGCTTATATTCCTTTCCTAAATTTTACGCATTTCTTGAGTCAAAACAACTTTGAAAATCATGATCAAGTAACACATTTCATAATATGAAATCAGTTAATGAATGATTAATGAAAGAATAGTGAGATTACCGATCACTTTAACATTTTTAAGGAGGAAAGAGTATTGTATAACTCTCATAAATGAAGAAAAGTACAAAAATCACTTGGTGTAAGTATAAACAATGCAATAAAAGATTACGGGGTTATACACGCCTTAAACCAAGTCATTAAAATAAGAAGAGCGCATGTGCTCACTGGTTTAAAGTTTAATTCATGAAGTTTTTCGTAAAATCAATAATTTGAGAACTAAAGTCTAATAACTTTTAAAATTGAGAACATGAATCATTGAATTATCCATTGGATCAGGCATTTATTGAAGTTTATCATAGAAAACAAAGGCAAAATGCCTAACAGAGGAGAAAAAAGAAGAAGATGTTTTTCAATTTTTTACAACAAAAGTATGATTGGGACGAACATATAATCAAATCATGGATTAAGAAAAATAGTGGATAGAATACCCCACACTCGCTAACTTAAAAACTTACATTGTCCTCAATGTAAATTAAGAACCAAGTTAAAGAGAGGAAAATAGTGATATTACCCAAAATGGAGCTATCTTTGGAAAGTTTAAGTTCAAAGATTCTACAAAACATGTTAGCACCAAGCATAATAAAGAATAAGAACTAAAATTTTAACAAATTACACTAAATAATAAGTAAAAAAAAACTACTATGTATAACCTAAAACTTGAATTTCTAACTAACTATACACTCGATGTTGAAATTTTTGAGGGTCCACCCAAAATACGATTTGACTTTTGAGGGATTAATGGTGTACCCTCATTTTCATGCATATCTTTTGAAAAATAGTAATTTCGTTTGAACAATGGAAGGTATGTGTAAGGCGGAAGAAATGTGTAGCACCACGTATTTTTACATAATTATGAATTTAATTATTTCTTATATTTTTCAAATTACACGTGGGCAGTAATTTAATTGAAATAAAATATTATGTATTTAATAAATATTAATTAGGTGAGATTAATATTAATATTTATGAGGTAAATTTACTAAGTGTGCAGTAAATAAAATGTGAGTAATAACGACGAGATTATGTCGTATCTCAACAGGGGGTCATGTGTAGGCTATGTTAAAGTCAAGATAAAAAATTTATATAGAGTGACTCATATGGTTATTTTGAGGTCATGGTTGATTCATAATGGACCGAAATAGACAAAATAGAGTACCCCGGGTATATTATTTGGATTTCGGAGGAGTTTTTGACTTTACAGGGCTCATACGGGGGTATATGGGTAAAGTGGGCTTGGCCCATTTGTTGGAATATATGCCCCCAATTTTAAAACTACAAATTCTTTTTAAACCCTTTTTAAAACTATGATGGTTCAACTTAAATATAAAATTCCAAGTTTCAGACTTTTTCAAAAACAACCCAATTTTAATTTCACGCAAAATAAAATAAAATTAAAACACTTAATTAATTATATGGAATTTTACACAAACACAAATTTTAATTTTACCAAATTAAAATTAAACTTAAAGTGAAATTAAATTAAACCAACATATTTTAATTTCTACTTAAACAAACAATAATTCTAATTCAAGTTCTAAATATGCAAACACAACTAAGAATTTTTCCAATTAAATTTCATGACTTGAATTATATTAATTTCAATTTTATCCAAAACTTTAATTAGCACCAAATTAAACAAGTAGTGATTTAAACCAAATTTTATCTTTTTACCTAAGCATGCATCTAAGGTGAATTTTTCAAAAGATAAATTAAACAAACCATTACACGACGATGTACGAGGAAAAAGCGAAATCAGGAAAAAACCTCGGACGACCCTAGCCTTAAGTCCACTAAGTACAGAATTTTACAAATACAAGACAGGTGACTTACACAACTCGACTCGACTCCTTTCAAGCCCCTGACGCATCTTCTTGTACCAACCTATGTTTAATCGACAATCCCAAAATCCACCGGAACCTTGGAATCCACCAATGAAGCCAAACACCATCAACCACACATGGTGCCTTTCACCATGTGAGAATGCCACAGCAAAAACCAAGTGCCTTCTTCTTTGTGGGATGTAGAAGTAAACCCAAACAAACTCTTCAAGGGTAGAGTAGAACCCGGTGCCAAACACTCTCCAAGAAATAATATATATAAAGATATAGATAGAAACTTGGATTAAAACAAACTATGGGTGTATGTGTTTTGGTACGAATTAATTCATCAAGACTTGATAACACAAAACATGAACTTTTGAACTAAGAATCTTTTTCTCTCTAAAATGTTCTCTTAAATGTGTTTAGAAAATGTCAAAAGTTAGTTTTTCAAAAGAGGTTCCCGCATTAAATCAGTCTGATAGAAAGTTAGTGGATAAAGTAGTGGGAACATGGAGAAAAACTGTCAAAACTGCCAAAATATTTTTCCCCAAAAAATCTCGTTCGAACGACATTTCGTTCGAATGACATTTTCTTTCGAACGACCTATCTAATGATTGTCCAAAGTAAGAGTTGCAAAACTCGTTAGAAACCTCGTTCGATATCTCGTTCGAACGACATTTCGAGCGATAGTCCAGTGGCCAAAAAGGGAAAGTCATCGACAAACTCATTTGAACAAAATTCTCGTTTGAACGACAATTTCGAATGAAATGTCAGAATAGTTAAATTTCATTTTAAGCCCAAAAACTTTTTATTCAAAGTTCTTAAATAACTTTCTGAAAATAAAATTCATAAAATATTTTTATGAAAAATAACACCCAATAAAATTTCCAAGCTCCTATATATATATAGTGCGTTTATACCTTAGGAGCTTTTTGGAACTTGTTGATGACGTGAAATGAGGCACAATAAACTCGATCTTTGATGAATCTTGAAAAGCTAGCTGCTACGTATTCAACACAAACTTGTCATAGGCTTGAAGGATACACAAGAACTCTCTCCTATGACTCAAGTGTTTTTGTCCAGAATTGAGCCAACACTACATTAAGACTCAATTGGAAATTTGTGTCCTTACACCATTGGACTAATTTCAGGATTTGAGAGTTTATAACCTAAGATTAGAGGTGTTGGCAACCATTATCAATAGTGGCAAACCCTAAGAGAGAAAGGAAAATAGGCAAAGGCTATGAGAAAGCTAGAAAAGCAAAATTGGAGAGAATTCAAGGGGAATTCGAGCATTCAACCGTAAATTCGTCGTCTATAAAAAAAATGAGACCCTATGAATATCTAGAGGTAAGTAATTAATTTTCTTTAAATTAAACTGAGGTGATTCATGTTCATGTCATGGTAGGTGTAGAACAAAACCATTTTAGGTGAGGGTTTGCATGTAAATGGGGTTTTGGGTGAAATAAATTCCATAAATAGCGGTGTAAATTGATGTATGATATTATTGAACGAATCCCAATTCATAAAGGGATGATCTTGATAGAGATTTATAGGTTTGATCATAGGTAATTGGGTTGTTGAATTTAAATTTGGTTAAATTGAGGGGTTCATAATTGAGACTCATAAGCATGGATTAATTTGATGATTGATGATTAAATCCTTTGAATTAAGATGATTGATGCTTGTTAAAATCATGTATAAGATGTCTTTTTATGGCTTATATTGACTGTTTAGTGTAGAAAAATGATTTAGAAGGTGATTGAGATTGAAATTGGGGAAGAACATTGTTTGGAGTTCGCCGAATCAAAATTGCATCATTTTGATTGACAAAGTGAACCAATGGTTTACCTTATTGTCCAAAATATGAAATTGTAGATCTTTTCATTACGATCGTCTGGGCGACGACCTCGTATTTTTCTGATTTTTTTAAATTTGTTATGAATTTTATACGAAAGGGTGTACGAGACAAAATCTTTATTTGGTAATCTAGGAATGGATTTTATCGTAGGCATAATTATGATTCAGATGATTATAAAACCTTGTGGGTATTTTCCCTTAGTTGATATAAATTCATAGTTGATGATACTGAGGTTAAGTTAATGATTTTTAATACCTCTGCCGATTATGTTCAGTAAGGAAAATTTCGAGTAGATGAGAGTTAGCTCGATATACTTGTATGTAGGGTATTTTTTGAATAATAATAATTCGGGTGTAGGAGATTGAACAAGTATAATGATTTTCAATTTATTCAATTAGGACTAGTTAGAAGAGTCCGGTAGAATTCAGTAATGAGAAACATGTTATATTATTTAATAAAGATGAGAATTTAATTAATTACGAGTCGAGGAATAGACTAGGGATAGTAGGCGAGCGCGTTGGGCGATAGGCACGGTCTAACTGGATTGTGTTTATATGTATATACGGGTATAGAGACCGTATGTACGTGTGTGTGTGTGTGTGTGTGTGTGTGTGTGTGTGTGTGTGTGAGAGAGAGAGAGAGAGAGAGAGCATTTTAAAAAATCGGTGTGTATAATATTTATGTGAAGCATACCCTTCTAGTGCTATCATGGGAGATTGCGCAATGTGGGTGAATCCCCTGGCTAGTGAATGCAGGGTGAGTATAGTCCCCAGGTCATAGCGCCGCAAATTTTATTTTATGATTTATTTTCGAGGTGAGACGGTTTGGGTATGGTTCGGTCTCACTATCGAAGGAGTATGGCCATCTCCACTACATTTGCGATGTTTTTACCAAAGTTCAGGGTGAGCTAATCTGACTTGTGGTAACTGGGTTAGAGTGAGCATACCTGGGATATGATATCATTTTAAAAAAACGCATCCTATGAATTATTACTCTGAGGGATAGCACCCAGTGAGTTATGACTCTGAGGGATGGCATCCAGTGGGTTATTACTTTGAGGGATGGTTATTATACGCGAGATATGTGTGATTGTTGTAGTATACTATTACGTATATAATAGTGTAGAAAATTATATACTGATTAAAGACATAAAATGTGAATGTATTACATATATAACTAGAGTGGAAGTTATATACTCAATTAATGTTGAAATAATTAATTAAGCTAAAGAGTAGAATAACTTATGAATCAATGATAGAAAGTACTCGGGTTAGAGTAATGTGTTAGAAAGAATTGCAACAGGGCTAGTTAGACACGGTACAATAACTAGGAAGGTTAAGATGTATGCATAGTTGAGAGGTGAGGGATAATCTCATAAATGTGCATCGCCAACTTAAATATGGAAAGTTTTACTGCATATTTATTTATTGCATCTTAATTACTTGTAAATATTTTTAAAAGATTTTTAGCTCTGACCCGTATCAAATATATTTTCAAAACACTTTTCGGTGTCCAACCACAGGGATATCATGGATGGATATTCTTTCTAGGGACGCGAAGCTGCAACTGATGTGGAGGCTTGCAGGTTGGTGAGTAGCTGCTTCACTTATTGCATACTGGATTAGGTTATTTATTCCGGTATTGCTTGGGAGCGTTGCCCTTTTTCATTAAAACTTATGTATTCCAGAGTATTTTAGTCAAATGGATTAGATGTATTAGGTTTTTACTCGATGGTTTATTTAGGTACTTTATCTATTTATCTTTGTTTTACACTTCACATCATGGTTTCATTCATATTGATTACTGTATATGAGATTATTCTGGTTTGGTTAATATCATTGTATGTTAATGAAGGATAAAATTTGGCACCGACTTATTAAATTAATAGTTGGTTAGTAATTAAAAAATATTTCCTACAGTGATGCTAAGAATGAACCGGACGAGACTTCTGTTTTATTTTAGTAAAGGATTTATCACCCTGATTGAAATAGGTGAAGTGTCACAAAATGAACCACCAATTAAATTTTTTTAGGGTGGTGGTGGAAGATTTGGATTGAATAAATGATGAGTACACATGGGATAAAAAAATCCTCCCAAATATTTTACAATTGGAATGGGAGGTGGCGCACAAGGAGGCAAAATTGCCTTCATGGAAAGCAACTCGCATAAGTAGTCCTCATCGGTGAAAGGGTTGAGCGTTTTAAAGTTTTGAACCGATTTATAGGATACTTGCACTGCACCAAATCTGTCGAATTGTTAAGGTCATTGACCTTGACAAATCCACCTTGTCAAGGTCAATGACCGTGACATTTCGAGGCGAGACAACTTTTTTTGTCACGGTCGTGTCACAGTCATTGATCTTGACACAAAACTCGCGTTTTGTGTCACGGTCGTGTCGCGGTCAATGACCGTGACACGTTTGTCACGGCTTATAACCGTGACAAATCCGTGACCATTTTTAAAAAAAATATCACGGTCAATGACCGTGACAATTCTGGGCAGAATTAAAAAAAAATCTGCTGGGCAGTATGGCCACTGCCACTGCCCAGCAGTATATTTGTACCTGTTATAGCAACGTTGTACCTGTTCCAAACATCATATATCCAAACAAACTAAAGATAATGAAAATATATATTCATGACGATATAATCCAAATATTCAAAATAGAAATAATATACATGACGATATAATCCAAATATAATTAAAATGGACAAACTTAAAAAATAATGTTACTACATGTCTTGGATAAAACTGAGGAGGTGAGTAGGCCACACGACATACGAATTGACGCACCCACTAATATACGCCGTGCCTCATTGTTCGCGCAACCACAATAGGGAGTTCTCCTTCCCGGGTATGATATGCGTGACGAGCACCCTGGACTCCATCTCTTGAAGCACACGTCCATGGACTATTCCACCCTCGACGATATTCGGGTCCCTCAACCCCCGCCCTATCCGCTGGCCATCAAATACGTCCACTATGAACACGCTCGACCAACCAAGTGTCGACAATGATCTGTTGAAGGGCGCCAAATAGGGAAGTGGATCATCGAAGTACGAACGTGTCGGTGATGAAGCAGCGAGGTCCACATCCTCGTCATCCTACGCCTCGCCCTCCCGCACCTCCTCCTCCACCGCCTTCTCCTTTCCTTTCCCTTCCCCTTTACGGTCTCCGCCCAACGTACGCTTCATGAATGCGTACATATCTTGGACCGTCACCTCCAAACGGGACAGCTTCGCGTCGTGTGAATCCACCGTTCGAGCCAACCCGGTGTCGCTCGTCTCCAATCCGATGATCCTAGATTTGGTCACCCGCGAGCTCACTCCCCTTGTCCTCCCCTTGCGATCAGAGCCAAGCACTTGGCTGAGTGAGTCTGTGGACAAAGATGCCTTGTCGGCATCAGACTGCGACTCATGCACTTCCTTAAGCTTTGCCTGAAACGACAAAAAGCACATGATTAGTAAAATAAGTAAACTAAAAAATTATAACGTAATTAACAAAAATTAAACTGTCGGATTACTTACAATCGTGGCCGCGACGCTCGGGAACACCTCCTTGTCCTCCCCCTTCTTCGTCCGAAGAGCCACATAAGTATCGAGCCTATTTGGCTTACCCCCTGGCCCACTCCCTACCCCCTGAAATAAAATAAAGTAAAGTAAAATTAGTATCAGCCCCGCAAAGTAAAATAATGAAGAATAATATATTTATGTAGTTATAGATAAATTAAATCTTACCTGCATCCTATGCTCCACCTCGGCGTAAGATGTTCGGCCGGAGTAGTGCACGTCCGTCTTTTTTGCCCGATTTTCCCTCCCCGATTGGCAAGATGCCAATTGTCGATCCTCGATCTCATTGTCAATGAACTTTTGCCATTGTGCCAATGAGATCGGCTCCTTGGGGAGGACGGATCCGCGCCATTGTATAATGGACTCTCGTATTTTCCCAAAGTACCGCGTCCGCATATTTTTCTTCCACGTCTTGTGTTGCTCCCTCAACTGCTCCAAGACGAGATCGCGTAGCTTTGGATCCAATTTGAATTGTTCCTGTCCAACAAATACAATGTTAGTTGCGAATAAATATAAATATAAATATAAATATAAATATAAATATAAATATAAATATGAAATTGAAATTGATATTGAAATATTCATATAAATATAAATATAAATATATTACCTGTAGTGCCGCCCAAACAGCTAACTTGAGCTCATATGGCACCTCCTTCCAACTCATAAACCCCGGGCCGATGACCGTCTTTAGCAGCTCGAGGGATCTTGCTAATAACTCCGACTTGTTCTCGACGGTAATCCCAAATTTTCCATATTTTGGGAGCCTAGGGGCGGAGGATCCCTCTTCGCCTTCGCTACCACCGAGCCCAGACGACATCATCATAAACAACATCATTATCTTCGTCTTAATATCTGAAGGAGACATTTTTGCTGTAAAAAAATGGTATTAGTACAGATAAAAAAAAATGTTAATAGTACACATACACACACCCCTACCCCACCCCCACCACACACACGCACACGTCATGCCACTTTTAAAACTAACCAACCCAACATTTCATCAATTAAACTAACAATTAAAGTATACAATTATTAATTTACTAATTTACAATGAGGGACAATCCTACTTTCATATGAAATTGGCACTAATTATAAATTTACTTTCATCTAAAACTATACAATTAAAATTACAATTAAAGCTATACAATTTCTTAATTAAAGATATACAATTGTTAAAATTGCCCCTCCACACCCCACCCCCACCCCCACCACACCCCTTGCCCCCTTCCCCCGCCATGCACACACGCACACACACACACACCCCACCCCCTCCCCCCACCACGACCGTGACAATTGGGGTATTTTAAATATTTATATAATTAAATTTAACATATGAATTCCAGAACTTTTCTAACATTTACATAATTCTAACTATCACTAACCTTGCATTCATACTAAGGTTTACATAGTTTTAACAAATTATAACAAAATATTATCATATTTTTAGTTAGAAAATTCCACCCCCACCCCCTCGCCCCACCACACACCACCATACACACACATATACACATACCCCACCTCCTCCCCCTCCCCCCGCCACGCACACACGCACACACCTACGCACACACACACACACCCCACCCCCACCACCCCACCCCACCCCCACCACGACCGTGACAATTGGGGTATTTTAAATATTTATATAATTAAATTTAACATATGAATTCTAGAACTTTTCTAACATTTACACAATTCTAACTATCACTAACCTTGCATTCATACTAAGGTTTACATAGTTTTAACAAATTATAACAAAATATTGTCATATTTTTAGTTAGAAAATTCCGCCCCCACCCCCTCCCCCCACCACACCCCACCCCCACTACCCCCGTCCCCCACCACACCCCACCCCCACTACCCCCTCCCCCACCACACACCACCATACACACACATATACACATACCCCACCCCCTCCCCCTCCCCCCGCCACGCACACACGCACACACCTACGCACACACACACACACACCCCACCCCCACCCCCTCCCCCCACCACGACCGTGACAACTACATTTATTGTTTATCAATAAAATTATGACATGAGATAATTATAATTGGAGCATAAATTTCATTATCATAAAGGGATAAATCCAACCAAGTACAGAGATTCTACAAATTAAAGTGAGAATTAAATTTAAGACTTTCTAACAACATGCATGTGCGTGGATTCTACATAGTTGGGCACGAAAGTAACTAATGATATTCCTAAAAACATACAATTGGCAACATTTCGTGAATTTACTAAACTTTATATAATATTATCAAATTCTGTTAAAAAATTATCTAGGGTTTTACCTAATTGAATTAATTTCATGAATAAAATTATTATCAATTTAAATGAAAATATCAATTATTATCCAATATTTTTGAATGAAATATTTATTTTGAATGAAAATATCAATTATTATCCAATTATTATCCAACTATTATCAATTATTTATTTTGAATGAAAATAAATTGGTATCCAATATTTTTGGATATTATTTACATTTACATTTACATTTTTGGATATTATTTTTGGATATTATTTACATTTACATTTTTGGATATTATTTTTGGAAATTTATAGAAAATTACATATTTATTTACATTTTTAACCCCCTACCCCCACCCTGCCCCACCCTCTACCCCCCGCCCTACCCCCACCCTGCCCCACCCCCTACCCCACCCTGCCCCACACCCCACACACGCACATATATACACACATACACACATATATATACACACAAACATATATATAAATGGAAGAGAGAGAGAGCGAGAGAAAATCGACCTGAAAGTAGAGAGAGAGAGAGCAGCGTCGAGAGAGAGAGAGAGGGAGGGAACGACGGTAGGGAAAAAAGAAGGGGGATAGGGTTTTTGCTGCAAACATTGTCACGGTCGTGTCAAGGTCATTGACCGTGACAAGTATTTAAAGAATTGTCACGGTCAATGACCGTGACAATTCTTTGCCACGGTCGTGTCAAGGTCAATGATCGTGACATAAAACGCGTGTTTTTTGTCACGGTCAATGACCTTGACAAGGGTGACCGACTGAAAGGTGACAATTTGGTCATTTTGGTATAGTGTTGTAATGGTTTAAAAATATTGAATAAAGATGGAGATGAAATAAATTCAAACTCAAGAGATGACTCATCATCGCTAGAACATTGAATATCGAACGAAATATAATCATTTTCAGTGAAACTTTTTTCTTTGGTTACCAAAGAAGAAATTAATTCATTGTAAATGGATACTACATTCATTTCTTCCTCATTTTCATTCTCTATTATCCCTTGGCCCAAGTGAAGAATGGTTTATTCCAAAGTAAGTAAAAATCCCTCATTTGGTTAAAAATATTTCTCAGCTTCAAAAGTCTCAGAAGAAACATCGTCGTTGGATTCGAATAATGCATCCAACTCTTGCTCACAAAATGATTTTCTTCTCGATAATGGTTTTCGAGTTTCTTATTTTCAAGAATGTAGAAGCCCTCACACAATGTCATAGGTGGAGGCACGGATTCTTGAAAATGAGAACTTTGTAAACTATCATTGGAACTACTATAAAAATTATTATCATAAGAATTTTTAAAGCTATTGCAATTAGTTTCAACATTATTATTCTTGATACAAAAAACTATCCCATTACGTGGACGAATCATAAATAGATACGTGGCATTAGTCCTCGTCAACAAGGCCTATTTATCATAATGAATCCAAGAAAGTCGACCAACAGTGTAGAATACCGACCAACACCAAGAAGACCGATCAACAGGGGTTATCAAGCGCCACTAGTTGTATACATTATGAACGTTGTACATGTGTAAATATCTATGTTATAAAGGCATTCCATCTTTTAATATTCCACTACTTGTACACCCTCAGGGGCTATAAATGCATTGTAATCCCTACAGGCATGGGACACGAAACAAGAGACAACTGAACAAATACAAGTCAATATACACTAATGAACGTAGGCTTTTCCCCTTAAGCCCAACCACTTTAAAAATCTTTTGTGTCACTTATTTACTATTTATCTGTGGTCAAATAATTAGAGATAGTCTAGTTTTTTGCATCAGTAGATCGACACCATCTATGGGAACGTGTTTTTAACCGTTTTCATCCATTCATTCATTCAAATGCCCGATATTCCTTAATCAAGCCTCATAAACGATGGCATCCCGCCTATTCCTTCTGCCCCACCAATGCCCAATGATTTGACTGGTATTCCGTCCAGTCTCGCCAAAGGATAAGAGGCTATGTAAGATACCATGATGCAGTTTGCGCAAACCTCACAAACCAGGTCACCTTCCTTACCTGCTCATGGAAATATGCTACCTCATCCTCCAAGAAGTAGTAGACATAACCAGTGCAGGACTACTAGAGATACCTCTTATCTCTCAGGAGCAAGTTCTTCTCTCAGAATATTGGAGCCCTATGATGATCAATCTTTTACTTTTAAAAGATTGAGTGCCTCAGAAAGGCATAGTCGGGCATCTCCTTTTGACCCGTGGGAATATAAATGTTCCCAGAGCATTATCGAGGAATACTCGACGACCAACCAATCAAAGGGAAGGCTCAGCCCAATCTAGATCAGATGCTCGACGAACTGCCTATACCGAGCAATAATCACAAGAGGAAAGTTCAGCACAAACAATTTGTAGGAATGAAAAAGTTATAACATGCAAATCTGATGCTGGAAACAACGCATGAAAAGGTTCCATCCAGCACTTGGAGGATAAATTGGGAGAAATGGCTAAAACCAGGAATCCTTTACAAAGAAGATTTGTGAAGGGATCTCCTTTCATTCAAGCTATTGTGGATTTTCCCACACCTTCAAAGTTTAAAGTTCCTGTGGTTATACTCAAATATGATGGAAAGACTGACCCTGTCCTTCATATCGAGCAATATTAGGCAACAACTGACATATATGCCATCCCCGATGAGATAAGGTGCAGAGATTTCTCCAAAATAATTGTTGGTCCTGCTAAAATTTGGTATAATAGCCTTCCTCGGGGGCAAATTTCAAGCTTCAATCAGCTGGTCGAGTTATTCATTAGCAACTTTTGCTTTGGGGTCAAACTAGTAAAAAGGGTAGCTCATTTACTCAGTGTGAGACAAAAGGAAGGAGAAAGTGCTATATACTACATCACTCGTTTCAACAATGAGAAATTAGAGGTTGTGTATTATGAGAAGAAGACTGCTATAACAACTCTTATGAGTGGACTGCTCCCCGAGAAACTCTACTACACGCTTGCTAAAGATCCCCTAAAGATAATGAAGAGTTAATAGCAAAGGCAACCAAGATCATAAATATAGAGGAGGCATTGGCAGCTCAGCGGAGCTTAGGGACAAAAGGTGAAACCAAAATTGATAAAAAAGAACACAAAGATTCTAAGGAACATAGGGAATCAAAGCAAAATTGGATTATAGACCAGCTCAAGAAGTACAATAATTACACTCCATTAACAATGGGTATTCACCATGTTTTGGAGGAAATTAAACATAATAAAGATGTACGTTGGCCTGAGAAATTAAGAAGCTCCCCTATCAAGAGGGATAAGTCTAAATACTGTGAATTTTATAGAGATCGTGGTCACACGAGAGATCATTGTATTGCGCTACATAATGAAATTGAAACTCTCATTCGAATAGGCAAATTGTACTAGTTTGTTGATCGACAGAACAACGAAGGAGCTCGAAAAAGGTCAAAATCGCCTTGCAAACCCAGAGATGAGAAAAAGAGGACCCATAAAGATAATCAGTAGGATGATCCCGACCTACCGAAGAAGCCTAGGCAACCAGAATGTGGGGCATTCATGCTCAACTTTGGTTCTTTTGATTATCAAATGATTATTGGTGGATATGCAGGAGGAGGAGATCATATAGCATGGAGTAAGGATTACCTCAATGAGGCACAAGCTTGTTCATATATATAGATAATCAATCTAGCTGAAGAAGATCGACCGAGGAAGGTCAACAAAGATAAGTTGGTGATCAGTTTCTCTAAAAATAATATCTCAGGAGTATTTGTACCCCCATGATGATCCTCTAGTAGTAATCAGAGTCAGAAAACATGATATCATTATTTCTAGAGTACAAATTGATAATGGTAGCTCGACAGATATTATGTTCTATCCTTACTTTGAAAGTCTGGATTTTAAGCTCAGTTAATTGGAGCCCTACCACAAATATTTAATAGGTTTTCTAGCGAAAAAGTATTACCTTTGGGAACAATTAAGGTGGAGATGTTGATGGGCACTTGGCCAGCCTGTTGAACAGAGAAAATACGTTTCTTTGTAATGTATAACAATATTCATTCGGCCCATGACATGATTATTGGAATAGTAGGGTTGAAGAAGTTCAAAGCCATACCATCTGCAGTCCATCAATGTTTAAAGTTCCCGACCAACTTTGGAATAGGCATTATAAAGGGCGATCAAAAAGTAGCTTAGGAATGCTACTACTCATCTGCCGAGCAGGAAGATTTAGAATAAATAAAGAAGAAAACCACCACTTACCAAGTGGACACCTCTGAACCTGATGAAGAATCCAAGGTCAAAACCTTAGATCCAAGGGAGGAAACAGAATTGGTGAAGGGACAGATAATAGAGGCAACATAAAACATTATGTTGGACGATGACAAGCCAGAACGCACCACTCAAACATGAACAACAGTGGATCTTATTCTTAAACAGGAACTAATGAATTTTCTTAGACAAAAATAGCATGTGTTTGCATGGAGTCACGAAGATATGCTAGGGATTAATCATAACTTTCTTTGCTATGAACTCAATTTTAACAAAGAGGCTAAGCCTGTAACGCAGAGGCGAAGAGTGTTCAACCCCGAGAAGGACCAACCAATACAGGAAGAAGTTAAAAAGCTTCAAAAATTTGCTTTTATTAATGAAGTGAAGTATCCAGATTGGTTGGCCAATGTAGTTATGGTCAAGAAAAATAATAATAAATGGAGAATGTGTGTAAACTTCACAGATTTGAACAAAACATGCCCAAAGGATCATTTTCCTTTGCCACGAATTGATCATCTTGTAGATGCTACATCAGGACATGAACTACTCAGTTTCATGGATGCCTATTCTGGTTATAACCATATCAAAATGAAGCCTGAGGACAGGGAGAGCACTTCCTTCATTACCCCCCAAGGAGCTTACTATTGTAATGTTATGCCACGTGACTTGAAAAATACAGGTTCTACTTACCAGAGGTTGGTGAAAAAGTCTTTGAAGAGCGAATATGCAAAAATATGGAAGTTTATGTGGATGATATGCTAACAAAGAGCAAAAAAATATCCAATCACATTGCCGAACTTACCCAAACTTTCGACCAACTGGAGAAACACCAGATGAGAGTCAACCCGACCAAGTATGTGTTTGGAGTGTAGAAGGTAATGCTCCTCAGGTATATAGTAAATAAAAGGGAAATTAAAGCAAACCCAGATAAGATCAAGGTATTGATTGAGATGCAGTTCCCTACTTGCAAGAAGGATGTACAAAGGCTAACCGTATGAGTAGCAACTCTGAACAAATTTGTGTCCTGAGCTACAGATAGGTGCCTGTAATTCTTTAAAGTGTTTAGAAAGAGCTTTAAATGGAACGAAGAGTGCCAAAAAGCTTTTCTAGATCTAAAAAAGTACTCGGGGTCACCCCCATTGCTTTACCGACCAATTTTAGGAGAAAATATTATATTTATACTTAATTGTTTCTGAATCAGTTGTAAGTTCTGCCTTAATTTGAGAAGAAAGTGGAGTTCAGAAACCAATCTACTACACCAGTAAAGCTTTCTGAGGAGCATAAATCAGATACCCGCGCTTGGAAAAGTTGTCATTGACACTGATTGAGGCATCCAGATGGATGAAGCCTTATTTTTAAGCTCATACAATTGAAGTTTATACCGATATGCCGCTAAGGCAAGCCTTGCACAAACCAGAGAAGTCTGGCAGATTAATGTACTGAGCGGAAGAATTAAGGGAGTATGATATTATTTATAAACCAATATCTTCTTTGAAAGGCCGAGCTGTAGTAACAAGATAGGCAAAAAGAACAAGAATCAGGAGAAAGGGATGTTGGCAATCAATCCCTCGAGCAACCTTTATTAGAAAAAATGTCAGAAGAAATCACTGCCGATCTACATGATTCCTATTATAAATCTCAGGAAATGTCAAGGAAGTATGAGGAAGCAAGGAGAAAAACATTTCATTATGGGAGCTTGACAGACCAAGCATTTGATAATAATATCCCAATATGTAACATGTACGTTGATAGGTCATCTTATGCAACCGACAGTTGAGCAGTTATAATACTTAACACTCCGAATGGAATAGATATTGAATATGCTTTGCGATTCCAATTTTAGGCCTCAAATAATGAAGCAGGATATGAAGCTCTCATTCTGGGCTTGAGTTTGGCCCAATCACTAAATGCCGAGCACGTTATGGCGTACAGTGATTCTCAGTTGGTGGTGAATCAAATATTGAGCTTGTATGGAGCAAAAGGAGAATTGATGACCAGGTATTTGGCCAAATCATTGAAAGTAATAATAACATTACCTGCAGTTCGAATGAGCAGATATTTAAGACTGGACAATGCCCGAGCAGATGCACTTGCTTGATTGGCTTCAACAACTAGAATTGAGCTCTGACGAACTATTCCTATCAAGCTTCTAGCAAATAGGAGTATAGATGAAGACCTAATGATCAGTTGTATTACAGTAGACATGGGACCATCTTGGATGGATCCCATCAGAGCTTACATTGAAGAAGGAGCTTTGCCTGCAGATATGATTGAGGCCAAAAAGTTGAAATATAAAGTTGCTAGATATGTGCCAGATAAAGGAGTGTTATACAGGAGAGGGCTAACAGTTAACTTGCAGCATTGTGTTCACTCATTAGAGGATTCAAACTTGATTCAAGAGGTGAATGGGGGACCTTGTGCATCCCACATAGCAAGAAGAACACTACTGCAGCGAATCAATGTGCAAGGATACTATTGGCCTACAACGCGAGCAAATTGTGCATCCTTTTCCAGACAATGTGACAAGTGCTAAAGGTATTCTAGAATTCGCAAAACTCTGTAGGCTGCTCTAACTCCAATCACTTCACCTTAGCCATTTTCCATATGGGGTATAGACTTGGTCAGGCCATTGTCGACCACCCGAGGAAGATTCAAGTACTTGGTTGTTACTGTAGACTACTTTAGAGAGTGGGTTGAGGCAGAACCATTGATAGACATGCCTTATAAGAAGGTCTACCAATTCATTTAGAAGAATATCATTTGTAAATATGGGTTGCTCTATGCCATTATCACTTATCATGGAACAAAATTTAACAACGATGAATTTGTTACATACTGTGCCCAGTCCAATATCCAAAAGCTACATTCTGCTCCATGTCATCCTCAGAGTAATGGGCAACTGAAGTTACAAATATAACTCTTCTCAATGGGTTAAAAAAAAGTCTCGATGATGCCAAGGGAAATTGGATCAATGAGTTACATTTTATTTGTGGGCATACCGAACAACACCGAGGACTGCAACTAAAGAATCCCTATACACGCTGGCATTTGGAACTGAAGTCGTAAAACCTGATGAACTGGGCCTTCTATCCCATAGAGTTTTGAACTTTAATTCTCTTGTAAGTGAGCTAATGTGAAGATTGGATTTGGATATGTTGGCAGAAGTACGTGAAGATGCCGCTTTGAGAAACGATGTTTACTAACAACGAACAACACGTTTCTACAATAAGCGAATGGAGCCGAAACTTGAGGCCAATTAGCATGGGCCATATAATATTTCAGCAGTTGTCCGACCTGGAACCTATAGAATTGAGACTCTGGAGGGAAAAGAATTCAAGAATCTATGGCATGTCGAGCACCTTAGGAAGTACTACCAATGATGTAATCAATTGTACTCAGTTCAATATCAATTTTCAGTATCAATAAAATTATGATTCCTTCCATTTCTATTTTTAATTTTTTGGGAGTACTAGTGTTATGCATTACAATATCAAGTTGCTAGAAAAACTTCAAAAGCTGCACCACACTGTCGGTCCCCACTCATAATAGGTCCATCGCAACAACCACATAGTTGATATCAAATGTTAGTCGACTCAGGCAAGAAGTTTCTCAGCATGAACATAACTTGATCAGCAGCAGATAAAAATCCAAGTACAACAGGATATTAAGTCCTCAAGAAACTTGGTCAACAAAGATAAGGATAAAATGAGATATTTATCCTATCGGGCAAAGTGAAGGAAGAACGTTATGAAGATTCCTCAAGAGGAATTCAGACAAATACTCCATATACGTCTGGTCACTCTACTGGTAACTAATGCAGAAAACCTAAAAATTTAGGTGCATTAGTAGAACCTATGGAGACACATGGGTAACTAGTGCTAAATTTAGATTTTAATCTAAGTAAACTAGTAAAATCTATGTATTCATTGGTAATTGATGCTTAAGGGTGTCAATAGAACTAATGAAAAAAGGAAGACATTCGCTACACCAAATCTGTCGAATTGTCACGGTCATTGACCTTGACAAGTTGGACTTATCAATGTCAATGATCGTGACAATTCTGGGGGTGATCACTTTTGTTGTCACAGACTTGTCACGGTCATTAACCGTGACAAGTTCATTAGACTTGTGACGGTATTTGACCTTGATAAGGTTTGTCACGATCAAAGACCGTGACAAACCAGTGGCAATCTTTAAAAAGTTGTCACGGTCAATGACCGTGACAAATTTGGACAGAATTTAAAAAAAAATCTGCTGGGTAGTTTGGTCACTACCACTGCCCAGCAGTATATTTGTACCTGTTATAGCAAAATTGTCGTGTTTAAATAGCATATATTCAAATAAAATATAAAGAATGCACCAAATCATTGCATAAATAATTCCACATCCAAACCAAAATGTAACAAATCAAAACAATACAAATATAATCCAAGTATCCAAATAAAATAGATACAAATAATGTCATGTGGTAGGTTTGAGGAGCAAGTAACTCCACACGACATACACATTAAGACACCCCTGAATATGCATCATGCCGCATTGTTCACGCAACCACAATGGGGTGTTCTCCTTCCCGATTATCACATGCGTGATGAGCACCTTGGTCTCGATGTCTTGAAGCGCACGTCCATGAACCAACATACCCTGGATGGTATTCGGGTTCCTCAACCCCCTCCTTATCCGCGTGCCATCAAATACGTTGAGTATGAACATGCTCAGCCAATCAATTATTGACATAGGCCGCTCGACGGGAGCCAAGTAGGGGACTGGATTAGGGGAGGCAAATTTTGACACGGCACGACAACACGAAACGAAACGACACAAAATTAGCACAAAAAACACGACTTGCCGCGTTCATGTTCATGCCTTTTGACACGAAGTCGTGTCGTGTTCGTGTAAAAAAAATTGACACGAAATTGACACAAATTAACCCAATTGACACGACCCATTTAACACGACTTCAACCCAATTAATACAACCCTATTACTAGGCCTGTAAATTGAGCCGGGCAAGCCCGAAGCCCGCCCGTTCGGCCCGCTATTTTCGGGCCGAGCTTTATTTGAGTTTGAGCCGAGCCGAGCGTGAGCCAAAATTTTAAGCCCGAATGAATTTTGGGCCGAGCTTGAGCCGAACTTTGCCAAGCACGAATTGGGCCCGAAGCCCGAACTTTGAATATATAAATAAATAAATAAATAATTTAAAAAAATATAAGATATTTATGTTAACTAATTTTATATGTATGAAATATAATTAGTCATTGTAGGTTTTCATTCTTACCTCCCTTATTTTAGTTTAATACATTTTATCATTATATACTTTATTTTATGAAATATCAATTATATTTTAGTGTATACATTTTCTCCATGATGGAAACACAAGAAAAAACATTAATTCAAACTTTTTTTAACAAAAAAAAAAAAAATGAATTTCGACCTGCCCGAAATCGAGCCCGAAGCCGGAAATATTAATGAGCCGAGTTCAGGCTTAAGTACAAAACTTCAGTTCGGGCCGAGCTCGGGCCTGAGCCTGGATAAGGTTGTTCGGGCCGAGCCTGAACAACCTCAAGCCTGACTCACCCACCCCGATTTACAGCCCTACCTATTACCCCTAAGTAAACCCAATTAGACCATTTAAAATTAAATACATCTTACACCTACACTTGTCAAAAGATTAACCAATATCCCATTTTACCACAAAACCCTAAGTACTCTGATATCACCCACGATTCATCAGGTAACCATTTCAAATATTAACTCTCTTAGCCCTAACATCCCTCTCTCTCTCTCTAACTCTCTCAGCGGCTCAACCCCACACGGCCAGCAACACCGCCATCATACCCGCCCGCCCACGCCACCCCACCCCACCCCACCCTGCCCTCATCTACACGCGGTGCCCCACCCCACCTCAGTCTCCCCACACGGCGACGCCACCATCCGCCCACCCAACCCACCATCATCTACTGCACGCCCCACCCCACCCCACCCCACCCCATATCCCCAAAGTCCAAAAACCCACAACTGATTTTTGGACCTATTTTCCCTTAAAAAAAACATCTCACAATCTTCTTCCTACTACCAAAATGCATGAAAAGAAGAAATTAAAAGTTAGTTTCGATACCTCAAAAAAATCAGTTGAGATTAAACCAGATCTTGATGAAAATGATGAGGTTAGTTTAAAAATATTGATTCGTTCTTTATTTCAAATAAATTATTTTTGTTGGTTTATTCAAAGAATTTTGATTTGTTGTTGTGATCCCATATTGATTTGTTGTGATAAATTTTTTTGCTGTTGTGATAAATGATTGTGAGCCCATATTGATTCGTTGTTGTGATAAAAACTTTGCTGCTGTGGATTCAAGAAATATTGATTTACTGCTGTGTTGGTTTTTTTTATCTAGAGTTTTTTTTGAAAAAAAATGTTATTGACTGCTGTTTTTTTATCTGGAGAGTTTTTTTTTAGAGTTTTGAAAATAAACAATTATTTTGTTGAGAGTTTTTTTTTTTAACTAAAAAAAGGCTTGTTGCGTCCAATAGGTTTTATTTCTATGATTGGGTTTACCGTTGTGATTGATTGTCATCCTTTATTTCATTTATGTTGTGATTAGTAACTATCTTTTCATATCTGTTGTTTTAGATGGAGGAAGAGGGGATTTGAGAGGACAGTTCTTGCACAGATGATGATGCTCGTACTGTTGATGTTCCAATTAAAGTTGAATCAATGGGAGACTATCATAAAGTTAATCGTAAAAGAGAATGTTGGTTTGAGGTATGGCTATACTTTGATATGCTTCCAATAGGAGATGACGGGAGGGAAAGGATTAAATGTAAAAAATGTGGAAGACGTTATATATGTGAAACTAAAATCAGAACCAGAAGTTTGAGAAATCATTTGAAAAAGTGCCCAAAGAGAGATAGGGGTAATATAGGGCAATTAGTTATGAATCCTAAACAAGGGTCTTTGGCAATGCGTAACACTAAATTTAATGCTGAAAAATTCCGTGAACTAGTTAGTGAGGCCATCATTTCACATGGCTTTCCCTTTCAATTTGTTTAATATGATGGCATTAGAGCGATTTTTCGATACTTGTACGAAGATGTCATCACCATATCAAGGAATACCGCTATAGCCGATGTGTTAAAAATGCATAAAAAGAAAAAAAAATTAGAGACCAAGGGAGAAATCATTGTCTAGGTAATTCTATTGATAGCTTTTATCACACGTTTAAGAAATTTTAATTTTTTTTTGTAGTTACTTACATCTAATTTAATTCGGGGTTGATTCGTTGGATTGATGCAAAGGGTTGTGGCTGTTTTGGGAGCATAAGAAGCTGCTATTTTTTTGTCCAGTTTAAACACTAGATATGCTGTTTTTTGTCCAGCTTAAACACTCTTTTTGTACGGCTTAAACATTATTATATGTGTGGGTGTGGATGTAATTATGTGTAGCTTTTTTGAATTTTATGTTGGAGACCTGTTAACATATTTGGTTGGAGACATGTAGCATTTTGGGTTGGTTAAATAGATTGTGTGCCTTGGTCTTGAAACTTGAATAATAACAGATTTGGCATCTTTAATAGGTTATAAGCAAAAGTAGCTTTAACATATTTGGCTTTTATAATGATTGGTGTGTTATATTATACCTTTAATTTTAACAAAAAAATTGGTTCAAACTAGTTTCGTGTTAGTCGTGTAATTTTGGACAAATCATGTAAATCGTGGCAATTTGAAAAAATCGTGTTAATCGCGTCGTGTCGTATTTTCACGTGTTTCGTGTTCGTGGCGTTAAAAAAAATACGAAGTCGTGTCGTGTCGTGTTCGTGTTTAATGTTTCGTTGTCGTGTCGTGTTAGTCGAAAACACGACCCAATAACACGAATTGCCACTCATAGACTAGATCATCAATCGGTGAGTCCGTACGTGTCGGCGATGAAGCAGCGATGCCCATGTCCTCGTCGTCCCCCACCTCCTCCTCCACCACCTTCTCCTTCCCCTTCCCATTGTCCTTTTTGCTTCACGAATGAGAACATATCTTGGACCGTCGCCTCCAACCTTGATAGCTTCGCGTCATGCTAGTCCACCTGACGAGCAAACTCAGTGTTGCTCGTTTCCAATCCGATGATCCTAGATTTGGCCACCCGCGAGCTCACCCCCTTGTCCTCCCCTTGCGATCAGTGCCAAAGACTTGGTTGAGTGCGTCCATGGACAAAGATGCCTTGTCGGCATCGGACTGCGACTCATGCACTTCCTTAAGCTTTGCTTGAAAGGCCAAAAAGCACACGAATAGTTAAATAATTAAATAAAAAAATTATAACTTAATTAACAAAAAGTAAATTATCGGATTACTTACAATCGTGGTCGCGACGCTCAGGGACACCTCCTTATCCTTCCCCTTCTTCGTTCGAATTGCCACACGAGCATCGAGCCTATGTGGCCTACCCCCAGGGCCACTCCCCGTCCCCTGAAATAAAATAATGCAAAATTAGTATCGGGCCCGCAAAGTAAAATAGTGCAGAATAATATATTTTTGTAATTATAGAAAAATAAAAACTTACCATCATCCTATGCTCCACCTCGGCGTAACACGTCTGGTCGGAGTAGTGCACGTTCGTCTTTTTTGCCCGTTTTGCCCTCCCCCATTGGCGAGCTACCAATTGTCGCTCTTCGATCTCATTGTCAATGAACTTTTGCCATTGTGCCAATGAGATCGGCTCTTTCGGTGGGATGGACTCACACATTCTGATAATGGAGTCTCGGGTCTTCCCAAAGTACCGGCCCCGTAAATTTTTCTTCCATGTATTGTGTTGCTCCCTCAACTGCTCCAAGACAGAATCACAGAGTTATTGGGCCAGGCTGAATTGTTCCTGTTAAACAAATACAATGTTAGTTGCGAATAAATAGAAATATAAATTGAAATATAAATATAAATATAAATACATTATCTGTAGTGCCGCCCAAATAGCTAACTTGAGCTCATTTGGCACCTCCCTCCAACTAGTGTACCCCGGGCCGATAATCGTCTTTAGATCTAGCTAATATCCCCATCTTGTTCTCGACGGTCATTCTCAATTTGCCCCATTTGGGGAGCGTACGGGCCGAGGAGCCCTCGTCGTCTCCGCTACGCCAGGCCCAGAAGACATCATCGTTATCATCATCATCATCCTTGCCTTAATCCCTGAAGGAGACATTTTCTGTAAAAAAAATGTTGTTATTAGTACAAATTCAAAATGAATTAGAATAAGACATGCAAACATTAAGTCTAAATAGTACATGCGCTAATGTAATCAAGTACAAATGAATAAAAAGCATTAAACCCACGTTTGGAATACTTTTCACTGTTTAACTCACATACATATACAAAGGAAAGAAAGAATGATAAAAATAGTGAAAATAATCAAGTACAAACGAATTAAAAGCATTAAACCGATGTTCGATACGATAATAATTAAACACTAGTACATGCGTTAAATTGGAATACTTATTACAAATTAAAAAATTGTATCAAATTCGACTTATCATAAAAAATTGATTGATATTCGATAGGGGCAACCAAGTCAGCCACACTACTGTTTAGACGCTTTGGCGCATGTAGGACGATTGACCATGGCTCGTTGTTGATATACTCCGAGTAAAACACTTGGTTAACCTTTTGAAATGCACAAACAAACGGCTCATCGCTCACGTGTTCATTGCTCTTCAACTTGGACAAGTCAACATCATCAAATTGGTGTCATGATCAACTTTACAAGAATTTTTATCCTCAACTCTTACCTAATCACAGTAAAATACGACCTCTTTGAAGCTTACATAGTCCACAATTCAAATATGTTTCGAATTACACCATAGTAAGTCATTTCAACTTCAACGAGGTTTTTATCTTTTGCGCTCGCTCGAAAGAAAGTAAGAGCCTGGTATGAAATGCCCCAGTTCTGTATATTTGTAATTTCCTCTTACACCCTTGCGCCGAATACGTAACCGTTCAATCGATACTTTTTATACTCTTGTGCCACGAACAAGGGTTCGGTGGCTAGACGAGCAAGCATTGATGTCGCATCACCCATCTTTAAGAGCTGAGAATAGAGATAAATTAATTAGGTTAGTTGTAAAGTTTTATTGTAATGTAACATTATATAACAACCTTTTTCATTATAATTACCTCGTGTGACAACCACCACCTAAAATCGCTGTCTGATTGTGCCATTGTTGTTCGTATTTTATTATTCTCACACACTTTATATTTTCTGCATATAATTAATGTGATGAACGTATTACAAAATTAATCATTTATAAAATAATCTAAAATAATTTATAACTTAAAATAATTTAAACTTACTTTTTATATTCTTCGACATCTTCATGTGTGCCAAATAGATAACGAGCTACTTGTTTATGTTGCAAACTCGTTAATTTCACTCGTTTTCCCATCACATGAACACCCTCATCGACAAACTCACCAATGTCATCAACGTTGGTCGTGTCAGGCATATATTCTCGAGTATAAATTGATGACTCCATGGTGATGTATTCCTCTACAATTGAACCTGCAATGTATCGTATATTCTTGACATAATCTTTAAAACATTCATCAATCTTTCAAACGGATACATCCACGATATCTAACTGGACCTCAAAGAAGTGCCTCGTCGCATAGGTGTACCAACAAGTGAACACTTATGTCAAAGAATGCTGGGGGAAAGTACTTATTCAACACAAAAATTGCTTCGACCACCGTCAATTTTACGGCCACTATGTGTTCTCGATCGACTACCTTCTCACACAAAAGTTAGAAGCAGATACTAATCTGCAAAATAGACCTTCGCAAATCCATGTGCTTGAAGAACAATGCTTAAACAATAGAGGAACCAATTGCATGATCACATGCCAATCGTGGGACTTACACTTATGTAAATCATGGGTAACATAATTCACAATCCATTGCAAGTTCGACGAAAAATTAGATGGAACCTTCAAATTATATATTGTGCCTAAAATCACCTTCCTTTCCCAACTCGTCAAAGTAAATGCTCTAGGGGGAATTATTGTCCTTTCCCTAATATCTTCTCTCAACCATAGTTGTGGCTTAAGTTTTAACAATTTAAGGTCTTTTCGTGCATTTTCTCTATCCTTCGAATGACTCCCCCCAAGGTATGTACCCATAATATGTTCAGCGAGGTTATTCTCTGCATGCATCACATCCAATACATGATGCACCGGGTTATTCTTCCAATATAGCAAGTCAAATAAAATTGACCTCTTAGACCATGCCTTTCTTGTCTCAGTTTCATTCCCAGTTGGGGTCTTCTTATGCTTGACATTCTTAAATTTGGGATTCTTACGTGGCATATTAGGGCCAGAATCAGAAGATTTATTTTTAATTTCTGAACCTGAAAGTTTTCTCGGCGGTAGCCTATGTTCAACCCTGCCCGATAAATAAATGGAACCTTTCTCAAATCTGAAACTATGAGCCGGGGATAAAAACCTCTTATGGAAATGATATACATTTTTTGAGCTAGCGGGGTGACGAAAAGATTCAGTCTCCTCACCACAGATAGGACACCCCAAATAACCATGTACTACACAACCGGATAATGTCCCATAAGCTAAAAAATCATGAATTGCCCACATCAACATAGCTTTCAGGGTAAACTCTTATTTTTTAAAAGAGTCAAATGCTTGCACACCCTCTTCCCACAACTCATTTAATTCCTCTACCAAAGGAGCCAGATAGACGTCGATGTCATCACTTGGTGCCTTGGCCCAGGTATCAACAAAGACAACATCGAAAATTTAGCTCGCATACACCATAAAGGAGGGAGGTTGAGATCACTGGTCATACACTCTGATTGGTGCTTAGATTTTCAAATTGATTGAAACCATCTGTCGATATTGCCAAACGAATGTTACGCTATTCTCGAGCAAAATCGGGATACTCATAACTCATCCTCCTCCAAGCTGTAGAATCAATAGGATGACCCATGAGATTATCCCCTACTTCTGCCCTAGCATGCCAAGTCATTGCCTACGCTATCCACGGTACTGTGAAAAATCGCTTTAATCTTGGCCCAACGGGAAAATATTTCAACACTTTTTGAGGCACTTTTGAGCTTGTGCCTTCCTTGCCAGTAGATTGGACATATCTAGGTTCATCGCACACCGCACAATGATCAAGATTTTCATACTCCTTTCGGTATAATATGCATTCATACACATAAGCATGAATCAATTTATACTTCATTCCCAAACCTTTCAAACTGTTCTTCATAACATGATAGCTATTTGGAAGCGTATTCTCCTTAGGTAGTAGGCCCTTCACCCAATTCATAATTTATGTTACGCTATTACCTGCCAAACCGTATTGCGTCTTCAAACTATGCAAACCAATCATGGCATGTAAAGTTGTTTGATCTTTCTCAGAGCCAGAGTATAACGGTTGGGTCGCCTTAAATTTTAAACTTTGGTAGTCATCATCTAGGTTTATTGTGATATCTTCATGAGCACCTGAACCTTGTACATCGTTAGTGACCTCATTCTCCTCCACTTCGTGAACTCTGTATGCATCATCAACTAAATCCTCTAACATATTATGTCTAACATATTATGATCTACGTCATCCCATTCTACATCTATCCTACTTGTTGAAGGTTGTTGTGAAGGTTGTTCGGGGATAAAAGGAACTTTTAATTCATCGTGAAAACTCCAAAATCGATAATTATCTTGCATATCCGATCTTAACAAATGTAGTTCAACTGTTTTCCACTCAAACACCTTATCATTCTTACACCTAGCACACAGACTGAAAACTCTTCATCATTATAACAACTCTTTGTGTATTTCACAAATTCATTAGCACCTCTGCGAAACACATCCCTCAATCTATTTGTCTCCCCCATCCACTCTTTGTATTTAGGATATCCCATCACATCTACTACAAACAATCACCTATTAAAGGTAAGAAGCGTATATTCGTGGATTAGTATAAACAAAACTTAGATTTATAGTATGTTTCAATTAATTATGTCTTATTTATATTCGATTTTTAAATTCCATCTCCTCTAAAGGGTGAGTGGTCATATCCCACTCAAGACCGCATATTTCTGTAATATACTTAATAGCTCATGCACATTGTTACGATTTGAGAAAAATTCGGCAACATATCCCGATAGTTCTCCAAGTACACGACGTAGATTGGCAAGTGTTTCAATTGATCAATTGGAATAACACTCACACTTACCAATCTAGTATGTACGCAGAGAATATTAGGATACGACTGCATAATTTCCTCCAAAAGTAACAACTTTAAGCCACTAAGAATATTATTATACATAAATTATGCAGTCCCAAACTGTCCAAATGGGACAATTCGAAAGTTCTCATTACAGGGGTAATGACTCTCGAACGGGTCTAAGGGCTACTGAATGCGTACGCATAAGAACTAGAAGGCTAGTATCTATGCGCACTATGTGTAATTGTAGGTATGTTTCATTTAATTATGATAAGCCCGTGATCGTGTCACTCTCGAACGGGTCGTGACAGAAAGTAATTTTAGAAAAAAGTCGAAAACTCCCCCTCTCCCCATTTTGACAATAATCCAGTGGTTGGGACACTTCCAAAATTAACCAACTCAACAAATCAAGACAATATAATTATTTACGAATTTATTTGTGTGAATTAAATTAAGTATTTTTAAAAAATTTAACAACCAACTTTCATATCCATCCACCTCCACCAACAAATGTGTATCCCGTACTCCATCTAATTCATTTACTCAATTAATTCAACAATAACAATTTCAAACTTAAATAAAAATAAAGAAACAATATTTATAATGTCCAATCAACATTAATTTCAAATCCTAAATCAACATTAACAATTAATTTTAAGTATTAAACTAAACACCAATTAATTTCAACACACACATATACACACACGCATACACACCCCACCCCCCTCGCCACCACCACCACCCCTACCCCACCACACACACACACCTGCATAACCCCACCACCCATAAAATTCCCCACCCCCTGCCCCACTACACACACACACACATACACACAAAAGCACATGCACTCACCCACCCACCCATGTACCCCCTCCCCCCCCCCCCCCCCCCCCCCTCTCTCGCCCACCACACACAAATGTCCTCACACCCACATACACATATACACACCCACACCCACATACACATATACACACCCACACCCACATATACATATACACACACACACACACACGAACACATACACATATAAACACACATACACATATATATACAAATGAAAGAGAAAGAGAGAAGAAGAAATACCTGGTAGAGAGAGAGAGAGCGTAATAGCTTAGTCGCTTAGAGAGAGAGAGAGAGAGAGAGAGAGAAATGGAGGGAATAGAAAACTGTGGGAAAAAAGAAGAGGGAGGGTTTTTTTTATTGGCAAATTTGTCACGGACCTATCACGATCATTGACCGTGACAAGTTTATAATATTGTCACGGTCAATGACCGTGATAAGTCTGTGATAACAACTGCTATCACGGTCCTGTCACGATCAATGATCATGACAAGCCTTTGTCACATGCAATAACTGTGATAAAAAATGCTTGTTTTTTTGTCACGATCATTGACCGTGACAAGGGTGGTCGGCTCAAAAGTGATATCTTAGTCTTTTTGGTGTAGTGATTCACATTCAAAGATTGACGAGACAAGTTGATCAAATATATTTAATTCATTTACTGATCATTACATGATTTTGTTCATAACATAATTACAGAAAATTACTCTTAGGGACGTTTTCCCTCAGCCTTAGAAACTGGATCCATACCAACCGGAGGATCCTCTAGGGTATAAGGAGAATTGATAAAGTTAAAGTCTTGGATCATCCTTCTATTTTTGCTGCTTGGTCAGTCTAACAAATAAGGAGGATGAACAATCTCCAGCTCGTCATGAAGGCAAAAGTCCCCTAAATACTTGGAAATCAGGCATTGGGGAATGGTATTGATAGGAATCCAATTAACATCCAACCTGAAGGGAGGGTCTTCAAGGTCCAATAACCCAGGATCATACCATTTCCATGAAGGACTGTTTTTCTCTACCTTCAGTACTGTCAGACAATTGGTCTAGCCCATTTATAACCTTCATTCTAGGCTTGTTTAAACCGCTCATTAAAATGCCGTAAAGCTTCATTGTACCCTTCCATCCAGATTTCCCTAGGTTGCTCGTGGAATTGGAAGGTTAACCTATCGACCTGGTGTTGCAACTTCTTCAGCACCCCATATTTGGCTTGTAACTGAGTAGGCTGAGTAACAAACTGCTCGAATTGTATTTGAAGCTTCTGGGACATTTCAGTTAAGGGCTTGATTTTTGGCTTTTAATTGAGCAGCTTGATTTCCAAGAGTTTGCTGTGTCCTTACCTCGTTTGTAGTAGCTCGATCAGGTTTAGTTCTTGCTTGGGAAGAGGAAGCATATGTGGTCTTTTTCATTAACTCCACTTTTTCCCTTAACTTAGCATTTCTAGCCCCAAAGAATGAAACTCCTTCATCAGTAGCAACAGCAGTGGAAGAGGAAGTCTTTAGTGTATTCAATTCATCCCTTAAGAGGAAGTCTTTAGTGTATTCAATTCATCCCTTAAGAGGAAGTCTTTAGTGTATTCAATTCATCCCTTAAGCTATTATTCTCCTCCTCCAGCAGCTTGGCAATAGCCCTAGCTTCTTCCACTTCATGATTAAGCAAAAACTCTTATTTTCTGAAATGGAAAGTATATTTCTCCAATTTCTGATCAAAACCCATCCTTCGCTTAAAGCCTGATATTTTTGTTCGTAGTTAACATGCAAAAGGTCCTTGGCTCCCTTATGATTCTCGTCCAGTTCCTCAATCATTTCATAGTAAGCCATGTTATTGGCCACTGCCCGATCAATGAGGCATTTCAGATAAAGGTACCTTAGCATGATCTGGAACATCTTCCCCGAGTAACTTTGATAGCTCTTCCTCGATCAAAGACATGTGACCAGATTTGAAGAGTTCATTGTATCTCCGAAGTAGCTCAATGCCAATTGTGGAGAATAAGTCCAGTTTATCCATGAACTATTAAGAGCAAGTAAAATTCCAATCAACAACAGTATGTGAAATAAGGAGAAAAAACAAGAAAATTAGAAGTAAAATTTCTTTTTATTGATAAACTGTTAAGTACGAGTACATCAGCAAAAAATAAAAGAAAAATTACAACTGTAGAAGAGGATAAAACAAAAAGTTGCTCAGGAAATTGGTCTGCACCTTCCTCACATATGAAGTAGACCCAGCAAGATTGGAAGCTGGAGCAGGCAAGGTAGGGTGACCACCAGTTGGCGGAGCAGAGGAGTCAACTGCAGAAGCTTGGTGTTGGTGGACAGATTCCAGCACCAAATTGGATTCACTTGATCCCCCGTTATCGTCAATTTCCTTATCCATATCACTACACCAAATTTGTCGAATTGTCACGGTCATTGACCTTGACAAGTTGGACTTGTCAAGGTCAATGACCGTAATAATTATGGGGGTGACAACTTTTGTTGTCACGGACATGTCACGGTCATTGACCGTGACAAGTTCATTAAACTTATCACGGTCATGTCACGATCCTTGACCTTAACAAGTTTTATCACGGTTAAGGATCATGACAAACCCACGACATTTAATAAAAAATTATCATCATTAACCGTGGCAAGTTTTATTTATCACAGACTTGTCACGGTCAATGACCGTGACAATTCTCGGCAGAATTGAAAAAAATCTACTGGGCAGTATGGCCACTGCCACTGCCCAGCAGTATATTTGTACCTGTTATAGCAACGTTGTACCTGTTCAAACATCATATATCCAAATAAAATAGAGATAATGAAAATATACATTCAAAAAAATATGCATCACGATATAATCCAAATATAATTCAAATGTAAAAACTTAAAACAATTCAATTCAAATAATGTCACTACATGTCTGGGTAAGATTAACTCTGAGGAGGTGAGTAGGCCACACGATATACGAATTGACACACCCAGCAATATACATCTTGTCGCATTGTTCCCGCAACCACAAGGGGGAGTTTTCCTTCCAGGGTATCACATGCGTGACGAGCACCTTAAACTCTATGTGTTGAAGCGAACGTCCATGAACTGGCATACCCTGGACGGTATTCGAGTCCCTTAAACCCCGCCCTATCCGTTGGCCATCAAATATGTCTAGTAAAAACACGCCGGCTAACCAAGTGTCGAAATCGATCGGTCGAAGGGAGCCAAAAAGGGGAGTGGATCATCAAAGTCTGCATGTGTCAGCGATGAAGCAACGAGGTCCACATCCTCGTCATCCTGCACCTCCTCCTCCACCACTTTCTCCTTCCCTTTCCCCTTACGATTTCCTCCCAACGAACGCTTCATGAATGAGAATATATCTTGGATCTTCGGCATCAGACTGCGACTCATGCACTTCCTTAAGCTTTGCCTGAAACGACAAAAAGCACATAATTAGTAAAATAAGTAAATAAAAAAAATTATAATTTACTTAACAAAAAGTAAACTATCGGATTACTTACAATCGTGGTCGCGACGCTCGGGGACACCTTCTTATCCTTCCCCATCTTCGTCCAAATAGCCACATAAGTATCGAGCCTATATGGCCTATCTCCAGGGCCACTCCCTGTCCCCTGAAATAAAATAAAGCAAAATTAGTATCGGCCCCACAAAGTAAAATAATGCAAAATAATATAATTCTGTAGTTATAGAAAAATTAAATCTTACCATCATCCTATGCTCCACCTCGGCGTAAGACGTCCAGTCGGAGTAGTGCACGTCCGGGTTTTTTGCCCGATTTTCCCTCCCCGATTGGCGAGATGCCAATTGTCTCTCCCCGATCTCATTGTCAATGAACTTTTGCCATCGTGCCAATGAGATCGGCTCCTTCGACGAGACGTATTCACGCATTCGGATAACAGACTCTCGAGTCTTTCCAAAGTACCGAGTCTGCATATTTTTCTTCCACGTCTTGTGTTGCTCTCTCAACTGCTCCAAGACGGAATCGCGTAGCTTTGGATCCAGGCTGAATTGTTCCTGTCCAACAAATACAATGTTAGTTACGAATAAATATAAATATAAATATAAAATGGAATTGAAATTGAAATCAAAATTGAAATTGAAATATTCATATAAATATAAATATAAATACATTACTTGTAGTGCCACCCAAATAGCTAACTTGAGCTCATTTGGCACCTCCCTCCAACTAGTGTACCCCGGACCGATGATCGTCTTTACCAGCTCGAGGGATCTCGCTAATAGCCCCATTTTGTTCTCGATGGCCATCCCCAATATGCCATATTTGGGGAGCCTACGGGCCGAGGAGCCCTCGTCACCTCCGCTACCATCGAGCCCAGACGACATCATCATAATCAGCATCATCATCCTCTCCTTAATACCTGAAGGAGACATTTTCTGTAAAAAATGTTGTTATTAGTACAAATCAAAATGAATTAGAAGAAGACATGTTATGTACAATTACTACAAATCCAAATGAATTGTTAATGTTTAACACCTCAATTCTGAATTCCAAAACAACAACATCTAGCGCATAATATGCACAATTACTAAAAATCCGAAACATCCCCACCCCCACCCCTACTGCCCACACACACGCACACTACACGAGTGAAGATGATAAAGTGCAAATCAATTAAAAGCATTAAAAATGGATTGATAAAGTACAAATTGGAATATTTATTACAAATTGAAAAATTGTTTCAAATTCTGGTTATCATAAAAAATGGATTGATATTCGATAGGAGAAGCTAAGTCATCCACACTACTATTTCGACGCTTTTGCGCGTGTAAGACTATTGACCACTGCTCGTTGTTGATATACTCCGAGTAAAACACTTGGTTAACCTTTTGAAATGCACAAACAAACGGCTCATCGCTCAGTGGTCGTTGCTCTTCAACTTGGACAAGTCAACCATGATTAAATTGGTGACAGGATCAACTTTACAAGCATTTGTATCCTCAACTCTTACCCAGTCACAGTAAAATACAACCTCTTTGAAGCTTATATAATCCAATTCAAATATATTTTGAATTAGATCATAGTAAGTAATTTCAGCTTCAACGAGGTTTTTATCTTTTGCTATCACTCGAAAGAAAGTAAGAGCCTTGTATTAAATGCCCGAGTTCTGTACATTTGTACTGTCCTCGTACACTTTTGGGCCGAATACGTAACCGTTCAATCGATATTTTTTGTACTCTTGTGCCATGAACAAGGGTCCAGTGGCTACCCGAGCATGCCTTGATGTCGCATCACCCGTCTTTAAAAGCTGAGAATATAGATAAATTAATTAGATGGGTTGTAAAGTTTGGGTGTAATGTAACGTTACATAACGACCATTTTCATTATAATTACCTCTTGTGAAAACCACAACCTAAATTCGTTATCTGATTGTACCATTGTTTTTCGTCTTTTATTGTTCTCACAGGCTTCATATTTTCTGCATATTACAAAATTAATCATGTATAAAATAATCTAAAATAATGTTAAACATTAAAATAATTTAAACTCACTTTTTCCATTCTTCGACATCTTTATGTGTGTCAAATAGATAAAGAGCTACTTGTTCATGTTGCAAACTCGTTAATTTCACTCGTTTTCCCATCACATGACCACCATCATCAACGAACCCATCAATATCATTAACGGTGGTCGAGTCAGGCATATATTCCCAAGTATATATTGATGACTCCATGGTGATGTATTCCTCTGCAATTGATCCTGTAATGTATCACGTATTCTTGACGTAATCTTTAAAAACTTTTATCAATCTTTCAAACGGATACATCCATCGATATCTAACTGGACCACAGAGAAGTGCCTCGTCGCATAGATGTACCAACAAGTGAACACTTATGTCAAAGAATGCTAGGGGAAAGTACTTCTCCAACATACAAATCGCATCGGTCACCGCCAATTTTGTGGCCACTATGTTTTCTCGATTGACTACGTTCTCACACAAGAGTGAGAAGGTAATATTAATTTGTATAATAGCCCTCCGCAAATCCTTGTGCTTGGAGAAATAGTGCTTAAACAATAGAGGAACCAATTGCATGATCACATGCCAATCGTGGTACTTACACTTATGTAAATCATGAGCAGCATAATTCACAATCCTTTGCAAGTTGGACGAAAAATTAGATGGGCCCTTCAAATTATATATCGTGTCTAAACGCACCTTCCTTTCCCCACTCGTCAAAGTAAACGCACCATGGGGAATTATTGTCCTTCCCCTATTATCTTCTTTCAAACATAGTTGTGGCTTAAGTTTCAACGATTTAAGGTCTTTTCGTGCATTTTCTCCATCCTTCGAATAACTCCCCCCAAGGCAAGTGCCCACAATATGTCCAGCGACGTTCTTCTCTGCATGTAAAACCCCCAATACATGGGGAACCGGGTTATTCTTCCAATAAGGCAAGTCAAATAAAATTGACCTCCTAGACCATGCCTTTCTTGTCTCTATTTCATTCCCAGTTGGGGTCTTCTTATGCTGGACATTCTTAAATTTGGGATTCTTACCTAGCATATTAGGGCCACATTCAGAAGATTTACTTTCAATTTCTGAACCTGAAAGTTGTCTCGGTGGTAGCTTATGTTCAACCCCGCCCAATAAAAAATTGGAACTTTTCTCAAATCTGAAACTATGAGCCGGGGGTAAAAACCTCCTATGGCAATGGTATACATTTTTTGAGCTAACGGATAGAAGAGGAGATCTCCTCTCCACAAATAGGACACCCCAAATAACCATGTACTACACAACCGGATAATGTCCTATAAGCTGAAAAATCATAAATTGCCCATCTCAACATAGCTTTCAGCGTAAACTCTTCTTTTCTAAAAGAGTCAAATGATTGCACACCCTCTTCCCACAACCCATTTAATTCTTCTACTATAGGATCCATGTAGACGTCGATGTCATCACTTGGTGCCTTTGGCCCAGGTATCAACAAAGACATCATCAAAAATTCAGGTCTCATACATTGTGAAGGAGGGAGGTTGAGTGGGGCTAGGATCAGTGGCCATACACTCTGATTGGTGCTTTGATTTCCAAATGGATTGAAACCATTTATTTATATAGCCAAACGAATGTTGACCTGTTCTCGAGCAAAATTGGGATACTCATAATTCATCCTCCTCCAAGCTGTAGAATCAATAGGATGACGCATGAGATTACCCCCTACTTCTGCCCTAGCATGTCAAGTCATTGCCTCTGCTATCCATGGTACTGTGAAAAATCTCTTTAATCTAGGCCCACTGGGAAAATATTTTAGCACTTTTTGAGGCACTCTTGAGCTTATGCCTTCCTTACCAGTAGATTGGACATATCTAGGTTCATCGCATACTGATCAACTATCGATATTTTCATACTCCTTTCGGTGTAGTACGCAGTCATACACACAAGTATGAATCGATTTATACTTCATTCCCAAACCTTTCAAGCTGTTCTTTATAACAGGATAACTATTTGGAAACGTATTCTCCTTGGGTAGTAAGCCCTTCATCCATTTCAGAATTCCTGTCATGCTATTGCCAGATAAACTGTACTGCGTCTTCAAACTGTGCAAACCAACCATGGCATGTACAGTTGTTTGATATTTCTCACAGCCAGAGTATAACGGTTGGGTCGCCTTAGATTTTAAACTTTGGTAGTCATCGTCAAGGTTTATCGTGATATCTTCACGAGCACTTGAACCTTGTACATCACCAGTAACCTCATTCTCCTCTTTATTAACTCCGTGCGCATCATCAACTAAATCCTCTAACATATTATGATCTACGTCGTCCCATTCTACATCTATCTTACTTGTTGAAGGTTGTTGTGAAGGTTGTTCGGGGATAAAAGGAACTTTTAATTCATCGTGAAAACTCCAAAATCGATAATTATCTTGCATATCCGATCTTAACAAATGTAGTTCAACTGTTTTCCACTCAAACACCTTATCATTCTTACACCTATCACACAGACCGAAAACTCTTCATCATTATAACAACTCTTTGCGTATTTCACAAATTCATTAGCACCTCTGCGAAACACATCCCTCAATCTATTTGTCTCCCCCATCCACTCTTTGTATTTAGGATATCCCATCACAGCTACTACAAACAATCGCCTATTAAAGGTAAGAAGCGTATATTTGTGGATTAGTATAAACAAAACTTAGATTTATAGTATGTTTCAATTAATTATGTCTTATTTATATTCGATTTTTAAATTCCATCTCCTCTAAAGGGTGAGTGGTCATATCCCACTCAAGACCGCATATTTCTGTAATATACTTAACAACTCATTCACATTGTTACGATTTGAGAAAAATTCGGCAGCATATCCCCGTAGTTCTCCAAGTACACGACGTAGATTAGCAAGTGTGAGTGTTATTTCAATTGATCAATTGAAATAACAGTCACACTAGTCAATCTAGTATGTACCCAAAGAATATTAGGATACGACTGCATAACTTCCTCCAAAAGTAACAACTTTAAGCCACTAAGAATATTATTATACATAAATTATGCAGTCCCAAACTGTCCAAACGAGACAATTCGAGAGATCTCATTACAGGGGTAATGACTCTCGAACGGGTCTAAGGGCTGTTGAATGCGTACGCTATGTAATTTCAAGTATGTTTCATTTAACTATCATACTATATATATATTGTTCATTATACAAAGTAATTTTCAAAAAAAGTTGAAAAATCCCACCCCCATATGGACAATAATCCAGTGGTCATGCCACTTTTAAAACTAACCAACCCAACATCGATCACTATAATCCAACCGCAATGGAAACAAAAATTGTGTATCCCGTACTCCTTCTAATTCACCTACTCAATTAATTCTTTTCATCAATTAAACTAACAATTAAAGTATACAATTATTAATTTACTAATTTACAATGAGGGGCAATCCTTCTTGCTTATGAAAGGGGTACTAATTATTAATTTACAAAAAAAATTAACAACCAATCAATATTAAATCAATCAATTCGTTTACAAGGGGGACTACAATATGAGGGGCAATATCTAATAAACCAATAAAAATTTAATTAAAAAAACACAAAGGCACATATACACACACACCCCCGCCCCCCGCCCAGCCCTGCCCCCTACCCCCACTGCCGCTGGCCACCACACGTACACACACACATACACACACACGCACATATACAAACACACACAAACACACACACACACATATATATACACACACACAAGCACAAACTCCCTTTCCCCTCCCCCCAGCCCCGCCCCCTCCCCCCCCCACACGCATATATACACCATACACACATATATACACATACGAACATATACATACACATATACATAAATGGAGGAGAAATAGAGAGAGAAAATGTACCAAAGTTGTAGAGAGAGTGTGTGCAGTCGCTAGAGAGAGAGAGAGAGAGAAATGGAGGGAATGAGAAACAGTGGGAAACAAAAAGAGGGAGGGTTTTTTTACTCACAAAATTGTCGCGGTCATTGACCGTGACAGGTTTATATGATTGTCACGGTCAATGACTGTGACAAGTCCGTTACAACTCTACTTAGCACGAACTTGTCACGGTCATTGACCGTGATAAAAACACGTGTTTTTTTATCACGATCAATGACCGTGATAAGGCTGGCTGGTTGAAGGGTGATAATTTGACCATTTTGGTGCAGTGTATTTGAAGGAGATCCTGATTCATGTCTGAGGAATAATTCAGATTCTTGGGGAGTGCCGACCTCCACCAAGGCTACCAACCAGCCATCATTGAAGCATTTGTTCTTCACAAATTTAATTTGCGTAGAAGTAGCTCCAATGGCCTTATCCCACCTTTGTTAAAGGCAGATTTCCCTGGCCTTGGCTCTTTTAGTCTTCTCTGCAATAACCTCAGTTTTTCAGCATCCAAATTTTTCTGTAGATCAACAACCTACCCCCGAGCAGCAACAACAACATCTTTAGCAGTCTTTATTTTGGACTCCCACTTCTTTTGCTCATTAGCCAATGTTTGTTGGGAGTCAAGCAATGACTTCTTCAATTCGTCAAAGGTCTCCTCAACCTCAGTTGAAGAAGAACGTAGAATATCATCCTTCTCCAACATGTTGTTGAAGTCGACCAAGAGTTACATCAAGAAATCAGAGAAAGTTAGTGTAAAGAGTAGCAAAGAAATGAGTAAGAATAAAAAGAGATGATAGTACTTACCATAGCCAGGCTTTGAGCAGCCTTTCAGAAATTTTTTATCGGGGCAGTGCATAAGTAGCACCTATGTGGTCTGGCAACGTACCGGACTTTATTATATGTCTGCCCAAACCAGGGCCACTGGTGAGTCAGAAGTAGATTAATCAACTAACTCTTGTTGGTCGGTGTTGACTGAAGACCCTTCTGCCAGCCTAGAAGGGAACCCTCTTTTCAACCGCTTTAGATGGCTTTCATCAGCTTTCTTGGTTGGGAACTTCTTCGTAGCATCCTCCTTATTAGCTAGGGGCTTCTTACCAGTATCCTCCTTGTTCTTGGCCCCATCAGCAGCCTGCTTGGAGGAACCAGTAGCTGCAATATGGCCTAAAATGTTGGAAAACTTCATCTTCCCCATGGCAACAACAAGAGGTAAATCTGAGTCTAGAGAGGAGGGGGAGGCGACAACAAGTTCACCACTGCCAGATGCAGTGCCTGAGGATGTAGAGATGGGATCTTGGTCAAGATTAATCAGGGGTAAAGGCACAATAATAGTGTGGCGAGCAACAAAAGAAGTGATAGTATTCCGATACTGTAACAGATATGAGGCTGATCTGATATGCTCCTCCCCAATTTTCTGGTGAATTCCCCAGATGAACTTCAACTCTCTAAGGTAGATATCACTCTCTTTGGAAAACTCTCTTTTTCGATCAACTGCAATTAAAATTAACAAGGTAAGCATTACTATTAACATTTAGCAGAATATGCACCGAAAAATAAATAAACAAATGCAACCCATCACATTGCCACTTGGTGGGCACCTAGGCCCCCGATACTCAGCATTTCCAGTCATGGGAGCATGTTGCTAAGTTTTAACAATTACTCCACGATCAAAGTAATCTCTATTGAAGTTAGGAAGATTAACAACTAAAGCTTTGTTTACAACCCTAGTTTTTAAATAATATGTGGTGTCACCTGTAACCCATTTGTAAAAACACATAATTTATGGGATCCCTGTATAGGTCCCATAGATATGGTTTAATCTATAAACCTCATTAACTACTCTCCAAGTGATAGGGGCTATTCTAGCAGGAATGATGTCAAAGTACTGACAAAATTCAAGAAAAAATGGGTTTGGGGGAAAAGTGAAGCCACACTCAACAATGAAATTGGAAGGTAACCAATGACCCTCAAGCAAAGAAAAAAGATCAGTAGGGAGACTAGAAATTTCTAAATCTACCCACAAAGGGATATTCCATTCATTTCTAAATTATTCTAAAGAGGTTACATAATAAACCATATTCGAAGAAGAAGAAAAAGGAAAGAGAAAATATTCTTACAAGAATTCAAGGATTCAGCAAGAACTGAAGAATGGGAAAATGATCGCACAGAGAGCACAAAGAGATAACAACAAAAAACTCAGAAGATTTTGAGGTAAGAGACAATACTACAATACTGGCTTTTTTCGCCTCTTATAGGTTGCCTCGAAACTAGTGAAAGTAATGATTAAAGGAAACATCGATTGAACTGTTGGCGGCTAAAGCCAGAAAAAACATATTTGCCTAAAAAATGATTCGCTAAAATTATGGATAATTATAAAAAGGCCATACAACCGATAATCAAAACATTAATTTTAAAAGTATGGGAAGTCGATAGCCGACCAAGACTCGAAATTGTTACCTGAGCAACTTTAAGAGCTAAATGTTCCATACTCTTATAAAAACCTCAAGTATGAAACATTGGGGGCTTCTGTTGATACAAAAAATGATCCCAATACGTGGACTAATCAGAAATAGATATGTGGTATTAGTCCTAGTCAACAAGGCCTATTTATCAGAATGAATCGTATAATGTCGACCAACACCAAAAAGACCGACCAACAGGGGTTATCAAGCGCCACTAGTTGTATACATTATGAACGTTGTACAGATGTAAATGTCTATGTTATAAAGGCATTACCTATTTTAATATTCCACTTCTTGTACACCCTCAGGGTCTATAAATACATTGTAATCCCTACATCCAGGGGACACGAAACAAGAGACAACTAAACAAACACAAGGCAATATACACTAGTGGACGTAGGCTTTTCCCCTTAAGCCGAACCACTTTAAAAATCTTGTGTGTCTCTTATTTACTTATTTATCTGTGATCAAATAATTAGAGATAGTCTAGTTTTTTTGCATTAACACTTATTATAAGGATTTTGTGGCCTAATGTCGGAATGATCATTCCCAAAATTACCATACTCCATAACTTGACTTTGGTAATACTCACCCAAAGTTATAAGTTTAAGGGGATTTTGAAAATTATCATTACGACTACCGAAAACATTGAAATAAAACATGCTTACTCCAAAAAGCTCAAGATGACAAAATCCGCAAAGTGATGTGCGTCCGATAAATTTAAGCATTTATTGGTGCTCAAATGTAGAAGTCCTACATAACTAGTTAACAAAAAATACAAATACAAATAAAAATATTACGAAATACTAAATCAATTAAATTCTAAAACAAATAACTCCCGGGTAACGTCGCCATTTTTATAACAGGGGGAAACCACGACTCCCACGTTACCTGTGCCTATCATTATTTTTTACTCTCGTGGCTATGAAAAAACCTAGACTATTACTACACTCTTAAAGGGAGTGTTGCGGCGAGTCTGGGTATCGAATCCACCATGAAATGTTGCTAGACGTTAATTGAATTAATATTTCGGGAATAAAAGTGTAAAAGATAAAGGATAAAACAAAAGATAAATCTTGTCATGCATTTAAACCAAGATTAACAAAACGAGTAAGAAGTTAAAAACTATAGGTTGAGAATAATTACCCCTACCTCGGGTTAATTAGTATATATGGTCATATGGGAAGAAAAGTCTATCAATATTAAATCTCATTTTTACAATTAATTAAATCTAGAGTTGTCACTCCCTAAATTTCCAAAAAAGCTTAATTGATTTTGGCGTCAATAAATATCCATGAGATTATACACCCAAGATCGTAAATACGATGCATACATGATGATATACACCGTTAAATATTCTAGGAATAAAATCAAGAACAACCTAACCCATTTAAACTCATAAAATCCATCACCAAAGCAAAGAACCCATAATCCCAACATGAGTTCAATAAATCTCAACCTAAACTAAATTATCTAAAAAGCATGGTAAATGACATGTAATTAAAGCAAGGAAGTAGATAAAGCAATTAGAACTAATTAACAAAGCAAGTAAATTAATTAACAAAGCTTGAAATAAACAATAGAAGCTTAAATAAATGAAGGGGAAGATGAATAGTGACTTACAAAGCCCAGATGGGTGCAAACCCTAGGAGAGAGAAACACCACCTAAAATCCCCCTCTCTAACCTAAAACTAGAATAAAAACTAAGTCCCTAAGAAATTAACCAAAAATAATTCAAATAGTAAGTTGGGAAAAGAAATAAGGAAAAATAAAATAAAATGGAACAAGCGCCGAAAACCCAAAGGGATTGATTTGAGAAATCCCCACTACCTTCCTTCGTAGGCTAAAATTGAAAGGCCGGTCGACCGAGGTCTGTTTTGACGGTGCCTTTGATCTTCAAAAGAAGGAAACGTTGTAATACGAAAATGATTATAACTTCATCATCCGGACTCAAAATGACGAGTCATTTACGACCACGCGAAGCTAATTCAATTAACTAAACTACCATGGAAATCCGATGGTCGGGACATAAAGTATGAAAAATCTAAAATGCCCTTGAAGTTGCGTCATACGACATAACTTCCTTGAAATGCAACCACTTATTCCGTTAATCGTTTCAATGCCTACAAAAGCTCAAATAAACTTTGTAAATCATATATATATATATATATCCAAAACTGAGGTTAACCAATAAATGAGCACATAAGTCGGATATAACGGAGACAAACGTGCTAAAATGCATGAGGAAACGGGTGTCACCATTTTTTTAACACATAACAATCCACTTGGGCACATTTGGCTATAAATAAAGTCTATCTTCCTCATTAGAAAAAGATACATCTCGAAAGAGGAAATAAAATAACTCTCTCTCCCTCTCCCCCGCCCGCCCCGCCCCCCCCCCCCCCCCCCCCCCCCCCATCCTTTGCATAATTTGATTATATGACAAAACTCATACATTTACACCAAAACTAAGGAGGTTGCTCCTCTTCATGTCATAAATAAGTTTTTTGGTGAATAGTAAGAACCCACGAAGTGCACATACTTTGATTCGGCGTTAATACAGGTACGTAGGTGCAACCTCGTTGATCAAGTCAAAACACACATAAAAATCCGGTATCTTCACATATTTTGCTCCTCTCTATAACTATCACAATTGTTCCAAAATGGCCACCCGAATATAAAAAATGTTAATTAGACCCTTAAACTAACCAAACTGATTTAAAGAGACCCTTTTGTCACACTTGACTTTTAACTTGGCTGAAAAATAGTCACATGGGGGTAAAATAATATATGTATATATATATATTATGGCCTTTGGGGAAAGGTTCGGAGTTGAAGAAGATAAGGGTTTGGTCGACAAATGTGACTAAGAGACAAATGATGAGGAGGTACAACTGGAGATGTTTGATAATGTGTTAATAGGAGGAGGGGGAGAAAGAGAAGGGGTGATAGGTTTTAGCGAAGTTATCAGGAGGGGAATTTGAAGTGATTTATGGTGGTGCAGATGAGATGGTAGTCTGGTTAATATGAGAGAGAGAGAGAAGTGGGTTGGTGAGAGTTGGATGGGGTTAATTTGTGGGTGGGGCTGAGTGGGGTTGACTGTCGATAAAGCGGGAATGGGGTGGGTTATCAAATGAGTTTTAATTGTGTTATATTTTTGGATCAATTACCAAAAAGTTCCTCAAATATTTTTTTAATACAATTTAGTCCAAGCTTTTTTATTTTGTTCTAAAAAGTCCCTCAAACTCCTATTTAACCAATATTCTCTTATTTTTAAAGGCCTGTGCTAGCGGCACCCCCCACCCCCCACTACCGGAGCTCAGCCGACCCTCACCGGTGCTCCTTGTTTTGAGTGTTTTTATATGCTGAATGACTTTTTGAAATTAAATAAATAGGCTTGGACTAAACGTGCATTAAAAAATGGTCGATGGACTTGCCCCTATTTTTTTAAAGAAGATTATGCCTTTATTTTGATGTATAATGAGTTTTGTTTTGTTTTTTAATTTTTTCTACGGTCAATTTTATCAAATTACATTTTTATCAAATTCATGTGTATCGCATTTGACAATTTTTCGTCCAAGTCAAATATAACGGAAGAGCCTTATTAAACCCGCTTGGTTAGTTTGAAGGCTTAATTGACACTTGCTATAGTTCAACGCCATTTTGCAACAATCGTGATAATTTAGGAGCAAAATGAGTAGTTTAGTTTTATTTTAATTTTTTTTTCATATTATTTTCAATTAAATATAATGGTTTATTTGCTATCTTGATAACAATTAATAGTCAAAATTAGTCAACTAAAAAATCCATTTAAACTGGGTGTCAATGGTGCATTAGTTTTTTTTTTGTGTGTTAAACTCCAAATGACAATAACTAACAAATGCCCACGTCCAAATAATCCTTAAAAAATAAGTTTTTAGTGTATCCCTCAAGACGATGGTGTATTTAGACACCTTCTTAGAAGTTCAATAATTATACTAAGGGTAAAGTGAACAATTAACTCTGATGTTTGATGTCATTTTTAATTTTAGACCCGATATATCAAAAAATTACAATGTTAACCAGGGAGTTTGAAAATTTGTACAATTTTTAACCCTCGACCACATATCGTTACGAGACTTAACAAAGTAGATGATTGAGCATTTGATGACCAAATTACACGAATTAAAAAGGTTAACATTGCAACTTTTGCAACATTGAATCTAACATTAAAATGACCCCGAACGTCATGCAAACATAACGTTCGTGATAGGGTTTAGTCTAATTATGACATTACTTGAGGGGTCAAATTCAAAAACAAAAAACCCCCAAAAAATAATACCATTTTCACTCGGTGCTTGTTTTCATATAACTTTTTCCTATTAATAATCGACCAACTAAATTGAGCCTATCCCATTTAGCCGTCAAATTGTTAACTCTAGTAAGCCCTTCTAAAAAAGTCTTAATTTTTAGCTTCAAACTCCCAAAGATTTCCACTAATTTCAGCTTTGGATTGATGGGTTATTGATTTCTTAGTCTTAATTATTATTTTTGTTCATAACATCTTCTCTATTGCTTAGATGTCAATGTTTATAGTTGTTTATAAAATTGGAATTTTCAGCTATATATTGGAAGAAGAAATAATTAATGTTTAAGTGTAGGTGAAAAGTGCATTTTGCATTTAGTACAAATAATTTTTGTTTGTTTTGGGGAAAGGGTTTATGGTTTGAGCTTTTTTTAATGTTCCTGAGGAGAGTTTTTGTTAGGGTTTATGGATTTTTTGAGCTTTAGGGTTTAATGTCTTTATTTATTTATTTTTACTTATTATTTTGTTAGGGTTTATGGGTTTTTTGAGGTTTAGGGTTTATTGTCTTTATTTATTTATGTATGTATTTTTACTTATTATTTTGTTAGAATTTATGGGTTTTTTGAGGTTTAGGGTTTAGCGCCCAAGTTATGGTTGGTCTCATGTTCGAGACAAGGGAGCAGCCTCTCCATATATGGGGTAAAGCAAACCGACATCCGCCTCTTTCGAATCCTCCAGTTAAGCGGGAGCCTTGTGGATACGTCCCCAAGTAATAATAACACATTTGGACATGCTCGTAGAAATTGAAAAATTAGATTTACCCCAACTGAGGAATATGGGTTATGATTTTTAAAGTTTATTATTGTTTATAAGTGGCATTTATTTGTTTGCTTGTGCAAGTCTAATTTTGAATTCCAAGGGCATGTCTAATGTGTTATCATCATCATCACAAGGGGTAAGTAAAAAAAATGTTTTTTGACTTTAATAGGTCCATAATTATCCTGTTTTGAGTTTGGTATTGTTAACAAAATTTTATTGACTTTAGTAGTGCACTTTTCGTCGCTAAATGTGAAAATATCGCTGCAAAGAAGTGATCCGCAATGATGTTTAGGGACGATAAATGTACTAATAAAGTCGCAATAAATTAGTAAAGGTACCAAACTTAAAACGGGGTAACTATAGACATATTAAAGCAAAAAGAACCCTAAAAAAAAAACCCTTTTATGTCATGTTTAGGAATTTTTGTCTAGGAAATGTGAAATAATAAAATGTCTAGGAATTTTTGTCAAAAGTTCTCTGCAAAAACGGATGTAACAAATTATGTTAATATAATTTGTTTTGTCCACCCTGCTTGCTTCAGCGGTAACGGCGAGCTCTGGACTGTGTGGTTAGGCGCACGGTTCGGGATTCAATTCTCCAAGACACCTGATTTGAAGCGGGACGTGTGTGAGGGTGACTCTTACACAATGTCCCCCCCTATTTAGCTTGCACAGGGGAGTCCAAAGGCTCATTCGTGTAAAGATGTAGGGTTATAAAAAAAAATTGTGTTTAGCATGTAAGGTTTTAAGATTTGGATTTGTATATATATAAGTTTTTTATTTGACGCATTGCATAAAGGTTGTGTCACTTTGATAGAGTACTGAAAGTAGGGGTGGCAATTCAGACACGAACACGACAACACGACACGACCCAACACGAAATTGGCCTGAAATTAAAGTGACTTGTCGTGTTCGGGCCTGATTTTTTTGGCCCTGTAACGGGTCGTGTCGTGTTCGTGCCAAAAAAATGACACGAAATTGGCCCGACAATAATCCGTTAGCTCCCGATAGTGGCCCATCAGTAACCCGATAAGTAACCCAAAATAACACAATTTCAACGTAATTGTGGTCCAATTAGAACCCAATTGGTAACCACTTTCAATTAAAAAAATAATCAGCATCTCTAATTCCTAAAAAAAATATTAAAAATCTAAAAAAAGAACATAATATAAAAGGAAACTTAAAAAAACAAATCCTAACTAACATCTCACAAACAATATAACATGTAAGTAATATATATAAAAATATAAATTTATGTATATAATAAATATAAATAATATATGTTTTATTTATACTAATAATATTCTATAATACATTACAAAATATTTTAATTTAAGATTAAAAAATAAAGAAGGGGGATAATATAAAATAAATGTATATATTTGGCCAGACCCGGACCCGAACCCGAACCCGAGACCCGAAGACCCAAATGGATCCAGGTCTGGATCCAATATTATAGACCCGACGAAGACCCGGACCCGAACCCGAACCCGATGAAGATCCGATTACACGGGTCTGGATCTCCCTAAACCCGACCCGGCTCCGACTCGTTGACAGGCCTAGAAGGAAACTTAAAAAACAAACCCTAACTAACATCTCACAAACAAAACTTGACACATCAGCCGCTCCTCCCCCTTTTCTCTCTCTACCGGGACAACCCCAACCAGGCCGATCCTCTCTATCTTCCCCTCTCGGTGGTGCCTCGGCAGTCCCACTACCAACTCAAGTTGTAATATTTAGTATTTGATTACAAGGTGATTGTTGGATTGTTTGTGGATATATCCGGAAGATGATTGTGGGTTTGTTAGTTGGATTGTAATTTATGATTTGGTTATGTTGGATTGTAATTTGTGATGAATTATCTTTATTAGATTGATGATAATTTGTTGGGAATGATTTTTGTTCTATTTGATTTTTGTTCTACAGATATGTCTACACACTTATGTTCTACACATATTTCAACAGATATTTTTGTTCTGAAAATTATGATTTTTAATTAAAAAAACACAGTAATTCATGGGTTATCGTGTCGGTCCGTGTCAATCGTGCCTAATTGGCACGATTTTTTTTATCGTGCTAGTCGTGTCGGGTCGTGGTACTATCGGGTCGTGTTCGTGTTAGCAAAAAAAATACGATGTCGTGTCGTGTCGTGTTCGTGCCGGATGAAAATGTGTCGGGTCGTGTCGGGCTAGACCCAAACACGACCCATTAACCCGAATTGCCACCCCTAACTGCAAGATTGAGAAGCTTCTTTAGATATTCAAGATTTAACTTATCCATAGTGACTTTTTGTAGAACGGTTGAAGGTAAATATGATGTACAAAATGGCAAATTATGCGGAGATTTATGCGAAAGGAATTGTAGGTTGTTCAGAGCAATAGATTATTATTTGTTTTTCAACGAATTATTCTTTTATTTTTCCCAACAAAATTGAAGTTTTTGATTTTTGGGTTTTTAGTTAGGTGGTGTTTGTTTTTACCTCTCAAGTCTGAATCTGAATCTGAACCATTCGGACTTGAGAGATACTAAGGTGTCGTTTGTTTTTACCCCTTAAGTCTGAATCTGAACCATTCAGACTTAAGAGGTACTAAAAAGTGTTTGTTTTTTTAAATGATTAAGAGGTTAACGGCTATATCTGACTCTTAATGGTTAAGAGGTAGAATTACATCTGACGTCTGAATGAGTCTAAATACATTCATTCAGAGGTATATTCAGACATAAAAACAAACATATTTTTCAGATTCAGATTTCAGAATTCAATTAAGTCTTCATGAAAAAACAAATGCAACCTAAATATTTAAAAAAAAAAAAATGATTAAGACGCTAACGGTTATTTTTGCTTCTGAATGATTAGGAGATAAATGAATTTCTAAATGGGTTCTTTACGAACATATGTGAATTCTTTGTACTTTGATTTTTCGATTCAATGTATTTTTGTTTGGACGCAGTACTCAGTTTTTGTTCATCTTCTTTAGAGCTCATTTGGGACTTTTAGAGAGAAGAGAAAGGAAAGGAAAATTTTATTAGGAGAGAAAAGAAAAGAAGGGAAAGTTAATAAGAGAGAAAAGAAAAGAAGAGAAGAGAAAGGAGTTTGGGAGAGAAAAAAAAATCATTTTCTTTCTTGCGTTTGGGAGTTTGGGAGGAAAATAATTTTTTTAAGAGAAAGAAGGAACAATTCATTAAAAACTTTCCTTTCTCTCCATTTCTTTCCGATTTGGAACGAAAGTTTTTGAGAGAAAGGAAGAGAAAGTTTTTTTAAAATTTTCCCTTTTCTCTCCTTTTAAACTCCAAAATGAGAGAAAGTCACTTTCTTTTCTACTTAAACTCCCAAACGAAGGAAAGGAAACACACTTTCTCTTCCTTTCCTTTCTTTTCTCTCCAAAATTGAACTCGCAAACGAGCCCTTATATTATTGCAGGTTTTGTGCTGCACAGTCAGTCCGTCAACCCAACCCATCCGCCTCTATTCCTCTACTTGGCAAGAATGGATCAAGAAATTCAAATTGATGAAAATTTCCCCCTATTCTCTCGCAAAAAATCCGCATTGAAACAACCCTCCCAAAATCCTAAACCCCAACTCCCCCAAAATGAACCAAACCCCAACCCTGACTCTAACCCTAACCCTAATTCTCTCTCTTTCTCAAACCTTGGCCTGTCCGAATGGGCCGTCCACACCTGCAAAGAGTTGGGCATGAAAAAGCCCACTCCAGTTCAACGCCATTGCATTCCCCGTATTCTCGCCGGGGAAGAAGTATTGGGTTTGGCCCAGACCGGTAGCGGCAAAACGGGGGCGTTCGCTTTGCCGATACTTAACCGGTTAGCGGAGGATCCGTATGGGGTATTTGCGCTCGTGGTGACTCCAACCCGGGAACTGGCTTACCAGTTGGCTGAACAGATGTAATGTTTGAAGAAAACCAAAACAATAATCTAGTAGCCAATCTAATTTACAAATTTAAGGATTTTAAAACTTGCCGGTGAATTCTGAAACTAAAGAAACAAACAACGCCTTAGTAAAACGTTCGCTTGCTTTTCCGGTTTTCCATAGAATCCAATTCTTTTATCGTGGGTAAGAATTATTTTTCAAGCAAAGCTAGAGAATGAAGAGAGGATACCACAGACTCACTCCTCTCTTATTTCCACTTTTTTTCATCTTCTCACAAAATATGAACGATTTTTCAATCTATTCCTGATTTTGTAATCAAACGCATCCCAAGATAAAAACGATTTGCACATGTCAAATGTTTGATAAATACAAAATATAATCATCAAGCTGTCACAAATTATGAGGTTTAATAATGGTTGGTGTATTGTCACATATATCAAATATCAAATTGCAGGCATTGCTACAAAATCACCATTTTTTTCTTGGGTATCCTGATTTTTTTAAATTACTGGCCATCATCACCCTTGCCTTAATCCTATGAAATGAAAACGGACAAATGAATTCTCTTTCCACTATGTCTTTATAATCAATGTTATCTAGTAAACTGAATTCTTAAGGTTTCTTTCTTATAACTTCTTCCTATCATAGCCTTGTTTTGACCTCTATCTTTTACCTTCTATTTCAATTATTCTTCTTTTTGTTATTATGTTTTATATTGGTGCATCCAATGGCCTACGAAGTACGTAAACCGAGCTTAGAGAGTGTTTGTTTTAACCTCTTAATGCTGAATCAAGGTCCATTCAGCATTAAGTGGTAATATTTAGTATTTGTTTTCTGTCTCTTAATGCTGAAAAAGACCTAAATTCAGCATTAAGATAAGTCCACTTCTAAATGCCTAATATTTTTATTCCACTTTTACTCTTATGGTATTTGTTATATGACGCTATTATATAATAGTTTAGTAAATAATCACTACGGGTAAAATGGACAAATGACCTGTGTTCAGCATTCGGAACCAAATGACCTGTGTATTCGATATTCACAAATCAAGTTAACAAACGGCGTCCTATGCTAAAAATCTTTAATGAAATTTTATTACAGTTTTACCCGTATTATTTTGGATGAATTACAGTAATATAAATAGTTTAATAAACAATTAATAATGGCAAAATAATCAAATTCTATTCAGAATCAAATTAGTTCAAACAAACAAATAATACCAAAGTTTCACTCGGGCATATAAATAAAGGTTTTTTTTTTACTCCGCCCCTAAGATAATGCCGTAATTAGACATAACCCCCACATGTGCATCATCCCAGTTATACGTATGCATTAACTCCCTTGTATCTTATGCATATGAGGGGGTAAGTCTAATTATTAAAAGCATTAAAATTCCTAATTCACCATTAAGCATTCATAGGCTAAAAAAACAAACAGCACCTGACGCAAATACAAATAATTGCCGATCAATTATCACCTTAGTTTTGGAGAACACAGCAGGAATATCAGGATTCTGTTCAATCAAAACCCGAATCCTGCCGGGAGTAGCAATAACCACATGAGGCCGTTGCATCAGCATTTGGGTCTGGTGAATTATATCCATACCCCCAACCACAACCGCGCACCTCAAATTCAAACACGACCCGAGTGCCCGAAACTGTTCAGCCAACTGGTAAGCCAGTTCCTGGGTCGGAGTCACCACGAGCGCAAATACCCCATACGGATCCTCCGCTAACCGGTTAAGTATCTGCAAAGCGAACGCCGCCGTTTGGCCGCTACCGGTCTTGGCCAAACCCAATACTTTTTCCCCGGCGAGAATACAGGGAATGCAATGGCGTTGAACTGGAGTGGGCTTTTTCATGCCCAACTCTTTGCAGGTGTGGACGGCCCATTCGGACAGGCCAAGGTTTGAGAAAGAGAGAGAATTAGGGTTAGGGTTAGAGTCAGGGTTGGGGTTTGGTTCATTTTGGGGGAGTTGTGGTTTAGGATTTTGGGAGGGTTGTTTCAACGCGGATTTTTTGCGGGAGAATAAGGGGAAATTTTCATCGACTTGAGTTTCTTGATCCATTCTTGCCAAGTAGAGGAATAGAGGCGGATGGGTTGGGTTGATGGACTGACTGTGCAGCACAAAACCTGCAATAATATAAAGAAGATGAACAAAAACTGAGTACTGCGTCCAAACAAAAATACATTGAATCGAAAAATCAAAGTACAAAGAATTCACATATGTTCGTAGAGAACCCGTTTAGAAATTCATTTATCTCCTAATCATTCAGAAGCAAAAATAACCGTTAGCGTCTTAATCATTTAAAAAAAAAATATTTAGGTTGCATTTGTTTTTTCATCTGAAGATTGAATCTGAAGTCTGAAATCTGAATCTGAAAAATATGTTTGTTTTTATGTCTGAATATACCTCTGAATGAATGTATTTAGACTCATTCAAGACTTCATGTAATTCTACCTCTTAACCATTAAGAGTCGGATATAGCCGTTAACCTCTTAATGATTTGAAAAAACAAACACTTTTTGGTACCTCTTAAGTCTGAATGGTTCAGATTCAGACTTAAAGAGGTAAAAACAAACAACACCTTAGTATCTCTTAAGTCTGAATGGTTCAGATTCAGACTTGAGAGGTAAAAACAAACACCAGCTAACTAAGAACCCAAAAATCAAAAACTTCAATTTTGTTGGGAAAAATAAAAGAATAATTCGTTGAAAAACAAATAACAATCTATTGCTCTGAACAACTTACAATTCCTTTCACATAAATCTCTGCATAATTTGCCATTTTGTACATAATATTTACCTTCAACCGTTCTACAAAAAGTCACTATGGATAAATTAAATCTTGACTATCTAAAGAAGCTTCTCAATCTTTCAGTTAGGGGTGGCAATTCGGGTTAATGGGTCGTGTTTGGGTCTAGCCCGACACGACCCGACACATTTTCATTCGGCACGAACACGACACGATATTGTGTTTTTTTTGCTAACACGAACCCTACCCGACACGACTAGCACGATAAAAAAAATCGTGCCAATTAGGCACGATTGACACGGACCGACACGATAACCCATGAATTACTGTTTTTTTTAATTAAAAATCACAATTTTTAGAACAAAAATATCTGTAGAAATATGTGTAGAACATAAGTGTGTAGAAATATCTGTAGGTAGAACAAAAATCAAATAGAACAAAAATCATTCCCAACAAATTATCATCAATCTACTAAAGATAATTCATCACAAATGACAATCCAACATAACTAAATCATAAATCCAACTAAAAATCATAAATTACAATCCAACAATCACCTTGTAATCAAATACTAAATATTACCACTTGAGTTGGTAGTGGGATTGCCGAGGCACCGCCGAGAGGGGAAGATAGAGAGGATCGGCCTGGTTGGGGTTGTCCCGGTAGAGAGAGAGAAGGGGGAGGAGCGGCTGATGTGTGAAGTTTTGTTTGTGAGATGTTAGTAAGGATTTGTTTTTTTATATTATGTTCTTTTTTTAGATTTTTAATATTTTTTTTAGGAATTAGAGATGCTGATTATTTTTTTAATTGAAAGTGGTCAATGTTTAAAAAGGCGGAAGAGGCGTACCCCTCGAGGCGAGGTGCTGAAAAAAAGCCTCGTGGCTTAAGGCTCAGGGCTGAATTTGAGGCTTACCTCAATGCGCCTCGATGCGCCTCACGCCTTTTTGCTGAGGCGCGAGAAAAAAAAAAAAAAAAATCTTTCATCACAAATTTTAACCTTTAAGTTAGGTGTAGTTTCGGGCACTCGGGTCGTGTTTGAATTTGAGGTGCGCGGTTGTGGTTGGGGGTATGGATATAATTCACCAGACCCAAACGCTGATGCAACGGCCTCATGTGGTTATTGCTACTCCCGGGAGGATTCGGGTTTTGATTGAACGGAATCCTGATATTCCTGCTGTGTTCTCCAAAACTAAGGTGATAATTGATCGGCAATTATTTGTATTTGCGTTAGGTGCTGTTTGTTTTTTTAGCCTATGAATGCTTAATGGTGAATTAGGAATTTTAATGCTTTTAATAATTAGACTTACCCCCTCATATGCATAAGATACAAGGGAGTTAATGCATACGTATAACTGGGATGATGCACATGTGGGGGTTATGTCTAATTACGGCATTATCTTAGGGGCGGAGTAAAAAAAAAACCTTTATTTATATGCCCGAGTGAAACTTTGGTATTATTTGTTTGTTTGAACTAATTTGATTCTGAATAGAATTTGATTATTTTGCCATTATTAATTGTTTATTAAACTATTTATATTACTGTAATTCATCCAAAATAATACGGGTAAAACTGTAATAAAATTTCATTAAAGATTTTTAGCATAGGACGCCGTTTGTTAACTTGATTTGTGAATATCGAATACACAGGTCATTTGGTTCCGAATGCTGAACACAGGTCATTTGTCCATTTTACCCGTAGTGATTATTTACTAAACTATTATATAATAGCGTCATATAACAAATACCATAAGAGTAAAAGTGGAATAAAAATATTAGGCATTTAGAAGTGGACTTATCTTAATGCTGAATTTAGGTCTTTTTCAGCATTAAGAGACAGAAAACAAATACTAAATATTACCACTTAATGCTGAATGGACCTTGATTCAGCATTAAGAGGTTAAAACAAACACTCTCTAAGCTCGGTTTACGTACTTCGTAGGCCATTGGATGCACCAATATAAAACATAATAACAAAAAGAAAGACTAATTGAAATAGAAGGTAAAAGATAGAGGTCAAAACAAGGCTATGATAGGAAGAAGTTATAAGAAAGAAACCTTAAGAATTCAGTTTACTAGATAACATTGATTATAAAGACATAGTGGAAAGAGAATTCATTTGTCCGTCTTCATTTCATAGGATTAAGGCAAGGGTGATGATGGCCAGTAATTTAAAAAAATCAGGATACCCAAGAAAAAAATGGTGATTTTGTAGCAATGCCTGCAATTTGATATTTGATATATGTGACAATACACCAACCATTATTAAAACCCTCATAATTTGTGATAGCTTGATGATTATATTTTGTATTTATCAAACATTTGACATGTGCAAATCGTTTTTATCTCGGGATGCGTTTGATTACAAAATCAGGAATAGATTGAAAAATCGTTCATATTTTGTGAGTAGATGAAAAAAAGTGGAAATAAGAGAGGAGTAAGTCTGTGGTATCCTCTCTTCATTCTCTAGCTTTGCTTGAAAACTAATTCTTACCCACGATAAAAGAATTGGATTCTATGGAAAACCGGAAAAGCAAGCGAACGTTTTACTAAGGCGCTGTTTGTTTCTTTAGTTTCAGAATTCACCAGCAAGTTTTAATATCCTTAAATTTGTAAATTAGATTGGCTACTAGATTATTGTTATGGTTTTCTTCAAACATTACATCTGTAGCTTTGCTTGGAATCTAATTCTTTCGCACCATAAAAGAATTGTGTTCTATGGAAATAATGCAAAGCAAGTGAAAACCTCACTAATTTTAGCCTATGAATGTATCGTCCAGTTTTTAAAATCCTCTAATTTGTAAACTAGATTTGGCTACTAGATTATTGTTTTGGTTTCATCAAACATTAAACACTTTAAATAGTTTTTGGTTAATAACAATCAACTCAACTCAACAACTCAACAAAGCCTTTTCCCATTTTTTTTTTTTTTTGTGAGAAGTTGGAAATATAGGTGACCTGCTTTGTGATAGGTTCTCTTACTTCTCCGATTTTGCATGGAATCAAATTCTTACCTACCCCAAAAGATTCGCTTCCATTAAAACCTCGAAAATTAAGTGAACATGATATGTAAATTTGGAGCGGAAGCGGTTTAAACAACAACAACACAGCAACATGATGCTTAGAGGCCAAGGGCCAATTTTTCTCTCTAATTCATCGCAAAAGTAATAGTAGTGCTTACAAAATGAGGCCAATGGCCTTGTTATTGGCCAAGTTATCTTGCTAGCCAAGATAACTCTAAAAGGTAAAATGACTAAAGATGGCACCCAACATTTCAGGAGAACATTACCCTCAACTATCTATACTAACTAAAAGAGGAAAAATTACTAAATTAAACATGGAAAAATTACAAACAATAACCCGGGCCACCAATTTACTTCAGAATATCTCCTTTAGTTAGTCATCTTCCTTTGCATTATTTTTGAACTTTTTATTTATCTTTTTTCCAATTTTGGAATCGAACACAATCTTATTGTATCCATTACGGGGCAATCATTCATGACTTTCAAGACAAGCACAAATTATTTCAATCTCTGTTGAGTGTTACCCTGCTTTTCCCCAAATCATTAATTAGACTTAGTATCCTCACTTGTTTTATAATGAGTTTTGCTTTTTGTGTAGTATTACTATTTTAATTAATTAAACTTTAACCCCTAATGTATCTCTTATATTCGGTTAGGGTTGGTGGTAGAGTAGTTTTGTACTTCGCCAAAGCAGTTTTTGTCGTGAGGGATTTTACCATATCCTCCAACTAGCCTTCTTGTCTCCCACAATGGAATATAACACCATTCACCATTTGTGAATACTTATAGTTGACAGTAGAGATGTTCCCTTTAGTCCATTATCCCTTGCCTATAATTCATCTTTTTATTTTGTTTCAGTTCTTAGTTTTGGATGAAGCAGATAGAGTTCTGGATGTTGGCTTCGAAGAGGAATTGAGAGCCGTGTTTCAGTGCTTGCCAAAGAATAGACAAACTTTATTATTCTCAGCAACAATGACAAGTGACTTAAAAACGCTACTCGAGCTTTCTGCAAATAAGGCATACTTCTATGAGGCATACGAAGGCTTCAAGACGGTTGGATCTCTTAAACAGCAATACGTTTTTATCCCCAAAAATGTGAAGGATGTGTATCTGGTACACATTTTGTCCAAATTGGAAGATATGGGTATTCGGTCTGCTATCATTTTTGTTTCCACCTGCAGGTATATTTTCCTTTAGATGTCTCACTATCTGTTGTTTATGTAATACTTGGTCATATTCATTTGTCATAACTCTCTGATAATTTTAAAACATGGTATACAACTACAAGTGTCTTCTTTTGTATCATACGCACGTGTTATGCATTGAAAGAATCAAGGTATTCCGTGCATATCGTGGCTAACTCTAATAACAACACATTATGGATAAATCAAAATGCAAGCCAAGTGAATATTTATAAAACTTGCCTAATTAATTGAATACGTTAATAAAACTAGCGTATTTTGCCAGATATAATTTAAAAGAGAACTTAACCCATCCGAAACTAAATAAATGCCACGTCAAGTAGTGTATTATTTACTCAACCAGATTGTTACACATAATTAGGTCACATTGGAGTAGGCCTAATGGCTTTAATTTAGGATTAGTTTGTTCATAATCAAATTAATTGGGCTTGGATTTGTATATAATCAAGGTAAAATAATATGAGGGTAGTATTTGTCATTAGGGAAAACTAGACAACCATGTAACATGCCCGATTTCTTTTGAAAATGGATGGTACCTTAGCGGAATGGGCCAAAGTGCAATGGGCGAGAGTAGGTTAGGAAAACCTGTTAACCTATGAAATATCAAGGGGTTTAAGGTTAATTACCTTTTCTTTTATGTAAAAGTAAAATTGCACGTTAACAATATCTTGAGTTGTAAATTTCTGAATTTTGATTTTGGAAACTTACAAAACCTTATATTTTTATAATTTTTGAGCAGGACTTGTCATCTTCTTAGTTTATTGCTGGATGAGCTTGATCTAGAAGTTGCAGCATTGCATTCATTTAAATCCCAGGCACTAAGGCTTGCTGCACTACATCGATTCAAAGCTGGAAAGGTCCCAGTATTGCTCGCAACTGATGTTGCTAGCCGGGGTTTAGATATTCCTACGGTTGATCTTGTTATCAATTATGATATTCCAAGGTTATATTTTCTTCACATCTTTTCTGATCTAAATTTCATTAAAAGTTATATAAATTCCTTTTTTAGTAAAACACAGTTTCTCAACCCACTGCAGGTATCCAAGGGACTATGTTCATCGTGTTGGGCGTACTGCTAGAGCAGGCAGAGGAGGGGTCTGGCTGTTAGTTTTGTTACCCATGTAAGAAGTAGATTTATGCTCTTATGATTTTCAAGCTGTAAAGCTTTTTATATCTTTGGTTATGCCATTTTTATTGGATAAATGTGGACGAATTGTGTGTGCACGAGCGTGGATGATGTAATTTTGTGAACTTGTGTTCTCCTAACTCGTGATTTATATATAATAAAAAGAAGAATATTTTCTGTCAGTTGTTCAAGTGGGTGATACTGTTAACACTTGGCGTTAAGGTCGTATGAATTGTGGTGGAGGTTAGGCTTTGTGTCATGCGTATATATACTCCCTTGGGGATAGCTAAATACTGTTGGAAGATCCTTGATTCTCCCTCTCTATCATTTATCTGATCGTTTGCTTTATGTTAAGATGGCATTTGTGTGTGTGTGTACGTGCGTGTGGAGTGCTTTATTAACTTCAGTTTTAGGCCCATGCTCGTGAAGAAACTTCTAGGAGTTCAAGGCCAATAATAACTTGTTTTGTTCTAAGAGTACGATGTCAATAATTATTTGTTTTGCGCCTAGTATCTCATATTTGATGTATTGCTCACCATTTTCATGTCCTAAAATGTCTGACATAAATTTTTTAGTGCTTTTATTTTTCGACTCGCTCGTTGCCCCTTACCAGAAATATAAATTACATGCAAAAACTAAACCGATTTCTCCACCTTTGAAATTGGAAGTTTTGGTATGATATTATTATTATTAATATGATGATGGGGTGTTCATGCACCAAGAGCTTTTCATTAACTTAGTGTGTTCTCAAAGAAGATAATACATAACAGATGAATGATTTTGCAGAATGATGTAGATCTTATTCATGAAATAGAAGCTGATCTTGGAAAACAAATGGAGAAGTTCGAATGTAAAGAGAATGAGGTGCTTGCTGATATCACAAAGGTAATATTCTTCTCGGATACTTATTGGAGCATTTTAACATGCTTACTTGAAAATCAACATGTAGCTATAGAAATCACTTGGATTAGTTTTTAATCTTTAAGTTACCTATGGGCCTCTGTCATTATTCGTTATATCCTTATATTTCACGAATAAAAAATGCAGTTGCATTTTCTGCTGATTTTTAATATAATGAATTAGCCTCGTAAACCAGAAGATTGGAAAAAACATATTGAGCATTATAATTGGAACATATTTTGCACTAGGGTATACATTTTATTTGATAAACACTCTGATTACAGTTACTAGCTCGTGATCCAACCCATGTAGTAAAAAGTTTTATGAATGAAAAAATTGTTCTTGATTATGAAGAGTTTTCCTTTATGAATATTTTTAAATGTATGCTGGATCACGTACTAGTAACTGTAGTTAATCCATAATTCTATCCTGCCGTCAAGGTCTACCATAATTGATGGAGCTATAGTTTTGGCAGCAAGCTACGGTTGGTCCTCGGGTTCGAGACTTGAGAGCGGTCTCTTTATATTATAAAACAATAAGGGAGTAAGGCCAGCCGACGTCCACCTCTCCCAGACCCTGCAGTGAAGCGGGAGCCTTGTGCACTAAGTACGATCTTTGTTTATAGTTTTGGCAGCAGCAGTTGAGCGGTATTTGGTGAAAAACATATTGTAAGCATGTGCATCTATCTCATACTTCGATATGGGATTGTTGAATTTCATGCTACACCTAATGACTTGTCGCCAAAACTGTTAATGCGCCCTGTAATGAAATGAAACCCCATCTATACTGTGGTTCTCCTAGAACCAATAGGAAGCCTCATCCGTGGTTCAAAATCTCAGTTTTGGTCTACAACTTGGATGCCTACTTTTTAACTTGGTTGCGGTATCGGGTGCACAACAAGCATGCTATTTAGAGAGCCCAGAAAATATAAAAAAAAAAATTAAGAAAATAAGATTAATATTGTGCACCAATTTAGGTAAGTTCAAAACCATCATTTAATATGCATTGATCCAACTGATTATACATTATGTGCGTTGGACTCGTCACCTTCAATATTCGATAACAAATAAACTGTAAATTAGCAAAACAATCTAATGACACATCAAACTTCATTTAACTGATGTTTTCCATAATAACTACCTTTTTGTATAATATATTAGATAAAACGGATGTTTTCCATAATTAATACTTTTGCAAGTAAATAATAAAGTGTTACTAATCAATGAAGTGTATATATTTAATAATAAATAATGCACATTTTGAAGACTCATACGACATTTTAACATATTAAAATATTAGTCACATGTTTATCAATAAATAATGTACATTTCCAAAACTTGTTAAGATATTTCTGAGACATGTTAACTGACTAATTACGTATTTGTTAATAAATAATGTATATCTTTTAAAGCTCATTAAGATAGATACATGTAAACAGATTGATAACATATATTTCAATAAATAATGTACCTCTTAAAACTCATTAAGACATTTTTAGAACATTTTAACAGATCAATTACATATTTATTAATAAATAATGTATTTTTTTAAAACCTATTAAGATTTTTTAAAAACATATTAACAGATCAAGACATGTTATCTGATCAAATGCAACATTATTTGTTCAGCACAAAATGCAACAAAAGGAGGGTTCGATCGGAACGAAATAACCACCTCAATATCCTAACCGGAGAGAGAGAGAGAGAGGTAATGATGTCGGAGCTACGAAATTGAGTAAACTCGGCCAATACCGAGTTTACTTGGTGAATTGTGAGGTTTCTTGTCCCACGAGTAAGTTGCCAAGTGCCCCCTATGAAGGCAGTCTGGGGCTGGATCATAAGGAGCTAAAGAGTACCAATATCGATAATATATGTATATATGAGAATGCTGGGAATCGTGGGTGCCGTAGAGCTTCTCATAGAAATACTATAACATACCGCCCACTACCTACAATCCGGTTTGAAGGGGTAGGCTCAGAAGGATCAACAACAATAGTACACGGTAGAATTCCTCGGTACAGTCATTCGGGCAGTTAAGGACTTGTCAATCTCTGTTACAATCACTTACAACAGGAGGTTTTAACACTTTAATTGGATAGTGTAGAAAGGCAAGTTCGCCAACGGAAAACAAGAATTTGTGAGATTTATTTTCTATGACTTGACTCAGTGGTTACAGGCCCTACGGAGACCCCAACAGGCCAGAAAGCGCATGCGTTTGATCTGTCTCTTAAGATTTTTACGCTGCTTTCTTTCACTCAGCTACTTGGCCTCATTGGTCCACTACGCAATGTCCTTGTTGCCTCAGCCGATATTTTGAACCATGGCCTCATTGGTCCGCTAACAACGTCCTCGTCCATTGCTTCAAAGTTGCTCCAAAAATTCATAGAATCGCACTACTTTAAGAGCGACCAGGCTCAAGTACCACTTTTGATGTAAATTTAGCGGAAGAAAAATACACTTGCACTTGCACACCTGCGCATAGAATTAAATAGCTTTTCTCACTCCACTTCATATTCTCATTAAGAATCACCAAAATACGAAGGTGATTACTAGAGCTGGGCAAATGCCTTATTCACAGGTTAGTAGAGTGATGAATCTGGATTTTTTTTTATAATTATTTTTCTGTTAGGATCGCCCTGATAGACCCAGCCAAGTGACTTGTCTTTTAAATAAAAGGAAGTTGGTCTGGAGGGATATTAGGATAGGTGTGGTTAGGGATATTTCAAGATTATCTTTCGGTTCTTTTAGGGGATTGTTTGTTAGCTTATAAATAGTGCCTCATGTTCTCATTTTTATTCATTGAATATTTTTGAGAGAACACTGTCTTGAGTTTATTCCTTTTGTGTGTGCATTTTTCTGTTGTGTACTTTGCTTACATCAAAGTGGTACCGGAGTGACATAACATAACACTCCTCAAGTAAGTGTGTTTTGTATGATGTGAATATGGGCCTTTTCGTCATTTTCTTAGTCTTTTATTCTTTCTAGTAATATATTGTATTTTTCTTGTGAATATGGGCCTTTTCGTCATTTTCTTAGTCTTTTATTCTTTCTAGTAATATATTGTATTTTTCTTGTATTTTCTTTTGTTAGTATTTAGAGGAAGGAAGGTGAAGGGGCTTCTATGGACATAATTATAATTAGATTGATACCGAGAGTTTTAGAGAGAGTTATCTTCTTCTTGCTCCCATTTGACGTCATTTTTACGTCAATTGGTATCAGAGCCTCGTCGTAACTAACCATTGTTGTTGTAAAAAAAACACAAAAACCGTAAAAAACGCAACAAATGGGTTTAAGAAGAAAATACCCTCTTGTGGAATCTTCTCATGAGCGTCTTGAGGAGGTTATCAATCGGTTAATAACTCAGATGGAGGATTTCAACTCCCGTCTTCCACCACCACGAGCCACCGCTGACCGCCCTCGCATCGCCCCGGCACCATCTAAAAATCCTAACCATAATTCACCAAATTCAACTCATTCCACACTTCTACCACGAAGAAACCCAAATTCTAAAAATCCTAATTTCCCTTATAACGAACCCGGAACCACCTTAGGCAGTATACCCCATCATATTTCTTCAGGCACTCCAATCGGGCCCATACACTTCTCGATCGAGCAGATTTGGAACCCCGGTCAGCCGACCCACTATACCCAAGGCCGTACTTTACCGATCAACCATCCACACCCTTCGTCGGTGCAAAACGAACAGATCAGGGGCAATAAGCAGTTGTTCGACCCCACCGGAGGCCGCCCAACACCGGGTAATAAAAAACGGCCGCCGTTGAAGTTAGAAACCCTAAGCCGGTCAACCAGATGCACTAGAGGGCTCACCGACGAGGTATTGGTCTGCCCACTCAGATCCGGAACTCTGAACATCTGATTGGCACAACCGGAGGTCGTCCAGAGCCGGTTCAACAAACTCGACCCTCCTCGAGTCAGCACGCTCCAACTGGGGTTCGATCCCCTCCTCCAGTGGTCCGATTTGGTTCGCCAATCATCGAAGATCCCATCCGTGACGTCCGAAGCACAAAGGGTCAGATCTGACTCAATTGCCACCAATTAAAGGTGTTCCACGTTGTTCCGACTTCATCCCGGCAATCAAAGATGCCACCAATCAGCAAACAGGTCGAAGTGATTTGAATCCGGTGCTAGATGACCCCATAGAGGTCAGTGATGAAGAATATGGGCACGAAACCCTAGGGTTTCACTCCCTTTATGCCCAAAAAACCATAAATACAAACCCAAATCTCCCCAATTATCCTCGTGTTTGGAAACCTTAACACACATGCTCAACCAATTGATAACCAACATTGTCCCACCCCCAAAATTACCAAAACTCATCCAAGAACCCTCCACCACCACCCGAATTACCATTACACCACTATCATCTCCCATCCCCTCATCTTCCCCCACCTCGCGTCCTTATCTCATCCCATTTACCCCCGCAAACTCACTAAGCCTCTACCATCACCCCAAATCATGACCCACCCTCCAACACATTTCAACCCATCCTCGTCACCACCCACAACGACTCCTTGAGCCCCACCATCTTCCTTCCATACCACCGGCTCCACCCACCACTATTGACCCTCATACATCCTATATTGCTTTCCCCACACTTCCGCTCCCACCTAAGCTCCACACCTTTCCACCCACGGGACACCATAGACATGTTCCTCACCTCACTCTGTGTGGGATGCTCGCTCAACCCATTTTGCCCATATGTCGATTCCTTTGAGCGGGTACGCGAGTGGATTGGTCTCCCTCCACCTGAGGATCCACCCTCACCCCGACCCCATTCTCTTCCTGACATTGAGCTTCCCCCATCCGCTGAATGATGTATCAATATGTCCCCTTTTGACTCGTTGAGTCTGAAGGTTACTCCATATGTGCCCATCACAGAGAGACATTGTTTTTTGTGTTACCAGAGAGGCCACCAGATGGATCATTGCCCCTACCGCTAGCCTTTGATCACAGAGAGACATTGCTTTTTGTGTTACCACAGAGGCCACCAAATGGATCATTGTCCCTACCGCCAGCCTTCGACCCCCGTTTTATCTCCTCCCTCACCTATGGAGATTGTTCCACCCTATATTCCTCCCCCTCCACCTGTCCCTTTAGAGACGCCACCACCGGCTCCCAATCCTCCTCATCCACCGCCTCAGAGACAGTGGCAGAGAGCCCGGGTAGATGAACCTCCGCTAGGCGACGATGACTAAGATGAGAGCGATGAGACCTTACACGGTGGCGATGCTATAACACACTTAGCCCTCCAGTTGTTGTCGAGGAGTATGCACGGTGATATTCGGGTGGATGTCTTGATGTTCGATGGCTACCTTCAGCCCGGCACCATTATTGAATAGCTCGCCGCGATGGAGCGGATTTTTTAGCACAAGCGATTGAAGGGTCGCCGATGTGTTCTCCTAGCTGCAACCAAGTTCCAGGGCTACGCCAGTGTATGGTGGAATGATGTGGAGCAACGCCATGCCTTTGAGGGCCTACCTCCAATCCAGTCTTTGGCCGAGCTCCGGACACAGATGATGGCCGCCTTTGTTCCCGCTATTTATGAGCGTGACCTCTTCCTTCGGGTACAATCTCTCCGACAGGATACTCAGTCTTAGACTACACAGAGCGTTTCCAGCTTATTTGTACTTGCCTCCGTCTCGACGAGAGTGAGGAGCAACAGATTAGTCGTTATATCCACGGGCTACAAAGTTATATCCAGTTGGATCTTGCTTTACATGATATCACCTCCTTTGCGAAGGCGATCCAGTACGTCACTAAAGTAGAGTCCTTCCATCAGTTTGCACCTCCACCTCGTGGCCGCTCCACTCCAGCTCCTCCATCACCTGTGATTCCTAGTGCTCCTGTGGCCCCACCTACCTCAGTTGCTCCGGCATCCATTGTTCCACCTTGACCATCTCTCCTTGCCTCGTTCAAATGTTACAATTATGGAGTGATAGCTTCGGATTGTTCCCTTCCACGGCGTCGCTCTCTTCTAGCTTCTGGCGACCCTTAGTATCTTGAGGAGACCGAGGAGGCTCCACCCCAGCATGCCCTTATTACGGTTCTTGATGGTGACACTTAAGGCCTCCTCTTTGTGTTGGGAATGATGTGAATGGGTCTTTTCGTCATTTTTTTAGTCTTTTATTCATTCTAGTAGTACATTGTATTTTTCTTGTATTTTCTTTTGTTAGTATTTAGAGGACGAAGGTTAAGGGGCTTCTAGGGACATAATTGTAATTAGATTGATAGCTTAGAGCCAAGCAACCTCTTACCTATAAATATACTTTTGTAGTCTCATTTGAGGCATTCTTCCATTTTGAGATACTTTGATTTGAGAGAGTTTTAGAGAGAGTTATCTTCTTCTTCCATTTGACGTCATTTTTACGTCGTGTATACTCACAAAGATGCCGCCAAAGGGACATCGAACCTCCAAGACTGATGAAACTCTCGCTAGTATTCAAGAAGCCCTAGTTAATCTCTCGTCAAAATTTGACTCCCCATGGCGATGATCGAATCGAACGGCTAGTCTAGGAAGGTAGAATGTCGGACCAAGGAGGAGGCTGACCAAGTACTCACTAGTGGGTAGAATGATCAACCAAGGGGAAGACCACCACCCCAGGTGTTCGTGCCGCCCTAACAGTGCAGTCCAGACCAGCGCAGACAGTGGGGTTTCGCACCCTTGGCGAATCACAAGAAGCCCCCGGGATCAGGAGCATCTCGACAACAAGGGACAGTGATAGGGGGTAGGGGCGGACAATGGCTAGGGGCAAGAATTTCGTCCCAGCCACCTGCGACTGGGCTCAGGCAGGCTGTCCAAGCCTCATTTGACACTGCGAACGCTTGGGGTAGGGCTTGGCTCGAGAGGGTTGAGGCAAAAAAGTAATGTATGGAAAATTTTCTGGCATCCACTCGAATATGACAGGTTGTTTTAATCGAAGGAATTCCCCTTCCGTAAATTGACTGTTAACTGGTTGATGTTCATTCCTTGGTTTCAGCCCCACCCACTAATTGGATACCCACCGTGATTGGGAGCCGCATACTTGCAATTGAGCGCGACAACCGAAGTCGGGTTCTCTTAAATTGGCGATTATGACGATGAGAGGCGAGAAAATTGGTACGGTATGGCTAAAAAATAAAAACGGATGGCTCTTATGTTTCGGTGAGTGAGCGCGAATACTTTCACATGCAAGGAAGTGGGACACATGATCGGGGAGCAACAATAACCCTGGGCAGTGGGGAATGTCGCTAGGCAACAGCCTCAAGAAGGCATTCCCTCGGGGCTACAAATTGTGTGCCCTCAAATCCCTCCAGGAAGAGAGGGATGAAATGCAGCGTGGCTGCTATGCTAGGCATCCTAGAGAATGTAAGGGGGTATATTTGAGTGGATGTGCCCATGTTTAATGGGCGGAAATGAGAGAGCAACTCAAGTTGATTTTTATTCCTGAAAATTACGAGGGGGATCTTTTTTCGTGGGTTAGCCTTAAAGCGGGGTTTAATGATTGTAAAAGATTATGAACAGTTACAACTATTGTGTACTAAACCAGAGGGAGAGCTAATAACAACAGATTGGGAAGTTACTCTCACATTGACTCTTTGTACATATTTAGATTTATATGACATAAAGAGTTTTTAACTTTTCGTAAGTATAAACTGACCCATTAAAGAAAATTGAAATTTCAAAGTGACCCCCAATTTAAAAAAATATATTACAATGCCGTATCCCAGTGCATCGGGTCGTATATGAATGTCAAAATTGCCAATTTGGGCAATGGATATGGATTTGAAGTATCGAAAGCGTACACAGGCCCGTATCTGTATCCAAAATACTCCATTTCTGCTATTGTGGAGTAATTGGCCTCTGAGCACAGACGGTCCAAAGACAAACCAAACGGTACTCATAGTAGACGAACCAGTGGTATAGGAGATTCGACGGGATGTGTCGCTACCAACATTTTGGTTCTATGCGAAACCAATGGTGTTCCATTGGGCTAGCTCTCTGTTGGGGGGTGGGGGTTAAATCTGTAACTCAACATAATTAAACTGGGAAACAGAAGATAATTGGAAATTAAAAGATAATTCTCATCCTAAATATAATCCCTGTAAATCAGCAAGTGAATCAAATAATAAAAAGAAAGATAATCCCTTCCCATCCTTATTTTGATCGGCTAGCTCGTAGAGGCCCACCTGTGCATGCCCATGCTCATCATGTTAACTCGTTGGGGACACAGTACACACTGGTTTGAAATTTGTATCCATTTTTGATAGACAATCACAATCCCCAAACTCAACTATACAACTTTATTGACAAAAACTAAATGGGTATTTGGGTAATGAGTTGATGGGGATTTTAAGTTATTTTTTTGATAATATAATTGATTAATCCCAGACTAACATACAAAATACAGTTTTTAAATGCACAATGTTTTCATGTTAGGAGAAATTGTGAGAATTTACTTTACTCCAAGAATATGAATAGTCAATGTTAACTCCCAGACTTGATCCGAGTTGGCATAACCCGGATACATTGTGGTTTCTCATGTATACCCACTTTGCATACCCTCCGTGCGGACCATTTTTTTAAAGTAGTAAAAAAAATAATTTTGGGTTGATTTTTTTAATGGTTTTTAAACATTTCGGTAGGACCATAAAAATAAAATCAGCTCAAAATGATTTTTTTTGCTATTTTAAAAAAATCGGTCAAACTTTGTCAGTTTTTAAGTTGTTTAAAACTTAAAAACTGACAAAGTTTGACCGATTTTTTTAAAATAGCAAAAAAATTCATTTTGAGCTGATTTTTTTTTATGGTCCTACTGAAATGTTTAGAAATCATAAAAAAAAAAAAATTAGCTCAAAAATATTTTTTTTATTATTTTATCAAAAATGGTTCGCGCCAGCGGTATACAAACTGGGGTATGCATGAGAACCGCTCTCCCTCTCATTCATATATATATATATAGTTGGTTGGTTGGTTAATTTTTCGGCATAAAACTTGTAAATATTTTCTCTACTTATCAGTTTCCATTGCAATTCGTAGGTTTACAAGGCCAAACGGGTGGCGACAATGAAGATGATGGATGATGGTTTTGAGGAGAAAGCAAAAACTCGGAAAACACAGAAATTGAAAACCTTAAAAGAGAAGGGTTTATTTAAGAAAAGGAGTAGAGATGGAAAGAGAAAGATCTGCTACATAGTTGAGGACAGATGCTGTAATTTTAAGTTTTGCCAAGAACATGCATCTTTTTCGTTTGTATTTTTAAGGACATCACACAAACCAGCCTGTAGTTTGTGAATTTTTGTCTGAGAGAATTATTTAAAGTAAATGAAGAATTCAGAGTCTTTTTTAGATATAGCTAATCTTAGACCAATCGTTTAATTAGTTTGTTATGTTGCATTTTGCACGTACTTCTAATTCCAGGCGTTTCGATAAATAAGGTGTTGGTGACAAGATATGTTGTCTAGAAACCCGTCACTCAAAACACAAAAAATAATATTCCCGTCGTATAAATTTAATATTCTTTTTATTTGTTTCAAATTAATAGTTGTGTTTGTAAAAGTAGTATATAAAATTAGGCTAGACTACAAAGTTATCCATCCGAACATTTCTCATAATAGAACAATAATGCAAGTGCACGTCTTGCACTTAAAGGTATTAATCTTTTGATGGAGCATACGCTGGGAAGCTAATTGTTTTTCTTAAAACAAGTTGATCAAATTCATCAGATTATAAAAACCAAGTTCATCACATTCAAATCGAGTTTTATTTATAAAAACCGAAATTTCCAATTATACCAGTCGATACAATAGTTTATAAACCAAAACCAACCCCCACTAAACCACAATAAAACCAGTATTTTCGGTAATTCCAAAATTGTAGTAATAACAACAAAATTCGTCCAAAAATTTCATTAAAAATAAAACTAACTAAAAATATTGGTTTTACATTATTTTATACGTAGTCAAATTTTATTTGACAAAATATCTAATACAAACCAAATTAAAAGAAATATTTTGATCATTTTTTTTTGTTAAGACCACGTTAGAAGCAGAAGGAATTATCCAAGGTGAGTACATTGGATCCACCCTCATGAGCTTACCTGCTTTTGTAGAATGTTGCAACTCCTTTTATGGGAAGGAAGTTGCATGAGTCTACCACTCACATTCGATGTGGGACAACATAAAGAGTTAGGTAACGAAGATTTTAAAATAAATTAACTGTGTAAGTCATTTTGCTTTCAACCGATGTGGGATTGAGGTTTTTGGTCAGTTTCTTAGTTATGTTCAAATATGATGCTCTAATGGTTATGTTCAAAACAATATCATATATTTGATATGTTAGTTTATTAATATTTTTTTAAATTGGGTGTATAAATTAATTTAGTGAGTTGATACAATAATACCCATTTCATTTAATGGATAACTGAGATAAATTTAAATGGATATATTTGTTATCTCTAGTTTATAATTAGGTATATTATCACGGTATTTTTTATATTTCATGTTTTGAAATTTTAAAAGTGGTAATTTCAGTAAATCGGTTTTTAAAATGGTTAAATCAAAACCAACCAAAAAAAAAATCGGTAATTTCGATTTTCGGTAAGTAAAAAATGTAAACCACTACGACCTTTTTTCGGTACGAAACGGTATGGTACGGTACGGGTTTTTACTGTACCGCGAACACCCCTAATTCTAACATAAAGAAAACATATTTTGAACATTCATATTTCAAACTTTAGGATGAAAAAACAAACGCAGCTACGGCTGTAAACTCGAGCTTGTGTCGTGTTTGTTCGAATAAAAGCTCATTCAAGTTCAACTCCTAGAATATATGCCAGGTATGGAGTTATTTATGAACCAGGTTTGGACTTATTTTCAAGCTTGTTAACTAATTGATCTCAACTTGAATTCAGCTCAATCACCAATAATTGTATTATAATAGAACCAATATATCATGTTTCTTGAGCTCGACTCGTGTTAGTTCGGATCAAAGCTTGTGCTATCTCAACTCGTGAAATAAACGTAACAAGCTTGAAGACATTTTTAAGCTCGTTAATCTTTTCAAATTTAGTTTGAGCATTCTACTATTTAGCTTGGTTCGACTCATCTACACCCCTAAACGCAGCTAATGAGGATCTGATTAACATATGCAAAGATAAATTCAATCCAAAAATGGGTTGCTCAGTGGAATTGGAAAAGAGAGAATATCATACAACTTAGGGCCCGTTTGGCAATCCAATTCCAAGGCTTGAAATTGGAATTGGAAGGCCAATTTCAATTCCGTGGAATTCAAATTGGCCTTCCAATTCCAATTCCAAACTTTGAAATTGGGTTGCCAAACGGGCCCTTAATGTTCAACTTAGGGGTTACTAAAACAAATAACATTTTATTCATTGAAAAATAATTAAAATATAATATACTGTTCAGCCCTCGAATTACAAATTATAAATTCAACCCAAAGACTCAAGATTCAATTTTGCCCTAATTTTCAATTTTATCAACCGTGGTATATAAAAAGGGTTTTACAGGTGGTATGAAAATATGAAAACAAGCTCAATAACACCCGTTTTTTTGTGGGAGCAGAGAGGTAATTTTAAGCTGTGAAAGTGTGGAATTTAGTGTTATTAGAAGTTAATGGTGCGTAGCAAGTCTTACCATGTAAAAGAAAGTGCGAAATGGATTATTGAGAGAATGGTTATTCATATTCTAAGGCCAATCCACAATGGGCACCTTAAACCCATTGTGGATCCTTTAATTTGGCTAAAAATGGTTTACAATGGGCATAAAACCTTGCAGTTGAGGGAGGGGATTCGTTAACCCTCTCTCAAATTTGTGAGAACGTTAAAGGATCTGCTAAAGTAAGGGACAAGATTACATATGTGGAATATTTACACGTTTGGAGAGCAAATGTGAAACAGATGGACGTCTGTCCTAGACGTGAAACTGTTCCACGTCTGGCCACTCTGGACGTGTAAAAGTTACCCGTTTCCACCATCCCAAATAACAGCTACTTTCTATAAATTCCAAACAAGTAAAAGTTATCCATTTCCACCATCCCAGATAAGACAAACGTGTAACTTTTACCCATTTGTAATTTATACCATCTCAAACGTCCAGAAGTCTTCTGTTTCCCCAAAATTTAACGGATCCCACTGTGAGCCCACATCAATTTTCGCACCTTAAACCCATAATTTTAAAGTATGGCCAAATATCACCTCCATCCACTCCCTATACAGATGGGCTTAGGCCAAACCCAATGTTTTTTTTTTTGAAAATTTACAAGTGACTTGGCACATTTTTTACATGGATAGAAAAAAGTTGAACTATACAAAAAAAAATAAAAAAAATACATCCAATCATGTCATTTCAAAAGGATGTTAAAACCACCTGACTTTTATTTTCACAACACCATGTAGTGCTTAAAATAAATTTACTTTATGCTTCAAAAACAGTAGTTTGATATTAGTAATAAATATTGGAGTGTCTTTAACACCACCAATTTCAAAATCTTTTTCTTATATGTCTATTGTAAAGCATCCCTAAATACCGTGTAATGTAAGTTATATAAAAATTATCCTTGGAAATTTCTGTACCTCAACCCCACATCTTCAGAAAGTTTTTTGTATTTTACATTTCTACGGTAGAAATTTGTATACATAGAAAACCTCATTAGAAATGCCATGAAAATCAATAATTCTATTATCCCAATTACCCTTTGATATTACAGTATACTTTATTCAACAACAAATTATAACTTAACTGCATAAGACATTATGAAAAAACAAAATCTCCTACAACCCAAAAAAAGAGTCCCCCATTCTTCACAACCATTATATCACACTTCAAAACACAACACCATCAATTGTCACTTTCTTGATGGTGGATTTGTTGAGGCTGCTGTGGCCACTTCATAAACGGCAAAGTTGGTCGAGGCAGTTGACCATTATAAAACGCACCTGCTGGTCCCACCGGATGCTGACCTGGAACATAGTAATATGGATTAGAATCCCCCATCATCGGAATAGTAGCCTTAGTGACACCAAGCCCCTCCTCTTTCAACTCGTCTCCCGGGATAATATCAACCAAGAAATCGAACACGTCGGTCCGCGAGATGGCGGCCGCGATATCGTTCTTCTGAAGGGTTCGCCTTTTGCTCTCCTCCGTGTGGATCCACGAGCGCAATGTTAGCTCCAAGATGAACATCTCGCACGCTTTCGCGAATATAACCGGAGCCTCGGCGGATATCATTCTGACGTCTTCGTCGGCCTTCATTATTTTCTTGATACGCGCGAGTGGGAGGGTGTGGTTCTTGAAATCGTTGGTTTGTTCGATTTCTTGCATTTGATCAGCCCAAAAATCTTGAAGCTGAATTTGGTTGGCCACCACAGGTGCAGTATGGTAGGGATGAGTGGCATATGCGATTTGACCAGGACCTGCTACAATTCCTACCACTGGTTGTTGTTGTTGTGTCTGCTCTGATGGATCCATGGTTAGATACAGTAGAGTGTCTCTCTCCTTTTGTAGAACTCTCTCTTCATTGCAATGCTAAAAAGAAAAACATATAGGTGCTTAAAGAATAAAGACATTTTCCCCTTGATTATAGATCAGCAATAGAATCTATGCAACCCCACTATATATATCCAGATATATTTAAAATGTGAATCCATCTCTTAGCCTGCTTCAGAATAAACAAGGGGGTGTGAAGCTTTTTCTAAGTAAAAATCTCACATTATTTGCACTTCACTGCAGGCGCTTGACGCTGATATTTTATAGCCCACAAAGATATTTTACAATCTGTGCTCATATTGTATCGTTCGTTCTAATATTGTACACAACCTTAAAGATATTTTAAAGGGACCGTACACTAAATTTTAAGAAAAGCTAGAAGCATGGGGTGACCAGTCTTAGGGACCTACAACTAGTTGTGCAGATAAAAGCGAAACTATTGTACAGGGATTGCAAACTAAAATTTGTAATAAATGCTAAAAGCACCGTTTTTTTTTACTAAGTTGACCAAATCCTAGGGACCTACAATTAATTGCAAAAATAAACCATTCAAAGCTCACATATGTAATTCCTCGTGTCCATGAAAGCATCAAACAATTCATTGATATTGACATCGGTAGGTGAATGTGTTAACCAAAACATGTTTGGCCTCTGGGATTTTCCTTCTATAGAATCCTAATTAATAACTTGAAACATTAATAAGTAAAAACCCTAATTTATTCTTACTAAATTAAGACCAAACAATTACAATTAAGAGTGGACTTCTTCTTGGACCCATCCACATGCCACACATCCATCCTTATTTGTATCAATCCACATGCAAGAAAATGACATGAGAATAGAGCAATCTCATGTACTAATGGTTTCATATTCTTTTTTTACATCTAATTCCGACTTTTTTGCTTGCAAGTGTGGTAAGATACATTTTGTAAGATCCTAATTGTACTGAGGTGAGTACTGATCCAGCCTGATTAACCTTTCAAATATCCGCGAGTTCTTAAGGACAGATAAACAGCACATAGAGATCCAAACTCATATTTAAATTGCTAGATAATTCTACATGAAGGAACATGACATTGATTTATTTTCCTAATTCAATGCATCATTTTTTATCTGTCTCCCACATGTAACAACTAATAAACGGTCCACGCTTTCCACTTCACTTGGAAAACTACAAGTATAGAAGCAACGACGCAAACTAATATGATATAACCTACTGCTACTACAATTATAAAGAAAAAACAATACAATTTGTCAATTGTGTAGAGTGTGCAATATATTTATTGCATGCGCGCACACAAAAAAAAAAATTCAAAGATTGAAAACAGGATTGGAACCTATGAAGATATTGTCATAAACGTAAGGCTCGGTTGGACACAATGGGGAGACGGAGACTATTATTCATACTTTTGTAAATATTACTAAAAGAAAAAATTAACATTGTTCTTTATTTAGAAAGAAAACATTTCAACTAACAAAAATGACATTCTGAGCCCATTTTATGTTGAGGGTAATTATATTATAGTCCCTAAATGTGATTGGGGATGTCCTCTAGGCCCAATGTGTCTCTGTATGACAAAGAAATAAAAGAAAATTTTGACATTTTCTAGGTGTATTTGACATCCTCGTACTAACTTTCCACGCCTGCCTGACATTGCACAAGTCGTGCTTGTGATTTGCATATGATTTGCATGAAGGAAACATATATACAAACCTCTTCATTTAATACTCGAAAAAGATCATGCTTCAAGAAGAGCTAAGCCTGTAGCTAATACCTAATCTTCATCCTCACACACACGTGCTGAATATAAATTCTACCCCACGAAATTCCAACTCAAAAGTATTCCGAATATACTCTTTTTATCAGAAACAAAATTTTTATATCAATAAAAGCTACCACAGACAGCCTCAACAGTAGACTTAAACAGGAAACTATCCTCAGTTGTACTCACTGGAAGTAATCAGCACCAAAACCTAGATAAAGATCAGTCCCGAGGAAGATATTCAACAATGGACGTAGATTAGCACAAAGGACTAGCAATCCAACAAAGAGGAAATTCAACAAAGCACCAAAACCTAGAATCAAGCTACATCAACACAAAGGACTAGCAATCCAACAAAGAAGAAATTCCAATAAAGACATCCAATAACTTATCCTTGAAGGCATGGGTCAAACTGGAACTTTTGGATTGGCCAAAGGGTGGAGGGGGGGTCGAAATATTAAAATAAATAAAGGAGACAATGGGCTATACTATTCAAAGTTAAGAAATTACATATAAACCTACTATTTTTGTAACTTATTAAAAGTTAAGGGGGGGGCAAATCCCTGTAAGACGTAGATCTGCCCCTTCTCCAAGGTTCTTCTATTTCTTTTTAACCATAGTTTTTGCCTATTCTTTTTTCTCCAACTTTAAAGGACGCCCCCAATCCTAAGTCGTTACACGCTTTAACTCGAAGGTATTTAAGATGTAACAAAAGATGGCGCCAACGGATTCATACGGATTCATAGTCCTAAGTAGGATACATCAAGGGTGACAAGCAAGTCCAAAGTCTTTTTAGTTGGAAAAGGTAACAAGTATTCACCTTCTCTTACATGGCTAACCGAGGGACAATCGACTTTTGAAAGTATGTCGAGTTGAGTAAGTAGGGTTTACAAAAGAAAGCACCCCCTTAATTTCCCAATAACCCCCTTTTTTTATCGCAAGAGAACCTAAACAAGTATTACCCTTCTATCGAGACAAGCAAGGAGACGAATTCCTCTAGCCACCAATCATTGAGGTTTCTACTAAAAGATATATTACACGAATAAGAAAGATTGGAACTCCAAGAAACTACAATCTGTTGAGGCTCACTAGATATCCTTTATGGTCTAGGAAATAGAACACATAAAAGAGAATCCCCAAGCCATATATATCTTCCTGGAAACAAGTTTCATCGCCCCTCCCTACAATGAAAGAGGGAATAGGAACGAAAAGAACTCGAGCCTTGGGAAATAAAGTTCCAAGGATTAATGAATGTACATCTTTCCACTCATATAGTGGCCCACTATTATCATGAAGACTATATTTACTCCCAACAATAGAGCAACAAAGTGAACAGTGTCCTAGAGAGAACCTTTATAGCCATTTGTCAAGAAGTGTGACATTAATTTTCATTAAGCCCACTCAACTGAGATGTTCCTTTTCCCTTCCCCCCAAAAAAATTCTCTTCAAAGTTTCACTAATTTTTTTTGCCACGTGAAGCTGAATTTTACAAATCAATAAGTAATAAATAAGGATATACATAGTACCGATAGGATCAATGTCAGTCAACCCCCTCTTGACAAGCACCCCTCAGACAATCATCTAATCTTTTGGTTACTTTTTCCACCACCAGAGCCCAAAATTTCAGACTACAAGGGTTACCACTGATGGCCAGACCAAATGTTTTAGCTGTCAAGACCCAATACCACAACCCACTTCGATAGCTAATATGGTGATCCTATCTTCTCCAAATTATTACTTACCAAAGACTGTATGCCACGTTGACCATGCTCCAAAGTAGTGCAAAGATCTTGAAATTGTTCTTCATTACTAAACTTGATAAAATGGTGTCATCCACATATTGCAAACGAGACACCCAAACTTGCTCTCTCCCTATCTCAACTCTCAACCAAATTCCTCTCACCCGCTTTCCCAACTAATCTAACAAGAACATCTGCCACTAGGAAAAAAAGGTGACAACGGATTCCCTTGCTACGAGCCATAAATGCTTTAAAATTACCAATAGGACTGCCTTAAATTTACCACGGAAAATAACTGATGGCTGATAACCGCTAACCCAACTCGTCTATCTACCCAAACCCCTTGCTCTTCATCACATGTTCTATCACATCCAAGTGGATATAATTGTAAGCTTTCAAAAATCAATATTAAAGACCAACATTTCTTTCTTCATACATCAATATCCATTTACTGCTTCATAAACAATTAAAACAAGGTCTAAAACTTCCCTTCCCTTCATGAACGCCACATGTGCTTCATCTAGTGCGTCACTCAACAATTGTCTTAATCTTAAGGGACGAGGTTGGAAGCAAAAAACATGGAACAAGATAATAGACTAAAATCCTTCAACTCTAGGGAAACAAATTATTTTGGATCTAGCTAATTTATGGTGCATTAGTTCTTGCAATAACAACCCCTCTTATAGAATTCCCAAAACACTCTCAAGACATCATCTTCAATGTCTTTCCACTAAAAGGTGTTTCTAACCAAACACTCTTATCCTCATCAATGGGACATGAGTCACAAATCTTCAAACCCAAGGCAATGCCCTTAAAACATTTATGTGTGCATAAAAAGATTAGGGGAAAAACTTAACTTATCAAGAATCTCCCCTCTCCTCCTCCCTCCCCCATCCCAAACAAACAAAAATATTCTCCAATTTACACATCAATATATTAACTCTAGTGTCACTACGTAATAGCACTTCAATGGAACAATTGTGAGTCATCACCCAATCTACTGAACTCTTTGATTCCGAACTTTCTTATTCTAAGACACTTCTTCTCTTAAAATCAACTCCTTGTTTTACGGGAGAAGCTTTCCATTTTCACATTATCATTCATTTCTCCTCTCTTCAAGGTCATGAATGAATTAATCCTATTCCAAATAGCTTCTTTTTTCATTCTCAAATCTCCGAAAACTTGTATGTTCCATTGTTGATTTTTATTCCTCACAATATCCAATTTTTTATATTTTTTTTATATACTAGTACCCCTCCCCTCATTCTCTTTCAACCATTCTTTAAAACAACCTTTGAAATCATTACTCAAACCATAATCAGCACCACGTGCTAATGGTCAAACACCAATTTGATTAGAGACTCCTGTCACACAAATCAATCATATCTTCCCACCCTCCCCAAATAATAACCTATCTATTCTAGAAAACAAACTTCCGCTAACACAATGTAAACAATGATGTTGACATGCGGGTCTCCAAGTACAGTATCCCTAATGAAACTATCAAACATTCTCATTCTCTTCGTTATTCTATCTAAGTGACTCTTAATCACGTTGAAGTACCATATCTACTCTCAAAGTCTACAAAAACATGCACACTTGTCCCAAAACTAACTTGTCCATACCAAAAGTTGAGAAATAAACGATACTGATATTTTATTATAAGATCTACAAATATAATAGCTTAGTGTCTCTCAATTATTCAAGAAAAAAAATCCTACTCTGCCTCATTGTCTAGGCTCAAATATACATATTTGGCTACTGTGATGGCGTATGTACTATTATTGCTACAGTAATTTGACTAGGTTAACTTTTTGTGAATTGGTAACTTTATACTGATAGTTTAGTTTTGTACCATTATATTTAAAACTATAGATAAAAAGAGCCTAGGTAGTTAGCCTTCCATCTTCCATCTTCCATCCAGTGCCTTTTAGAACATTGGCTAAGAAAGGACATGGAGAATACCGATCATAACAATTTGATATATGACTATCTTTAGGAATAGTTCTCACTTCTAATATGCATGATCTTTCACATAATAATGTGAAAACCTAATACGTGCAGCTTTTAGCATCCGTTCACAACTCACCATAGTTCTAACTTCTATATTCTCACACAACCACATACTCCGTTGACAATCCTGATCATAGATTAAAAAGGAATAACCATCCAAAACACCCTCATAAACCTAAAATTTTCCAACTGGGAAGTAGAAAATGTTAAAAGCAAACCCCTTATTCATTTCCTAGAATTTGATATTTTCAAAATCAATCCCCACCAATTTACCATGAAAGAGAAGCCAGTTATTAGCTTTTGACCTCTAGTTTTAAGTTCAACAACCTGGGTAACTTTGACTATATTCAAAATAAACTATAAACGCATATCTATAATATGGCGGCAACAGAAAATTTTGAATCACTAAACACATCCCTAACTAGAGCATAATGGTCTATGACAATATTGATTTACGTTGAAAAGCATTAACCACCAAAACATCAATATGTGCATTTACGAAGTGAACAGAACAAGTGTAGCAATCGGAAAATATGAAGTATTACAAGCAAACCCGTTGCGCACTTTCTAAAATTTAATCATATCAAAACTAATTCCCATCAAGACACTATGTGGGGTTGGGAACAAACACAATTTGCTTATGAACCACTAAACAAAATCCAACTAGAGCATGATGTCCTATCAGAATGTTGGTTTAATTTGGAAAAAAAAAAATTGAAGTCCCTTATTCTCTTTCTGAAATTTGATCTTAACAAAATCAATCCCCATCAATTTGCCTCAAAAGATAACGAATGCTTAAGCTTATGACCCCAAGGTCTACAGAAACCAATTTGGGAAACTTCAGTTATATGCAAAATATACTGAATGTATCATACCATATAAGACAACAGCACAGAAAATTTTCTTTCACAAAACAAAACCCATTAATTCCAAACATACCCCTATTCTCTTTCCAAATTTTGATCTTGTCAAAATCATTCCCCATCAATTATATTGAAAACCCAACAATCTGGGTCACTTTAACTATATGCAAATTATATTGAAAACCACAAATCATAAAATACAGCGGCAGATAGAAATGAGTCTCTAAACAATACCATTTATAAGACATGATGAGACCAGTCACAAATATAGATAAATGGTAAATACTAAAGCCTCAACATGTTTACACATGAAAAAAGAGTGAATGTGATTTAATTTTAAAAAAAAATTGAAATCATGTAGGATGTGTTTGGGAACCTCAATTCCATGCCGTGGAATCGGAATAATTTCAGTTCAAAATTTGAACTAAAATATTTCCACCTCGCGCTTCCAAACACACTCTTGGGGTGTGTTTGAATTGGGAAAATTTTCAGTTCAAATTTTCAAAAAAAATGAAAATATCTGAAGGCCTGAAATTAGAGTTTCCAAACACAGCCTTATTTGATCTTATCAAAATCAAACCCCATCAATTATATTGAAAAACCCAATAATCTTATTATACTGAAAACCCCATATCATAGTATACAAGAACAAAAAGAAATGAGTTTCCAAACATACCCCTATTCTCTTTCTAAAATTTGATCTTGTCAAAATCATTCCCCATCAATTACATTAAAAAAAAAAAACTCATAAAATACAGATATAGAAAAAAAAAAAACTCAGTCACCTCAATATATTGCAAAACCAATATCATTAAATATAGAAACAGAAAGAAATGAGTCTCTCAACATAACCTTATATAGAGCAGCATAAATATAGACAAATGGTAAACAGTGAAGCCTCTTAACGTTTGAGAAATGGTAAAAGAATTGTATAAAAGTAGTTTCCAAGAGTTAAAAATGAAATACCCATCATCTTATTTTTGGTTTAATCAGCTGCAGAGTGGCACAAACCCTAGGAGAGAGAATGGGATAGGAGGGGGACAACTTTTGAAAATAGTCGATAGAGGGACCTATAACCAATTGCACAGTGGAAAAGGATGGTTCTATTCTATATAATTTATTTATACTTTAACCACATGTAGTTTTTAAATAATCTTTGTATATAATTTGTACTTTAAGCACAAAATATAAGGATGCAAACGAGCCGAGTTTAGTAAGCTTGTTTATTTAATGAGCTTGAAATTATATTCGCGCTCGGTTCATTTACTAAGCGAACGAGTCGAACACGAGCCGAGCTCAAGCAACTTGGTTTTAAGAGGCCTAATCGAGCTCGTTTATTCCTTAAAATCCGAGCACGAGCTGAGCTCAATGATCACAATATTTTAAACGAGCTCAAAATCGTGTTCAGGCTCGATTCATTTGCTTAAGAAACGAGCCGAGCTCGAGTTGTTCATGAACAACTCGTTGCGTTTGTAGTAAACTAGTTGATTTAAAGTTTTAATTTAAAATGATCATATATTTCATAAAATATATAAACCATAAGAGTTTTAAATTCATTTTAAATATTCAACATGATTCCTTTGGAAAATAATAGCAACATGATTTGAAACTAAGAAAAATAAATATATACATTATAAGAAGTTAATTAAAGTGAATCATGTTGGGTGTTTTAAGGGGGTTTGGGTTTGAAAGAGAATGAGAAGATTAGAGAGAACAAGAGAGACAAAATACAGGTTAAAATAAAAATCAAGGGCTAGTTTGGTTTATATTTCTAAAAACTGATTTTAAAAATTGTTTTTGAGAATAGTTTTATAAACTAGTTTTGTGAAAATTTTAAATATTAGCAAGTGTTTGGTAAACTTGATTTAAATCAATTTAAAAAAATTAAACTCTCTCTCTCTCTCTCTCTTTCACACACACACACACACACACACACACACATATATATATATATATATATATATATATGTTGGGGTGGGTGGTGGTGAGTTATGGAGGGTGGTGATAAGTGGTGGTGGATTGGGGCATGTGGTGGTAGTTGTAGGTGGTTGTGGGTCGGGGTGGATGGTGGTTTGGGGTGGGTGGGGATGGGTTAGGACGGGTGGGGGTGGCTATGGTTAGTGGTGGTTAGGGTGGGTAGTGATGGATGATGGTGCATTGTGCTTGATGATGAAAAATGAAAATGAAAATCTGAAAACAGGTTTGAAAACAGCTTAAACCTATTTTCAGAAAATAGTGTTTTAAACATATATTTTTATAAAATGATTTTAAAAACAAGTTGTTGAAAATAGTTTGCCAAACGCATGCTCTATCAGTTTTGAGTTTTAAACATAGAAAATAGCTTTCAGAAACACAAATCAAATGAGCCCTAAGCGTTTAAATACCCTTTGCACAAGGGATGCCTATGTGATGATGTTTAGTAATAGAAATAGCCACGTATGTGGTGATGAGGAGAATGTGGCGTTTGAGAGCTTTTTGGGGGTGCCTTTAATAACACTCATCACTAAAAACTACAATAATTTCATTTAAATTTATAGTTTGAGTAAGAAATTCTAAAAAAATAAAATGACAAGGCATTTATAAAAAATTATTTTGAAAAGAGTATAATGTACAAAGCACTATGTAATATTGCACGAATGATTAAACTTGGTAAAAATATTCTTTTTGAAAAGTATTTAACCTTTTGGATAAGTATATTGTACATTTATGTAATTAACTTTAATATTTAGTTTGTGTTACAAGATCAATGCACACTAAGAATTAATAAGTTAAAAATAACATGAATTTCACAAATTAAGTTTGAGAAATAAAAGAAAATTACCATATCAAATTAACCTGGAGTGAAATTAAACACAATGTACATTATGCAGGACACTAAATGGGTTGATTTTGGATTAAACTTCTTTAGCTTGCTTTTGTTTTGGTTGAAAAATATAAATTACAGATTAAATCATGTATATTTGAAATATAAGTAGATATGCATGTAAGAGTAACAACAATAACAATAACAAAAGGACTAAACAATAATGAAAATGTGAAAAAATAGGGTGAACTATCTCTAGATTTATTTAAGAAATGGATACTAACAAGTTTGGAAGTAACAAATGGATAATGTATCTCCCATAAAGCGAGTTTGATTTGTTCTTGATCATCAAAGATTTGAAATAAAACATATATACTCAACTCAACTCAATAAAGCATTTTCTCAATTATTTGGAGTCGGCTACATGAATCCTATTTTTTCATTCCATTATGTTTAGTGCAATAACTTCTGTTAAATCACATGATATCATGCCCTGTCTTACAATATCCCACCAAGTCAATTTAAGGCTACATCTACCCCTTACGTTACCATCAATACTTAAAAAATATGACGACGTGTGATACTGATTTAAATTAATTCTCAAGTTTCCAATTAAACCTTATTTAATTAGAGTATATTTTTAAACCAAATTAATTCAGCCCCTAAACATGCAACTACGTGTGTACGTGTGTCAAACCATAAATAAATAAAGCATGCGACACAAATTTAAGGAAAAATCCCCGAAGGGCAAAACCTTTTATAACACTTTGAAGAATCGTCCACAAGTGTGTAATGCACGGTGTCTTCAGCAAACCTTAAAGGATACGAGAGATAGCGAAATACCCTCCAGGTGTCGGTTCGTCGTCTTCGGCTCGTCCTCACGCAGAATGACTATGCTCGGTATCCTTCGATCAAATATGGAGATGCCTTCTCCACAAAGGTTGAACAAAAGCAAAGTGTGTTCTTGAATACCAATATAATTCACCAAAGCATATGGGATTTTTGTGAAATGAAAACAAAAAGGGATTAAACCCTAAAAGAAGAAGCCAAAAGAATTCTGCAGTTTTGCAATTTTTTGTCTTTCAAAACGCTGGGACTTCTTAATGAAAACGAAATCAGTTAATGAGTATTTATAGAAAATCGCGTCGCTCCCTGTCGCTCGAACGAAACAGGGATCTCGCTCGAACGAAGTACACGTGTCGTTTGAATGACATCGCGCGATCTCCATGTCGCTCGAACGAGATGCTGATCTCGCTTGAATGACCTGGGCGTCAAAATCGAGGAACGCTACAGGACTTAGAAAATTATATTCATAAAATACAGCAGCAGATAGAAATGAGTCTCTAAACAATACCATTTATAAGACATGATGAGACCAGTCACAAATATAGATAAATGGTAAATACGAAAGCCTCAACATGTTTACACGCGAAAAAAGAATGAATGCGATTTCATTTTTTTTTAAATTGAAACCTTGTAGGGTGTGTTTGGAAACCTCAATTCCATGCCGTGGAATCGGAATAATTTCAGTTCAAAATTTGAACTAAAATAATTCCACCTTGCGCTTCCAAACACACTCTTGGGGTGTGTTTGAATTGGGGAAAAATTCAGTTCAAATTTTGAAAAAATGAAAATATCTGAAGGAGTGAAATTGGAGTTTCCAAACACAGCCTTATTCTCTTTCTAAAATTTGATCTTATCAAAATCAATCCCCATCAATTATATTGAAAAACCCAATAATCTTATTACACTGAAAACCCCATATCATAATATACAAGAACAAAAAGAAATGAGTTTCCAAACACAACCCTATTCTCTTTCTAAAATTTGATCTGGTCAAAATCATTCCCCATCAATTACATTAAAAAAAAAAACTCATAAAATACAGAAATAGAAAGAAAAAAAAAACTGAGTTACCTCATTATATTGCAAAACCAATATCATAAAATATAGAAACAGAAAGAAATGAGTCTCTCAACACAACCTTATATAAATCAGCATAAATATAAACAAATGGTAAACAGTGAAGTCTCTTAACGTGTTGAGAAATGGTAAAAGAATTGTATAAAAGTAGTTTGCAAGAGTTAAAAATGAAATACCCATCATCTTATTTTTGGTTTAATCAGCTGCAGAGTGGCACAAACCCTAGGAGAGAGAGAATGGGAAAGGAGAGAGACAACTTTTGATAATGGTCGATAGAGGGACCTATATAACCAATTGCATAGTGGAAAAGGATGGCTCTATTCTATATAATTTATTTATACTTTAACGACATGTAGTTTTTAAATAATCTTTGTATATAATTTGTACTTTAAGCACAAAATATAAGGATGCAAACGAGCCGAGTTTAGTAAGCTCGTTTATTTAATGAGCTTGAAATTATATTCGAGCTCGGTTCATTTACTAAGCGAACGAGCCGAACACGAGTAACTTGGTTTTAAGAGGCCTAATCGAGCTCGTTTATTCCTTAAAATCCGAGCACAAGCTGAGTTCAATGATCACAATATTTTAAACGAGCTCAAAATCGTGTTCAGGCTCAGTTCATTTGCTTAAGAAATGAGCCGAGCTCGAGCTGTTCATGAACAACTTGGTGCGTTTGTTGTAAACTAGTTGAATTAAAGTTTTAATATAAAATGATTTATTTCATAAAATATATAAACCATAAGAGTTTTTAATTCATTTTAAATATTAAACATGATTCCTTTGGAAAATAATAGCAACATGATTTGAAACTAAGAAAAATAAATATATTCATTATAAGAAGTTAATTAAAGTGAATCAGGTTGGGTGTTTTAAGGGTAGGGTTTGGGTTTGAAAGAGAATGAGAAGATTAGAGAGAACAAGAGAGACAAAATACAGGTTAAAATAAAAATCAAGGGCTCGTTTGGTTTATATTTCTAAAAACTGATTTTAAAAACTACTTTTGAGAATAGTTTTATAAATTAGTTTTGTGAAAATTTTAAATATTAACAAGCGTTTTGTAAACTTGATTTAAATTAATTTATAAAAAATTAAACTCTCTCTCTCTCTCTCTCACACACACACACACACACACACACACACATATATATATATATATATATATATATGTATACCCACAACTACCTACAACTATCACCATATGGTTAGTGGTGGGTTAGGACAGGTGGTGGTTGCTATGGTTAGTGGTGGTTGGGGTGCGTGTTGATGGATGGTGGTGTGTTGTGCTTGATGATGAAAAATGAAAATGAAAATCTGAAAACACGTTTGAAAACAGCTTAAACCTATTTTTAGAAAATAGTGTTTTAAACATAGATCTTTTTTAAATAATTTTAAAAACAAGTTGTTGTAAACAGTTTGCCAAACACATGTGCTATCAGTTTTGAGTTTTAAACACAGAAAATAGTTTTCAGAAACACAAATCAAACGAGCTCTAAGCGTTTAAATACCCTTTGACCAAGGGGTGCCTATGTGATGATGTTTAGTAATAGAAATAACCATGTATGTGGTGATGAGGAGAATGTGGCGTTTGAGAGCTTTCTGGGGGTGCCTTTAATAACACCCATCACTAAAAACTACAATAATTTCATTTAAATTTATAGTTTGAGTAAGAAATTCTAAAAAAATAAAGATGACAAGGCATTTATAAAAATCATTTTGAAAAGAGTATAATGTACAAAGCACTGCGTAATTTTGCACGAATGATTAAACTTGGCCAAAATATTTTTTTTGAAAAGTATTTAACCTTTTGGATAAGTATAATGTACATTTATGTAATTAACTTTAACATTTAGTTTGTGTTACAAGATCAATGCACCCTAAGAATTAATAAGTTAAAAATAACATGAATTTCACAAATTAAATTTGAGAAACAAAAGAAAATTACCATATGAAATTAACTTGGAGTAAAATTAAACACAATGTACATTATGCAGGACACTAAATGGGTTGATTTTGGATTGAACTTCTTTAGCTTGCTTTTGTTTTGGTTGAAAAATATAAATTACAGATTAAATCATGTATATTTGAAATATAAGTAGATATGCATGTAACAACAACAACAACAACAACAACAACAACAACAACAACAACAACAACAACAATATAAAAAGGACTAAACAATAATGAAAATGTGAAAAAATAAGGTGAACTATCTCTAGATTTATTTAAAAACTGGATACTAACAAGTTTGGAAGTAATAAATGAATGATGTATCTTCCATAAAGAGAGTTTGATTTGTTCTTGATCATCAAAGATTTGAAATAAAGCATATATACTCAATTCAACTCAATAAAGCATTTTCTCAATTATTTAGGGTCGGCTACATGATTCCTATTTTTTCATTCCATTATGTTTAGTGCAATAACTTCTGTTAAACCACATGATATCATGTCCAGTCTTACAATATCCCATCAAGTCAATTTAGGCCTACCTTTACCCCTTGCGTTACCATCAATATTAACTAAATCACTCTTCCTTACGGGGACATTCAGTGATCTATGCTTGATGTGTCCAAACCATCTAAGTTTATTTTCTCTCAATTTATCTTCTATAGGAGCTACTTTTACCATTTCACGAATTCGTTCATTTCTAATTTTATCTTTTCGAGTTTTACCATAAATTCATCTTAGCATTCGCATTTCCTCCACACTCATTTTTTGCGCATTTTATTTTTTGAATGCCCAATATTCTATCCCGTATAACATGATGAGTCTAATGGCCATCCTATAAGATTTTTCTTTTAACTTCAAAAGTATACGTCTATCACACAATACGCTGGTAGCACTTTTACACTTGACCCACCCTGCTTTAATCCAATGAGTAACATCATCCCTAATATCTCCATCTTTTTGAATAATCGAGCCAAAATAATGAAAATGATCATTTTTAGGTATCTCCTGGCCCTCTAGTTTCACCACATCCTCGTTTGTCCTCCTATTACTACTAAAATTGCATTCCACGTATTCCCTTGTAGTCCTGCTTATTTTAAATCCTCTTATTTCAAGAGTTTCTCTCCATAATTCCAATCTAGCATTAATCCCCATCTTAGTCCCATCCACTAAAATAATATCATTGACAAATAGCATACACCATGAAACATCATCTTGTATTTTTCCAGTCAACTCATTCGTAACAAGAGCAAAAAGATAAGGACTTAGTGCTAAACCTTGGTGCAGACCTACCGTAATTGAGAATTCACTGCTTCTCCAACTGATGTTCTTATTATAGTCATGGCCCCATCATACATATCCTTGATCACATCAATATATCTACGAGTCACTCATTTTTTACATAGAACCCACCATATTATATCTCTTAATATCCAATCATATGCCTTTTTCAAATCTATAAAAACCATATGAAGGTCGTTATTTTTCTCCCTATACCTCTCCATTAATCTGCTCGATAAATAAATTGTTCAATTATTGACCTCCCAGGCATAAACCCAAATTGATTCTCGTATACTGTTATGAGTATCGTAAATATTAATATATTTAAGTTCCTTTAAAGCCAAATCTAAAACAAGTATTTAATGTCATTTTAAATCCAGCTCATTTGTGTTGAACCTAAACTAATTAATATTTATTGGGGTAGGATTGTACTATTGATTCTAAATAAGTCTTTTGCAGCGTTGTGAATCTCTCTCCATATGATCTTTCATCTTCAAATCGTTAGAATTCGTGAATAAATATGATGTGGAAGTTAAAATCTAAAGGGGATTGGATTGTATACATATCATTTATATATGAGATTATGAAAACAATCTTATGATTAAACGTGATATTAGTATGGTTAAAACACATATCAACTCTTGAATCGCAAACAATATACATGACTCAACTGATATGGAACATACATAATTTGTAAAAGGGTTTACTTTTGAATTTGTATAATGAAAGATTTTTCGACATAACATTAGGATAATGGTTCTAATGTAACACTCATACTTAAACCTGAGATATGTGGATAACATAGAACTGTGGATACACAATAACATATGTTTTTCACCTTATATGAGAGTTTAAGTTATACACGGTAATACCTTTCAAGGATTAAAGAATGAATCATGAAGCTTGAAAATCACACAAGAGATAAACAAAGAAGTATCTTGAATATTTTATATATTCTTAAAAGTTCTTTTTTATATATAAAAAAAGGAATAAGATGGTTTGCAAGAGTATGTATAGTACTTGTGTATGAGGATAAGTGGGTAGACACTAAAGTGAAACACTTTCATTAGCTAAGAAATAATCTTTGTTGGTTCTAAACAAAGATTGTGTCTTAGGAACAGCTTTTAACGAAATCCGAAACAAAATATGTTAAAAAGGTGAAGAGGTAGATATAGCTCGCAGGTACCTTCACTAACGTGAAGGGTGGTCAGCAAACCAGGATACGAATATAACGAAATATTTTGAATTAGCCTTCTACGACCAGTGAGATGGGACTTTCATTGACATGAAGCCCATTTCACTGAAGCAAAACCCCAACGAACAAGGTCGCGAGTTGTACCAGACTTTTGCACCAACTTAGTTTCCACATAATCATGACCAATGAAGCAAACTTTCACTAGCCTGATGTTCTGTTTTGATATAGCGAAGCTCCAATGAGCAAGGTCGCACGATAAATGAGGTCGCATTAGGTTCATTATCTAACTCGTGATTTAGAATTGGCGGCCATTGTAGTTGTGTTTCATGCATAGAGGCATTACCTTTGGGGAGAGAAATTTAAACTCTCCAGCGATCACAAAAGTCTACAGTATTTGTTTACACATATATATTTAAATATAAGTCAACAGAGATGGTTTGAGTTTATAAAGGATTATCATTTATCAATCCATTATCATCCAAGGAAGGCTAATGTTATAGTAACCGCATTGAGCTGACGACCAAGTAGCAGCTTATCAGCTCTTCAGTTAGTCGAGTAGGGTTCATTAAACATGACTGGTGAGTTGGCCAGAGCCTTTATGGGGATACTTATAGTTACTCCAGAGATTATAATACGGGTGATTCGAATGCACTCATAGGACACAATATGCAAGGAGAGGGAGATGTAACTTCTCACTATCGATACGATATTCTTTTTGGTGGGATCCGATGGTGGATTACATTATAAAGGTAGATTAGTGGTACTCTCAGACGAGGATCTGTGTTAGGCAGTGATGGATAAAACTCATGGTTTGTAGTACATTCAGGTGGGGATAAAATGTCCCAAGATATGAAGCGATAATATTGGTGGGTTGACACGAAGAGAGATATGCCATAGTTGTATCGAGATGTGCCACTTATTCGGATGATAAAAACGGATCATCAGAAGTCATTCGGTATGCTTCAGCCTCTATATATCCCAAGTGGAAGTAGGATAGTATATCCATGGACTTAATTACGGGGTTACCTTTGAATCCCCAACAACCTGATTCCATTTGGGTGATAGTTAACTGACTTACGAAGGTAGCACATCTTTTGGCCGTACATACCGATTATTTGACAGAGAAGCTAGCCCGATTACATGTTAAAGATATTGTTCGAATATATGGATTTCCATTATCAATCATTTCAATCGGAGTACTACCTTTGTGGCACATTTTTAAGAGTGTTTTAAAGAGGCTATGAAGACTCAGCTGCACCTCAGCATGGTATACCATCCACAGACGAATGGCTAAACGGAGAGGGTAAACCATGTATTGGAAGAGTTGGGAGGTACACTTACTATTAATGGAGTTTACATATAATAATAGTTATCACAATTCCATTTATGTGACACCTTATGAGGCACTTGGTCAATCGTGTTGACATACGGAGTACAAATGAGCCTAAGATGAAGTTTTTCCTTGATAAAATGCCGATCAACTTCAACATGCTTTGTCCTATCAAGTTGAACTAAATTGGGAAATACTAACAGTAACCTTGTTGTCATAATACAAGTTCATTGTCTCCCGTACTGGATATCCCAACTGATTTAACATAGTTCATAACCATAACAACTCACAAATTCCATGTGCCATGGATTTGAACTCAGCCTCTGCACTAGATATAGCTACTACAGACTATTTCTTCCTTCACCAGGAAATAGATTACCACTAACATATTGTGACACCCGCCCAATTAAATATAGGGTGATCAGTCCTTTACCATTTTAAAACAGGATATTCAGTTGGTTCATTCTTAGCATCACTGTCAAAAAACTTATAATCATATTAATCACCTAATATAAAATTAAGCTAGGCGTCAAAATATTTTCCTTTTTAGTAAAACCAAATAAATACATTTTCATTTCAAGTATTAAAAATAAATCATTCACCAGACACGGGAATATAATAACTACTAAACATGATTTAAGTACTGAAATAAATAAGACTGTGTAAAACCCCCAAGTTCAAAACTCCAAACCATAAAGTAACTGAATACAATCCTTCAAACAAAACAATTAAGAGTGGGCGACACATGCCCTAACTGAAATGTCTAGATAGCCGACTGAAACGATAAGGCATCTAATGCAAAGACCTACAACTTCCACAACAACTGCAATACATCAAGAATTCCAAATCTCTAAATCTGGTGTCCCTGTGGCTGAGCACCTGATATAATACACATATATATATACATATAGCAAAAGAGAGAAGAGTTGCAAGAGACGGGTCAGATCCCGATGTTTTTTAAAAATATTTACCAAGTATTTAAAACTGCAATGAAGCAAGTATTATGTGCATGTTAGATACCGCACTTTCACATGAGATTCTCACCTCTCATATATTGTGCACTCCTAACGTACATTTAATTCCCCTATTTATGCTACCCAACCTAACTAGTCTAAAACCATTCTAATACTAACTATGCTCACTAGTAGTTTTCCCGTATCGCCCATACAATACGCTATCCAAATTTTTTTTCTCACACAGCTAAGTTTCATTATTCACCGTTCGATGGTTATAACTTTTACCCACTAAGATTGTTTTATTTATCATTTTCACTTTATCTACTAGTTTCACAAGGTAGAAAGTTGCCCAAGTATACTCATATATATATAGTCTCATCATTCCTATATATATACATTAATCCTGCAACCTTATGTTAAGACCATTTGGCGCAAAGCATTTATTATTAATGCCATATCTACTAGTTTCACACAGTAGAAATATTCACAAGTTCATATACACATACACACACACACTAACATATAGTCACATTTTCCCTACACATATATATACTAATCCTGCACCCCCGGGCTAAGACCCATTAGCGCACCTAACTATAATATTCTTGTACTCCCAGATTATCACCCATTAGTACACTTAACAATAGATTTCTTGTACCCCCGGGTTATCACCCATCAGTACATTTAACAATAGAGTTCCTGCACCCCCGAGTTACCACTCATTAGTGCGCTCAACAATAAGATTCTTGCACCCCCGTATTATCACCCATTAGTGCTCTTAATAATAATATCACATAATAGGAATACACACATCCTATTAAGATTCATAGGTATTCACTCAACCAATTCATATAGATATATTCCAAACGTATCATTCTCTCATTACTACGTATAACATATTTAATTCGATTACTATCTCTCATGTATTCTCCAAGGTCAACATACAGTTCCAATTATTTAAAGTATTATTTCCCAAATACTTCCTAAAAATTCTGCATTAGGCTAAGTCCATAAAATAGCAGTTTTCTCACTCAAATTAATTGCGTAACTTAATTTGGGGTAAAAATAGAAATTTCCAGAATTTTAGACCTGTCGCTCGAACCAGAAGGTCGAGTCATTTGAACGACTTACACATGTTGCTCGAACCAACTTCGTGCAACATCTCTATCTCGCTTGAACGAACTTCGCGCGAGATTCCAATCTCGTTTGAACGACCTACTTCGCGTGACAGACACTATTTCGTCTTCTTTGCCCAGATTTTAGCATTCCCCCCCCCCCCCCCCCCCCACAATAACACCTCTAAAACCTCTACTGTTCAATCCTAAACACCCAAATAGCAAATCCAATTGATGTCCTAACATTGCTAAATGATTTCTAACAACCTAGAATCATTAAATCCTCAACACGCATCAATTAAATATGAAATCCCCAAATTTATTTAACAAGAACCCTAGTTCTTAAATTAAGAGCATAACTCCAAATAAAATCCAGAGTTGTTCATGGAAAATTATCATCAATTCGTGAATGTAATCCTATTTACATGAAGGGATTTAATTTCTTGAAATCTCAGTCCCAATATACGAATCATAACATCAATTTTCATTAAAATTAACTTTCATAATTAATGGGTTATCACCTACTCTAACATGGACACAATTATTACTAAAGCACGCAAGTAATAAACACTTGCCTTAAATCGAAGGTCTGATCCTTTGGTGATGTTGTTATAGACATGTTCCTCTCTTCGCGATCTACGCATTGGTGGAATTTTCGATGTAAAAGCTTGAGCCTTTCTCCAATAACACCTATGGAGTCCTTCTTTTCCCTCTTAGATTTTCCCTCCTTCTCACTTAGGTTTAAAATCTAATAGGTAATGCCTTACCACGTACCTTTCTTATTTAATTACTAATTTTAGTCATTAATTAAATCCCAAAAAATCCAAATTACAAAACTACCCCTACGGGATGCCGGTTTGGAACGTAGTGTGAAAAACACACACACATCGCTCGAACGAGGCAGGGGATCCTTCGCGCGATATGTTATGTCGTCTTTCGAACGACCCCTCGTCTCTTACCTCCCGCCTATTCTCCAAACTCTTCTTCCCAGATCAAATTTTTACCCAAAAAACTTCAAACTAGAAAACCCTTACCGTATTCCATTAACTTTTATAGCAAAACTCGGAATTTAAAATATCTAAACAAATTTAATATGCAGAACCCAATTCCCCCATCCAATTTACCCAACATTCAGACTTATCACGGGTCTTAATCGATTAAATATTTTTTTAATTCCAATCCTATATACTCAAAATATGGGGCATCTATTGTGGATTTATATCAAGATTTTATTCTACACATATTAACCGTAGTGTCCTCTACATAACTTGTCACAATATTCTCACTTTATTTATCAAAACCCTAGGGAATCTACCTTAAATTCTAAGACTTCAATACCTACATTTTTGGGATAATTTCTACATTAAATTTCGATCTTATGCATATAATAATCATCATCAAATTTATCTCCTTCAAACCTAGATCCCAGAAATTTAAGGAGGTCATCACATGCATCAAGAAATAGATTGGAAACATAAATTAAGCAAGAGAATTCTTGCCTTGTAGGCCCCCTGTATATACCAAGTGCGAAAAATGTGTGTTTTAAACAAAAAACAAGTTGTGAACAAATTAACTTAACCCTAAGCATGCATCTAGTGATTAAAGTAAGTAAAATAAAGTACAACAATACTCACAAAGCCGGATGTACGAGAAAAAATCCAAAACGGGAAAAAACCTCGGACGGCCCAAGCCAGACAATCACTATGAATATGGTTTTACAGATACAGACGATAATCTTACTCAATGACTTGATCCACCCACGAGACTTGACACTCCGCTGATCTTCTACCACTCCTCTCATAGTGCTCACGCAGAAACTCCGTCTTCCACGCTACTTGTCCACAACACGCGACTCCACGAGTGCCTTGGTGTCCTCCGATATGGCTTTGATATCGTCTACGATGTTGAAACAGGTGTTCGCCTTTTCTTCATCGCAAAACCCAGTTAAACAGGTTGTCCAATGAGTTTGAACAAACTAAACTTGGTGCACACAAGATCACATAAACATATACTAATGAAAGCTCGAATCTTGTAAACTCTAAGGATGTGTTTAAGTCTTTGAAACCTTAGAAAACATATGCAAAAAAATTTAATATTTGAAAAGTGGATTCGTTTTGTACGCACACCAAGAAAAGGACTAAGACCTGACTTAAATAAAAAATTTAAGTCGGTGCAAATCTCGTTCGAGCGAGATGACACGTCGTTCGAACGACATCTAAAGTCATTTGAACGACGTCGTCAGATAGAGTTTCAAACTGTTCCAACTTTAATAAAAGAGTTATATTTAAAACCAACTATGATCCAACACAAATCCATCCTTTATCTGATGCGTAAACATTTAAACATTTTAAAACCATTTTCTTTTAAAAAATAATATCCTTATTTTTATAAACAGAATTCTGAGTTTCATTAACATTATGCATTCATACCTGTGTGATCTCGGAATGCAATAAAATCTTGAAGACGCGAAATTGCACCAATTAAACTTCGACATGATTAATTCCATATAGCTTTGCCACAAGGCCTTCAATTAATCTTCGATACGTCATAGACTCGTGGGATCAGATAATAGAAAATCTATATATGACTCAAACATGTTTTGTTTCGAGAATAAGTCAAAACAACATTAAGACTCAATTGGAAATTTGGTCCTTACAAATCTCCCCCTTTGACTATTCCGGGACAAAACCAACAGTGAAATGCCTAAGCCGGGCCGTCAAGCCGTATGACGCCTGAATCCCATCCCATAAAACCCAAAATGAAAAATACACCATCAGTACAGGATAAGATCCTTCAATAATGGACCGGCAAGCATGAAATTGTCTTGAATGTCTGAATGTGATGTAGACTTGAAATCTCGAATATCTTTAAGCATACCTACACACATGAGACAAATAAATACCCAATGAAGTATGGAGTGTAAATTAATACGAAGCTTTAAATACGAATCAGTTGTTATGTGAGTAAACATGATCCCAATATGCGAATATAAAACAACATAAAACTCACAAAACTCTCCCCCTACATCACAGACATCTCCCCCTCCTTTTTGTCTCGAATAGACAATCCGGTCAAAAGATAAACAAATCTAGCATGCCATACCAATGTGATACCAATTTGGATGAATTAAAAGTGAAGTACAGCTAGATAAATAGGAAACAACCAACTAAATATGATCAATCAATGTCAAATCAGGAGCTAGCAAATAATAAATCACACAAAAAAATATACCAAGCTAAGCATGTGTGATGAACGAACCAATGCAGTAAAATATCAAATATATCAAAGTAAACTGCATAAATAAAAATCCAGTACCAAAATATGACTCAATATGTAGTAGGGTACTGAAACAGAGAAACAACCTAAAAAAGTCAAAATTAGGTCAACCAGGACTATCATTCGAACGAGCCACGGACGTCGTTTGAACGAAACACGACGTCTCTCGAATGAAAGACAATGTCGTTCAAATGACATAAACATAATCTCACAGTCTGCCCAGAAAATTAAACAAAGTTTCCCAGTTAAGAAAATTCTAACTTAAAGGGGCTTAAAACTGTGAAACAGTGGCAAACTAGGAAAACTAAAAAAAAATGTGAGTAACATGCTAACATAGTATCGATGTGCCTAAACATGATCATGGAATGAATGTGCGAGAACTAAAACAAATGAATCACCATTCTAATACATCGAAACGATCAAGAAGCTCTGATCAATAACAATTTAGCATCACTTTATTATAGCCATATATAACAATTAAAGTGTGAGCTTAATGAACTACACAAACATCATGCACACGAATCCGAAATTTTGACGATTCTACAAATAATAGCGTCATGACACGAATTTTCAACAATAGGATTCTTTGTGCAAACCCGTTTAAATTTTTAATCCATCCAAACTCCCTCAGATATGTATCATATTATATTTTGAATGAACTAAACTAATTTGACCCATTTTTGGCATATGATTCTTTTTATTGTCTTATGATTTTTTCAAGCTCTTTTAAACAGTGACTTCCACGACGAGTCAATTTTACACTCTCGCAGCCCTTTCCCATACACTCATTATATTTTCAAATTAAAAGGCTCACAGGTAAATGGTTATTACATGCACACCTTTTCCTTGTGTCTATTTACACATAGATGACAAAATTGAGAAAAGAACATCGCACCAAACTCAAATATGCAAGAGTAGTATAAACCCGTACATGTGTGCAAAGATGGCATATATACAAAGTCGAATCAAAACACATATCAACTTCAAAACAACCCCATAATACAATGGTTAAGATCATTCTAAGCATCGATAATAATTACCAAAAGTCCTAGCCACGTGGATAATGGAAGGAAGGGGGTCCAAGCACACAATATGCCATATCAAACATGTTAACTAAAAAACAAAAACCTAAAACATTTTTGGTTTTTCAAAAGGTTTATCAAAAACAAATTTTTTTGTATTTTTCAATAAGATTCAAACAAGTGAAAAATATAATACAAAAGATAAACATGTCATAATACTAGCAAAGTATATATCATGAATGCAAAGACTAACATATGACAAACATGCAAGCAACTATCCATAAGAAATAGCAAGAGATGAATAATATGCGTGCATGTGAGAATCAACCAACGAAGCATTTAGCATCTCCAAAACGGACTTCCTAACCCAAACATGTGTATACCTAACAAAACGGGTTTTGGGAAGCAATGGGACACTACGTTTAAACTTCATAGGGTCTTTTCTAAGATCAAAATAAAAACGCCTAAGGTGACCTTTCCTACCATAATGCGAACATGTGAAAACACGACGAGGAACGGGACCTTTAGGTTGATCTTTTCTAACACCCTCGGATGTGGTTGACTCTCTAAAACAAAATATGGTTTTGACTTTTACATTCGAACCACTAGAACAAGATAAGCCACTACCATCACTACTCGAGTCACTTAAATCATTTTTCAACTCCAAAACTTTTTACTCAAGTAAACGATTAGACTCCTCAAACTTTCTGAACTCCATCTTTAAATTTTCAATTACCCCTAGAAAGTTATCTCCTTCCCCCTCAATATGAGTAAACTTACCCCTTAGAGTCTTCTCATGTGCCTTAAATTCATAAATCAAACTATTTTTATTAATGGCATAAATACTTGAATTTTTCAAACTCTCTAACTCTCTCTCTAAACTAAGAATTCTATCATCACTCTCCTTTTTGGAAACTTTTAAAGATTCAAAATTATTATATAAAGCTCCAAATTACTCACGAATCATATCTCTTTGAATTTGAAACGCTTGCAAATATTCAATCATATTTCTAAAACGTGAATTTTCTTCCTCCAAAATTTTAATTCGTTTTACAAACTTTAAATTCAACAGATTTCATTCGTTAAAACTTTGAGAATCCATCGAGAGAAAAAAAACATACAAACCAAGAGTGAGAAACAAATCAGAAGTAAAAACTAAACAAACACACACAAGGATCTACACAATAAAATAGTGATTTTAGCTCTGATACCAATTTGTAGGTCCCTTGTATATACCAAGTGCGAAAAATGTGTGTTTCAAACAAAAAACAAATTGTGATAATATTAGCTTAACCCAATTTTATCTTGTTTAACCCTAAGCATGAATCTAGTGATTAAAGCAAGTAAAATAAAGTAGAGCAATACTCACATCATTGGATGTACGAGGAAAAACCCAAAATGGGAAAAAACCTCGGACGGCCCGAGCCGGACAATCACTATGAATATGGTTTTACAAATACAGACGATAGTCTTACTAAACGACTCGATCCACCCATGAGACTTAACGCTCCTCTGATCTTCTACTACTCTTCTCACAGTGCCCAAGCAGAAACTCCATCTTCCACGCTACTTGTCCACAGCACGAGACTCCACGAGTGCCTCGGTGTCCTCCGATATGGCTTTGATGTCGTCTACGATGTTGAAATAGGTGTCTGCCTTTTCTTCACCGCAAAACCCTGCTAAACAGGTTGTCCAATGAGTTTTAACAAACTAAACTTGGTGCACACAAGATCACATAAATATATACTAATGAAAGCTCGAATCGTGTAAACTCTAAGGATGCGTTTAAGTCTTTGAAACCTTAGAAAACATATGCAAGAAAACGTACTTGTTTGAAAAGTGAATTTGTTTTGTACGCACACCGAGAAAAGGACTGGGACATGACATAAATAGAAATTTTAAGTCGGTGCAAATCTCGTTCGAGCGAGATGACACGTCGTTCGAATGAAATCAAAAGTCATTTGAATGACGTCCTTAGATAGAGTTCCAAATTGTTCCAACTTTAGTAAAAGAGTTATATTTAAAGCCAACTTTAATCCAACACAAATCTGTTATTTATCTGATGTGTAAACATTTAAACATTTTAAAACCATTTTCTTTTAAAAAATAACATCCTTATTTTTATAAAAAGAATTCTGAGTTTCATTAACATTATGCATTCATACCTGTGTGATCTCAGAAGGCAATAAAACCTTGAAGATGGGAAATTGCACCAATTAAACTTCGGCATGATTAATTCCATGTAGCTTTGCCGCAACGTCTTCAATTAATCTTCGATATGTCATAGACTCGTGGGATCAGATAATAGAAAATCTATCTATGACTCAAACATACTTTGTTTCGAGAATAACTAAAAACAACATTAAGACTTAATTGGAAATTTGGTCCTTACATGCCTTAAAATTGTAGAAGAGATGTCTTGTGATTTTTGCCTTTTGTTCTTGCCCATTTTCTCCTCTTTTGGCTCTTCTTCTATTCTCTCTCGTTAATTGTTGTTTTAGGTTTTGTGGAATGATAGTGGGGAATTGGTTTACCTCCACTTAAACTCTAATTAAGTGGTTAATCTCGAGTTGGGCATAAAACTTATTTTTTAGACCCTCAAATGGACCTGAATCCATAATCCAATTAGCGCAAAATTTCTCCAACCTATATATTATTGGCCCACGACTATTTTTAAATATTAAAAATACCAAATCAAGTCTCTAACATTTCCTAAAATGCGTCCCGATTATTTTTTTTATTTCACTTAGACATTTTTATTAGATTAAACGACACGCACACACAAATTTATTTATGTGTGATTTATTTTTCACTAGCAAGCCCATTATGTCCAATTGAGTTTTATAATTATAAAATCATAAATAATTGTTTATTTAAAAATTTAAAATTTTTACTCATCTAAATTTAAATTCATCCGATTTAATTTATTCCCAAATTAATATTAAATCGTCGGATTTAAATTAGTCGTAATATCTTATTATAAAGTTACGGGGTATTACATTCTCCTCCCCTTATAATGGAATTCCGTCCTCAAAATTCGCTAAAGCCCAACCTTATGTTTTAGTCTGCATTGTTAACCCAAGTTTTACATACTCATATCCCATGTGGTAAAAGAAAATGCTCACCATAGCCTGTCATAACATCACCGGTGTGTCCATATATATTCCACATTATATGTACACACACATAAGAGTAACAAAGATGAATGGAAATTCTAACATTCATACCAAGCATATCCATACACCCAAAATACCACAATATTTTGACATGAGAAAGAAAAAAATAATGAACTTGGTATTCAACTTCCCTTAACTTTTGACTTTTGTCAATTTCATGCGTGGGACGTCTTGCAAGTGAAATCTAACCAAGGAACCCTCCTGATACACTACTGTACGGCTTAGTTGGTTATTGAGATCCATTAGCCCAAGATTAAAGGAAAATGGAAATGAAAATAAATGTGTGCAGTAATAATGTAAATTCCTACTTTTGCCCATTACCAATTAAAGTCTCATATCGCCCAAGGGATACATTAAATCCCAATAAATATACCCATTTAATTATACCCAAAAGAAATAATCCAAAATGTCCTAGGATCTAACATCTCCCAGCTCCCAACATTTGCTACTTTCATGCGTAGGATGTCTCGCAAGTGAAATCCAAACAAGAAACCCTCCCGATACACTACCGTATAGCATTGTCGATCGCTGAGATCCGTTAGTCCAGGGTCCATGCCTATAATGAACTCAATAAATTTAATAAGGCTCTCTAGGCCTTATAGTCGCCCATTTATCCATATTTAAAACTCAAAGTGCCACAATTTCCTTTAGCATTTTTCCGCCGCGAAAATAAACATTAATGCCAACTAGTCACACCACATTCGACTATTAAATTTAATTATTTTTGGAAAAATCAATGCAAAACCTATGGTTTAAGTTCTCCTGAGGTAAAGTCCCATACCCTTACACTCGAGGCATTACAGGTGCATGCCCCTCAACTCGCGGGTGAAACAATGTAAAGTGCTTAAATAAAATGGAGTCTACCTTCCCCAATGTGCAAACGAGATATCATATACCAAGGAGTATTGTGCACTAGTACTAAACTAAGCATGGCCTACAAAATAAAAGAATTAGGGATCAAACCTTCATTGTTTATGCTGGCGCTGGTCCCTCTCCTGATGCGAGGTGATATACGCACCCGTATTGTAGTTGCGACTGCTGTCTCTGAGGTGGAGTGGGTATAGGGATGGCAATTTAGCCCGCCCCGTAGGAGCCCCCCCCCCCCCCCCCCCCGACCCTAATGGGGCGGGTTTTAAAACCCGATTAATGAATTATGAGCGGGTATGGGTTTTAAAGAAAAACTCGTTTATTAAATAGGGCGGGTTAGTAGTTAGCTTAAATAAAATCGCCCTGCCCCGCCCCGCCCCACCCCGCCCCGTTTAACTTATGCCTACATAAATACCCTTTATATGTACGTTAATTATAATTAAACCATATATATATATACACACACACACATAAAAAAAACTTTATATGTATGTTAGTTTTGTAAAAACTCTATGTGGAAATAAGGATTGACATTTGGGGGACTGTCTCACATATTGGAATACGAACCATTGTACACCTCTAAAACTATAATGTAATATTTTTAATTTTACTATTTTTAAAATGTACCCAACCCGTAGGATCCCTGACCCGCCCCATTTATTAAATGGGGCAGTTTAGGAGTTAAATTAAATAAAATAACCTCGCCCCACCCCCGTTTATTAAATGGGGCGGGTTAGGATTTTTGAAAACCCGCCCCATTGCCATACCTAAGTGGGTAGCGCTGACGCGGCTGGTACTACCGCCACTGGCTGTACCAGCAGCGATCGGCACTCCCCCTAGAGTGTTTAGTGTCCCCGTTGTCCCCCTAAATCCTGCACCGCTCGATTCCCCTGGGGGTACCTCCTGGCGAAGTGGCCCTTCTCACCACAAACATGGCAACTGCCCTGGACCTGGTGCCTGTCTGGATGTAGCCCTTGTTGGCCCTCATTTTGATGCCCTTGGTCCTGATGGTCTCTTTATTGTGGACCCTACTGGACCTGTCTATTCCCATTATTGGAACCCCTAGATCTCTTGTGCAGCTCTGAAGGTTGAGGTCCCCATGATTGCTGGGCCTCCTGACTGTTACTCCCATTCGCCTTACTCTGCTGGTTGGACTTCTTGGAGTGGTGTCTCTTCTCCCCCTTATCTTTCTGAATTGCGCTATGGTCTTAGCAATGTAGTAAAGCAACATTCACTACCTGGTTATATGTAGTGAAATACTGATTCCCCAATAGTGACCGTCTAATGTGCCAGGTTATCCCTGACATAAACTTCTCTATCCTCCTCTGCTTTGTACTCATATCCTCCTTAGTAAAATAGGAAGGAGCGATAAACTCTTTCTCGTATTCTGCTACAGTAAGACTTCCCTGCTTAAGGTCCATGAACGTCTTTTGCATCTCTGATTGCATTGCTCGAGGAAAGTACTTCCCCTCAAATCTCTCCCAAAACTTATATACGGTAAGACTGTCCCTCTCGACAACCGTCGTAATCGCTTCCCACCATTGAAGTACGACCCCCACCAAACGGAATGACGGTAACATCTGCTTTTGCACGGGTGTGCACTCTACCATCCTTAAGTGTCGCTGAATATCTCTCTGCCACTTACTCGCCACTAGGATATTTGAACTACCCGCAATCTCCGGTGGTTGGCCTTTAGTGAAGGCCTCTCTAGCTCTGTCCCAAATCAATCCAGGTATCTAGACTGGTAGTACCGCTTGTTGTAGGTGTGGTGATTGCTGCTGAGGCTACGACGGTGGGAAATGCCTTAACATAGCTGATATGGCAGTGGACACTGCCTCGGCCACGATAGTGGCGATCTTTGTCGGTCCTACCACAGGTGGTGCTGGAGGTGGCTGCTGCGGTGGCTCCTGCTGGGCCCCCTCCTCTGTAGTTGGGGCAGTGGCATGACTCGGTCTGCCTCTCCTACCATTTTCCATATGAAAGCAAACGAGGTTGTATTAGCAACTGATTGCAAAGAATACAATTATTCCTAGACATATGGCTCTATACAGTAAACAACGCTACACATAATGTAACAAGCTCATACACAGATCCTAAGGACACTAGAACCGTGCTTTGATACCAACTGTAACAACCCCCGATTTTCTCACGTAAAGGATGGCCAGGCCCGATACGCAGCACTACGTAATATAAAATTATTATTTTAAAAAGGCCGATAGTTTAAACTTTATGAATATCTCACTGACAATAATTATACTCGAATTAACACCAACTAAATAATAAATCCAACAGCAAAATAAAAATCTCAACTCCATCATAATGTAAGTAAACAAATGAATCTCGGGCCTATGCCCTTACAATTATTTCCAAATAAAATAACTAGGACTAAAAAAACACCTAAACTAGAGTCAATAAATCCGGAAAACTGCTAAGCACAAGAGATCACAAGGCTGGAACAACAACAGTCCTGCTATCCGTGTCTAGAAATAACCTGGGGGAAAATATTAAAATTTGGGTCAGAGCCCGAGGTGTGCAAGAATCAACTTATGTAATTTATGATGCAATAGTACAGTCGATGCAAAATAAATATTCCCCCTTCGTCAGTCACATGCGTTTAACACCTCTCCCCTCATCTAAGTGTAATATTATTCGCATCCCAATAAATACCAAATAATAACTACGACAACGTCTCAAATTATTAATAATGGTTAAATGATTTAAGTGTACCAACTACATTTAGTTATCAATTAGCATAAATATCTATTATGCATTAAAGAATCACAATTGTCAGTTATGATCACATTCTTAGACATTTCAGTTTATCTCATATAAAGTCCGGGTAATTATATATATATATATATATATATATATATATATATATATATATATATGTGTGTGTGTGTGTGTGTGTGTGTGTGACACACAACGGCATCTACCGTTGATGTTTAATTCGTGCTCTATCGGCAAGTTCAGAGGAATCGCTTATCCTAAGCGGATATCACAAACACACACACAAGTTGGGGGTGGTCCCTACGCACGACACCTGTACACAACTCATACCCAGCGGTGACACAGAAACGCTCAGCGCCAACTTCTACCTCTCGTAGGTGACGCCTCCACGTAGTACCTATATAACCTACACATCGTCAAGCCCACATATGCCGACGTGTGGTACACGATCCAAACGTGCGAACTCCTGAGCCGATAGGACGGTCCAATAGTATGTCCACACAAATACATAATATAGTACATATTATTATCCCTTATAATATGTAAAGGTAAGTACTCTAAAATTACCATAAAAAAGTCCAACCAAAGTCCACTGCATATTTCCATTTATTAATAATTTACCATCTAATAAATTATTAATTCCATTCCATAAATAATTATTTAACCAACTTGTTAATTGTAATCTTTTCTGTTTAATGGGGGGCACATCGGTATTTTTAATAAATTCCTTATCTTCCCAAACCCAGTTCCACCCCGTCACTTTGAGTCATTAACATACTTACAACCAAAATTACAGGCCCAATTACCCTCATTAATATTAATATTCTTCATAAATTTTATTATTCCAAAGACTTCCATTTAAATTTTCCCCAATTATTTTCCTCCTTTTAACTCATATACAATAAACCCAAATTTCAGCAAACCAACCCAAACAAAAAAGGAAAGAAACCCAAATTTCAGCAAGCCAATCCCAAACCAGAAAGGAACGAGACACGTCGCTCGAACGAGGTGAGGGACCGTTCGCGCGACATGGTATGTCATTCGAATGACCATTGTCGTCATTTGAACAACCCCTCGTCTCCTACCTCTCGCCGATTCTCCAAACTCTTCTTCCCATATCAAATTTTTACTTAAAAAACTTCAAACTAGAAAACCCTTATCGCATTCCATTAACTGTAATACCAAAACCCATAATTTAAAATATATATACAAACCTATAATTTAATATGCAAAACCCCATTCCTCCATCCAAAAATTTACCCATCATTCAGACTTATCAAGGGTCTTAATCGATTAAATATTTTTCAGATTCCAATCCTATATACTCGAAATATGGGGCATCTATTATGGATTTATATCAAGATTTCAGTCTACACATATTAACCATAATGTCCTCTACTTAACTTGTCCTAATGTTCTCACTTTATTTATCAAAACCCTAGGGAATCAACACTAAATTTTAAGACTTCAATACCTAAAATATGAGACAATTTCTACATTAAATTTCGTCCCTCTACATGCGATAATCATCATCAAATTTATCACATTCAAACCTAGATCCCAGAAATTTAAGGAGTGTAACACCCCGACTAATTAAATACCGGGTAGCTACTCCTTTATTAAATTAATACTGAATATGAAGTTGGTTCAGTCTTAGCATCACTGTCGAAAAATATTTAATTAATTACTAGCCACTGAATATTTAAAAGAGAGATGTCAAATTTAATTAATTAAGTTATCAAATAACCAAGAATTGAATCATTAACCATCAATCGCATAAACAATTTCATATGAATAACCAACGAAATGAAATCAACTGAGTCTGGAGTAAACACTCCAATAATAATAATGCCAGAGTAAATAAAGTCCCAATACAAGAGTCTGAATAAATAAACCAAAAAATAAAATAATGATAGTCTGTAACTACAACCTCTAAATAAGAATGGGCGATATGCCCTAACTGATACAAATGACTCTGAAGGAACTAAGGATAAATATGAAGGCGTCTAATACCAAGATCACGTAGCTTCCACACCAGCTACAACACGTTATTAAAATGGAACTCCTATTCTTGGCGTCCCTGTGACTGGGCACCTAAAAATGTTTTTACAAGACAAAATAGATTTGGAGGAAAGCGGGTCAGAGCCCGAGGTGAAAACAGTTTAAAAGTTTAGCAAGTGTTTAAATTACAATTAAACAACACATATTATAAACATGTTAGTTGCGTACTCTCACATGAGTTTCCCACTTCTCAACTAATGTGCACGCATAACGTATGCCCTTAACCCATCCTAGTTATGTCGCTAACTAACTAGTCTGTACCACTTCCTCTTTCGCATTCTACCATAAGATGTCTACTCTTAATATCCAGATAAGTTATATTCATAACCCATATTCGCTTTCATTAAATTCTTATCTCAAGTGTTAATTAAATTCTCATTCTTAACCCATTCAAATATCTTAGTTATTCACATTTACCAAGGAACAATGAACCAGTCACAAGTACATAAGTATAACACTCTCAGTACATAAATACATATATGGCACCCCTAGGCTAAGCTGCGGTACTCGCATACTCTGCTATCAAATATATGTACATCACGTACGTAAGGAACACGTGTTCCGAATCACTCAGGAACGGTCTAAATACAAATCACACATATTGGAGGCGAACATAGTTCACATCCCCATGGGTCACTCACATACCTACGCTCCCATGGTCAGCTGACTTATCAATTCATAAATAAGTCATTCACGGTCCAATGTCCTTAAGGTACCAATCTAAATCCCCCCGAAGGCACACAAAGATAAGGTGGCTCTTTTTCGAAAACTAACCTCCCGTAATAGCAAGTATAGTAGATATGTCATACACATTAGAAATCCATACACTAGGCATTCACACGACCTAAGTAATCATATTTCAATATAGGTATTCACACATTCCATCTAGTAAGTCTCATACGTAGCAAGTTTATCCCGAACATCATACGTAATATATATTTAGCTTGATAACTCTCTTGTCATATAAATTTGAGTACTTAAGCCTATCCCAAAAGGTTACTAGGTCTCCTATTAGTTTCAAATGTTATCTCAACAAATATAAAATCGCTCTGCTACTGTCCACACCATTGCATTATATTTCATTCCACTTTCAGTCCCAAATCGAAAGATTTCAAATCGTCCTCACTCGGTAATCGCTCGTAATTATAGCGCTCGATCCCATAAGTTATAACATTTTTCGGGCAATAACTAAGACTCTACTGACCTTAACTAAGTCCCACAATATCAAATTAATCACCCTAAGAAACATCATCGGCCTTGGGATTTTCTTTAACTTTAAAGGAAAATAATTACCAAAAATCAGGAGGGGTCGATCGATCGACATTCTTGGGTCGATCGATCGATCAAACAGGTATTTGCCCAGATTCTCTTAAACAGTTACGGGTTTCCTATTTTTACACCTCTAATTCTTCATTTCAACGTCCAAAACTCTCAACCAAGTATACTAATCATCATACCAACATGTTTACATAATTTCTAACATTTTATAATCATCGAATTGCAATGGGACATCAAATTCTTGGATCAATTCACATAAATTTCATATAAAAATCCCAGTTCTCCTATTTCTTCAAGAATACTATATAATTCAGTACAAATTCATTATTCTCTACCCATAAATCATAATTTCGTGGTCGCTATTATCTCCAACGTTAAACGACATGCAAGACCTACCCAGATTACGATTTTAATTCTTCAAATCCATTCAATTTTTATTATTCAAGGTTATTCTCCAATTCTAACCTAACATGGATGATATATGCGCTAATTTATTGCAAGTTAAATCACTTGCCTAGTAATGAAGATTCTGGTTCGATGAAGTAGACGGTATGGGGATGATCCTTGCTTTTCGATCTATCTGGTGGTAATGACTGTGGTGCAAAAAGCCTCTAATTGGTGGTTCTCCTTTGAAAACTCCCTTCTCCTCCACTCTAATGGTCGTTTATGATTTTTTTAGTTGTGAAATCCTAATTGACTCAAGTGTTGGCAGATAACAACTATCTAAAATTCGTGGGTCACTATTCACCCAAAAATAGGAATGACTAAAATACCCTCCCGGGTTGCCAGTTATGCTTAAAAATGCCCCGGGACCCAAACTAAACCCTCGACTTGTGTTTTCTGACTATCTCGACCCTACCGAACACGTTGGCGCACTCAAAATGCTCATACGGATTACATAAGAATAAAAATACTTTTAAATCAATTAAATTCGATCCCGACACGATTGACACGCACGTCCCAACTTAATTACCGAAACTATCGTATTTTCAACTCACGATAATTTTAATAAATTCAATAATCACATATTACCATAATCCCTCAGTAATATTCAAGAACATTATAATAATCAAATACTAACTCTAGTCTCGCTAGCATTTAAATCCGAATTATTTTCCAATTAATTATACCAAATTAATTTTAATAAATATCTTAATTCAAGGCAATTTAATTTATTACACATAATTAGAAGCCATAAACATACGGGGTATTACATACTTCCCCCCTAATAATGGAATTTCGTTCGAAATTCAGAAAATAGGCATATTTGGAAAATCTGTAATCCTCCAACACTCAAAGCAAAATACAAAGAAAGGCTCAATCACTACAACTCTCACTTCACAACAAGTCTGTTGAACGCTCTTGACACTTTATCAGTTATAGGGTTATACCTCAATAAATGCACCTCACGTTGCACTCTTACTGATCAACATTCGAATAAAAATAGCCCATACATCATTGGCCGCATTATCTCAATATTATTGTGAGTTCGCACCTCACTGCGTATTAACTCATGCGTTTATCTAGACATAAAACTCTTATCCTGGGAGAAACCATAGAACATCTGGCTGCTCTTATCCATTCTTTGTATCTCTGCTCCCGGTGTTATGACTTTTACACAAGGGGAAAACCACTCACGACAGTTGGTGGTTATCCCATTTTAGTCATCGGACTCTAACTCCTGACCGATCCAAAACTCTGATAATTCGCTCACCTCTAAACATCTAGAGAAATAATGATAAGGTTTATCCACACAAAACCTCAGTAAGCACCTTGTCCACTATGAATAGATACGGGTGCTTTCACCCAACGGTACCATTAGGTAATATCTTCTCCCCATTACCATAACATACCTCACTTACTAGCTATACCCGTTTTGAAAATGAAATGATCGCAGTGAATCCAAAATAGATTTCATACAGCTCCACCAATCGTCAATCACCTTGAATCTATTCTTCATGCAATAGGTGATACAACTTTCTAAAAAAAAAAAAAATTCCCACCACTTCCATATACCCCATATTGAAGGTGGGTCTCAGGTATCACATACTAGTTCAGAATAATTTTGCGTAGGACCACGTAACGACGTGTTCACTATCTAATAGTGTAAATCACCCAAGGATATACCAATTTCTCTCCTTCCGAACAACCTGTCCCACATATTCGAAGGAACTCGTTACTTATCTATAAGTTGGCAACCCCTCAAGGAAATTTACCAACTTGACTCTTCCATCACTGGAATCGTCCGCTTTATACAAAATTATCCGGCTGATCATCTTACCCCAACCGATCTATTACTTACTATACCCCTTGCAATGCCGACTTTCACGTATAATTCTTTCGTAAACTGATACTTACTAACCCTCTTCTTCCCTCGACATATACCAAAATTTTAACAATTGCACCTTCAACCACGTTGTGCACATCTAGACTCTTATACCTTATCAACATCCTCACTTTATTTACGCGTAAGCCACTCTCAACATTCGATTGGGTGAAACTCTGCTCCAAATTGTCCATAATAGTTAACTATTTGCTTTTTCAAGAGACACTCCCTTTTTAAATGGCTTCTGTAACACCCCATGATTTTGGGACGGAGAAATTTAATTTTTGGGAAAATAAAATTTATTTAAATTGGAGAATTTTAGAAATTGAAAATTGAAGTCCAAAAATTAAGGACGTTTTAAAGTATGTCGGATGAGGATTCTGAGTGCGACATTGATTCCGGATGGGTCGAGATAGTTGAAATGACTGTCAATGGGTTTTATTTCGGCTCCGGAATATTTTTAAGTTAGTTTGACTCGAATTGGAGTAAACGGGTCATTTAAATTGTGTATTAACATTTAAAACTGGGATATGTGTTTTAAAGTTTTAAGAGGCTTACGGATCAAGCCAATCTCATTGTGAGAAAGAGAGAAAGAGAAAGGAAAAAAAGAAAGAAAAAAGAAACGAAGAGAGAGAGGAAAAGCTTGGAGATTTCCGGCCCAAATGCGATCTCGAGGATGTTTCAACCTCTACAACTTTGAGGCAAGTGTTTAATCTTGCTAAATAATTCATTTGTGTATTTCATTTCATAATTTGTGGGTAAAAGAATTGGATTTTGGGTTAAATGTCAAAACCTAATTTTTGGGTAAAAATCTTGCATTTGAGGTTTTATAAATTGTTGGGTAGTTGTAGGATGATTATTGAGGTTAGAAATATGTTTGGTATGAAGATTTATGGTCGGGTAATGATATTTGGGAGTTTTGGGAATTTTGGGTTTAGAGAAAATTTCTCTATTTCGTGGCTAGCTGAACAAGCCGAATTGATTCTCCCCTAGCGAATCGATTCGCTATGTTGCAGAAGCATCAGGTCTTTAGGGCCAAATCGATTTGCCCCCAGCGAATCGGTTTGGTATGTAGCAGACTTACAGGTCTAGTTAGGCCGAATCGATTCGGAGGGGACAAATCGATTCGCATCTAGGACCGAATCGATTCGCATCTAGGACCGAATCGATTAGAAAACAGGGCAATTTTTGATAATTTTTCCTAAGGAGAATTTTACTCTTATTCTCTTGGGCTTATCGACTTAGAACATTATAAAATGGATTAAGGGGTTATGATTTGAAGATTTCTAACGAGTTTTTAACATGTTATGATGGTGGGGACACATTAAATTATTTTGGAGACGAATATATGTGAGTATTGGAGATTGTTATATTAGAGTAGTGGAGAAATCTCATTGAGAACGGGAGTTCGATTTAGGGGTCATAAGTGAGACTAGTTATGATGTAAGGTTAAGGACCCTTTGAGAGAGTTATGAGGCTTCGACATGGAATAGTAGGCCGATAATTGTGTCGAATCCTTATAATGATAGGATTCTACTTAAAATTGATTGGGGATCAACGAGAGAAAGTGGTCGCGTATCCTTAATAATGTTTAACGTAAGGAATAGGTTGTAAATGAAATAAGATAAAGGGTTCATAAAAGAAATTGAAGAGTAGGCTAAATTGAGAATGATAGGAGTATTCTCACAACTTGAACAAGCTTGGGTTAGATGGTAATCGGGGTAGTTACCACATAGCTATGTGTGATCAACATTGGGCATCCTAAAAGATGATGGGATCATTAAAATGAATTTAAGTTTAAGCTTGAGACTTGTGGACTATTAGTTATATGTATACCGATAGTCGGGATTGTTATTGGATATATTGATGTGCATTCGGATTTCGATGGGATGTATAGTGAAAATTATATGTCTTAAACTTTGGGGTGATAACCTTAATGTTGAATATATATTGGAAAACTATTCATATCATAGGGGTAATGGATGAATATACTTCAAGTGAGGGATCGTATTTATATAAGGAATTAAATTAAATACGTTCGGGACGACGGCTAGTATAACGAGGATTATATACACGTATAGCCGAGTTTATAAATTTCATACATACGCATGAGAGATGGTATGTATATATATACATATGTATGTATGTATGCACTCATGGCGTGAATATTTAAACCGTATGTGATTATTTAATTATATGATGTAATCATATGGATGTATATATATTGTGTATGTGAATAATATATACTTATATTGTGAAGCATACCCCGCGCATGCTATCATTGGGAAGTTGCGCGATGAGGGTGAGAACCCTGGCTCAAGGAGCATAGTGTGGATATTCCCCAGGTCATAGCGTCCATTGTGTTATTATGTGATTTATATTTTTGGGATGAGACGTGGTGGGTATGTTTCGTCTCATTGATGGTTAGGAACTATGATCGCTTCCCGAACGTCATGTGTGTATGTTGACCACGAAGTGGGTGATATTTAGTCCCACCGGTGCTCCCCAAGATGGAATATGAGTGATGCCCTGGAAGATGATAGCATGGTGTAGTATATTGGCATTCTATAGCCGGTTATATTATGTGGATGGAAATTGTACACAATATGTGTTATGTACACGTGGCTATGAGAATGAATGGTTGTATATATATATATGTTTAGAGTATATATATATATATATATATATATATATATATATATATATATATATATATAGTTGAAAAGGATATGAAATCTCTATAGGGTACATCTTGGGTGATTATGGTTTACTAGATTGTTGGGGGTTGATGTATCGCACTTAAGGAAAATTTTGGTTATATCAACCCAAGAATTCAATGGAGAATTTGGGGTTGTTCCTAGATAGAGATCTAAATTATAGTAGTAGATTGCGTGAATGACATAATGGATCCCTACAATTAACATTGTCAAGGAGTAGTGTATAGGGGGGGTTTCTTATTTGGATTTCGCTTTGCGAGACGCCCCACGCATGAAACGCAGTGCCATGTTGAGAGTAGAGAGAAGTTTTGTCATTTGTAGTTGTATATATCAGTAGCATGTTTTACGTGGATGATATAACGTATCCCTACGATCAACATTGTCAAGGAGTAGTGTATAGGGGGTCCTTGTTAGGATTTCGCTTTGCGAGACGCCCCATGCACAAAATGCAGTGCAATGTTGAAAGTGGAGAGAAGTTTTGTCCTTATTAAATTTTGCATGTTATCTTGAGAATAAACTCACAATTTGAAATTTAATGTTAAAAATGTGAATTAATTAAATTGGGTAACTGATTAAGTTATAATTTGGAACCACTATAGCCTAGTAAGGCATAAATGGGTAAGTATGAGTAAGTACGATTAGAATGGGAAGGATTCTTGGGTTATGTTAGGATGACAGGTCTTGTGGGTATAGGCCATGCCTATGGTAAGTTAGGTCGTCCTTATGGGTAGGGTAACTTAATTAAGATTTCAGGACGCGAATAGGTGCGCGCTGTTAGGTGAGAGGTGAGTTTGGGGCTGCACGAGAGTGCGACTCCACTTTAATTATGAAATAAAGCATTGATAGTTATTATGCACAGTTAACACACTTGCTAAACATTTTTATACCTCGGGCTCTGACCCGTTTATATTTCTCTTTTGTTATATATATGTATGTATATATTACTACAGGTGTCCTACCGCATGGATGCCGGATTCTTTTATATCCGGAGTCTTGGGAGCCGTAATAGGTGCGGACTGTTGCGGGATTTAGATTGTAGTCTCTTTCTATTTCTTCGTGAATGTAGATAATATTCATTTTATACATCGGGTTTTCACCCAAGAGTTATTTATAGCTATTTATATTTCTTCCTTACGGTTGTTGTACTGTTTGTGACCCGACAGCTTATTCGGGTATATTTCCTTGTATGTACTCAGTTCACTTTATTCTAGCACTTCTTTTATCATGGTACTTGTGTTCATGTTACCTTTGCTAGATATCTATATTATTGGTTTGTTGTTCGTGGCATGTTTTATTTAATTTTGGCATCTCGCTTATATGATTTCGAGTAGTTAGCCTTATTTATTTTAGTATTGTCAGTCGATGTTGAGACTAAGCCATCTGAGGTTCCTGATTTAATGTAGTATAGGGCTGGCCACCCGTTATTATTTTAAGAGGGTTATTACAGATGGTATCAGAGCATCAGGTTCTAGTGTCATTAGGCTCTGTGCAGGTTTTCTGCGTTCTTCCGTTAACATTCTTGATATAGAGCCCTACTTGTAGGATTGTTGTATTCACTACGTTTATCTTCTTCTGCGAGGTGTACTCATTTGAACGACGTCCTGACATAGTTATTTTCGTCTCGAACGTCACCGCAAATAAGTCGGTTAGGAAGAGGCAAGATGAGAGATGTAGATGTAATACCCATAACAGATTTTGGATACGCTTTGACTGGAGGTATTTTCTTTCCTCGATTCAGGTGGAGATAAGAAAGAGATCTCTAGCGGTGATTCAGGGTGTTCTATTGGTGGTCGAGTAAGAAGGGAGTACGAAATTTGGAGACTTGGGTTCGTTGAGTAGGACCGAAGGAGTCATTAGGAGTCGCAATGGCATTTTGTCCTTTAAAATAGTTAGGAAGGATTTTCGAGAAGATGTTTCTCTTGAGGAAAATTAAGCTTTAGGAAGAAAGATTTTCCTAAGGAAAGTAGAGGACTTTGAACAGGAATTCATGGATGAAGTAAAACGATTGGATTATGGAAGTATAAGGTAGAATACCTTACTTTGGGGTTTAAGTCACGCTTTATGCGATATCGGGAACGTCGCGCTTAAGGTATAATGAGTGATTAGCCGCTACACCCATAGTGTGTACAAAATTTCCTTCTAGGGAGGAGTGAGCAAGTGTGGCCTTTGTGTGGCATCTTTTGGAGATTATAGACCGTCTCGTGAGGAGCTAGTAGAGAGTTATGTTATTGAATTTCGAACGTGCGAACTGTTAAGGTTATTGGTTTATGGGTAGGCTAGGGCAAGTAATTATAGTGTTCCAATGAGGGAAGGACTTATCTTATGGAAATGTGTTGATGTGATGTAAGGGATTTGTATGACTGAGAGGTTCAGAGTTTAGCGGATTTATTGTTGGGCTGAGAATTTAGCTCATGGTTGCGCTAGTTATGAGAACTAGGTATTGGTGAGAGTATTGTGTTTGTTGGGACCTTGTGTTGAGAACATAAGGTGCTTGTTTGGCGTGTCGAAAGACATGGAATTATTTTATATTTAATTGTTATATAGGCCTTCGGACAATATCTATAATGCAAAAATCTTTTATAAAACTTAACCCTGGTTCGACTGATCTTAATCCTCGACGTAGCTACAGAGTAGTGTATTGGGAGGGTTCCTTGTTTGGATTTCGTTTGCGAGACCTCCCCGCATGAAGGTAGCTAGTGTCAGGATTTGAGAAGAGTTCAACCATTGGAAATTTCAAACTTTTATATACTTAATATGTTGCTATAGATATATTTGTTGGGAGTTATATTACGATTTGAGGCTATTGGAGCCGGGTTATGTTTTTACGAGTGGAGCTCGGGTACGGGGTGTATGGGCGCCATGGGTAGCTAGTTTGATTCTAAAAATTATATGGTTCGATGTGAGAACTGGTTGAGATGGGTATAGTGACCTTGAGGGTAGATGTAAGGACTAGATGAGATTGAAGTCCTAGGCATAACCTAAATTTCACGGGCAAAATTTTTGTAGGGGGGAAGTATGTAACACCACATGATTTTAGGACTGAGAAATTTAATTTTGGGGAGAATAAAATTTATTTAAATCGGAGAATTTTAGAATTTGGAAATTAAAGTCCAAAAATTGAGGACGTTTTAAAGTATGTCGGATGAGGATTCTGAGTGCGCCATTGATTCCGGATGGGTCGAGATAGTCGAAATGACTGTCACTGGGTTTTATTTCGGCTCCGGAATATTTTTAAGTTAGTTTGACTCGAATTGGAGTAAACGGGTCATTTAAATTGTGTATTAACATTTAAAATTGGGATATGTGTTTTAAAGTTTTAAGAGGCTTACGGATCAAGCCAATCTCATTGTGAGAAAGAGAGAAAGAGAAAGGAAAAAAGGAAAGAAAAAAGAAAAGAAGAGAGAGAGGAAAAGCTTGGAGATTTCCGGCCCAAATGCGATCTCGAGGATGATTCAACCTCTACAACTTCGAGGCAAGTGTTTAATCTTGCTAAATAATTCATTTGTGTATTTCATTTAATAACTTGTGGGTAAAAGAATTGGATTTGGGGTTAAATGGCAAAACCTAATTTTTGGGTAAAAATCTTGCATTTGAGGTTTTATAAATTGTTGGGTAGTTGTAGGATGATTATTGAGGTTAGAAATATGTTTGGTATGAAGATTGATGGTTGGGTAATGATATTTGGGAGTTTTGGGAATTTTGGGTTTAGAGAAAATTTCTCCATTTCGTAGCTAGCTGCACAAGCCGAATTGATTCTCCCCTAGCGAATCGATTCGCTATGTTGCAGAAGCATCAGGTCTTTAGGTCCGAATTGATTCTCCCCCAGCGAATCGATTCGGTATGTAGCAGACTTACAGGTTTAGTTGGGCCGAATCGATTCGGAGGGGCCAAATCAATTCGCAGCGAGGATCGAATCGATTCGGAGGGACCGAATCGATTCGAAAACAGGGTAATTTTGGATAATTTTTCATAGGGAGAATTTTACTCCTATTCCCTTGGGCTTATCGACTTGGAACATTATAAAATTGATTAAGGTGTTATGATTTGAAGATTTCTAAGGAGTTTCTTATATTTTATGATGGTGGGGACACATCAAACTATTTTGGAGATGAATATATGTGAGTATTGGAGATTGTTATATTAGAGTAGTGGGGAAATCTCATTGAGAACGGGAGTTCGATTTAGGGGTCATAAGTGAGCCTAGTTATGATGTAAGGTTAAGGACCCTTTGAGAGAGTTGTGAGGCTTCGACATGGAATAGTAGGCCGATAATTGTGTCGAATCCTTATAGTGATAGGATTCTACTTAAAATTGATCGGGGACCGACGAGAGAGAGTGGTCGCGTATCCTTAGTAATGTTTAACGTAAGGAATAGGTTGTAAATGAAATAAGATAAAGGGTTCATAAAAGAAATTGGAGAGTAGGCTAAGTTGAGAATGATAGGAGTATTCTGACGACTATAACAAGCTTGGGTTGTATAGTAATCGGGGTAGTTACCACATAGCTATGTGTGATCAACATTGGGCATCCCAAAAGATGATGGGATAATTAAAATGAATTTAAGTTTAAGCTTGAGACTTGTGGACTATTAGTTATATGTATACCGATAGTCGGGATTGTTATTGGATATATTGATGTGCATTCGGATTTCGATGGGATGTATAGTGAAAATTATATGTGTTAAACTTTGGGGTGATAACCTTAATGTTGAATATACATTGGAAGACTATTCATATCATAGGGGTAATGGATGAATATACTTCAAGTGAGGGATCGTATTTATATAAGAAATTAAATTAAATACGTTCGGGACGACGGCTAGTATAACGAGGATTATATATACGTATAGCCGAGTTTATAAATTTCATACATACGCATGAGAGATGGTATGTGTGTATATATATATATATGTGTGTGTGTGTGTGTGTGTGTGTGTGTGAATATGTATATATGTATGTACTCATGGCGTGAATATCTAAACCGTATGTGATGGTTTAATTATATGATGTAATCATATGGATGTACATATATTGTGTATGTGAATAATATATATACTTGTATTGTGAAGCATACCCCGCATATGCTATCATTGGGAAGTTGCGCGATGAGGGTGAGCACCCTGGCTCGAGGAACAGAGTGTGGATATTCCCCAGGTCACAGCGTCCATTGTGTTATTATGTGATATACATTTTTTGGATGAGACGTGGTGGGTATGTTTCGTCTCATTGCCGGTTAGAAACTATGACCGCTTCCCGGACGTCGTGTGTGTGTTAACCACCAAGTGGGTGATATTTAGTCCCACCGGTGGTCCCCATGATGGAATATGAGTGATGCCTTGGAAGATGATAGCATGGTGCAGTATATTGGCATTCTATAGCCGGTTATATTATGTGGATGGAATTTGTACACTATATGTGTTATGTACACGTGGTTAGGAGAACGAATGGTTGTATATATATATATATATATATTTATTTATTTATTATATCCTATAGGTGAAAAGGATATGAAATCTCTATAGGGTACATCTTGGGTGATTATGGTTTACTAGATTGTTGGGGGTTGATGTATCGCACTTAAGGAAAATTTCGGTTATATCAACCCAAGAATTTAGTGGAGAATTTGAGGTTATTCCTAGATAGTGATCTAAATTATAGTAGTAGATTGCGTGAATGACATAATGGATCCCTACAATCAACATTGTCAAGGAGTAGTGTATAGGGGGTTCCTTGTTTGGATTTCGCTTTGCGAGACGCCCCACGCATGAAACGCAGTGCCATGTTGAGAGTAGAGAGAAGTTTTGTTCTTTGTAGTTGTATATATCAGTAGCATGTTTTGCGTGGATGACGTAATGGATCCCTACGATCAACATTGTCAAGGAGTAGTGTATAGGGGGA